>CM055120.1:138032609-138632609 GCA_029206835.1 Rana muscosa | reverse complement strand
TGACTCCTTAAAGGAATACTTTAACCTGAATGATGTCGACGACATTTCCCCAGAGATTTTGTGGGCAGCCCACAAAGTGACCATTAGAGGCAAAATAATCCAACTGGCAACCCAAAGAAAGAGCGACGGATGGACATTACCAAATTAGAAAAAAAACATTGCAACCCTAAAGACTAAACATAAATGTCCAACTAACGTCTCAATAGAACAGTTAGATGGAGCTAGATTGGAGCTCAACCTAGCTCTCACAGCAAAAGCGGAGAAACACATTTGCTGGAGTGGGGCCAAATTCTACTCACAGAAAGACAAAATTGGCTCTATGTTAGCATCTAAACTTTCACCTTGGTATCTCACCCACACCCTCCCTAAAATTAGGATAGTAGGACAACCCCTTACAGTCAATCCAACAAAAATACTCAAAGCCTTCCATGACTTCTTCACTATGCTCTACAGCATAGCCCCCAAGGAAAAGGGCCCAATAATCTCTAACTTTCTGAAGGACCTTCCCTTACTGACCCTATATACCTAACATAACAATTTGTTAGAGGCAGCCTTTTCGGTTGAGGAGATAAGAGAGGTCATAAAATATCTCAAGAAGGGTTCAGCCCCTGGACCTGATGGTCTTTCAGTACCCTATTACATGACCTTAGCTGGAACCCTCGCCCCTTACTTGGCGAAATGTTTCAACGCAAAAACCCTGGGCTCTCCCTTAGACCCTCAACTCAACACGGCCTACATAACAGTAATACCTAAACCAGACAAAAACCAGGAAGAGATGGGGAATTATAGACCCATCTCTCTCATAAACAACGACCTAAAGGTTCTAACAAAAATCCTCCCAATCGCCTAGCTTCCTTCATTAGTCGATATGTCCACAAGGACCAAGTGGGATTTATCCCTGGCAGACAGGGGCCAGACCAAATCAGAAGAGCAATAGACATCATCTCCCTACAACAATCTAGCTGGGATAAGGGCCCCAAACAAGAAGAAGGAATGCTATTATCCCTTGATTTACACAAGGCATTTGACTTGGTCGACTGGCCTTATATTTTCTCCCTCATGGAGCGCTGGGGTTTTGGCCAGCGCTTCATGGGGGTTCTCCACTTCCTCTATTCCTCTCCAAAAGCTATTATATGCCTCCAGGGACGTTACTTAAAATCCCTTAGTATAGCTAGGGGCACTAGACAGGGCTGCCCACTGTCCTCCTTAATTTTTTCTATTGCAATCGAGTCCTTGGCGACAGCAATACGCTCCAACCCCAACATCCAAGGAGTAACATGTGGCTCACAAATCCATAAATGCGACCTATTCAGCAATGACATGCTGCTATTTATTACTTCACCAATTACAACTCTCCCCAATCTCTGCAAACTATTGAACGATTTTACAGCTGTCTCAGGCCTCTGGGTAAACTACTCTAAATCCCATGCTCTAAACATTTCTCTTAATCCTGAAACAGTCACAACATTGAAAAGCTCTTTTGAGTTTAAGTGGAGTGACTCCTCCATTAAATACTTGGGGATCACTCTCACAGCCAAAATAGAACACTTGTACTCATCGAACTTCCCTCCTATGTACCAGAAGCTAGAGTCTGACCTGAAAAACTGGGCCAAGGGGGAGCTATCCTGGCTAGGAAGAATACACTCCATAAAAATGACGCTCTTTCCCAGACTGCTCTACTTATTCAGATCCCACCCAATTAATATAAGGAAAGATCATTTGAAATCTTTCCAAAGCAAAGTCACCAAATTCATCTGGGGGGGTTCAGGCCACAGGATACCCCAAAAAACCCTACTTCAACTTAGGACACGGGGCGGGTTAGGTCTACCATGCCTGTTATGGTATTTTCAAGCAGCAAGAATAGCGCAAATTTCCACCGTGTACTAGACAGGCAGCCCCCACCTACACCTTAGATTATCTCCTATGGGTCGCCTCCAAGGATTGCCCCCAATACTATCGCCCATCCTGTCACAAACCCTGAATCTCTGGGACAAAATAAGATCTGAGACCTCACTGACCTCTGAATGTCGGCCCCTAGCTCATATCTTTCACAATCCAGACTTTGTCCCAGGTTAAAGCAATAATTCCTTTAAATGGTGGATGGACAAGGGGTTGTATCGCATTGGCCATTTCTTCACTCCCTCGGAACCAATATCCCTGAGCTTTTGCTCTCAGCAGCTTGAGATTCCAACCTCGGAACAATACAGATTTCAACAAATACAACACTTTCTCCATAAGATCTGGAAGTGGAAACCTGCCCCACCCAGAGTCACACCGTATGAACTATGGTGTGGACAGGCCACAGATCAGAGGGGTAGAATCTCCATCATCTACCAGTCACTTGCTCACCCGTCTTGCAAATCACCTTATATGTTGGCTTTGGAAAATGATAGACAAATTCAAATGGGATTTGGAGAGGTGGCAGACCTCCTTTTCTAGATCCTTCAAGGGGATTAGAAACATCTCCTTAATTGAATCTAGCCTTAAAGTAATGACCAGATGGTATCTCATCCCCTCAAAGATGGCTACCATTTTTCCCACAGCAACCCCTCAGTGTTATCGTGGTTGCCATCTCACAGGTCCTATGGCCCACATTTGGTGGGGGTGCCCAGAATTAGGTCCTTCTGGAACAGGATGTTTGCCTTGATCCAAAAAGTGACAAGTTGCCAGCTCCCAAAAACCCCAGCCATTGCTCTCCTAAACTCAAACCTTCCTAAGACTTCCAAAGCCAACAACAAATTGATCCATTTTATTCTGCTAGGGGCCAAGCTGACCATAGCCAAAGCTTGGAAACCACCCAGGGGTTCCTTCTTAGCAGCCAAACTAAAGATCTTGTGAATTATGTCCCAGGAGAAGTTGACTAGCATCTTAACGGATACAACCTCTACATTTGAAACTATCTGGGAACCCTGGGCCCTGCATGTGGGCATCTCTTTCATACCTGGAATCCAGGTCTAACAAATAGTCGCTATCATTTAGCTTATACATCCCTTCCTGTTGATTGTCTCTTTCTCCTCTTCTTTTCTCTTCTCATGATCAACTACTCTCCTCTATTCTCTCCCTTTCTCCTACACTATTGGCCATTGTAAGATACAGAGAGAACCCATGGGTTTGCTACCTAAATAAAAGCTGGACAAGTGGTCCTTTCCACTAGGCTCAAAGGTTTGGTTCTAGTACATTTCTTCCCTCTGCAAGGCTCATCGCTTCTTCATGGACTGTTGGGGTGGTCTTCCAGGCACAGTATGATCCCATAAGGGGTGCCGGGAGGGCTTCCCCCGAAGATCCCGCTACACTAGCCAAAATGCGAGAGGGCTTCTCAGGGTTTACGAAGCCAAACCATGGTTTATTGTCTTATGCCGCGTACACACGATCATTTTTCCCGTCGGGAAAAATGTCATTTTTTTTTCGCCGAGAAAAACGATCGTCTGTGGGCTTTATGCCGTTTTTCTCGTTGAGAAAAACGGCAGGAAAAACAACGAGAAAAATTAGAACATGTTCTAAATTTTCTCATCGTTTTTTCCATCATTTTTTTCCGCGGCAGTTTTCCCATAGGGAGACACTGCCGCGGAGCCCACAGACGGTCGTTTTTCTCGTCAAAAAAAAAATGACGGGAAAAACGGTCGTGTGTGGGGGAACATGCCGTTCCCTCGTTTTTCATTTTTTTTCATGCCATGATTCACGGCGGTGTTTTCACCGCCGTGAATCACGATCGTGTGTACGCGGCATTACTCTTCTTTGACCGCTGGTTTTACATGTAATCACTATGGTTTTTCATTGCTGCACTGGAAATAGTGAATTTCATTTATTTTTGTATTAAATAAAAAAAATTGAAAGTAAAAAAAATTACAACCTAAAAAAAAAATGGAGGTGAGATCAGCAGAGGCATTCATGTGAAAGGTGTTCTCATCAGAAGGTACGTTTTTATTTTTCACTTGATACTTTACCATCAACACCTTTTGTTGCCCTAAATAGGCAATTTTATCAGGTCAGGTGTACGAATCCTTGGAATAAAAATGAAAATGAAGCAAAGTATTGGTCAATAAAGTTTATGGGTCATATAATATGTGTGTGTGTGTTCATAATATTCATTGTGCTCATTCGTGATTTATGATAAATTTGATCAAAATAATTTGTATAGTGTAATAAGAACTATGTAGATCAGTAAAATAAATTACATAAATAAAGTGGATAAATGCATACAATAACACAAATACTATAAAAATATGATAGTATACATTTTTTATGTTGAAATCTTTGAGAGGTTCATCTATGAACATTGTTTTTACTGTTGAAATCTTAGCTAAACTGATGATTAGTAAATAATAATAATAATTATAATGTAAATGTCCAGACACCACATCCAAATTAGATTAATGCCGCATTGCAAACAAAACATATATGGGACATTTTAGGTGTCGAATACAGTAACTACAAAGTTGAAGTTTATTTAAATTTTGTTTTTTATTGTACATCAATAAAAATAGATGTAAAATGTAGACTCCAAAAGTGGGTACAATAACAAAGTACCCATTCACATTACAGATACCCTATCAATGTAGACTACCCTTGTGGTCCAAACCCCTGCTAAGATGTTCAATTATCACACAATTCTCGAAAGTTGTTACATGGTTGAAAGTGGATTGTGTTAGTGTCACGTCTACCCCAACGCAGGTGGTCAGACACTATAGCTGGCTACTGTGTTCTTCACCTATAGCAGCCCACTTTCCCATTAGGCAAGCAGGCCTACCAGTACTCAGTTGCCCCCAGGACTTATTAGAGGTGCGCATCTTCACTGGTCTCACGATTCGATTCGATTACGATTATCTGGTCAATGTTTCGATTCGATTCCGCGATGCATCACGATTACTGATGAGCTCCCACTTCCGCTTGGGCCGCCTAGGCCCTTCCTCCCTGCAATCTTCTGGGACACATCACAGGTCCCAGAAGATTGCCTATGCAGGACAGCGCAGTGAGACATGCGCACCTGGCTGTGAAGCTGCAAGCTGTCACAGCTGGATGCCCACAGTGGTATTGCCAGTGTCGTGGACAAGCGGGGGAGAGAATGGAGGGTTCGGGTGGCCACATCGCTGGATTGTGGGACAGGTGAGTGTCTTTTTATTAAAAGTCAGAAGATGCACTTTTTTGTAGCTGCTGACTTTTATTAAACAAAAAATTTACTGGAACTCTTCTTTGAGTTGAAAATAACCTCACTCCCTTAAAAAGTGCACTCATCCGGTGCACTACAGGGTACAGGCATGGACACACACTGCTGCTGGGAGGTCAGGAGGGATTAGAATCCACAGCTCACAAACCGCCCTGTGAAGTTCCCTGTACTGTCTCTGTGCTGACAGATCCCTGGCTTCCCTCTTTGCACCTTCCAGCACACTAGGAGTTAACACAGTGGAATGTGCAGGGAACTATCAGCACGGAGCGTGTAGGAGGTGTAAGTAGACTAGAGTACAAACACATTTGTACATTCACATCACACAACTTCATTGATACCTTTTTGTATGATTTTAGTTATGGTTTTGCTCATCAAACTGCCCCACACATGCAATGCAGCCATGATGCCATGCATTGCATATGTAGGGCAGTGATGATGATGAGCAAAACCTGGTCACTTTAATGTTTAGGTCCACCATCATTATTATTTAAAATTACTACAGTCATAATTTGGCATTTCTTTCACTGCAGTGAAGTCCACATGAATGGTGGTGCATCAGATACATTATATATATATACAGTAGAGTTAGTTATGTCAGGACAGTGAGTGTCTTTAACTGTACTAGTAGAAGTGTACCTGATGATGATGATGCTGGCACTGCTGGACAGACACGAACAATCTACCTCCTGCTGCCCACAGCAGCCTATGGGAAGACTCTCTCTGAGCAGGACAGTATTCTTCTGGGACTTGGCTTGGTTGGGTCTCTCTCCTGCAGTCCTGCTGCCCAGTAGGAGGACGGAGGCTCGGGTCTCCCCCATAGCAAGACACTGTGAGCCGAGGAGGAAGGCTCTGGGGACCAAGACTCGTTGGAAGTCAAGGACACTAGCTCGGCGCGCTGCTCCGGCTCCACGTGTCTGTCTCGCTTTGGCAGCCAGCACAGTGCATAAACAATGTGACAAAGGGAAGCAGGGGATGACGTCAGGGGGAGGCAGGAGGCAGGAGGCGGGGAAAGCCGGCGTGGCTTACTCCCACGGCTCTTCAGCGGCTTTCGGCTCCGTTCGGTCTCAGAGGCAGAGCATTGCGCGGCGAGAGTGTGACGTCACCCGAACATCGATTATTCAACTTGTAGCATCGATGCCGCATCGTGTATGGCCGAATCGCGATGCATCAATGCTACGATTAATTTCAACAGCCCTAGGACTTATACAGAATGCTATAGTACCTGGCCACCATGCCAGGGCAGGCGTGAACTGAGTAAATCAAACAGGTACTTGCGGTTGGCAGATAGGCAGAGTGGTTCAATCACAGTCAAGGTAAAAGGCAGGCTGAGTTCAGGGAATAGTCCACTATCTGGTCTTTAAAAATCTACTTTATCACAAGTCACACTGATGACTATTTCTCTATTTTGTGTATTAAAAAAAAGGAGGCTGTGAGAACATCAAAGCCTTTGATTTATATAGTTTATTGACCTTCTGTACCCAGTACTCCAGGGTGTTTTTAAGAGCTCCAACAGGCAAACTGAGAAAAAATGGAGCACAAAGAAGTCAAAGTAGTGTAGCGATACCCCCAAACTAAGGGAGCCGCTGGTTTGCTTTTGGGCCCTGTACACAGCACAGCCAACACCCGGCAATCTACTCAGCCCTTCTCTGGCACAGCTAGTCTAGGGGGTGGTATTTCTATATAGCTCTATACCAGTTTATGCACAATCCCACAATACCTTTCTTCTAGTGATAAGATATATATATATATATATATATATATATATATATATATATATATATATATATATGGACTCCAATACCAGGTTGATAAAATGTAAAAGGTTTACTTGTAGATAAAAGGGAAAAATTTGTTTAGTTTCGGTTCGTTTCTTTTCGGTCCTGTTGATTCGTAATCATTCGTAATTTTGCTAGACGGGATTTTTCGTGTTCGGACTAATTCGTATTTTCGCAAGCGTCATTTTTCGTTGAATTTTTAGTTGATTTATAATTCGTACTTTCGGTAGGGTACATTGTTTTTCATTGATTCTGGACACAACTCCTACTTTCGTAACTTTTTTTGGGTTCGTTGATTCGGAATTTTCCGTGTCTCTCTCACAACGACGCTGCCTATTATGCCTAATGTGCTTCGAATGGATTTGTACTTTTCTAAATACATAGCGGTTATTTGTAACGATTCGAAATCTTGTATTTTACTTTCGTTTTTTCATGCGGCTATAGCCTCCGCCCCTGTACACCATTTTGAGAGGGAGTTCAGCATGGTGAGGGAGAAGCAGAGAGCAGAGTGAGTGTTATTGTGCTTCGAATGGATTCGTACATTCGTAACTTTTTTCATAACGAATTATGCCGAAGACATTCGGGCATTCGCTATTTTGCAGTATAATTTATTTCGGATTCGGTTTTATTCGTATATGCTTTGTTCGGAAATTCGAATGCTTCCGAATGTCCGAAAGTTGCTAAATTCGGACGAATTTCGATTCGTTACGAAACGAATTGCACAAGCCTACTGCTTGCCATATACAGGATCCCGGACCGATGCCCCCACGTGTAGCAATACCCCCAAACTAAGGGAGCCGCTGGTTTGCTTTTGGGCCCTGTACACAGCACAGCCAATCCCCGGCAATCTACTCAGCCCTTCTTTGGGACAACTAGTCTAGGGGGTGGTATTTCTATATAGCTCTATACCAGTTTATGCACAATCCCACAATACCTTTCTTCTAGTGATAAGATCATATATATATATATATATATATATATATATATATTATATATATATATGGACTCCAATACCAGATTGATAAAAGGTTTACTTGTAGATAAAAGGGGTTAACAATCAATATCACATATAACACATGCATGCAGAGCCCTGCAGTAATACTAACACTAGTTAATTATAGTGCGCAATTAGTTCTAACACACACTAACATATAGCTTGAGTCCCCGTTAGAAATATGGCGCCCAACAGTACTATCAACTCCCAGTCAGGCCTGACTCAGTTAAAGCTCAGTCTCTAGAGAAGGAATCTTCGCATGCCAGATGATCGGTGGTGCACATACAGGAACAATATTTGTAATCCAACAAGGTCTAAGGTAATGAAACAACTCCCCGGAGACTATGTAACTCAGTCCTCCAACTAGTCTCCTGACAGGAGAAAAGGGAAAGTTTAACCCGACGGCCAAGGCAGTCAATAGGCCTAATAAAGTACTCGGTTATAGTTGTGAGCAGGTGCTCTCTCACCCCTCCGGACTCGATCCCAGTCTGGGACTCCCACCGCTGTGTCCACACACACAGGATCTGCCACCGCCTGATCTCCGGTCCACTGACGTCGGCGAAGCTGGTAGATGTCTGCAGCCGCACAGGCTCCGCAGTGAGGTGGAAGGCTCTCTGGAAGTGTGCAAGGCCCAGGCCTTGGGCCTTACACTCGCAGTAGGTCCGCACAAGAAGTCCTCTTGCCAGCCGCGCGGTGTCCAAAGAGGCCGGGCTTAGCCTCGCCCTCCCCTTTTATACCCCACCCATGAGTCTCTGCGGCAGCCCAATGCACCCTGGGTGCCAAACGGGGTTCTGGGTAACGTAGTCCATGGGGCCTCAACTGAGACCCCGCTACACACTCCCCCCACTTAAGCTCTTTGGTCCCCAAAGATAATTGTCAACAAACACTACGCACAACATTAGACAAAGTTGCGTATGATGTCGGCAGAGGAAGTTCCCACCAAAAATTAGAGGGTGAACTTCCTCGCCCACAGGTCACACTATCATAAGTGGCCTGCCTAACTGTGCCAGAGGGTGAGTTGGGGTTGCCCTCCACCAAATGAACAGTGGAGGGATCAGGGCTTTCTGCACTCCTCCTGGCAGTTGCCACAGTGTCCTCCGAGCTCCTCCCCATTTGTGGGTAAGTCAGCCTTCGGGGAGGCCTTATGGCCCTTTTCACCCTCCGCTCTCTTGGGATTTCTGGCTTGAACACTGTAGGTTCCTCTTCCGGAACAGACATGGCAGCTTCCACTGTTTCTGAAACATTTAACTCAGGGGCAGGAGGATTCATGGAACATCTTGGATCCTCCTCTGGGAGTGAGTCGAGGGCATCTTCCCATGAGTCTGATAGAGGGCTGGACGGGATAAATTCAGTAGCTTCTGCATTCAGTTTGGGTACAGTGGAGCTCACTGGAGATGATGGGCACCCGTTTGACTCCTTCACCAGGGCCCTCTGAAGTTTTCCGCCGGCTTGCGATTATTTATCTTCTTTTTCTTGGGACTGAAACATACTTTCGCAATATGGCCAACTCCTCGACAGTTAAAACAGACCACATCCCCCCAATCTTGTAGGGAAGTGGGTGCTGAGGTATCTGGGAACAACTCCTTCTTCGGTCCACTATTTTCTACGACCCTTGGATCCTTTGCCATCAAAGAGGTCAGCATCTCCAAGACCTGAGAAATTTGCGACTTCAGGGTATCTACTTCTGAGTCTCTTTCAGGGGTCATGGCTGACCTGACCATTACCGGTGTAGAAGAGGTATGCGTCTTGATCGCTTGCTGATCCTTCTGTAAGGCCTCTTCTATTTCTAATGATCTTTACCAGGTCAGGGTAATTCAGTGACATGCCTCCTCCAGAGGTTTTCAGGTGGAGCCAGACTGGATCCGAGCGTAGCGCTCCCTTTAAGATCTGCTTCATCCTTGCTGCATCTATGGCCTGGGGTATCATCCCTTTTTTTAGCACGATTTGACACAGCATCTTGTTCAGTCTTCTGACATACTCCGACAGCTTTTCTCCTGGCTGCTGAAAGGTGTGTTCGGACTGATACACCAGTTCCGTTACTTTTTCTAACTGACCGAACTCTTCTTGTAGCATGGCTAAGCAGTCATAAGCCGTGCAGGCAGCATTCCCAAACCGGTGACTTTTTACAGCTTTCGCAGCCGCGCCTTTCAAACTTTCCATCACGCGCTGCTTCTTCTGCGCTTCAGGCATGATCCAGGTATCGAAGTCTTCCTCCCCTACAGGGACGGGCAGCCTCCCTGAAAATGTTCTCAGCTTCCGGTAGCTGGCCTCTACGTGTACCGTATTTGTTTGCTGACACTTTGTGAGCAGATCTCCCAAGGCATTTAAAAGTTCTGGCCCTATGGCTGTAATGGGTGTCACCGGAGGTGTCATCCTTCTCTGCCTCTCTGCTGCATGGGGTATCCCTGGCGGTGATCCCGTTGGGGATGGCGGGGATGGCTCCGTCTTCACAGTTATTGCGTGCGCCAGACCATAGGTTTTGTTATCCAGCGACTGCGCACTTTGCCCTTTAAAGTTCTCTGGTACTCCATCCATCCACTCTATCAGTGCATACTGGAACGAGGTGTCTGGGGCTGATTTCAGGTCTATCACCCATGGTGTATGATTTGGGGATAGCGACACTGCGAGTCGCTCTGCCGCGCTCACTGACCATTCTTCTCCCGGGAGACTAATGACCACTGACGTGTCTGGGTTTGTTCTAGCTGCTTTGCACCACGCTTTCACTTCTAGCGGGTCCATGCCGGTACTTTTAGCGTGTCTGCTTGCTAGACTTGTGCACAACGGAAAAATTTGTTTAGTTTCGGTTCGTTTTTTGTGCACAACGGAAAAATTTGTTTAGTTTCGGTTCGTTTCTTTTCGGTCCTGTTGATTCGTAATCATTCGTAATTTTGCTAGACGGGATTTTTCGTGTTCGGACTAATTCGTATTTTCGCAAGCGTCATTTTTCGTTGAATTTTTAGTTGATTTATAATTCGTACTTTCGGTAGGGTACATTGTTTTTCATTGATTCTGGACACAACTCCTACTTTCGTAACTTTTTTTGGGTTCGTTGATTCGGAATTTTCCGTGTCTCTCTCACAACGACACTGCCTATTATGCCTAATGTGCTTCGAATGGATTTGTACTTTTCTAAATACATAGCGGTTATTTGTAACGATTCGAAATCTTGTATTTTACTTTCGTTTTTTCATGCGGCTATAGCCTCCGCCCCTGTACACCATTTTGAGAGGGAGTTCAGCATGGTGAGGGAGAAGCAGATAGCAGAGTGAGTGTTATTGTGCTTCGAATGGATTCGTACATTCGTAACTTTTTTCATAACGAATTATGCCGAAGACATTCGGGCATTCGCTATTTTGCAGTATAATTTATTTCGGATTCGGTTTTATTCGTATATGCTTTGTTCGGAAATTCGAATGCTTCCGAATGTCCGAAAGTTGCTAAATTCGGACGAATTTCGATTCGTTACGAAACGAATTGCACAAGCCTACTGCTTGCCATATACAGGATCCCGGACCGATGCCCCCACGTGTAGCAATACCCCCAAACTAAGGGAGCCGCTGGTTTGCTTTTGGGCCCTGTACACAGCACAGCCAATCCCCGGCAATCTACTCAGCCCTTCTTTGGGACAACTAGTCTAGGGGGTGGTATTTCTATATAGCTCTATACCAGTTTATGCACAATCCCACAATACCTTTCTTCTAGTGATAAGATCATATATATATATATATATATATTATATATATATATGGACTCCAATACCAGATTGATAAAAGGTTTACTTGTAGATAAAAGGGGTTAACAATCAATATCACATATAACACATGCATGCAGAGCCCTGCAGTAATACTAACACTAGTTAATTATAGTGAGCAAATCAGATTGAAGCGATTGTTATCTTCTTTGTACTTTGGCTTGCTTCCTTGCTTTTCATTTAACAGTTTCTCTTTCAGAGTTCCAGACATGATTAAGTATTTCTCCATCACTAAACAATTAACAAACTTTATTTATAAGCATCAAAAGTTGGAATGGAATGGTCTCTATTATTATAATACAATCAGAGCGATCGAGTTCTCCCGAAATCTCGCACAAGTCTTGCGTTAAGAGAGGAACAAATGAATTATAGACTGACAGAGATTGTGTTTTTATATATGTTACTTTTTAAACTTTTGCGACATTAATTTACTGTTTAATCTTTCGCTATGTTAAAGATTTCAAAACGCTAGCAATTTTAAATATTTTTCAAAACTCCCAGGGCACACTAGTGTGTCATGGCACACAGTTTGAGAATCACTGCTTTAGGTCCACCAAAGTTAGTGAAACTGTTAATTGCTTCTTCCGTTTATCCTAAAACACTTACTGTTCCATGTTTGAAAATCTCCTCGCTCAGTATCTCTTAGCGACCCCTCCTCAAACTTCTGGTTGGGGAGCGTGTACTGTCACATCACACTTATGTTTATGCAGAAGGCACAGTGATGAATTGGTAGCTGCTGTCAATGAAAACCCTGGGCAGAGAAGCAAAGCAGTGGCTTAGAATGTGGGGCTTTGAAACATCTACACGTCACAATGTAGCCCTGGCCAGTAGCATGCACATGTGGCTACATTGGAGACCCCAGGGGGTCCCTGTAAGGCCCCTTTCACACATGCGGACCGTATGTCTGCTTTTTCATCCATCCGTTTATGGATGAAAAAGGGACATACATTGGACCCTATGAGATAGCGGGTGTCAGCGGATGAACATCCGCTGACACCCGATCTCATCAGGGTCCGCAATCCTCCGATTCTGTAGACGGAGGAAAATCCTATTTTTCAATCCGTCTGCAGAGCGGATCGGATGAACACAGACAGACGGTCCGTATTTGATCCGATCCCCCCATACGGGAGAGCGTAGATATGACAGGGCGGTCCCTGCACAGTGTGCGGGGACCACCCTGTCATCCGCCGGCTCAGCGGGGATCAACTGAGCGATCCCCGCTGAAAAAGCGGAGGTTCACGGGGCGGATCATCACGGATCCGTCCCGTGTGAAAGGGGCCTAAGGCAGCATAGCCAACCTGGGGGTAGAAACTGAGGACACAGAAGTTACCTTTATAATGGTAACACTTTCATTAACCTTTTGCTCCCCCCACAATATAACTACTATGTTAATGCACCTGCTGTATCAGAGCATAGAAGATAGAATAATATATAGTATTTTGTTTATACTCATTTATATATTTTCCTAGTTCCCCATATGTTAGCCAAGTGAAAAAGTCCAAAAAAGTCCAAAAACTGATCTAGACATATAAAAATAGAACTGAAAGCTAAAAACTTTGCAAAACCTTGACTATTTTGTGAAGTTTAGACCATAGATAAAGTTCACATACTTCATGAAGGAATTTTAAAATCTATTTGGTATAACATATTTTAAAACTGATCCCAGATTGCAAAATACCTTAGAATATTTATCAACCTGTTAAACTGGCTATAACAATTTGGTTTGCCAATGATGAAACTTATTTTCCATAATTCAACACTTCAGCTTGTCACTCATTCTGGGTCTTTTGTGCAATCTATTTCCAGTGTTTGTCCAATAATAGATAATTTGAGAATATGCAATTGAAGAATGTCTATAAAGAGTTTTCTCTTGTCAGCTCATTTCTTGAACCTTTGTGGAATATGGTTCCAGTGGTATCATAAACAATCATCATTGCATTGTAAAACAGGGAAATCTTCACTAAAACAGTGTTTTGATTTGGGTTGCCATAGTAATAAGTTCATGCTCACCTCTTTAGAGGCCTTATTATATAGAGTATCAGTGATTTGTTCAGAATGACTGGAGTTCATCTGTCAAAATGGGTTCTCCTTTTGTAAAATAATGATCTGGTGAATTCCTGAGTGGCAACAAATATTTTACAGCTTTAACGAGAAGAAGTATATACTCAAGCTCCAAAAAATCTATGCCATTATTAAATTAGAATAAATCATTTTGTACAGATATATCACTAAGAAATCTGCAATTCTAATGGGAGCATTTATATTTCATGCAAAGAGAATTATTAACTTTTACTTCAAAAATAAATTACATTAAATTTTTCATGGAAACTCCCCAAAGCAAAAAATAGCTTATATGTTGCAAGCACAGGAAATGTATGGTAGTATTTTTTCATGTTTCACTTGTAATACCATTACTGGTTATGCAATCACTTACATGCAACAAGAATACATATTTTTAGAAATAGCAAAGGGTATAACATTAATGGATATATATTGAAGGCAACAAAATATTGGTACAGAGGCAATTATATATAATGTCAAATGATTATTATCTATCTATGGGGTGGATAAATAATGGAAGATCCTAATAATATATTAGTATTAATTATCTGATAAAGGACATCATTTGCCTTTAGAACAGCTTCAACCCTTCTTTAAATGCTGACATGCAAGTAGTACAATTTATGTAGAAGGATATTGTGCTATTTTTGAAGGGCAAAACTTCAAGTTCATGTAGGATTTAAGTGGGCCAGCACTTAAAAAATTGTTTTTATATTGCATTCGGAACATTCTCAGATCAAATACTTACGTTAACTCCTATGTTTTTTACTGTACTTACTGTTCCTAGACATATTGATATAACGCTGTATTGATCACCACATCTACTGTATGTTTTTTTTTTCACTTGTTTTGTTTATGAAAAATATAATAAATAAACATATTGAAAGAAAAAAAAGAAAAAATATATAAAGTTTTGCTATCTCAATAGGGACATGCAAATATTTTAATTATACCTAAGCGGTACTGTAAAAGATTAAGCTTTTGTCTTGAATTCCTCCTAAAAAATTGCAGTGCACTTCTTGTGGCTAGGCATCCCTATACTGTGAGTGTCATAACTCTACCCAAGGAACTGCATTACAAGGATTGTTGTGCTTCCACTTAACTATGTGTATTTGTCCTTTCTCTATCTCTTCTGCTGCTTTTTAAATATTCTCCCACTAGTTATGAGGTCTAGGCAACAATCAGGCAGCAGGAATGCAGAATCAGAAACCAGGAGCAGAGTCAGAGCCAGGCCAAGGTCAATAATGGGCAAGCAGAGGAGGTACGGGAACAGCAGGCAGGAGGCAAGGTGGGGTCACAAGCCGGAGTCATCATCAGGGGTTCAGGAACAAGCAGAGTCAACAAGCAGGTTAAATATATGGATGTACTCAAGGGATCAGATCACAGGCAAAAATAACTGATGACCACTCAGCAATGATCCTGGGTCCTGTAGGACTGCCAATATCCTTACAAACATTCATGCTTATGTTCATGAGTGCAGGCAGCAAGCTAATGCTGACGCACACGTGCATGCGCACATGCTCGTGCCATTTATGCTTGTATCTGATCATCCGTTGCTGACCAGGCTTGTCTGACCCTGCATCCAGTTATCTGTCTGTCCTGCTCTGCATGATGCCTGGCGACGCTGGTCCTGCATCTACTTGTCCTGCTGTCATCCGCTGCTTTAGCTATCCAGCCCAGCTCTGGTGATGCACCTGCCACACACCTCTGTGATAAATGTAAGATCTTGCAGGCACGTGCTCTCGTTGCCACTGTCACAACACCAGTGGCCCTTGAGTCGGGGCTGTACTAGAGGTCTCCCTCTACAAGTCAGGTTTTGACACAAGGTACATGACACTCTTATTCAAGCATGTAGCCTGGTAGGCCAGGAAAGGGGGCAAGCATGTTTCCACCCTTAACCATACCGGGACACATGTTGTTAGCATTGGGGTGGGGGGTACCTTACCAGGAGGGACCCCCTGGCTAAATTCCTTGTCAATATGTTGATGAGGACAAAGACCTCTTCCCAACAACCCAGCTCTGTCATTGAGGGTCTGCAGCCAAGGGGCTTATCAGAGTCTGGCAGCCGCCATTAACAAATAGGGGACATTCAGATAACAACCACCCATGTGAATCAATAATGGATGCATAGTACCCCTACTCAATCACAAAAAAGCAAGGTTTAAATAAAACACAAATAAAATCTTGAGAGGTCTCTTAATTTAAAAAAAAATCCCATCACGTAGATCCACATCAATCACAATGTCCAACGCCCACCAAAAGAAAAAAAATTGACAACTCCCTGAGCTGTCCGCAGCAATATATGTGAGCAGAGGGAATAGTGGTGACATCATTGATATCATAACCCAAATGGGACCATGTGGCCATATTTAGGCAATGATGTAACCCCCTTTCCCCGCTCTTTTGCTTGACTGGGGGTCCGCCAAAATAAACTATGCATGAATATTTTGTTAACTAAGTGTAGCGCCCCCCCCCCCCCCAATATTTGGGGGAACTATGTGTAAATTTAAGGGTAGTCTGAGCCAGTAATTGGGCTCAGACCAATTGTTTGTTCTGGATTTGCTTCTGCTCTGGGTGTGATACTGCCTGGCAGTAGTGTTCCCTGTCTAAATCAAAAAGAATAAAGCTGCGCAAAAAATGTAAAGTGCCACTCGTAATGTATCGAGTGGAAATATACAAAAATTGATTACAAGTTTACAGGCAACTAGCCTGTTGTTGGTCTAAATCAACACTGAACCAATTAATGAAAAAAAATATTATAAAGTCTTGTTAAATTATGAGGTGATGAATCCTACACAATCGTGCGTGTTGTCAAGATGCTCCTTATTAGCTATAAGTGACTTCACACTTGAGACACCCAATTAAAAGTGCTTGACTTTGATAGAATAGAGTTCCTCCACCAAGGATAATCTCTGCCGCTTACCAGAACCCCTGATCCCAACAGAGATCAGTACAAACGGACGGCTGTTACCCCTGCCAGGGTCTCTGGATGAAACAATCAGCTAATCTCCTGGATTTCACGCCCGAACTTCCCAAAATGTCACGATGATGTATTAACATATGGAAAGAAAGGCCACCATAGCGTGAATCCGATAAAATTCAGGATTTATTCAATTTAAAAATGCACTTACAGTTAGTAGCATATAATGGGCATGTGGTATAATGTAGCCGGCCAGGCTAAAACAGCCCGTTCCTTCCGGGACTCGTGTGTAATGGTGACGTCAGCACGCCGCTCCTCCCTACACTGTTTCGTCACAGATGACGTCGTCCTGGGGCACGGGCGGCGTGCTGACCCACCGCCAATTATACTGTTCCATACACAGGGACCGCCCTAATCTGACCTCTCGGTGTTTATACTGCGAAATTCACCCTTTTACCTATGGGCAAATTTGCCCAATCTCTAGACTTGCAGATTAAAAGGATCGTATCCCCATGTTGGCCATACTGAATAATGTATATAAATGAATGGCCATATCTCTCACTCATTGATTAGTATATGGAATTAAAATAAAAATGTAATTGATTATACAGCTCCGGAATGTGTATGCAGACTGGTGGTGTCTCATACCACATCACGGAGGTGTCTATAACAATTAGTGCTGACAGTCTCTCGTCAGCAACGAGACAATTATTATGAGCACCTCAACCCATCGAGTCTGATGCAAAGTATAAACCATGCCTCAAAACCTCATCTGTGAAAAGAGGGCCAACTTATGGTCAGATTAGCAATTGCTAGCAGGCCCTGAGAATAGGCCTCTTCACAATGCTAGGAATCCAAATCTATTTTAAGTTAAATATCTTTCAAAATTTAAAATAAAATTTAAAATAAATGTTAGAATATTTAACCCACTGCGAGCCCGCATATGGGTCGAAGAATTGGAACATATGATAAAATTTAGTTTTTAGAAACTAAAATGAAATTAAAATTAAAACATATCTATGAGGAAGTAATTTGCCTTAATGTAAGGGTCCCATCCAACATAAAGTTAGTAGAGACTAGATCTCCTAGGGTTCCCCGCCACTGAACATGGAGGATCACCACAAGTAACAGTTGGTTGCCCCTACAATGGGAACTCGAGTGATCAGCTACAAAAAGCAATCCCACCCACCATCAACATCAGAAGACGGTTATTTGTTGTTCTCCCCAAACTTAGGCCCAACCCACTCATAGTAGTATATTTATGGCCACTCACCTTTCCTTTTAGTGGGGTTGTTGCACCGTAACAGCCAAGAGATCAGATCAGGTTCACATATCTCACATATGAATGGAAGATGGTATTGTACTATATTCCAAGTAATCTGCATCCATCGGCAAGGCTTTCTCAAGCATTGTCGATGAATGCATTCACATCTATGTCGATGTTCAAACCATAGGGGGTATAACACCGAACCCTATAAATCCACGACATTTCCATCCTGGATATCTCCTTTACCTCCAGTGGGGGCTGTATCTATCTATACCTAGAAAAATAGTACCTGCTGGATTGCGTTTGTGATGCAGGTCGTAGTGCCTGGAGACTGAGTGATCCTTAAATCCACTCTTAATATTTGCAATATGCTCTCCTAAACGCACTAATTTTTAGCATACTTGTTCCAAGTCTGTTTCCTGTCTGCCTGTTGGTGACACTGTCATCACCGGCATAGGTTTAACCACAGGGGGTATAACAACACCTTGGGTGTCCTTTCTCGGAAGCCATACAGTGGGAGTGGTCTACCTGCTGTGCATGCTGGGAGAGGGTACATAAGGGGCAGACACCATTAGTGTGGGGTTATTGTGCATCTCATGGCCCTCCAGGCCGGGGGTGCGCGTGTGTGGAATAGCCCCGGGCACCTTCAGCCCAAGGCTGCACTCACCACAAGACTCCAATTTGCACAAGAAGCAGAAGGTCTTCATCTGCAGTGGCTGGTTCTATATATTCTTGGGAATTTTTATCTTGTTCTTTTACCTTCTGCTTCTTGTGCAAATTGGAGTCTTGTGGTGAGTGCAGTTTTGTCATTCCAGTAGTGATTATTTTCTTTATTATCATTTTTGACCACATTGTTTGTTAATCAATTACATTATTCAATTTCAAGAAAATCATTCTTTCAATTAATACCAATTTGCATTAAACTTGCTCAATGTATTTTTTATGCCTTTTTTCAATGTATTACAAACTTGCCATAATTCCATGTTTGTTTGACATATGCAAATTTTATCTTTTAGTATGACCTGCGTTTACTGTCAATTAAAACTCCTGAATAAGCTCTCATTGAGTGAAACTAGTAGAGTGACTTTTGACGACAGCTCATCATGTGTTGTGACTTCCTTTTCATGTACCTTATGTGGATGGTCTTTTCAAAATATGCTTGTTTGTTTTTAAAAATCATTCAATAAATATTGTTCATTTTTTGTCTATTTACATTTTAGTTTATTGTGATCTACTTTCTGAACACCGTTTAAAAATCCCTGAGCACCCATGTGCTGATCTTTCCCATTATTCTTGTACTTACTCCGTTTACAAAATAAGTGTATTAGAAATCAGATTACAAAAGTGTTAATTGCTGATGGAAAACTACATATGTAGTAAAAGTAGATGTTCAATTACAAAGAGAAGATGGTAAACCTAAGAGCAGGTTCACACCAGGGCGACTCGTCAGGCGACTCAGTCGCCTGACAAGTCACGTCCCACGCTTTTCAATGGAACCGTTCTAAGTAAGAGCGACTCAGGTCGCTCCGACTTAGAAAAAGGTTCCTGTACTACTTTTGGGGGCGACCCAAGGTGACCTGCATTGACTTCTATACAGAAGTCTTATGCAAATCGCCTCGGCGGGCGTCTCAAGTTGTCTTAAGATCGCGCCGCCGAGGTCGCCCCCACAAGTCGTGCCGCGTCACGCCGCCCTGGTGTGAACCGGCTCTTAAACCAACGCCTAGTTATTTATTGTAAATAGTGCAGCTATTGCTTTTTCTTATTATTACTGTATATTTTTTGATAAATATAAATATGTAAAAATTACTCAATCTGTGGGTTTTGCTAGGCCTATTTAGAGTGATATTCAGCAAGGTATTTACACATTTCATTCAAGTTATCTCCCATTTGTGAAGAACCTATAAACTATGACCCGTCAGACTGCATATAAACAACTAAATTTATTGTGTTCAAAATTCTGGAAATGTCAATATTCCAAAAGGTAGTTTTACGGTTCATTCAAGCACTGATAAGAAATCATTACACTTTTTAAGAATATTGACAATTGTGAAGCAGCATTTAATGGATAGAGAGCCTTTTATTCAGTTCGTTAGTCTGGGCATAACTAATTGACTCTTCAAGTCTCCAGTGCCCGAATCTCTAAACCAACTTCAGCCAGCATCAAACTTTTAAAACCTCTAACTTTGTACTTTAAATATGTAGGAGAATTGTTTATGATTGAATCAAGAAACACTTGTCTCTAACATCTTTTTTGGTGTATATATAATTTTAAATATTCTACTGGCTATCTATACTAACATCAAATATATTCTGTCTATTTTTTTAAAATTGGGCAATAATAGTTAACAGTATCGGTAGCACAACTTGTTCAGCTAGGTCAATTTTAAAGGCTTAAATTTGCATTTAGTTAAATTCTGAATGTCAAAAAATGCTACAATGGATTTAGGAGAAAGAAAGTTGAATTATAGAATGAGACATTTGACTTTATCGATCTTTATACGGTCTAAAAATATAGTGGGTAATTATCTGCCTAGACTCATTAATTGATTTAGCTCTCTATGGGAAAGTAAAAATCAACAATAAATTGGTTCTTTTCCAATAGTTTTTAATGTTTCTGCCAATAGTACATAGTGTTTTGTTAATGGAGGCTTGAGACATTATATGATTTTCTGGAAACAATACGATAGCAAGTTCTTGAAAAATAAAATCTAAAGTTTGGCTTATATCTGTACGTAGCACATTTGATGTACCAATCAAATTCATTCACACTGTATTTATAAATAAATTCTAACACATTTTTACTACTTTAACTATACAAAAAGGTTAAATTGCCAGTGTAGTATTGTTTGTTTAAGTTTATATTATGTTAATCTTTTGTCCTCAAAATGTATTTTCTTTGTTTCACGTGTGTTAAACAGAGGTGATAAAACAAGCAGTTTGCAAGCTAAAGATATTGAAAAGTTTCTCCTAGAGAGTGACAGGTGGCATCTCTAAGAGATGTTTGCTCTCTCCTACAAAAATATGTCTTTATCTAGAGAAGTTTGAAATGTTTGTCCTTTTTATTTCTTTGAATCCTCCTGCTCTGAGCAACTATTTCTTGATCAATAATTAAGGAACATTTGTGTTTCAGATCTATACAAAACTATTGATATTTTTCCTAAAAAACAATCAATAAAGCAGTATAAAACATCTGAGTGAGACCTTTTAATGGCTGTATTTTGACAGTGAGAAGTAAATTAAATTGATGAAATCAATAGCTACTATTTTCCCTGTTTCACCAAATTACCTTTAAACTTACTAGCAATACTAGTATTACGTACTAGTAATACTTACTAGTAATACTCATAAACATATAAAGTGCTATTCATTTTTTGGTCATAATTATTTTCATTCTGCGGAACCACTTCATTATGTGACAACACTGAAGAAATAACACTTTGCTACAATGTATAGGAGTGTACGGCTTGTATAACAGTGTAAATTGCTGTCTCCTCAAAATAACTCAACACATAGCCATTAATGTCTAAACCGCTGGCAACAAAAGTGAGTACACCCCTAAGTGAAAAGTGAAAAACATTATTTTCATTCTGTGGTACCAGCACCTAAACTAAAAGATAACATAATTATACATACCCTTTTTTAGTTACATTACTGACTTATTGAAACTTTTATGTGAAAATAAAATCATTCCTAATAAAATAGCTGCGCATTTTCAATATTTTACAAATAATTTTTCAAATATTATTAATATATATATATATATATATATATATAGTAAGATTAGGGGTTTTTAGCTCTAGTGGTGGATGCGTTTTTCCAGTGATTCAGGCCAGTCAGGAACTCTGTTTAAGGGCATGGTAGCCCATTTTTATTTAAAAGCACAAAAGTTCACAAATACATCCGTAGCATTCACGGGGGTGTTCCACCATTCCTGTATCTTGCATACTCAACAGTTTAGCCTCCTAGCTTTACCTTCTTGCTATCCGGCTCTTTCAGGCCTTTAGCCTAGGCCTTAGGTCTGCTCCTCAGACCCAAACAGTTTACAAGAGTTAAGCGGTCTCCTCGCTTACCCCTGGTCAGCACCTTTGTTGCTGAATCATCAACGATGTCTGCCTCCTGCAGACATGCCTATTCTGGCTGCACCCATGCAGCGTAGATAGCCTCTGGCTCCACTTCAGAGGGATGGGAGAGTCCACCTGACTCTCCAAGCACAGACTTCCTGTCTGTTGGGTGGGGGCCCTGATCCATAGTGAGGTCAGAACTAAATAGCCGAGCACACAGCTGTGCAATCAGCATGTCTTTCTCTACAAACTCTGGTGTAAACCAACACTCTTTAAGGTCGCACAGAGTCACACCATTACATATCCTCCCCCTGTTTCGAGCCGGAGGGAGGAACACATAAACCCGTCACCATAAATGGGACACCTCTATGCCAGCCATTGGCTGCGTAGGCCCATTTCTTTTTCCGGGTATGTGTCCACCAGCACTTCACCTTGGCGCCTCTGTACCAACTATCAGTAGCAGGAGTCCTAATCTGCCCAACCTTTTCTCTAAAGGGGCACTCCACCCACATCTTCTTCCGGGTGTGCTTCCACCAGCACTTCTTCCTGAACCGTGGGCTCCCAATAATCTCTCTATCCCTTCTACCTTCTGGCCTCTGGATCCTCCTTTTTTCTCCCACAGACTTACTCTCCCGGGACTGTCGGGGACCCACTTCCATGACATCTGTCAGGGACTGGCTACTCTCACTACCTGACGCAACATTAACCAACAACATTTGTTTCTCAGGTTCACTAACCCCTGTGTGGTTACTCTTGGCACCCAAACCATCCGAGATCAACACCATATCCTTATTCAACTCAATATCGTCATTGGGACCTCTTGTCCCCTTGTTTGCTAGGACAGTGTCTATGGAGGGACCACCTACAGGCAAGCAGTTATTCCCTATGGGACAGTCCCGCAGTTTCACATCGCCCCCTGTTGTCCAACACTCCAATAGCAATTGTCCTACCAACGCACATGTTCCACCACATTTTTCCACACCAATCTCTTTAACCATTTCTGTGTCCATTGGTACCTCAACCAATAGTTCAGAGTTGTCTGACAGTGCTTCACAGTGCTTCTCATACATATTTCCGTTACAGTTACCATCACTGTTATTTCCTGTCAAAGTGTCTCCGGGTACCTCAAACTGCACCTCTCTGCAAGTGATGGACTGAATCCCCACTACTGCCACGTTCGTTCCGGGCCCTTCCTTTTCATGAGGTGTAGCGGGTGAGACAGTACGCGCGCCATGTTCCAACTACTGCTCAGACGCACCTCGGACTGCACCAGCAGGAATACACCCCATCACATCAGCATACAGAGAGACTTCCCCTATGTCTATTATCTCTAATTTCTCCAACAATTCCCCTGAGCGCCTTCCGCACATAACTGCCGCTAGAAGCACTCTCGAAGAGAACTGTGAGACAACTTTCCACAAAAGCAACCAACAGTATAGCAACCAATTTTCATCAACATTGCTTAACAACGCATGTATCACCTGCGTCCACCGATTGGTACTACGCAGTACCATGTCGCCCTTCTGCTGTGGATACATGCAGGTGTACATTGGAAAGATGTTCACCAATTCCCACAATATCTCAGTTAATTCTAGACATGTCGCATCTAAACACAGAACTATAAGAACTTTTCCTTTACTAACGATGTGGAGGGGCTCATTTGCTAAGGCTCGAGAAGCCGAGACACTTAAAGAGACCTCTACCTCAGAGGCAACTAGCAAAATTTGCAGCTCCCGCTGAGCACTGCAAATCGCATGTGTCACACTCATCCTCTCACTTTCAGCAACACTGAGCCCTTCCAAGTCGCTATCCATTACCTCATCAACCTGACACTCAACATTACTCATCTCTTTTGCTGTGGACAAAACCTCTGCTATGTATGCGCCCTTTTCAGATCCTTCTAACTGGAGAGGGTTAATTTTTGCAAAGGCCAAAGCACCTGTGTCTACCGGCCCTGCAGGCTCTCCATTTAGCACAGCAGAAATGGTGTCCACTCCACTGTTACCCACTGAGCCTTCTTTTTTTAAATGCACTTGTGACAAAACATTTTCAAACACAACAGGCTGCAATAACATAAATTCACCACTTTGCTCAGGTGGCGCTTCATTAAACCCACGAGGACCTTCACTGTCAGCAGCGACAGACCGCAGCAACTCATTATCACTACACGCAATTTCAAACATTTGAGTTTTACCATTTTTCTCATCTCCAAGGTCAAGTACCCTCTTATCTATCAGAGCGGCACCACAGTTGTCCCAGGCAACCTCTGGCTCCAACACACAGAGCTCCCTAGAGGTTTCTAAGGACACCTCTGCAGCCTTAGATACTGTTGCCAAGGGGAATCGCATATCCTGCTTAGCGATCACCCCTACCTCATCAAGCATCACATTACCATAAGCACATGTATCATCAGCATCCATAAACATAGCAGTTTTATAAGCTCTATCAAATTGTCCTTTGTCAAAACGCATGACACCCTGCGGGCCACTCAGCACACCACCCTTTCTCTCCAAAGGCATTCTTTTGCCCACTGGGGTAGCTTCACAGTTGTCCTGGGAAACCACTTGCCTCACCATAGCAGGCTCCTTGGTGGTTTCCCTTGTCAACTCTGCAGCACCTGTCACTGTCACTAGGGAACCTGGCACACCCACTGATTTGGTCACCCCTAGCACATCTCTCCCAGCACTCTGCTGGACTACCTTAGGTGCACACAGAGTCCACATGTCCTTTTCAGTTCTTGACTTTGCTGCAAGCTGGGTTTTAACCTGTGTCTCCCCATTGCTCTGGGTAGCACACTGCAGCAAGTCCGTTTTTACACCTTCTGCGGATCTCCTCACCGAACATAAAGCCACTTTACTCGGATCAGTCTCACAAACTGCAACAGTCTTACCATATCCTGCAGATGGTGTAATAGCCTTCACTTGAGTGTGTTGTCTCACAGGTGTGGTGTCTCCACAGGCTGACTCCCCCATGTGGCCATGGAGCAACACTGCAGCCTTTCCGGATTTTCCAACATCGCCTGCAGACAAAACAAATTTTCTGTTGTCAGGGGCAACAGCAGACCCACACACATGGTCATACCCCTTGCAGGATGCTGGATAGGATACCCTCTTCTCTGGGCTTGCAAGCAAAGCATTAAGCACGGCAACAAGATCAGCAGTTGTATTCCACAAGCTTGGACAAGAAAAGATCCGGTGCCCCAGCTGACCACATTCCAGGCATGGTACTTGGCGACTTTCTTCCGTTGCTATGGGAGACCACATTCTCACCGAGGATCTTTTCCAGTGCTCTCTAGATTGGATTTCTCCTAGAAAATTGATTTCTGCTTTGTTGCCATGAGCAACCGCACACACCTGCTCACTCTTTATACTCAGAGCAGGCGTCTCATATCTTTGCTTTGCTGGAGCCTGAGACGAAGGGCACTTGGAAACTTCACTTTGCACCTTGACAGCTGGCCAGCTTGCACCAGCGTTGCTAGGGGCAACAGCATGCACTTCCCCTTTAACTTGGTTCAGTGCGGCCAAGTGCATCTTGCACCAGACTGGGGCTTGTTCTGTCGGTAACAACCCCTCCAGCCACAAATTTCGGTCTATCAGCTCAGAAAACTTTGCTTCCTTCTTGCGTTTTGACCGCCCCATCTCTGCAATCAGGCCAACAATGTTTTTTTTTTTAACACAGTTCCTATTAACACAGGAAAATTTGAGGTACTGTCTCCCAGACTTGCAAACAGCACACTTTCACATGCAGACTTCACTCTTTGCGATTCTGCTTGAACCATCCACTCACTGGACCTTCCTAAGTGGATACATCTTCTCAGGCCACACTGAGCTCACTTCCACAGGTACACCACCTGTATTCAACACAGTCCATTAATTGAACTCCTGTGCAATGCAGTTCACCTGTCTGCCCATCACCGCATTGCTGCAAAACACACAGTTTCTTTTTACTCACTGTTTTTGGTATGCGCAGGTCTGGAACTCTTCCAAAAACTGCCCGAAGCAATACCTCCACCATATGTAAGATTAGGGGATGTTAGCTCTTGTGGTGGATGCGTTTTTCCAGTGATTCAGGCCAGTCAGGAACTCTGTTTAAGGGCATGGTAGCCCATTTTTATTTAAAAGCACAAAAGTTCACAAATACATCCGTAGCATTCACGGGGGGGGGGGTTCCACCATTTCTGTATCTTGCATACTCAACAGTTTAGCCTCCTAGCTTTACCTTCTTGCTATCTGGCTGTTTCAGGCCTTTAGCCTAGGCCTTAGGTCTGCTCCTCAGACCCAAACAGTTTACAAGAGTTAAGCTGTCTCCTCACTTACCCCTGGTCAGCACCTTTGTTGCTGAATCATCAACGATGTCTGCCTCCTGCAGACATGCCTATTCTGGCTGCACCCATGCAGCGTAGATAGCCTCTGACTCCACTTCAGAGGGATGGGAGAGTCCACCTGACTCTCCAAGCACAGACTCCCTGTCTGTTGGATGGGGCCCTGATCCATAGTGAGGTCAGAACTAAATAGCCGAACACACAGCTGTGCAATCAGCATGTCTTTCTCTACAAACTCTGGTGTAAACCAACACTCTTTAAGGTCGCACACAGTCGCATCGTTACAATATATATATATATATATATATATATATATATATATATATACATACAGAATATATATACAGTATCTCACAAAAGTAAGTACACCCCTCACATTTTAATAAATATTTTATTCTATCTTTTTTTGTGACAACACTGAAGAAATGAGTAGTGAGTGTACAGCTTGTATAGCAGTGCAAATTTGCTGTCTCCTCAAAATAACTCAACACCGCTGGCAACAAAAGTGAGTACACCCCGAAGTGAAAATGTCCAAAATTGAGCCCAATTAGCAATTTTCCCTCCCCGGTGACATGTAACTCATTAGTGTTACAAGGTCTCAGGTGTGAATGGGAAGCAGGTGTGTTAAATTTGGTGTTATGCTCTCACTCTCTCATACTGGTCACTGGAAGTTCAGCATGGCACCTCATGGCAAAGAACTCTATGAGGAACTGAAAAAAATAATTGTTGCTCTACATAAAGATGGCTTAGGCCCTGAAACTAAGCTGCAGCATGGTGGCCAAGACCATACAGCGGTTTAACAGGATAGGTCCCACTCAGAGGGGAAGGGATCACCGCTCCAAGTGGATGTGTGGAAATGGCACTCTCCTCAAGGTGGAAGCATCAGGTGCAGGTTAAGCATATAGCAATTAGAAGAGGGAAGGTCTGGACAGCCGCACTCCAATAAAAATGCCTTTATTGTGCAAAATAACAAAAGTACACACCATAGCAGGGTACAGGATACAAAATCTGAAGTTTTTCACACTCTCAACAGTGCTTAGTCATAGCTATTAACCCTCAGATGATGTCGAATGACGAAACTAGTCAGGGTGTAGCCTAACGACGAACGTAGTGACGTCAGTTATCAGGAACTATGGCTGGAATCCCCGAATCGCTGTGTCTCAGCGAGCAGGAGGAGACGCCGTTGGTATCCGATGCTGTTTATATGTGAATAACGCTGTGAATTGTCTGCCTTATGTGAGTGTACATCGGGAAGTGTTTTATTGATATTAAAATTATGAAACAGGATTACACTATGTCTGTCCTTTTTCGCTTCTATTGAAATCACTGAGTGATCTGAGTGGCTGGCTAGGATTAAGCAGTGAGTGGAGATACCTGTGGAGATCGCTTTTAATCATTGACATACATGCTGTAATTCAAGCTTTCTCTGGTAAGAGTCGACCCAAGAGGGGGTTTCTATCCACACCCCCCTCCTTCTGTTTTGTGCACGTGTAGAGGTGACACTGTCTGGCTTCAGCAAGATTTTCATTTAAGTGATTTAAAGGACTTGTGGTTGCTGGTATTATCATCTCATAACTCACTCCTGTATTTCTATGTACGGACCTCATATGATGGACATTCATTGATTAGAATGCATATGTACTGAGAAGAACATTTTACATGTATAAGCGCTGCCTGGGTCTACTGTGACTTTTTTATTTATTTACTGTTTTATAGGTTCTCTATTTAGGTAGCAGCTGTTGCCATTAACGTTGGCAGTTTGAACAGATCTGTGTTTACTACACCAAGAGCGCTTGTTTGATTTGAAATTAGGCCTCTCTTTCAACGCATATTTTATATACCTATTAACCCACTCAGAATAGGCCTGACCATGGTCAACCAAAGAAGTTGATTGCACGTGCTCAGTGTCATATCAGAGGTTGTCTTTGGGAAATAGAAGTATGAGTGCTGCCAGCATTGCTACAGAGGTTAAAGGGGTGGGGGGTCAGCCTGTCAGTGCTCAGACCATACGCTGCACACTTCATCAAATTGGTCTGTCTGACTGTTGTTCGAGAAGGAAGTTTCTTCTTAGGATGATGCACAAGAAACCCTGCAAACAGTTTTCTAAAGACAAGCAGACTAAGGACATGGAACCATGTCCTGTGGTCTTTTTTTTATAATCAAATTTATTTTATTTTATTATAAGCTTCAACATTTTACATTTCCATTCAACATTATACGTTTACATAAGGACAAATGAGCATTCCAAGACAGTACTAAGTACAAAATTATCTTATCGAAATAATTCCCCCCCCCCCCCAAGAGAGAAAAAAAAAGGTATATAATTCCCTCTCCCCCCTCCCTCAGCGCCATCCCTGGCTGCGGTGGAGTAAGTCTGCTCTGTCCCCACTCACTCCTTTCTTTCTACTTATGTCGTGTGTTATCCTACTGTGTCCTTATTTGTCCCGTGAGCAGTGCCCCCTCCTACTTCCAAAGAGGCCACTAATGGCCATGGTCTCTATTCTTTTTATGTGGAGGAAAAAAGAAAAAAAAAAAGAAAAAAAAATGTCCCGCAATGGTTTACAGCCACCCTAAGCAAAAATTTAAGTTGAAAATGATCTAAGATGTCTTGGCCAGAGCCTTCTCCAAGATGGCAATAGCCCAACCCCCTGGCCAGCAACACCATGCACTCCTAAACAGACCCAGCAGCAACGAACAGTGTGTCATATACTAAATTCAGAGTGACCACTTTAGCCCTGCAATTTGATAACTGACCTGCACCGCCATTTCGAGCGGATGCCCACAAAAGCCCTACAGCACACCTCTGACATGATCACAGAGAAGCTGACCCGTGAAATCCGTGACCTAGGGCGGCATACCTCAGA
Organism: Rana muscosa; assembly: GCA_029206835.1. Taxonomy (NCBI): domain Eukaryota; kingdom Metazoa; phylum Chordata; class Amphibia; order Anura; family Ranidae; genus Rana; species Rana muscosa. The sequence goes on along the minus strand of CM055120.1, from coordinate 138,603,431 downwards.
GCTTGAGCAGCGGGCAGATGACAGAAATCCTCACCAATAATCACATAGAGGGACTAGAGGCCCTGCTGATGCGAACCGAACTGGGGATGTTTGGCTCATCCCTACCCCAGACTGCAGTCTCCCAGTACTCTTGCCCCCCCCCTCATTGGTGTGCCAAACTGCTGCCTCTACACTTGTCGGCACAGATTTGGATGCCTTAAATTGTACATCCCACCTTGTCTTCCCCCCCTTTCCTTTTTCCTTTTCTGTTGACATGATATATACTATATGTCTAGAATTTCAGCCTACTTTTGTATGCCTTTTTGGAGGATTGTCCTCCACTACCAAATATTAATTGTTATTTGATTCTGCATGGTCGTTTCCATGCTTCATTTCTGTTATATCAAACCTGTTGTAAGCAAGTATTTACCACTATATTGCCTATATCCATGTGTAGCGGGTATATACATTTAGAGGCAGCATCTGGGTGGTAGCATGACCCAGATGCACTGATTGTTAGAGTAATGCTATTTATTTGTGTGAAGATATCAGTGTTGTCAGTTCCCTGCGGCCCAGAGGGTGGCGCTGTCGCCTTGGGCCGGGGTTGAACAATCACTGCAGTGCCGTACCCTTTGTGACCTCTCGCAGCAGTTGTACAGCAGGGCGGGGAACCCTCTGTGCTTGCTGGGAGAGGGTATAAAGGGGGCGGACATCTTGCGCACGAGGTCGAAGTCCCAGGCACCTTCAGCCTGTGGGCTGCTGTCCGCGGTCGGTGTCCAGGCGCCCTTGGCCTGGACACGTGGAGTTCGAGTTCCATCCCAGACACCACAAGTCTGGGGTGAGGTACTTTACAGAAGGCCTGGGGCCCAGTACCCTCCACTGGGTCCCGCGAGGGATGGAACATGCCTAAGGTGCTCCAGGTACGGGTGCCTGAATCCAGGGCGTAAGGGACCGGAGATGTGTCCCTCCCGAAGACCCGGTGCAGCATATTGCCGGTGACGGGTGGGCCTCTGGAGACCGTCCGGATGGATGTCTTCCCTGACAGGGGCCATTCTCTCAAGGAAGGTAGTTCACGTGCTTATGGTCGGTGGCAGCGACCCAACTAAACCCAGGTCGGTGGCAGAGACCTACACTTAGGTCTGTGGTAGAGGCCTCAACGTTCACCAAGGTTTGTGGCAGGAACCAAATTCACAATCGGTGGCAGCGATTGTGCGCCAAGCCTATCTGCACTGTATGGAATAGGAGAGAGCTTGTGCCTGGACCTACTCGTACCCACACCCTGTTTGTTTGTGTCAAGTTCAACTGGTACTGTTCATTGCTCCAAGATAAATAAATAAGTGTTGGACTGTTCATGGTGTGGAACTCTATTACTGGCAGCAAAGTGCTCCGTCTCTAGCGGTGGCTAATCGACCTCCACAGGAGAAGCAGAGGCTCTGTACGGAACGCAGACCCGAAGGTAAACTTGAACTTAGCTCAAACCTCACCCACACATGAGGTGAGAGCTGGTATTAGTGCTCCTCACCCTCCTCCCTCAAACCCCTAGACAAGCCAGCCATTATATATCAAGGGAGTAGGGGGGTGAGGCCGCTATACGTGGGGGCTCTTGTCCGGGATTTGTGTTTGTACAATGGAGCCGAAGTTAACAGAGTTTGAACGTGTCTGCCCAGAAGAGTTCCGAGTAGGTCGGCCATATTGGCCACTGCGCCATGAGGCACACCATCCCTGCACAGTTCGTGGGCGTGATAAGGAAAAAGCCAGCGAACTGATGCACAAAAGGGGAGGAGTCCGACCATGTGAAGAGGTACACGTGGGGACTTTGGCGCCAGTTATGCAGTGCGCGATGGAGCAGCAAACAGTCGCTATGTTCGGAAATGCCTCATGGATTCCACTTTCTTCTACTACGAGGATGACTACCACTGCTGCTCCGCTTATAGATACAGGGATCCGGCTAAAGCCCCGGGGACGATTCGCCCTGTACTAGTGATGAGCCGAACACCCCCGGGTTCGGTTCGCACCAGAACCCGCGAACGGACCGAAAGTTCGAACGAACATTAGAACCCTATTAAATACAATGGATGCGAACGTTCGAATTCTAAAGTGCTAATTATAACAACTATTATGCATGTTATTGTCCTAAAAAGGGTTTGGGAACCCGGGTTCTGCACCAGGGGACATGTATCAATGCAAAAAGAAGTTTTAAAAACGGTCGTTTTTCGGGAGCAGTCATTTTAATGATGCATAAAGTGAAAAAAAAAAAGTCAAATATTCCTTTAAATATCGTACCTGGGGGGTGTCTAAAGTATGCCTGTGAAGTGCCACGTGTTTCCCGTGTTTAGAACTGTCCCTGCACAAAATGACACTTCTAAAGGAAAAAAAAGCCATTTAAAACTGCTTGCGGCTTTAATGTAATGTCTGGTCCCGGTAATATGGATGAAATTCTTTAAGAAAAATGGCATAGCTACCCCATGACCCCCCCCCTACCCCAGCCCATTACCAGCCCCTTTGGGTCTTGTATGGATATTAAGGGGAACCCCGCACATAAAATAAAAAAGGCCCTATATACTCTGAACAGCCGTATACAGGCGGTGCATACAAGACAGGGACTGTAGGTTTGTTCTTATGTAGAATCTGTTTGTAATTTTGAACAGGTACATTGTTGAAGTGTAGCTCCAGCCCAAAAATCTATTTTTAAACTTTTTGGGAAACATAGGTAAGGGTTATCACCCCTGTAACATTTGTTTTGCTGTCTGTGCCCCTGTTCAGAACATTTCACCTCACTATCCGTCCCAATGACAACTGTTTTTGAAATGTGGTGTTTTTCTTGAAACAAGGATTGCTGATAAAGCATCAGTACAGATGAGACCCCTTTCTCCCATATTTATTCTTACAGGAGAGAATTTTCCTTTCTAGGGGTAGATTTCCTCTCACTTCCTGTTGTCTTCTTTCGTTTGCAAGTAGGAGTCGTTTGTAAGTTGGATGTTTGAAAGTAGGGACCTGCCGTATATACTCTGCAGAAATAGGCCCCTTAGTTGTTGGTGTTGGCACAACACTGTAAGCACTCAGTTACTCTTGGTTGGTGCTGGAACGCCCTGCTGTCAACTATTATATCAGGAATTTTAATTACATATAATTGTTGAACAGTGGTAGTAAAAATTGGGGCTTTGATGGTGGTGCTGGTGCCACAACACTGTAAGCCCTGACAGTTACTCTTGGTGGGTGCAGCAATGGGCCCTGCTGTGAATTATTAGATCAAGAATTGTAATTACATGCCCCTTTTGAACAGGGGCTGAAAAATTGGGCCTTTCGTGGTGGTGGTGGTGGTGGCGTTGCCACAAGACTGTAAGCCCTCAGAGTTACTCTTGGTGGGTGCAGCAATGGACCCTGCTGTGAATTATTAGATCAAGAATTGTAATTGCATGCCCCTGTTGAACAGGGGCTGAAAAATTGGGCCTTAGGCACTGGTGGCACAACACTACAACCCCTCACAGATACTGTACTTGGAGCACAGCAATGAGCCCTGTTGCAAAGTATTGCTTCAAAAATTGTAATGACACGCCCCTGTTAAACAGGGGCTGAAAAATTGGGCCTTAGGCACTGGTGCCACAACACTCCAACCCCTCACAGATACTGTACTTGGAGCACAGCAATGAGCCCTATGGCAAATTATTGCTAAAAAAATTGTAATTACACGCCCCTGTAAAACAGGGGCTGAAAAATTGGGCCTTAGCCACTGGTGGCGGCACCCATAAACAAAAATGATCTTCCAAGCTATCATCATCAATCGTATCATTGAGGACTCGGAGGAGGAGGATAGCCAGTCAACATAACAGCACAGGCACTCAGCATCAGCATCAGTCTTGAAGGGATGTGACATGTTAAAATCAATTAGTCTGTTATATCAGCATCAGGTGTGTGGTAGCTGGTGGTGATCCAAGACTGGTTCATCTTGATGAAAGTCAGTCGATCAACCGAGTCGGTGGACAGGCGCACCCTGTGATCCGTGACAAATCCTCCAGCAGCACTGAATGTGCGTTCCGAAAGAACGCTGGATGCAGGACAGGCCAGTAGCTCAATTGCATACTGTGCAAGCTCTGGCCAGTGATCCATCCTCAAGACCCAGTAAGCTAGAGGATTTTCGGTGGGGAAGGTGTCCAAGTCTGACCTTGCCCCTAGATATTCCTGCACCATGTTTATCAGACGCTGGCGATGGTTGCTGGAACCGATCATACTTTGGGGCTGCGGACTAAAGAATTGTCTGAACGCATCGGTCAGACGGCCACCTTCCCCACCGCTCCTTCTTTGACTGGCCGAAGCCTCAGCAACTCGTTGTCCAGGACCAGGAGTTTGTAACCTCCCAGTCTCTGGGAACGCGTTGCACAGACCTTTCTGCAAGGCCTCCCGGAGTTGTCTCATCCTCTGCTCCCTCTGCGACGGTAACATAAGGTCCGCAACCTTACCCTTGTACCGTGGATCAAGGAGAGTGGCCAGCCAGTAATGGTCCCTCTCCTTGATCCGAAGAATACGAGGATCCTTCCGCAGACTTTGCAGGATCAGGGAGGCCATGCAGCGTAGGTTTGCTGAGGCATTCGCTCCGGAGTCCTCTGGGTCACTAAGGACGACATGATCCGCAGCCACCTCCTCCCAGCCACGTACAAGTCCACTGGTTTCTTGGGACTGTAAATCATCCCTAAAAGACTGCTGCTGATGATGCTGAGTGCCAGCCTCCACCTCCATGCTGACACAATCCTCCTCCTCCTCCTCCTCCTCTTCCTGTGCGATGGGTGGGACAGAAGGAACACTGTCTGGGTAAAGGGGGCCTTGAGAGGCAAGGAAGTCCTCCTCTTCCTGCCTCTGTTCTGCCTCAAGTGCCCTGTCCATTATTCCACGCAGCGTGTGCTCCAACAGGTGGACAAGAGGTACAGTGTCACTGATGCATGCACTGTCACTGCTCACCATCCTCGTGGCCTCCTCAAATGGTGCCAGGACAGTGCATGCATCCCTGATCATGCCCCACTGGCGTGGAGAAAAAAAACAAGCTCCCCTGACCCTGTCCTGGTGCCGTAGTCGCACAGGTACTCATTGATGGCCCTCTGCTGCGTGTGCAGCCGCTGCAGCATGGCCAACGTTGAGTTCCACCTGGTGGGCATGTCACATATAAGGCGGTTCTTGGGCAGGTTCAACTCCTTTTGCAGCTCAGCCAGGCGAGCACTGGCATTATAAGATCTGCGGAAATGCACACAGACTTTCCTGGCCTGCCTCAGGACATCCTGTAAGCCCGGGTACCTGCCCAAGAACCGCTGCACCACCAGGTTAAGGACGTGAGCCACACAGGGCACATGGGTCAGTTGTCCCTGTCGGAGGGCGGAGAGGAGGTTGGTGCCATTGTCGCAAACCACCATTCCTGGCTTAAGCTGGCGTGGCGTCAACCACCTCTCGGCCTGGCCCTGCAGAGCAGACAGGACCTCTGCCCCAGTGTGGCTTCTGTCCCCCAAACACACCAGCGCAAGCACGGCATGGCATCTTTTTGCCTGCGTACTTGCGTAGCCCCGTGAACGGCTACGGAGCACCGCTGGTTCATAGGACAAACCACAGGAAGAGGCCATGGAGGAAGAAGAAGAGGAGGGGGTGGAGGAGAGAGGTGTGTCACAACCAGTAGTAGCATTTTGGAGGCGTGGCGGTGGGACAACCTCCAACACTACTGCACCTTGTCCTGCATCCTTCCCAGCTGCCAAAAGAGTGACCCAATGGGCCGTGAAAGAAAGGTAACGTCCCTGTCCATGCCTGCTGGACCATGAGTCAGCGGTAATATGCACCTTACCGCTGACCGCCCTGTCCAGCGAGGCCAAGACATTGCCTTCCACATGCCGGTAGAGAGCCGGAATAGCCTTCCGTGAGAAAAAGTGGCATTTGGGAACCTGCCACTGAGGAACCGCACATTGCACAAACTCACGGAAGGGGGCCGAGTCTACCAACTGAAAAGGCAGCAGTTGAAGCGCTAGCAATTTAGCCAAGCTAGCATTCAACCGCTGGGCATGTGGATGGCTGGGAGTGAACTTCTTTCGACGGTCCAGCAGCTGGGGCAGGGAAATTTGCCTGCTAGAATCGGACGTCGGTGTACTGCTAGCAGAGTGGGCGCAAGTACTTGGCTGTGACACACCTAATTCTACACCTTCATTCCTCTCAGAGCATGTTTCAGAGAGGACTGAAGTTATAGTGGGGTTGGAGATCCCAGCTGATGCGGTGCAAGGAGAGGTCCGCTTTGTTCTTTGGTGTGGGTCTTTGAGGTAGGCTTGCCAACGAGCTGCATGGCAGGTCAACATATGTCTGGTCAGGCATGTGGTACCCAAGCGGCTGATGTTTTGGCCACGCGATATACGCTTGAGACATATGTTGCAAACAGCAGCTGTGCGATCTGATGCACTAGCCTCAAAAAAGGCCCACACCAAAGAACTTTTTGAATGACGGGCAGAGGCAGCGCCCTGCACAGGCGGAGCTCTGCGGTGTGATTCCGTCGGTGTACTGCCCTTACGCTGGCCACCAAAGGGCATCCTGCCTCGTTGGAGATGTGCCTCCTCCTCATCCTCCTCCTCCTCCTCTCTCCTATTAGGCACCCACGTGGAGTCAGTGACCTCATCATCACCTCCCTCCTCATCACTGGAGGCAATCTGGCAGTATGCTGCAGCTGCTGGAACATGACTGCCAGATTGGTGTCCTTCTTGAGCATCCCCTCTGTCTGCTCTCACGCTACTGCCTTCCTCTAGCTGGGTTTCATCATCAGACCCTTCGAAACGCTGGGCATCCTCCTGGAGCATGTACCCAACACTGTGCTGAAACAGTTCGGGGGACTCCTCAGGAGGAGGACATGGTGGGTCTAGGGAAGGAGTGACTGATGATGAGTCTGACATTGATACCAGGGAAGAGGACGCTTTGGCAGCTGCTTTTCCAGTACCCTGAGCCTGGGTGAGAGAGGATGAGGAGGAGGAGGAGGGCTTGGTCATCCACTCTACCAAGTCTTCGGCATGATGTGGCTCAACATGTCCAGCTGCCGAAAAGAAGGACAAGCGTGTCCCATGGCCATGTGCTGATGACAATGCACCGCGTCCACGACCAGCACTGTTGCCCCCAGACACAGAGCCTGCTTGCCCTCTTTTATTGCCTCCTGACTGTCTGCCTCTCCTTGTTTGCCTTCCAGACATTCTAATAGATGGCCTGCAGGGAGATGGGAAAAAAGCAATAAGGGCTACCTTCAGGTGTCCTTCTCTGTCCCTTGAAACAAGGACTTTCACAGTGAAAGAAACTGACACTCTCCCTACCTACAGTTTTCTGTCCCTAGAATAAATGTTTTTTAAGCACAATATAGCACAAGGAAAATTCACTCACTGTCCTTACAGGTCCCTGGAAACAAGGACTTGCAGAGTGAAAGAAAAAAAACACTCTCCCTACCTACAGTTTTCTGTCCCTAGAAAAAATGTTTTTTTTAATCACAATATAGCACAAGGACAATTCACTCACTGTCCTTACAGGTCCCTGGAAACAAGGACTTGCAGAGTGAAATAAACTGACACTCTCCCTACCTACAGTTTTCTGTCCCTAGAATAAATGTTTTTTTTAAGCACAATATAGCACAAGGAGAATTCACTCACTGTCCTTCCAGGTCCCTGGAAACAAGGACTTGCAGAGTGAAATAAACTGACACTCTCCCTACCTACAGTTTTCTGTCCCTAGAATAAATGTTTTTTTTAAGCACAATATAGCACAAGGACAATTCACTCACTGTCCTTACAGGTCCCTGGAAACAAGGACTTGCAGAGTGAAATAAACTGACACTCTCCCTACCTACAGTTTTCTGTCCCTAGAATAAATGTTTTTTTTAAGCACAATATAGCACAAGGACAATTCACTCACTGTCCTTACAGGTCCCTGGAAACAAGGACTTGCAGAGTGAAAGAAAAAAAACACTCTCCCTACCTACAGTTTTCTGTCCCTAGAAAAAATGTTTTTTTTAATCACAATATAGCACAAGGACAATTCACTCACTGTCCTTACAGGTCCCTGGAAACAAGGACTTGCAGAGTGAAATAAACTGACACTCTCCCTACCTACAGTTTTCTGTCCCTAGAATAAATGTTTTTTTTAAGCACAATATAGCACAAGGAGAATTCACTCACTGTCCTTCCAGGTCCCTGGAAACAAGGACTTGCAGAGTGAAAGAAAAAAAACACTCTCCCTACCTACAGTTTTCTGTCCCTAGAAAAAATGTTTTTTTTAATCACAATATAGCACAAGGACAATTCACTCACTGTCCTTACAGGTCCCTGGAAACAAGGACTTGCAGAGTGAAATAAACTGACACTCTCCCTACCTACAGTTTTCTGTCCCTAGAATAAATGTTTTTTTTAAGCACAATATAGCACAAGGAGAATTCACTCACTGTCCTTCCAGGTCCCTGGAAACAAGGACTTGCAGAGTGAAAGAAAAAAAACACTCTCCCTACCTACAGTTTTCTGTCCCTAGAAAAAATGTTTTTTTTAATCACAATATAGCACAAGGACAATTCACTCACTGTCCTTACAGGTCCCTGGAAACAAGGACTTGCAGAGTGAAATAAACTGACACTCTCCCTACCTACAGTTTTCTGTCCCTAGAATAAATGTTTTTTTTAAGCACAATATAGCACAAGGACAATTCACTCACTGTCCTTACAGGTCCCTGGAAACAAGGACTTGCAGAGTGAAAGAAAAAAAACACTCTCCCTACCTACAGTTTTCTGTCCCTAGAAAAAATGTTTTTTTTAATCACAATATAGCACAAGGACAATTCACTCACTGTCCTTACAGGTCCCTGGAAACAAGGACTTGCAGAGTGAAAGAAACTGACACTCTCCCTACCTACAGTTTTCTGTCCCTAGAATAAATGTTTTTTTAAGCACAATATAGCACAAGGACAATTCACTCACTGTCCTTCCAGGTCCCTGGAAACAAGGACTTGCAGAGTGAAATAAACTGACACTCTCCCTACCTACAGTTTTCTGTCCCTAGAATAAATGTTTTTTTTAAGCACAATATAGCACAAGGACAATTCACTCACTGTCCTTACAGGTCCCTGGAAACAAGGACTTGCAGAGTGAAATAAACTGACACTCTCCCTACCTACAGTTTTCTGTCCCTAGAATAAATGTTTTTTTTAAGCACAATATAGCACAAGGACAATTCACTCACTGTCCTTACAGGTCCCTGGAAACAAGGACTTGCAGAGTGAAAGAAAAAAAACACTCTCCCTACCTACAGTTTTCTGTCCCTAGAAAAAATGTTTTTTTTAATCACAATATAGCACAAGGACAATTCACTCACTGTCCTTACAGGTCCCTGGAAACAAGGACTTGCAGAGTGAAATAAACTGACACTCTCCCTACCTACAGTTTTCTGTCCCTAGAATAAATGTTTTTTTTAAGCACAATATAGCACAAGGAGAATTCACTCACTGTCCTTCCAGGTCCCTGGAAACAAGGACTTGCAGAGTGAAAGAAAAAAAACACTCTCCCTACCTACAGTTTTCTGTCCCTAGAAAAAATGTTTTTTTTAATCACAATATAGCACAAGGACAATTCACTCACTGTCCTTACAGGTCCCTGGAAACAAGGACTTGCAGAGTGAAATAAACTGACACTCTCCCTACCTACAGTTTTCTGTCCCTAGAATAAATGTTTTTTTTAAGCACAATATAGCACAAGGAGAATTCACTCACTGTCCTTACAGGTCCCTGGAAACAAGGACTTGCAGAGTGAAAGAAAAAAAACACTCTCCCTACCTACAGTTTTCTGTCCCTAGAAAAAATGTTTTTTTTTAATCACAATATAGCACAAGGACAATTCACTCACTGTCCTTACAGGTCCCTGGAAACAAGGACTTGCAGAGTGAAATAAACTGACACTCTCCCTACCTACAGTTTTCTGTCCCTAGAATAAATGTTTTTTTTAAGCACAATATAGCACAAGGACAATTCACTCACTGTCCTTACAGGTCCCTGGAAACAAGGACTTGCAGAGTGAAAGAAAAAAAACACTCTCCCTACCTACAGTTTTCTGTCCCTAGAAAAAATGTTTTTTTTAATCACAATATAGCACAAGAACAATTCACTCACTGTCCTTACAGGTCCCTGGAAACAAGGACTTGCAGAGTGAAATAAACTGACACTCTCCCTACCTACAGTTTTCTGTCCCTAGAATAAATGTTTTTTTTAAGCACAATATAGCACAAGGAGAATTCACTCACTGTCCTTCCAGGTCCCTGGAAACAAGGACTTGCAGAGTGAAAGAAAAAAAACACTCTCCCTACCTACAGTTTTCTGTCCCTAGAAAAAATGTTTTTTTTAATCACAATATAGCACAAGGACAATTCACTCACTGTCCTTACAGGTCCCTGGAAACAAGGACTTGCAGAGTGAAATAAACTGACACTCTCCCTACCTACAGTTTTCTGTCCCTAGAATAAATGTTTTTTTTAAGCACAATATAGCACAAGGACAATTCACTCACTGTCCTTACAGGTCCCTGGAAACAAGGACTTGCAGAGTGAAATAAACTGACACTCTCCCTACCTACAGTTTTCTGTCCCTAGAATAAATGTTTTTTTTAAGCACAATATAGCACAAGGACAATTCACTCACTGTCCTTACAGGTCCCTGGAAACAAGGACTTGCAGAGTGAAAGAAAAAAAACACTCTCCCTACCTACAGTTTTCTGTCCCTAGAAAAAATGTTTTTTTTAATCACAATATAGCACAAGGACAATTCACTCACTGTCCTTACAGGTCCCTGGAAACAAGGACTTGCAGAGTGAAATAAACTGACACTCTCCCTACCTACAGTTTTCTGTCCCTAGAATAAATGTTTTTTTTAAGCACAATATAGCACAAGGACAATTCACTCACTGTCCTTACAGGTCCCTGGAAACAAGGACTTGCAGAGTGAAAGAAAAAAAACACTCTCCCTACCTACAGTTTTCTGTCCCTAGAAAAAATGTTTTTTTTTAATCACAATATAGCACAAGGACAATTCACTCACTGTCCTTACAGGTCCCTGGAAACAAGGACTTGCAGAGTGAAATAAACTGACACTCTCCCTACCTACAGTTTTCTGTCCCTAGAATAAATGTTTTTTTTAAGCACAATATAGCACAAGGAGAATTCACTCACTGTCCTTCCAGGTCCCTGGAAACAAGGACTTGCAGAGTGAAATAAACTGACACTCTCCCTACCTACAGTTTTCTGTCCCTAGAAAAAATGTTTTTTTTAATCACAATATAGCACAAGGACAATTCACTCACTGTCCTTACAGGTCCCTGGAAACAAGGACTTGCAGAGTGAAAGAAACTGACACTCTCCCTACCTACAGTTTTCTGTCCCTAGAATAAATGTTTTTTTAAGCACAATATAGCACAAGGACAATTCACTCACTGTCCTTCCAGGTCCCTGGAAACAAGGACTTGCAGAGTGAAAGAAACTGACACTGTCCCTACCTACAGTTTTCTGTCCCTAGAATAAATGTTTTTTTTAAGCACACTATAGCACAAGCACAAAACACACTGACACTCTCCCTACCTATCCTTCTCTTTCCCTAAACTAAAGGAATCCAGGTTAAGCAAGAAAGAAATAACAGTCACTGTCCCTGCCTATGCTGCTCTATCCCTGCTCCGGAACACACTACACTAGGCCGCCGTGCTGGCGGCCTTTTATAGTGTGGGGCGTGTACTAAACCCCCTCAGCAATAATTGGCCACAGGCATCCTGCCTGTGGCCAATCATTGCTCTCCTCGCTGCCGGCGCTGTGATTGGCCAAGCATGCGGGGTCACAGTGCATGCTTGGCCAATCACAGCGCCTGGATGACACTGCGATGGCGTAGTGCATTGTGGGCCGTTCGCGTCACTCGAATTTGGCGCGAACGGCCCAAATCGTTCGATCTTCGTCGAACGATCGAACAGCCGATGTTCGAGTCGAACGTATGTTCGACTCGAACACGAAGCTCATCCCTACCCTGTACACATGCATGGACGTTGAGGCCCTGGGTATGATTTGTCCCGGCTGTTCGGGACTGGTGTGTCAGCTAAAGCCATTCGGGCGCTGCGAGGCCTGCGGAGAATTCATGTTCGAGGTGGAGCCATCCATCGAAAAGCCCAGAACCATCCACCTCAGCCGCACTGCAGGCGCCACCATTCTTCAAGGAGGAATCGATGCTTTCACAGCCATCCCTGCGCGCACTGTGGAGACCTCAGGGGAGGTCGCGATCGGAGAATTGGAGAAGAAATCCGAGGATGCTGCCTCAGGGACCACAGCTTCCCTGCTTCCACCACCTAAGAGAAAGATCGGCCTGGTCACAGTGTCCAGCGGTCATGGTGGAACAACATGCCTGCCTTTGCCTGGCCTGGATGGATCCTGTAGGAAGAGTCCTGGACATCCCTTCACAAATTTGGGCCGAGGTAAGCCGGGCAACGGGACTTGGTGCTGGGACGGAGGTGTCGGGGATTCACGGCCCCTTGAGCCTGTGCGTGGGAGTGATTCGGTGTCCACTACCAACTACCTGCCCCCGGAGGAGTGTGACACCTCCAACCTGGAGTCGCTCTCCGACCTGGGAGACGACGTCATCATTGACAAACTTTTTGCAGAGAAGGGCTGGGACAAGATGCCTCTCTCCTCGTCCCGTAGAACCAGGGATCCACCAATGTCTACAGGGGATAGTACACCCCGGGTGGAGGCACCAGCGCCTGAGGAGGGATCCTGTCCCCAGCCTGTCCTTCAGTTCCCGGTACCACCTGCATCTATTGCCGGGGACAAGAGACTGTCGCTGCGGGTATCTGTGCCCAACTTGGAGGTGGTCAAGGCACCTCAACCATCCGGACTCTATCATTCTGCTGGGTGAGGGAGACCACAATACTATGCCTCCCTTGTCAAGATTACAGAGTTTATTCTGTCAAAAGGTCGCCAACGAGTATGGGTGGGAGTACCCATACTTATCTAAGGAGCTGCTTTACGAAGTAGAAGTCTGCAGGGAACGTTGGTATAATGACTTTGTGTGGACACACATCAAAGTCCCACACGCACGCAGGTACCTCGCTTGTTCCCCAAAAGCATCTCAAAGGTTTAAGGACTGTAAGGCAGAACGGATGTTGGGTCGGCACATCCATGCTGACAAGGTGTTGATTCGAAGGAAAGAAGGGGAGGATGTCGAATATCACCTAGAGACTGTTGATCAACATTTAAACCCCCTTGTCCTGGTGCACCCAAGATTCTACCTATAGGAGAAAAGACTCCTTTCTTTTTGTCTTGCAAGTCTGCTGAACTTTCCAGGGTTTTGTGTTTTCTTTTTTCCCGGAAACCCAGTAACTGTACCCAAGCTTAATGGGTGTTGTGCTCTTTGGAGGAATGGGGGACTGTTGCAGTTGATGTTCTTCTTTCTTTCCATGATTCGACAAGTGCTTTTACCGCGGAATTGTCACCAGGTGGCAGTGTTGTGCACCGTTACTCACTTTTGCACCGCACACTTCTTGGAAGGAAAGGATTTCTCTTAGGGGAGATTTTTTCATTCCAACACCAACATATGTGTCAGGAGTTTGTGTGTTTAACTTTCTTTTTTCCCCTCTGCAGGAGAACATCCCTCAAGACCGCTGAGAATGGGGTGGGTCTTAGTTAGTGATGTGGGCGGTGGAAAATGTCAATGATGTTACCGTGTAATGTCAATGCTGTTATGTGTTTGTTTTCCCTTCCTTTCCCTTCCATGTCAGGTTCAGGCACAATGTCAATTTTTTTTCTCTTTCAATTTTTTTTTCATTTTTGAAAGTTCCTTTAGCTAGTCTCTGGGTCGGGTCTATGTTAGCTTCCTTTGGAGCATGGCTTGTTCCAGACACTGGGGACCAGTGTCAAATTGCTGGGAGGAGAGTGTAGTGGGTATATACATTTAGGGGCAGCATCTGGGTGGTAGTATGACCCAGATGCACTGATTGTTAGATTAATGCTATTTATTTGTGTGAAGATATCAGTGGTGTCAGTTCCCTGTGGCCCAGTGGGTGGCGCTGTCGCCTTGGGCCGGGGTTGAACCATCACTGCAGTGCCGTACCCTTTGTGACCTCTCGCAGCAGTTGTACAGTGGGGTGGGGAACCCGCTGTGCTTGCTGGGAGAGGGTATAAAGGGAGCGGACATCTTGTGCACGAGGTCGAAGTCCCAGGCACCTTCAGCCTGTGGGCTGCTGTCCGCGGTCGGTGTCCAGGCGCCCTTGGCCTGGACACGTGGAGTTCGAGTTCCATCCCAGACACCACAAGTCTTGGGAAGGTACTTTAGAGAAGGCCTGGGGCCCAGTACCTTCCACTGGGTCCCGTGAGGGATGGAACATGCCTAAGGTGCCCCAGGTACGGGTGCCTGAATCTAGGGTGTAAGGGACCGGAGATGTGTCCATCCCGAAGACCCGGTGCAGCATATTGCCGGTGACGGGTGGGCCTCTGGAGACCCTACCGGATGGATGTCTTCCCTGACAGGGGCCATTCTCTCAAGGAAGGTAGTTCACATGCTTATGGTCGGTGGCAGCGACCCAACTAAATTCCAGGTCGGTGGCAGAGACCTACACTCAGGTCTGTGGCAGAGGCCTCAACGTTCAACAAGGTTTGTGGCTGGAACCAAATTCACAATCGGTGGCAGCGATTGTGCGCCAAGCCTATTTGCACTGTATGGAATAGGAGAGAGCTTGTGCCTGGACCTACTTGTGTCAAGTTCAACCGGTACTGTTCATTGCTACAAGATAAATAAATAAGTGTTGGACTGTTCATGGTGTGGAACTCTATTACTGGCAGCAAAGTGCTCCGTCTCTAGCGGTGGCAAATCAACCTCCACAGGAGAAGCAGAGGCTCCGTACGGAACGCAGACCCGAAGGTAAACTTGAACTTAGCTCAAACCTCACCCACACATGAGGTGAGAGCTGGTATTAGTGTTCCTCACCCTCCTCCCTCAAACCCCTAGACAAGCCAGCCGTATTATATCAAGGGAGTAGGGGGGTGAGGCCGCTATACGAGCATTGAATTTTATTTGTTCTCCAAGAAAATATTTGAACAAGAAGATAAAAATCATTTGTAATAAAATAGCTGCACATTGCAATTTTTCAAATAATAATAATATATTTTATATATATATATATACAAAAGCGATACTAAGCA
This sequence comes from Rana muscosa, assembly GCA_029206835.1. NCBI lineage: Eukaryota > Metazoa > Chordata > Amphibia > Anura > Ranidae > Rana > Rana muscosa. The sequence goes on along the minus strand of CM055120.1, from coordinate 138,588,258 downwards.
GTGGGTAAATTCGCTGCACACCCCAAATTGTAATGGAAAGGAAAGACACCCCGGGGGCTTTGTACTGCAGCAATAAATATGGATATTGGAAGTGTCAAAAACGAGTATTTATTAGAAAAATATTTTTTAGAAGCATGTAACACATCAATGCCGGGTACTGACAATAGGAGAACATACACATGATGATACAATAATATGGGCAAATATATAAATGACATAGCATAATATTGTTGTGTTCAAATAAAAATCCAGACGCGTTTCGACCTTGTCAATGGTGGTCTCTTCAGGGGGTGTAATGGAGATGCTCCATGATTAGTTGAAGGACGAAAACTTCCCCTGTGTTGTCCCTGTGCACCAACCAAGGACCCTCTGACCGCAGCCGATGCCTCCCATGGCCCACACAAGGGCGGTGGGGGCGGGGATGGAGAACGCCCAGCAAGAGGCAAGAGAACCAGAACCCCAGACTCACGAGGGGTCGCACTGGTACCCCACACATGATAACGAGGAGGGGGAGGCGCGGAGGAGAGCCCATGGATAGAAGCAGGAGCCAAGAAGACAGGGCCAAATCGGACACACAAATCTAAAAAGAATATATACATATGATGATGGACAAGATTTTTGCAGGGATTATCTGCAATGTAAATCAACATGAATTAATTTAAATTTAATTAAACTCTATTGAAGGTAGTGAGACCATGATAGGGTGCATATGTGAACAATGAAACTTGAAGAGGAAAATGGTGAATTGGATGGGCCTAGAAGGTATGGTGAAGGATAAAAATGGAGGGCGGGGGAAGGGGTAATGGGAAAAGGAAAGGGGGAAGGGGTAATGGGAAAATATAAGCTAGCACATTGTAACTCTATATACTCTTATATTTTCCCTAGATCTCCTCAGTTCTAGGCACCATCGACTATAAATTGATTGGAACCCTCTCTTGGGGCCCCCTCTACAAAAAATCTTTTATCCCTTTCCTCCTTTGAGGAATCACCTTTCAAACCAATAGCTCAGGTATATATAATAATTTTTCTCTCTTCACACCTCCCTATTGTCTTTTTCACATTTCACCTTTGCAGGCCACCCGACACTGTTTCCAATGCACAAAAAAAAAAACCCTTCCTTTTTTTCACTCCTTCTCCTTGCTTGCAAACAATCACCACACACGAATACCATTACATTCTCACCACCTCACCTTCTCCTTCTTACTTTGCTTTCACATTACGCACACAGCCCTGCACCACGAATTTCATCTGCATTTTTTTTTTTTATCTTTTTCTAAGTCTTCTTTTCCTTCTCCACTCATTTATATATTCATATAGTTTTTTATTGTATATTTTTCACCACACTTATTCTTGCACACTCACTTACGTGACACATATTACATATAATCACAGTACACATTTTATTTTCTCCTCTTTTTTTCTTTCCCCCTCCTCTTTTCTTTTCTTTTTTCTTTTTTTCACATCTCTCATCTTTATTTGATTTGTTTCCCGTTTTTCTTTTCTTCTGTCACTCAGTTTTTCACTTTTTATTTCTTTCACTTCATCTCTTTTCTTTTTCACTTCCTCCCTTTCCTTTTCCCATTACCCATTCCCCCGCCCTCCATTTTTATCCTTCACCACACCTTCTAGGCCCATCCCATTCACCATTTTCCTCTTCAAGCACTCATCAGTTTCATTGTTCACATATGCACCCTATCACTGTCTCACTACCTTCAATAGAGTTTAATTACTTTTAAATTAATTCATGTTGATATACAATGCAGATAATCCCTGCAAAAATCTTGTCCATCATCATATGTATATATTCTTTTTAGATTTGTGTGTCCGATTTGGCCCTGTCTTCTTGGCTCCTGCTTCTATCCATGGGCTTTCCTCCACGCCCCCCTCCTCGTTATCATGTGTGGGGTACCAGTGCGACCCCTCGTGAGTCTGGGGTTCTGGTTCTCTTGCCTCTTGCTGGGCGTTCTCCATCCCCGCCCCCCCTGCCCTTGTGTGGGCCATGGGAGGCATCAGCTGCGGTCAGACGGTCCTTGGTTGGTGCACAGGGACAACACAGGGGAAGTTTTCGTCCTTCAACTAATCATAGAGCATCTCCATTACACCCCCTGAAGAGACCACCATTGACAAGGTCGAAACGCATCAGGGTTTTTATTTGAACACAACAATATTATGCTATGTCATTTATATATTTGCCCATATTATTGTATCATCATGTGTATGTTCTCCTATTGTCAGTACCCGGCATTGATGCGTTACATGCTTCTAAAAAATATTTTTCTAATAAATATTAGTTTTTAACACTTCCAATATCCATATTTATTGCCGCAGTACAAAGCCCCTGGGGTATCTTTCCTTTCAACCTAATTAGTAAAATCCACCTGTGTGTAATTTAATCTCAGTATAAATACAGCTGTTCTGTGAAGCTCTCAGAGGTTTTTTAGAGAACCTTAGTTAACAAACAGCATAAAAAAAGCCAAGGAACACACAAGACAGGTCAGGGATAAAGTTATGGAGAAGTTTAAAGCAGGGTTAGGTTATAAAAAAAATCCCAAGCTTTGAACATCTCACAGAGCACTGTTCAATCCATCATCTGAAAAAATGGAAAGAGTATGACACAATTGCAAACCTACCAAGACATATCTGTCCACCTAAACTGACAGCCCGAGCAAGGAGAGCATTAATCAGAGAAGCAGCCAAGAGGCCCATGGTAATTCTGGCGGAGCTGCAGAGATCCATAGCTCAGGTGAGAGAATCTGTCCAAGGACAACTATTAGCCATGCACTCCAAAAGTCTAGCCTTTATGGAAGAGTGGCAAGAAGAAAACAATTGTTGAAAGAAAGCCATAAGAGGTCTTCAGTTTGCGAGAAGCCATGTGGGGGACACAGCAAACATGAACTTTTTGGCCTAAAAGCAAAACGCTATGTGTGGTGGAAAAATATCATCACCCAGAACACATCATCCCCAACGTGAAACATGGTGGTGGCAGCATCATGTTGTGGGTATGCTTTTCTGTAGCAGGGATGGGGAAGTTGGTCAGAGTTGATGGGAAGATGGATCGAGTCAAATACAGGGGAATCTTAGAAGAAAACCTGTTATGCCGTGTACACACAATTGGTTTTACCAATGAAAACAGTCCGATGGACTTTTCTCATCGGACAAACCGATCGTGTATGTGCCCCATTGGTCTTTTTTCCATCGGTGAGAAAAAATAGAACATGTTTTAAATTTATCTGATGGGAAAAAAAAACGATAGCAAATTCCGATCGTCTGTGTGGAACTCCATCAAAAAAACAAAAAACCCACGGATGCTCAGAATCAAGTCGACGCATGCTCAGAAGCATTGAACTTAATTTTTCTCGGCTTGTCGGAGTGTTTTACGTCACAGCGTTTGGGACGGTCGGATTTTTGACTGATGGTGTGTAGGCAAGACTGATGGAAGTCAGCTTTATCGGATTTCCGATGGAAAAATCCATCATATTAGAATCCATAGGAAATCCGAGAGTCTACAAAAAAATTGAGACTGGGGCAGAGGTTCACCTTCCAGCGGGACAACGACCCTAAACATACAGCCAGAGCTACAATGGAATGGTTTAGATCAAAGTAGATTCATGTGTTAGAATGGTCCAATCAAAGTCCAGACCTAAATTCAATTGAGAATCTGTGGCAAGACTTGAAAATTGCTGTTCACAGATGCTCTCCCTCCAATCTGACAGAGCTTGAGCTATTTCGCAAAGAAGAATGGGCAAACATGTCACTCTCTAGATGTACAAAGCTGATAGAGAGATAGCCAAAAAAGACTTGCCGCTGTAATTGCAGTGAAAGGTGGTTCTACAAAGTATCATTTTCCTTCCACCTCACAATTATGTGCCACTTTGTGTTAGTCTATCACATAAAATCCCAATAAAATACAAGTTTTTGGTTGTAACATGACAAAATGTGGAAACTTTCAAGGGGTATGAATACTTTTTCAAGGCACTGTGTGTGTATATATATATATATATATATATATATATATATAATATTTATTATAATATTATTATTTGAAAAAAATTGTTGTAAAAAATTGCAATGCGCCGATATTATATATACAGTATGTATATATACTGTATAGATATATATATATATATATGTGTGTGTGTATAAAAATCTATTGCTGTTCTGAAGGCCATTCAAACAGCACACTGGCTGCAGGGCAAATCAGAAGCTTAGCGCAAGTTTAGGCTGGTGATCCAGCCTGGGCTCTCAATAGTGCATGAAGCCCTCATTTCTAAAGCCTCGTACACACGGTCGGACTTCCATCTGACTTTTCCGTGGTTTTTTGTCCGAACGGAGTTGGCCGGGAACACCCATAGCATACACACGCTCGGACTTTTCTGCAAACTTTCCCAAAACTTTTGGCAACATCACGTGGTTTTTCTGCTCTTTACCGCCACCCTTTGGTCATCCTCTGCTATTGTTGGTTGATTTTAACATTAGTTGTTTAGTCCATCGGACAAAAGTCCGATGGTTTCCTGTACACACGGTCGGACTTTGCTCCATCTGACTTTTGTTGGGCAAAAGTTTGTCCGTTTGCAGACCCAACTTTTGTCCGATGAAAACAAAACCAAACGAAAAAAAGTTTGTCCGATGGAGCGTACACATGGTCGGATTGTTGGTCCAACTTTCTAAGTTTGTTGGGCAAAAGTCCGACCGTGTGTACAGGGCTTAAGAATGTCTGCATCACCCATGAACATGATACAGTCAGCAATCATTCAAGAGCTCACTGCTAATACTGAGTGCTGTCCACAGCTGAGGCTGTCCACTGTGGTTTAAAAACTCATACAAGAATCAATGTGGCAGCCACCACCACTACTCTTCATTATAGGGATCAGGAGAATGGAGAAATGTTGGTCATCTGTAGAGATGGGCTTGATGTTCGAGTCAAATGTAAGTTAGTCTCTAAGATCGGGTGTTCATTTGTTCGTTGAACAAACAAACAAATGGGGCACTCGCAGGAAGTTCACCTGCCCACAAGCACCCAATAATGCACTGCAAGATTGCAGCGCATTGATTGATGCTGATTGGCCAAAGCATGCACCTGACCTGTATGCATTGGCCAATCACAGCATGATGTACTGTGAGAGCCATGATTGGCCAAAGGCCAGGGTGCCTTTGGCAAATCACGGCTCAAGGGCTAAGTCTACGTCCCACACTATTTAAGGCTGCTTACACAGCAGCCGTGTATAGTGTGTTTATAATACATTGTAGTGCAGATTATATAATACATTGTAGTGCAGAGTATTTAATACAGTGTAGGGCAGTGTATATAATACAGTGTAGTGCAGTGTATATAATACATTGTAGTGCAGTGTGTATAACACAGTGTAGTGCAGTGTATATAAGACAGTGTAGTGCGGTGTATATAGCACAGTGTAGTGCGGTGTACATAACACAGTGTAGTGCAGTGTGAATAACACAGTGTTGGGGTGCTACTGAAGTGTTGGTGTGTACAACATTTCTGTGTCACCACTGATCCCATTTTTTTCTCATTAATAATTTTTTCATTTTTTTAGCAGTATTAGGTTCTGTTGCTGCATTAGTACTCCCCTTCTGTGTCACAGATGTTATTTCTTCTGCAATAGGCACAGCAGTGGTATACCTTATGGTATACCCCTATGCTATTCACCTCTTCAAAAAGCTCCAAAGTGCCCTAGAGCAGGGTTAGCAACCTTTGTGAGGTAGAAATCTACCTGAAAAACATAAAAGATCACCACAGTTTGGTGCCCTTTTTTAAGGAATTAACTAGCAAGGCCTAACTAAATAGTAAGAAAAACTTAGAAAAATATAATAAAACTATTGTCACTGTAAAAATATAAATTTAGCCCACCTTAAAAGCATTGGATAGTATCAGTAGGGCAGTGGACAATGTCAGTAGAGCAGTGAATGCGTCAGTAGGGCAGAGGTTGGTGTTAGTAGGGCAGTGGATGGTATCAGTAGTTTGAAAATTATTTAATTTTTGTATTACTTTTTACAATTTTTTATAATTTTTTACACTTTTTAGCAGCCATGCTGGGGGCTTTAGTGAAATATCAGGGGTCAATCACTGGGAACAGTAGATCTCTGTCATGTCTCCTGTCAGAATGGGGATCTGCCTTGTTTACAAAGGCAGATTCCCATTCTGCCTCTGTACTAGGTGATCATGGGTCGCTGGAGGACATTGAGTCTGCCCAACCTGCGGGAACGTGGGCCGCCTGCTCGAGCCACCATACAACTATGGTGATTTGCGCAGGAGAGCCAGCCTGCCGCAGTATAACTATGGTGGCTGGTCGGCAAGTGGTTAATGGCAGTAGATAGAGCGTAAACAAAGTATTTAAAAGTATACTAAACTGCAAGGTCAGCTTGCTGTTCACATAACATAACATTCTCACACACGACCAATTACTACTCCTCCCGCCCCTCACTGTTGCCAACAAAAATATAAAAGTGTGGCCACTTTTTGAAGACTTATATGAAACATGAAACATTAATATACAAAACATGAAATAAATATAAGTTATACGTATTGTGACAGCAGGAAGGTAAAGTCACCTGGTTGCATCCAGGGGGGTAGATATATTTCTCCCAGATTCAGGCTTTATGCCGACTTATACAACTAGGGAGTTGATGAAGCCCAGCTGAGGCTAGTGGGCTCATGAATGACTCATACCTCTAGGGAGAGTGCTGGGCGTCGTGAGGCAGGGAGTTGATGAGACCAGCTGAAGCCTGTCAGTTCGTTTAAGGCCTCTATAAAAACTCCCAGATTCATTAGGTGTTTGCTCATGCCTGGAACCAGACCTGTGTGGACTGTCTAGGGAGAGTGAACCCCTGTGCGGTGAGGCAAAGCCTGTGTGGCTATTTGTTTGGACTTTTACTAAACCAGGGACTTAGGGACTAGGACAGCACCAGGCTGATCCCAGTTGTTAGTTTAGGAAACCTGCATGTTTAGTCAGAGGTCAAACTGACCAGGATTTATTTTGTTTGTTTCTTTTTGGCTTTGCTGTGTTTTTGTCACTGTACATAGAGAAATAAACCGCACCTTTTGATTTTGAAAACCACAACCTCCGTCTGCTGGCCCTGTTTTTGTGTGGGGAGCCCAACCAGGGGGTCACACACACCCGCTACTGAGTTAACCCCCTCACAGTTGGTGGAGAACCAGTGGCAGTTTTTTTTAAGCCAGCATGGAGGAGATACTGAAACAGCTGGCTCTAGCAAATGCCAATCAACAGCAGACAAATGCAGGTTTGCAAAGGAGCCTTGCAGCCCAGCAGCAAGCTCATCAACAAGCCCAGCAGCAATCTGAGGCCCGCTTCATAGACCTGTTACAGAAGCAAGAGCAGAGACTACAACAAATGGAAGCAGTAATGCAGCAACGTCCGCAGACCAGTGAGGAAAGCCGTCCCACTAATACCGCGTCCTTTGGGGTGAGTCGTTTATTGACAAAAATGACTGGAGAGGATGATCCAGAGGTATTTTTGACCACATTTGAAAGGACTGCTGAAAGAGAAAAGTGGCCTGAGGAGCAGTGGGCTGGACTGGTGGCTCCTCTGTTAACTGGTGAATCGCAGAAGGCTTACTATGACCTAGAGCCTGACCAAGCAAAAGACTATGTGATGCTAAAAGCTGAAATATTGGCAAGGCTGGGTGTCACCCTGGCTGTCCGGGCTCAGCGTGTGCATAACTGGACTTTCCAGCTTGGAAAACCCCCCAGGTCTCAAATGTATGATCTCATTCACCTGAGCAGGAAGTGGCTACAGCCAGAGACTTTGTCCGCACCGGAGATTGTGGAACGTGTTGTGATGGATCGTTTCTTGAGAGCTCTTCCTACCGCCATTCAAAAGTGGGTAAGCCATGGAGACCCAGAAACGGCCGGTAAACTTGTGGATCGTGTAGAGAGATACTTGGCTACAGAGAACCTGACGGCCTCTTCCAGAGACTCTCGGACTTTCCACCCTAAGACCAGACCATCCCCAGGGGCGGATAAGAGGATTCCAAGGGGTGAGGGTGGAGAGAGTGAGAGGGTGGGAGCTCTACCCCAAGTTTGGCGAGAACAGCCTGGGAAATCAGCGGCTCAAGAGGCCGCAAGAAGGATCGTTTGCTACCGCTGCCGGCAAGCGGGACATATTGCAGCCAATTGCCCGGTTGTGGAGGAACCCATGCAATGTGACTTTCTGATGGACAGACGTCAGTCGCTGTGTGCGACAGTCGCATGCACTGCCATTCGGGGAACTGAGAAACATTTATGCAAAATGTGTATTAATGGTAGAAATGTTGTGGTATTACTGGATTCAGGTAGCCTTGTGACCCTGATAAAGGCTGAATTAGTTAAAACAGAGGTCTCTGGGAATAGCAAGGTAGCTGTTATTTGTGTGCATGGGGACACCCGAGAGTATCCAGTGACTACAGTGTGTTTCGAGACCCCCAAAGGTACCCTCTCTCATCCAGTCGGGTTAGTATCTCAATTACCGCATGATGCCATTGTGGGAAGGGATTTTCCGAAGTTCTGGGAACTGTGGGATGATCCTGAGCCCCCCACTGGTGCCCCTATGTACCAGGAATGTGATAGCCAGAACTCCTCTGAGAGTGGTGAGGACTCTCCAGAATTTCCCTTGTCAGTATTGGCAGGGGAGACTCAAGAAACTGGAGAGGAGCCCACCTCCTCAGACGAAAACCTACCGTCTGTGGAGTTTTCTGATCTGGAGGTTCACAGGGAAAATTTTGCCACAGAACAGTTAAAAGACCCCGCCCTAATAAAGGCACGGGAAAACGTAGTGGAAATAGATGGCGAGTTAGTGAACCCAGATAATACCTGCACTTACCCATACTTCAGCGTAGAGAAGGACCTACTGTATCGGGTGGCAAAAAGGGCAGAAGAAACCATTGAGCAGCTGGTGGTGCCCAAACCTTACAGGAAGTTGGTGTTGGAGTTGGCCCATGGGCACATTCTTGGAGGTCATCTGGGGACAGAGAAAACCCGAGAGAGGGTATTACAGAGATTCTATTGGCCTGGGGTGATGAAGGACATAGAAAATTATTGTTCCTCCTGCCCTGTGTGTCAGAGGTCGGCCCCGATGCCACATTTCCGTAGCCCGCTGGTCCCTCTACCCATCATTGAGGTCCCGTTTGAGAGAATCGCAATGGATTTGGTAGGTCCTATAATCAAGTCCGCTAGGGGGCACCAGTACATATTGGTTATAATGGACTATGCCACCCGTTATCCAGAAGCGATCCCTCTCAGAAATACCTCGGCCAAAACCATAGCCAAACAGCTATCTCTTGTTTTTAGCCGGGTGGGTATTTGTAAAGAACTGCTTACGGACCAAGGTACACCCTTTATGTCCCGGGTTATGAAAGAGCTGTGTAAATTGTTCAAAGTGACGCAATTGCGTACATCTGTGTATCACCCCCAAACCGATGGGCTGGTTGAAAGATTCAACAAAACCCTAAAACAAATGTTGAAGAAAGTGGTGGATAGAGATGGAAAGGATTGGGACTGTCTACTTCCTTATTTGATGTTTGCTATTAGGGAGGTGCCCCAATCCTCTACGGGATTCTCCCCCTTTGAGTTACTGTATGGGAGACACCCAAGAGGGCTGTTGGATATTGCCAAGGAAACTTGGGAAAGTGAGAGTTCTCCCCACAGGAGTGTGATTGAGCATGTCGCCCTGATGCAAGATCGAATTGCACAGGTAATGCCCATCGTGAAGGAACATTTGGCCCAAGCGCAGTTGGCACAGCAGAGAGTGTACAACCGTGGAGCAAAGACCCGTACCTTTTCCCCGGGGGATAGGATATTGGTACTTGTCCCTACGGTTGAAAGTAAATTCCTTGCCAAATGGCAAGGCCCCTACGAGATAATGGAAAAAGTGAGCGAAGTGAATTACAAGGTCAGACAACCAGGAAGGCGAAAGCCCGAACAGATATATCACGTTAATCTGTTGAAAGCCTGGAGGGATAGAGAGTCCCTAGTCGCAGAAACTTGGTCACCAGCTCAAACTGGTTGCGTGATTCCGGAGGTTGGAATAGCAGCCACCTTGTCACAACCCCAACAACAGGAGGTTAAGGAGTTTGTGCTTCGCAACAAGGAGGTGTTCTCTGAGCTGCCGGGACAAACATCTGGGGTAGAGCATGATATTATTACCCCGCCCGGTGAAAGGGTGAAGTTAAAACCCTATCGGATCCCAGAGGCCCGACGGGAGGCAATACGGGAGGAAGTACAGAAAATGCTGAACTTAGGGGTGATAGAGGAGTCCCAAAGTGATTGGTCTAGTCCCATTGTGTTGGTGCCTAAACCGGATGGGAGCTGGCGATTTTGTAACGATTTTCGTCAGTTGAACAAAGTTACAAAATTTGACACCTACCCCATGCCACGTATAGATGAGTTGATCGACCGGCTGGGAACAGCCCGATACATGACGACTCTTGACCTCACAAAAGGGTATTGGCAAATTCCCCTGGCCAAGTCGGCCAAAGAGAAAACCGCATTTGTAACCCCAGACGGGGCGTTCCAATATAAGAGAATGCCGTTCGGGTTACAGAATGCGCCGGCCACATTCCAGCGGAAAATGGACCAGATGCTGAGGCCCCATCGGAAGTATGCTGCGGCTTACCTGGATGACGTAATTGTCCATAGCACAGATTGGGCCTCACATCTGCCAAAAGTGCAAGCAGTCCTGGACTCTGTTCGGGAAGCGGGGTTTACGGCTAACCCCAAGAAGTGTACCATTGGGCAGGAGGAGGCCAAATATCTTGGGTACACCATTGGCAGGGGAGTAATAAAACCCCAACTCAACAAAGTCGAGGCCATCCAGAGTTGGCCACGTCCCAACAGCAAGAAGCAGGTACGAGCCTTTCTGGGAATCGCGGGTTATTATCGGCGCTTCATTCCCCACTTTGCTTCTAAGGCTGTGCCCCTAACCAACCTGACGAAAGGGAAAGGGTCGGTCATGATTAAATGGACCCCCGAGGCTGAGGCAGCATTCCAATTCTTGAAACAAGCCTTATGTAGCCAGCCAGTGTTGTACTCACCCGACTTCTCTAAAGACTTTGTCGTACAAAGTGATGCGTCAGATGTGGGGTTAGGAGCAGTATTGTCCCAGGTCTGGAACGGGGAAGAGCACCCAGTCATTTACCTCAGCAGGAAGTTGAAGTCCCATGAGGTAAATTACGCCACGGTTGAAAAGGAGTGTTTAGCGGTGAAGTGGGCTCTAGATTCCCTTCGGTACTATCTGCTAGGTAGGCACTTTGACATGGTTACGGATCACGCTCCGTTAAAGTGGATGGCTCAAAACAAGGAGACAAATAGAAGAGTGAATAGGTGGTTCCTGGCCCTACAGGAATTCAACTTCACAGTAAAGCATCGCCCTGGCGTTCAAATGGGGAATGTGGATGCTTTGTCTCGAGTACATGAATGCCTGATTGCTGGTGTTCCAACCCCAAGGTTAAAACAAGAGGGGGGGGTATGTGACAGCAGGAAGGTAAAGTCACCTGGTTGCATCCAGGGGGGTAGATATATTTCTCCCAGATTCAGGCTTTATGCCGACTTATACAACTAGGGAGTTGATGAAGCCCAGCTGAGGCTAGTGGGCTCATGAATGACTCATACCTCTAGGGAGAGTGCTGGGCGTCGTGAGGCAGGGAGTTGATGAGACCAGCTGAAGCCTGTCAGTTCGTTTAAGGCCTCTATAAAAACTCCCAGATTCATTAGGTGTTTGCTCATGCCTGGAACCAGACCTGTGTGGACTGTCTAGGGAGAGTGAACCCCTGTGCGGTGAGGCAAAGCCTGTGTGGCTATTTGTTTGGACTTTTACTAAACCAGGGACTTAGGGACTAGGACAGCACCAGGCTGATCCCAGTTGTTAGTTTAGGAAACCTGCATGTTTAGTCAGAGGTCAAACTGACCAGGATTTATTTTGTTTGTTTCTTTTTGGCTTTGCTGTGTTTTTGTCACTGTACATAGAGAAATAAACCGCACCTTTTGATTTTGAAAACCACAACCTCCGTCTGCTGGCCCTGTTTTTGTGTGGGGAGCCCAACCAGGGGGTCACACACACCCGCTACTGAGTTAACCCCCTCACAGTATATATGAAAAATATATATTTACCGTAATATGAAATGAAAGAAAAGAAAAGAATAAAAAAACTTACTATATATGGGTGGGTTTCCAGGAGACATTTGTGTTTTGGACTAGTTGACTAGGAGAGCTGGTTGCTATAGAGTGCTATAGTGTGCTTTATTCTGCTAAATTATTGTGGCTTACAGTGTGGTGGGCCCAACAGTCCTTTTTGGGACTACCTTTTTGTGTGTGTCAGCAGCAACTGTAGTTGTTGTTTACCTGCTGGGGCACTTGCAGTCTTTTTTGTTATTGTTTTGATTTTCTTTTATTCTACATTTATCTAGATTTATTTTAATTTGGCCATATTTAAAAAAAGCCAATCATAATGACATGGGTTAGTGATACAATTCCTCTCATGTTCCTCATGGAGCACCCACTGTGTGTCTTGATCAGGGATGGGCAAACGGTTCAACCCGAGCATAAGTTCGGACCGAACTTTCGCTGTTCGACTGTTTGTGCATGCGTTGAGGTGCAGAACAGTGCATTGCAAGCCCTGATTGGCTGAAGCAGTGAAAGCTTCAAACAATCAGGGCACAGAGCAAGGTCAGAGTCATGATTGGACACTGTCATCATGACTCTATCCAATCATGGCTTATTCCCGCCCCACAGTATAAAAGTATTCTTTCAATGGCAGACATTTTCAGTGTGATTTTGGCGTGGAGAGGGATAAAACAGGGCTCTGTTCAGTGCTATTAGTTAGTTAGTATGCTATACTGTGCTATTTTGCTTCAATTGTCAGTGTAGAATATTAGTTTAGTGTCAGTCTAGGGATAGTGTGAGTGTAGTGAGGAGGACCATCATTCAGCTTTGCATAGTGTGCAGCTAGAGTAGGGACAGCTCAGATAGTTTCACTGTAGTGTAGTGAGACCGTGTCATTCATACATACATTAGTGTAGAGTAGGGATAGCTCAGATAGTTTCAGTGTAGTGTAGTGAGGCCGTGTCAGTAATCTTTACATTAGTGTATAGTAGGGATGAGCAGAACACCCCCCAGTTTGGTTCGCACCAGAACTTGCGAACAGGCAATAAATTTGTTCGACCATCCTAACACCGTTAAAGTCTATGGGACTTAAACATGAAAAATCTAAAGTGCTAATTTTAAAGGCTGATATGCAAGTTATTGTCATAAAAAGTGTTTGGGGACCCGGGTCCTGCCCCAGACATGTATCAATGCAAAAAAAAGTTTTAAAAACGGCCGTTTTTTCGGGAGCAGTGATTTTAATAATGCTTAAAGTGAAACAATATTTAAATTTTGTCTAGAGTATGCCTGTAAAGCAGCGCTTGTTTCCCGTGCTTAGAACTGTCCCTGCACAAAGTGTCATTTATGAAGGAAAAAAAGTCATTTATAAGCACTTGCGGCTATAATGAATTGTCGGCTGCCGGCAATACAGAGAAAAGTCATTGATTAAAAAAATAAATAAATGCAGGGGGGTCCCCCCAAATTCAATTACCAGGCCCTTCAGGTCTGGTATGGATTTTAAGGGGAACTCCACGCCAAATAAAAAAAAATGGCATGGAGTTCCCCCCAAAAATCCATACCAGACCCTTTATCCGAGCACGCAACCTGGCAGGCCGCAGGAAAAGAGGGGGGACGAGAGAGCGCCCCCTTCTGAACCGTACCAGGCCACATGCCCTCAACATGGGGAGGATGCTTTGGGGGTCTGTGAACCCTCAAAGCACCATGTCCCCATGTTGATGGGGACAAGGGCCTCATCCCCACAACCCTTGCCCGGTGGTTGTAGGGGTCTGCGGGCGGGGGGCTTATCGGAATCTGGAAGACCCCTTTAACAAAGGGGACCCCCAGATCCCAGACCCCCTATGTGAATTAGTAAGGGGTACATTGTACCCCTACTATTTCACAAAGAAAGTGTAAAAGAATGTAAAAGAAACCACACAGACACCGTTGGGAAAAGTCCTTTATTAAAAATAAAAAATAAATTAAAAAAAGATTCCAGCGGCGGTAATCCACTCTCGGTATCCTGCGATGGGTGATCTCCTCTCCGGGGTCCAGCGATGTATGATCTCTCCTCTCCGGGGTCCAGGCTCCAACGATGATGTCCAGCGCAGCGAGGAACAGCATTCTTCACCGGAGCGAAGACACCCTGGGAATGACCCTGCTTCAGCCAGTGACAGCTCTTAAGTAGCTGAGGGCGGGGCCACCCATCACGTGACCCCGTCCCCCTCTGACGCAAGGGGAAACCTGGGCTTCTCCAGTGACGTGTGGTTGACCCCGTCCCCTCTGATGCAACAGAAACATGCGTTATTAATTAATTAATTCATTATTTCATTATTATTATACTATTTCATTCATTCATTCATTCATTATAGCCGCGAGTACTTTTAAATGACTTTTTTTCCTTTAGAAATTACACTTTGTGCAGGGACAGTTCTAAGCACGGGAAACAAGCGCCTTTTAACAGGCATACTATACACACGCACATCTAGTGCACACTTTACCATGTTCTCAGTCAATCTTATGTATAGTTTAACAGTGTACATAGACCAACAAAGTTAGCGCTACACTTACACCCACATTTCCTTGATGCTTTATCTACAGCAGTGTTGGCGGCTGTTTTTGTTCTTTTTGGTTTAATATTTATCTCAGCGCAGTATATCCTCCCCACTTTTACACTACTTATTCACTAGATTTTTATATTGCTGCAGAGATAACCTTTTCTCTTTTCATTATTTGCTATTCAATCACATTGAGTATACAAATATGGATGTTTTTGATTACCGTTCGTCACGCACAGTTAATACCGAGGGTGTATTTGTTGTTACAGGCAATGACACCGAAATTGGGGGTTTATTCCTGAGACTCAAAAACATCATGGTGTCAGAACTACATCTTCAATGGGACCTTGTTTTTCTGGAACAATATGTTTCAGAGAACATGGTCCCTCGTAGTCTTAGATGGGATATTCATCCACAACAAGGGGAAGTAGATCTTGAATCCTGGTTCAAATACTTCAATGAGGCTGGGACCAAATTTCTCAACTTTCTCATCACTAGGAAGAGAAATCGTCTTTTAGATCTAATAAGGACAAATGTCAGTGCTTAGGAGATATGCATGGGGAATCACTAGAGGCTGGAACCTGTTGTAAGAAAGTTCCTGCCCTTAAGCTCAAAGCTAACGGCAAAACAAATGCGATCAATAAAAAATCAATCAAACAGTGTCAATGAAAAGAAAAATAGTTATTAGTAGTTCATAATTGAAAACTCATCTTCAGAGGTAGGGAAGTTGGTGCACAACATTTTCCATAAAAACACAGGTACTTAGGGCTGCTCTTCTCCTAGATGAAGCCAACTCAGGGTAAAGACATGAAAAAAGCAAAAATAGAAAAGCGCCTCTAAGTAAAAAGGTTTATTTTAAATACAGCAAGTCATATTCAGTACTTACATAAAAGTAAGTGCAGGCATGCTCCGTATGGAGTGGGGGTTCATGTATCAAATGTCAGAATCCAGTGTCCGTTTAGGCTTCGCTGGGGGTCCCACAGGTCCGGTAAAGATGATCGCAGAGCATCAGACAACAAGCCGGCTGTGTCTGGAGCGCGAGTTGTGACACTTGAAAAAGTGACACTTGAAAAAGGAGCGCGCATGCTCTATTCGAGAGCCGCGCATGCTCTGAAACGCGTTGTGGTTTCCCCTATCTCCTACCCGTGTCACATCACACGCTTCTCCACGGGTCGACCGCCGCCATCACCAGCTATGGACAGCACAACTCGCGCTCCAGACACAGCCGGCTTGTAGTCTGACGCTCTGCGATCATCTTTACCGGACCTGTGGGACCCCCAGCGAAGCCTAAACGGACACTGGATTCTGACATTTGATACATGAACCCCCACTCCATACGGAGCATGCCTGCACTTACTTTTATGTAAGTACTGAATATGACTTGCTGTATTTAAAATAAACCTTTTTACTTAGAGGCGCTTTTCTATTTTTGCTTTTTTCATGTCTTTTATATCTAGACCGAGAAATTAAAGAACTCAAAGATGGACTTCTTGTATATAAAAATACAGTTGAATATAATACTTTGTCGTCCCATCTTCAGGCCCATCTCATTAAAGAGGATATGGACCAAAGAAATAAAAAACACAAAAAGTACTCACGGGATATTGGAGATTACAAGTCTGGGAAAGTGTTCAGTTGGCAAAAACCTTCCGCACCAGAACAAGCTATGGAGGTTAACCCCTCTGGCTCTATAGCGGTGGCTCCTCCAACAGAACACTATAGCCAACCAAAACCGTCTATGAACAGAAATTTACAGCCTAGTGATCAAACACAAGGAGGTAGATCACAAAATGCCCATACCCCTAAGAATACACAGAGAGGGAGAGGACATAGTTCAAATAGACGGGGTGGGAGAGGACATAGAGGTAACCATTCCACTTATGAGAATAAGCAATACTATGAGAGAGATCGGTCATATCAAAGGGGATCTCCACCCAGATTTTATGACCATCCCCAAACCTCCCATCAGAGCTACCCAACTACATCTACTTATAACAGATACTCTCCTCTTCAGGACTATCAAGATGATAGAGTATACCCATATCCCGTTGCGGAATTAGATCGACCCCCATATGGATATCAACAATCCAATCCCAATCCTCGTCCCACTCAGGGTTTTCGGGAGGACCCCCATAGAAGAAAAAGGGGTCCCGAAACAAAAGAGAGACCAGAGGAGGGAGGAGATTACAAAGGCGGAAAGAGAAGTCGAACATGACCTGTCAAGGCGTGTTCAACTTGAGCAGTATCACATTATCACAAGAAGAAAAGATGGTTTTGGATAAGGGCCTTAAATTTGCCCCTCCACGTAAGCTTAATAAGTTTAACACCTTTGTCGATATACATAAGTATATTAGGAAAATTAATATCCATCGCTAGATTGCTTCAAATCCCACCAGAAATGTAGCAAGGGCAGCTACTTCAGGCACTGTCCATTCGGGTTTAGCTAACCCCTCACTTTTTAATCCTCCTAATCAGCTGGCTCCAGCATTGAATATGTTTAGGGATTTGGTCCTTCAGGATTTGGCCAAGTTACCCCATAAAAAAATTACTAACAATCCGCTACCCAGTATGGGCCTCAAAACCCTATGTGACAATAAAGATCTTGTCATACGCCCCGCTGAAAAAGGCGGAGGCATAGTTTTGTTAGATAAAGCCAGCTATATGGAAGAGATGTACAAAATTTTGAGCGATCAAGACACCTACAAAGAAATATCAAGTAACCCAACTTTCAAATATAAGAAAAAACTGACCGGTCTCATCACTAGAGGTTTTGATTCGAAAATTTTAAACCATAAAGAGAAGTCGTATCTTGTCCCATTAGCTCCCAGAATTCCGATTATATATTATTTGCCTAAAATCCATAAGGATTCGCTCCATCCCCCTGGGCGCCCCATTATTAGTGGGATAGACTCTATTACATCCCGGATAGGGAGATATATAGATTTCTTTTTGCAGCCCTCTGTCAGAGCAATGCCATCATACCTTAAGGATACTAAGGATGTTATCAAACGCCTTATGTCCATATCCTTTGAGGACAAACTTACCATGGCTACGGCGGACGTGGCATCTCTGTACACCTGCATCCCTCATCATAGGGGTATGGAGGCTGCTCAACAATCTTTAAACAGAGACCTCACGTTAGCTGCACCTCAGGTAAATTTAATTATGGAATTATTGGAATTCGCAACTCAACACAACTATTTTTGGTTTGATGGACATTACTATCTCCAACAGAAAGGAGTCGCAATGGGAGCAAAATTTGCGCCAAGTTTGGCCAATTTGTTTATGACCAAATGGGAGGAGGATGTCGTCTATGCCCTGCAAGACCCTCAGCTCTTGCTCTGGGCCAGGTATTTTGACGACATCCTCCTCCTATGGACTGGCACCTCCCAAACACTGGAGAATTTTTTCTCAGTATTAAACGATAATGACAGAGGTATCATCCTCACATATGAATCCAGTCAGTCCATGATTCATTTTTTGGATTTACAAATCGAAAGATCAGGACAGCAGTTTAAGTTCAGTACATATTTTAAATCTACTGACCGAAATGGATTTATACCCACGAACAGTTGTCATCATAAGTCGTGGCTTAAATCGGTCCCTAAAAGTCAATTCCTGCGACTTCGCAGGAACTGTACTGAAACTGATACGTTTGTGGCACAAGCAAACGTACTAAAGGAAAGATTTCTTGAAAAAGGGTATAACCAAGAAGACCTTGAGAGTGATCTGAGGCAAGTGTTGGACACAGAAAGATCCACACTACTTGAGGATAGACCACCTAAAGAGGGAAATTATACTTTTAAATGGTCTTTTCTCACTACTTTTTCCACTCAACATAGGCAGATTAAAGCCATTTTTGAACAACACTGGGGGATATTGAGAAATGATAGAATATTGGGCCCATTAATTCCTGAAAGACCAAAGGTAATATACAAAGGAGTACCCTCTCTCCAAAATAAGATTGCACCCAATATCATAAATCCCCCTATCAAACCCTCCTTTTTTCATAATTGGACGGGTTACTTACCATGTAAAAAATGTGTTGTTTGCCAATATAATACATGTGGTAGAAAGTCTACAAAAGAGTTTAAATCCTCAGGGACCAACAGAGTTTACCCTATCAAACAGTTTTGTACATGTGCTACAACTCATGTTGTATATTTGCTGACCTGCCCATGTGGCAAACAGTATGTGGGTAGAACTATAAGAACGTTTTCAGCTAGAGTGTCTGAACATATTAGCAAGATAAAACTTGGGAGTATAAAACACACTGTCCCCAGACACTACCGTCAGCATCATGCCAGAAATCCTAGCGGTACCCAATTTTTAGTCATTGACCGCTTTGTGGCTCCATGGAGGGGAGGAGCCACTACTAGGGGAGTATCTAGGTTAGAAACGTTCTGGATATATGAGCTCCAGACCCACCACCCACTAGGAATGAATATAGAGTGGGACACTAATTCTTTTATTAATCTGTCTTGAGTGACATTTAATAGAGTGCGACTTCTCTCGAACATTTACATTTTCCATTGTCATTTTAATTTTTAACGTTATCGCAATTTTAGATTTACAGTAACGTGTATTCATACACAATTTGTTTATATACGTTTTTTAACATATATACAATAATTTTAATTCTCATTTTTAATTTGTATTCTTATATTTGAGGCATAATCATATATGCATAGTCTATGTGTTAAGATGGACTTGTGTGGCAAGAGTTCACATTGCAATATGTTTTGTGAAAGATTGGTATATTTTCTCTATACACGTCTGTTTACTTACAAGTTGCAATGATTTTTTCATTAATCTGTAGGCGACATATATATCCCTCTGACCGCTAGTAATTTAGAAAGTCAGGAGGTCTGTTTAATTGTGAATGTTTACAATCTCTCTTTGTGTGAGATGACAAAGCCAGCTATTGGCTCTGATTAGAGCCTTTACAAATCAATGTACTAGTGCTGTTTCCTTTTTGGAGGCGCGGCTTTATGTCACGCCGTAATCACGCCTTGTTTACATGGCGAGACATGTTAGTATATTTTTCCTGGCTGCGCCATGTGACACACGGCGGACGTGACGTTGCGGCGCTGCGTCCGGGCCTCGCTTTCGTAGCGAGGCTTGGATACATCTTTGTCACACGGCGGACATGACGTTGCGGCGCTGAGTCCGGGCCTCATTTTTATAGCGAGGCTTGGATGCTGCTCTGTTTTACAACAAGGACGCTACAGCAGGATATGAGGTAGTGGTCCCATAGTGAGGCTTGGATATGTATGCGGCGATGTCAGATTATGTGACACGCCGCTTTCATGCATACATTCAGCCATTGACATTATTTTAATACTGTAGTATATATAATAGCCTAATTACTCAATGACCACACAAGTAACATCAACTTCAAATTAATTCTAAACCAATTTTTCTTGATTAAAGAACCGGAAGTGATGTAATGGTGGTTCACTTCCGGGATCATAGAGGTAATTTTGTCTATTTAGTGCGATGCGTGGAGGACAGAGGCCATACCCCAGATGATGACTGATTAGTCAAAACTAGTCGGGTAGATCTGTCTACACGTATCGCTCTCGTTCCTGAATTTATGCCTTTTTATGCCATCTTAAATGTGAGTGTTTTATTGTTACTCCTTTTTTTATATTAAAACATTTCCATACGGTATCACGCTATGTGAGTTTGTTTTTTCACTTTCATACGTACAAAATATGCATACCAAGCCTTTTGTATACACCTATGAATACGAGATCCACATACTAGATGTCCTGTTTGACTGAAGTGGAATATAAAAAGCCCCTCAGACTCCAGATTATCTACATTGGGTTTGTTAACCCCCAAAGCCTTTCTCGACTCGGTTGGCGTATGCCTTTCCTAGTCTGAGATTTCCGGTAAGCCTCCTTCAACTCACTCTTGGTGGCGGTTCTCACAGCATTCCTTATTGGAACTGCAAGTTTTATTCTAAATGAACACTTCTTTTCTTTCTGGATTGATCTTCACTTCACTTTCAAGTTGATGAACGTTCCTTTTGGATTCACTTTTAAATATTTGAGTTGTCACAATTAATATTTATCACATTATCACTGTAATGATTTTGGTTTATGTATAATTATATGATTCATTCATTCTTGATATAGTTTGGGTTTTGCACTGGTTTTGATCTAGTGCACACTTTACCACGTTCTCAGTCACTCTTATGTATAGTTTAACAGTGTACATAGACCAACAAAATTAGCGCTACACTTACACCCACAATACTATACACACCCCCTAGATACGAAATGTAAAGGAATATTTCACTTTTATTGTTTCACTTTAAGCATGATGTCGCCAATTTACAAACTGACCTCAATGCTCTGTCTAATTGGGCGACTATGTGGCAGATGAGGTTTAATATATAAAAAAGAAAATTGCGCTGCCTGTGAAAAAATAAGCTGTTTTCGTACTCATACATGTGAGGTCCATTCTCTGCATGGTGACGGGGCACCGGGATTTGAAGTGTTACTTCCAACGGAGAGTCCAGAAAGAGTAACATCTTTTTTGGATAACCACCTATCATCGCCACTGTGATATCGGGAGGAGAGGTTCGTGACTTCCATATTGGAATATCTACCTTGGAGTTCCCGTCCAGGCTTACTAACAACAGAGTCACGGTAAGAGTATTCATTACCTACCTGTGTACGGGAGACGTTGGAATACATCTTTATACCTATCCCTGTTGTTTTCCACATGATTGACAACGTGAACACCTTCAAAATCTCATAGAGAACTCAGCATGTCCGTTATGGATTGGATATAGACTCCACTTTCTTGTTAGAGTTTTTTTTATGGAACATTTCTTTGCAACATTTATATGTTTTTGGTGTATCTTTTCGTGTACCTATATGCATCTACCCCTTAAGGGTTATTCCCGTTATTGATATTCACTTGGTTTAGGTTAGCGCTGCATTTGTTTTATCTTCAGATGAGGTTTAATGTTGATAAATGTAAAATTATGCACTTGGGGGCTAAGAATATGAATGCATCATACATACTAGGGGGAGTACAACTGGGGGGATCCGTAGTGGAGAAGGATCTGGGGGTTTTGGTAGATCATAAGCTCAATAATGGCATGCAATGCCAAGCTGCGGTTTCCAAACCGAGCAAAGTCTTTCTTGTATTAAGAGAGGTATGGACTCCAGAGAGAAAGATGTCATTTTGCCCCTGTTCAAATCATTAGTAAGACCTCATCTGGAATATGCAGTTTAGTTTTGGGCACCAGTTCTCAAAAAGGATATCGGGGAACTGAGAAAGTGCAGAGAAGGGCAACCAAACTGATAAGAGGCATGGAGGAGCTCAGCTATGAGGAAAGATTAGAGGAACTGAATTTATTCACTCTTGAGAAGAGGAGAATAAGGGGGGATATGATAAACATGTACAAATATATAAGGAGTCCATATAGTGAACTTGGTGTTGAGTTATTCACTTTACGGTCAACACAAAAGACAAGGGGGCACTCTTTACGTCTAGAGGAACAAAGATTTCATTTCCAAATACGGAAAGGTTTCTTCACAGTAAGAGCTGTGAAAATGTGGAACAGACTCCCTCCAGAGGTGGTTCTGGCCAGATCAGTAGATTGCTTTAAGAAAGGTCTGGATACTTTCCTAAATGTACATAATATAACTGAGTACTAACATTTATAGGGAAAGTTGATCCAGGGTAAATCCGATTGCCTCTCGGGGGATCAGGAAGGAATTTTTCCCCCTGCTGTAGCAAATTGGATCATGCTCTGCTGGGGTTTTTTGCCTTCCTCTGGATCAACTGTGGGTATAGAATTGGGTATATGGGATTGTACGATATTTTTTTTTTTTTTTTATGGTTGAACTGGATGGACTTTGTCTTTTTTCAACCTGACTAACTATGTAACTATGTAACTATTATTAAAATCACTGCTCCTGAAAAAACGGCATTGATACATGTCCCCTGGGGCAGGACCCGGGTCCCCAAACACTTTTTATGACAATAACTTGCATATAAGCCTTTAAAATTAGCACTTTAGATTTCTCCCATAGACTTTTACAGGGGGTTCCGCGGCTTTTCGAATTTGCAGTGAACACCCCAAATTGTCCGCTGTTCGGCAAACGGGCGAACAGACAATGTTTGAGTCAAACATGAGTTCGACTCAAACTCAAAGCTCATCCCTACTTGCCACTGTAAAGGGGCCAGCAACAAATGTGATCACAGGCAAAGGTTGATGTGGTGGTCAGTCCTCAGGCAGGGCATCCTTTCCTCTGTTAAGTGAGTTTGCCCATGCTATCCAGCCACAGCATGCAAAAGGAGGTGGTAGACTGGCTTACTAAACCTTCCTCATCCTCCTCATCCTCTGTCAAGCAAGCAGAGACAATTGTGCAGTCCCCTGCAGTTGCCAGAGTGGATAAACCTGCCTCCTTGTCCACATCTATTCCTGCTATAGCCCTAACATCAGCCATTGAGGAGTCAGCTGAGTTATTTGACCACAGCATCAGCCACTTGCTCCTTGATGATGCCCAGCCATTACTGGATTCAGATGTTGGTTCTGAGGTTGAGGATGACAGGAACATGAGCCTAGAGAGAGGGAGGAACACTGGTAGATAAATTGGCATTCATGTTCCCCAAGCCGCAGCGTATTGCCAAGTTGTCTCCAGTGGTAATGATGAAGATGGAGGAGATGGAGATGATGATGACGATACACTACAAGAAACTGGGTCTGAATGTGGTGTCTAGGAAGCCGGGATGAGCAGCGTGCATTCCAACTGCGTTCCACCCAATTTCCTCTCAACCCGGGAGGGACGTTGTGTGTATGTGTGTAGCCCTGTCTTACGAGTTTCGTCATGGGCGTCGTCTGAGGCGGTACCTTCGCATCCATTACTGGAGGCGGTACCTTCGCAACCAACGTCTATTTAAGGAAAGCGGCCATCCAAGTTCCTCCCATCCCTCAGTGAAGTAGGCGTGCCTTACAGAGTGCATTCAGAACATACTATGTGATAGAAGTATGTGGACTGACATAACGCCAATCGCTATTGCTAGTAGGAGCCTCCCGAATAAAAATAAATTAAAAAGTGAACGCTCGCTCTCGCATTACATGACAAATCAGGCAGTACATAAAATACAGTGCAGATAATAATGGAAATATTACCATAACAAATACCAATTAGGGAATATATATTTAGAAGAAAACCGGCCTAGCATGTTATACACTTGGTGCTAGTCGGAGGGAGCACCCTCTGGTGGTGAAAAGCAACCACTCCCAAGCACTAAGTAAACAATGCCGGCTAGGCAGATATTAACTTGTAAAGCTCAACCATACAATGAAAATAAAAGTAAAAATAAAAAAAATTGAAATACTAGAGAATAACATTTGGACATAAAGAGATTGTAAATAGCCTCACAGATAAAGCATAAATAGCCACAAGCTAACATGTGCATACTAAAATAAGCAGATAATGACTAGAAAAATCAGCAGATAATGACAAAAAAGACATTCAGAACATACTATGTGATAGAAGTATGTGGACTGACATAACGCCAATCGCTATTGCTAGTAGGAGCCTCCCGAATAAAAATAAATTAAAAAGTGAACGCTCGCTCTCCCATTACATGACAAATCAGGCAGTACATAAAATACAGTGCAGATAATAATGGAAATATTACCATAACAAATACCAATTAGGGAATATATATTTAGAAGAAAACCGGCCTAGCATGTTATACACTTGGTGCTAGTCGGAGGGAGCACCCTCTGGTGGTGAAAAGCAACCACTCCCAAGCACTAAGTAAACAATGCCGGCTAGGCAGATATTAACTTGTAAAGCTCAACCATACAATGAAAATAAAAGTAAAAATAAAAAAAATTGAAATACTAGAGAATAACATTTGGACATAAAGAGATTGTAAATAGCCTCACAGATAAAGCATAAATAGCCACAAGGTAACATGTGCATACTAAAATAAGCAGATAATGACTAGAAAAATCAGCAGATAATGACAAAAAATACATCATATTTGTTAAATACAGTAAATTATATAATTAAAAATAATAATTAAATCTGATACCTAGAAGGGACAGAAATTAATAAAGTATGCCCAGGGCCACCCATATTTCCCTTACATAATACCAGGGCTTTTTTTTCTCAAACAAAAGGTGCTGGAACTCAACCACGCCCCCCCCCCCCAAAACCCCACACACACCTCACAAACAGTGGGAGGGTCTTAAAGGGGCATTCAATTCCAGGATTGCATTAAATACAGAGTGCAGAGTTCTGGAGGGTTGCACACAGAGTGCTGAGCTGTCACTTGTAAACACAGAAACCGACTTCTGTATTTATAAGTGATTATGGTAAGCAGGCACCAAAGGGTCTAAGCCAGAGGTGGTGAAACTGATTTCCACCAAGTTCCACCTGAAAAAAAGTTCTGCATAATACCAAACCTAACGGACCAAAAAACAAACAAACAGCTAAGACATATTATGGAGAAGCAACTCAGGGTGTGGTGGGACATCCCTGGAAATGTATATCAGTGAAAAAATGATTTCAAGAAGATTACGGTGGGATGTACACCCTAATGACAGCATTGATGACACACTGCTGATGAGAGACTGGTACTCCTTCTTCAATAAATGTGAAAACGATCTAGTGCAGAATATTGTGAAGAGGAGACAATTTAAACTTAGGGGAGTTGAAACAAGTATTGCAGAGATAAAAAAAATTGCTATTACCATTATCCAACAAGAAGGAATATAAAGATAAAGAGAGAGAACTACAGGAGATAATAAAGAAATATGATATTGAGATACAAGCAAAGAAACAGAAAATATTTAAAAGGGACATTTTAGACTATAAAAACATGAGAGTCTATAAATGGCAATTAGCGCTAGAAGATCACAATGAAAATTTAGATGACACACAGATGGGTGACAGCCCTGCAGAGGTTGATGGGCCTCTGGGGGCAATGGCCAATACACCTCAATGAACAACAGAGAAAGAAAGCCACTCAGGTGTGAATGTCTTCCAAGTGATCACTTCTTCCCAAAAACCACGGGTGCAGGCAATGCACACTCAGGCAAAGCAAAAGAACAAATTCTTCTGGGCTGCAGCACTAGCTATAATTAAACACTAGTACAGTGTGAAACGCGTCAGCTTGACCAGTGTGCTGTGACCTGCAGTGTGGCTTTTTGGATTTTGGATTTTACAAATAAAGGTATTTTTATTCAGAGTGTTGCAGTCCAGAAGAATTTGTTCTTTTGCTACACCTCAACGAACAGGTGTAACTAATCCTCGCATGTGGAATCGCGAGATGCCAAGAGGGCCCAATTGGCAGTGATATACCTGAAGATAGGAGGGTTAACTATCAAGAACCCTGAGAATAAAAGACACCTAATACAGCTAGATACAATGTATCCAGCTCCAATAGGTTCTCACCATTAAGGAGGGGCAATTTATATGCCCCCTACCCCCAGCAAAGGAGAGAGTTCAGGGAGCACAGGGATTTTCACAGGGGTGGCCAACGAGACAGGCCCCCAGGGCAATGGAAAGCCCATGTCCTATACAGGAATCCTATACAGGAACGGACCGAAAGTTCGCACGAACTTTAGAACCCTATTAAATACAATGGATGCGAACGTTCGAAATCTAAAGTGCTAATTATAACGACTATTATGCATGTTATTGTCCTAAAAAGGGTTTGGGAACCTGGGTTCTGCACCAGGGGACATGTATCAATGCAAAAAGAAGTCTTAAAAACGGCAGTTTTTCTGGAGCAGTCATTTTAATGATGCATAAAGTGAAAAAAAAAAGTCAAATATTACTTTAAATATCGTACCTGGGGGGTGTCTAAAGTATGCCTGTGAAGTGCCACGTGTTTCCCGTGTTTAGAACTGTCCCTGCACAAAATTACATTTCTAAAGGAAAAAAAGCCATTTAAAACTGCTTGCGGCTTTAATGTAATGTCTGGTCCCGGTAATATGGATGAAAATCTTTAAGAAAAATAACATAGCTACCCCATCACATCCCCCCCCCTTACCCCAGCCCATTACCAGCCCCTTTGGGTCTTGTATGGATATTAAGGGGAACCCCGCACACAAAATAAAAAAGGCCCTATATACTCTGAACAGCCGTATACAGGCGATGCATACAAGACAGGGACTGTAGGTTTGTTCTTATGTAGAATCTGTTTGTAATTTTGAACAGGTACATTGTTTAAGTGTAGCTCCAGCCAAAAAATATATTTTTAAGCTTTTTGGAAAACATAGGGAAGGGTTATCACCCCTGTAACATTTGTTTTGCTGTCTGTGCAGTGTGCACCTGTTCAGAACAGTTCACCTCACTTTCCGTCCTAATGACAAATGTTTTTTGAAAATTTGGGGTTTTTATTGAAACAAAAATTGGTGATAAAGAATCAGTGTAGAGGAGACACTTTTTTTCCCATATTAACTCTTACAGGAGAGAATTTGCCTTCCTAGGGGTAGATTTCCTCTCACTTCCTGTTGTATCCTTCCGTTTGCAAGGAGGAGTCGTTTGTAAGTTGGATGTTTGAAAGTAGGGGCCTGCCGTATATACTCAGCTGAAATTTGCCCCTTACATGTTGGTGTTGCCACAACACTGTGAGCCCTCACAGTTACTCTTGGTGGGCGCATGAATGGGCCCTGCTGTGAATTATTAGATCAAGAATTGTAATTGCATGCCCCTGTTGAACAGGGGCTGAAAAATTGGGCTTTTGGTGGTGGTGGTGGTGTTGACACAACACTGTAAGGCCTCACAGTTAGTCTTGGCGGGCGCAGGAATGGGCCCTGCTGTGAATTATTAGATCAAGAATTGTAATTACATGCCCCTGTTAAACAGGGGCAGAAAAATTGAGCCTTAGGCACTGGTGCCACAACACTGCAACCCCTCACAGATACTGTACTTGGAGCACAGCAATGAGCCCTGTTGCAAAGTATTGCATCAAAAATTGTAATTACACGCCCCTGTTAAACAGGGGCTGAAAAATTGGGCCTTAGCCACTGGTGCTGGTGCCACGACACTGCAACCACTCCCAGATACTCTACTTGGAGTGCAGGAATGAGCCCTGCTGCAAAGCATTGCATAAAAAAATGTAATAACACACCCCTGTTAAACAGGGGCTGAAAAATTGGGCCTTAGCCACTGGTAGCGGCACCCAGAAACAAAAATGTTCTTCCAAGCTATCATCGTCAATCGGATCATTGAGGAGGAGGAGGATAGTCAGTCAACATAACAGGACAAACTCTCAGCATCAGCATCAGTCTTGAAGGGATGTGACATTTGAAAATAAATTAGTCTGTTATATCAGCTTCAGGTGTTTGGTAGCTGGTGGTGATCCAAGACTGGTTCATCTTTATGAAGGTCAGTCGATCAACAGAGTCGGTGGACAGGCGCACCCTGTGATCCGTGACAAATCCTCCAGCAGCACTGAATGTGCGTTCCGAAAGAACGCTGGATGCAGGACAGGCCAGTAGCTCAATTGCATACTGTGCAAGCTCTGGCCAGTGATCCATCCTCAAGACCCAGTAAGCCAGAGGATTTTCGGTGGGGAAAGTGTCCAAGTCTGACCTTGCCCCTAGGTATTCCTGCACCATGTATATCAGACGCTGGCGATGGTTGCTGGAACCGATCATACCTTGGGGCTGCGGACTAAAGAATTGTCTGAACGCTTCGGTCAGACGGCCACCTTCCCCACCGCTCCTTCTTTGACTGACCGAAGCCTCAGCAACTCGTTGTCCAAGACCAGGAGTTTGTAACCTCCCAGTCTCTGGGAACGCGTTGCACAGACCTTTCTGCAAGGCCTCCCGGAGTTGTCTCATCCTCTGCTCCCTCTGCGATGGTAAGATAAGGTCCGCAACCTTACCCTTGTACCGTGGATCAAGGAGAGTGGCAAGCCAGTAATGGTCCCTCTCCTTGATCTGAAGAATACGAGGATCCTTCCGCAGACTTTGCAGGATCAGGGAGGCCATGCAGCGTAGGTTAGCTGAGGCATTCAGTCCGGAGTCCTCTGGGTCACTAAGGACGACATGATCCGCAGCCACCTCCTCCCAGCCACGTACAAGTCCACTGGTTTCTTGGGACTGTAAATCATCCCTAAAAGGCTGCTGCTGATGATGCTGAGTGCCAGGCTCCACCTCCATGCTGACACAATCCTCCTCCTCCTCCTCCTCTTCTTCCTGTGCGATGGGTGGGACAGAAGGAACACTGTCTGGGTAAAGGGGGCCTGGTGCCGTAGTCGCACAGGTACTCATTGATGGCCCTCTGCTGCATGTGCAGCCGCTGCAGCATGGCCAACGTTGAGTTCCACCTGGTGGGCATGTCACATATAAGGCGGTTCTTGGGCAGGTTCAACTCCTTTTGCAGCTCAGCCAGGCGAGCACTGGCATTATAAGATCTGCGGAAATGCACACAGACTTTCCTGGCCTGCCTCAGGACATCCTGTAAGCCCGGGTACCTGCCCAAGAACCGCTGCACCACCAGGTTAAGGACGTGAGCCACACAGGGCACATGGGTCAGTTGTCCCTGTCGGAGAGCGGAGAGGAGGTTGGTGCCATTGTCGCAAACTACCATTCCTGTCTTAAGCTGGCGTGGCGTCAACCACCTCTCGGCCTGCCCCTGCAGAGCAGACAGAACCTCTGCCCCAGTGTGGCTCCTGTCCCCCAAACACACCAGCGCAAGCACGGCATGGCATCTTTTTGCCTGCGTACTTGCGTAGCCCCTTGAACGCCTACGGAGCACCGCTGGTTCCGAGGACAAAGCACAGGAAGAGGCCACGGAGGAAGAAGAAGAGGAGGGGGTGGAGGACAGAGGTGTGTCACAACCAGTAGTAGCATTTTGGAGGCGTGGCGGTGGAACAACCTCCAACACTACTGCACCTTGTCCTGCATCCTTCCCAGCTGCCAAAAGAGTGACCCAATGGGCCGTGAAAGCAAGGTAACGTCCCTGTCCATGCCTGCTGGACCATGAGTCAGCGGTAATATGCACCTTACCGCTGACCGCCCTGTCCAGCGAGGCCAAGACATTGCCTTCCACATGCCGGTAGAGAGCCGGAATCGCCTTCCGTGAGAAAAAGTGGCGTTTGGGAACCTGCCACTGAGGAACCGCACATTGCACAAACTCACGGAAGGGGGCCGAGTCTACCAACTGAAAAGGCAGCAGTTGAAGCGCTAGCAATTTAGCCAAGCTAGCATTCAACCGCTGGGCATGTGGATGGCTGGGAGTGAACTTCTTTCGACGGTCCAGCAGCTGGGGCAGGGAAATTTGCCTGCTAGAATCGGACGTCGGTGTACTGCTAGCAGAGTGGCCGCAAGTACTTGGCTGTGACTAGTGATGAGCCGAACACCCCCGGGTTCGGTTCGCACCAGAACCCGCGAACGGACCGAAAGTTCGCACGAACATTAGAACCCTATTAAATACAATGGATGCGAATGTTCGGATTCTAAAGTGCTAATTATAACGACTATTATCCATGTTATTGTCCTAAACAGAGTTTGGGAACCCGGGTTCTGCACCAGGGGACATGTATCAATGCAAAAAGAAGTTTTAAAAACGGACGTTTTCCGGGAGCAGTAATTTTAACCACCCTAGCGGTAATCCCGAGCGTGACTCGGGGTTGTTTTTTTATGCTAGGATCGGTAACCCCGAGTCACGCTCGGGGTAGACATTGCAGAGCTCGCAGCGGAGTTTCCTTACCTTCTCCTGGCGATCCAGCGATGATGTCCTCTGCTGTGATCGCCAGCGAGATCTCCGGCGAGTGTCGGCACTTTCGACCCCATCTGACTTCCTAGTTCCGTTCCCTGTGAGCCGCAGCGGCGCAAGGGAGCGGAACTGGGCGGCAAATTCAAAAAGGTAAACACATAGTATACATACAGTATACTGTAATCTTACAGATTATAGTACTGTATGTAATAATTACACACCCCCTTTGTCCCTAGTGGTCTGCCCAGTGTCCTGCATGCACTTTTATATAATAAAAATCGTTCTTTCTGCCTGTAAACTGGGGATTGTCCATAGCAACCAAAAAGTGTCCCTTTATGTCAAAAGTGGTTTTAGACCAGCTAGAAAACAGCGATAATAAATTAGAATCACTCGCAGAATTGAGCGATAGCGATTTGTGGGGAAATTCGTCATCAAACACTAAATCTAATGACAGCGACAATTCTGCAACTGAGCAAATTTCAGTGTTTTTGATTTGATTACATTATTGAATAATTTTTATTATAATTAGATTACTATTTTTGATAATTATTTATAGTTATTTATTATATTATAATTTATAATTTTGTGTTTCATATTTATCATACCCGGGATGTTTACTAGACTCTGGTTTGCTCAGGTTTAAGTAAGTAATTACTAAGAATCGCAGGCCTATAATACATAACACCAAATTTTCATGCAAAATAATTGTACCGCTTTTGGTACATAATTCCAGAAAGAATCATACCGCCAGGGAGGTTAATGATGCATAAAGTGAAAAAAAAAAGTCAAATATTCCTTTAAATATTGTACCTGGGGGGTGTCTAAAGTATGCCTGTGAAGTGCCACGTGTTTCCCGTGTTTAGAACTGTCCCTGCACAAAATAACATTTCTAAAGGAAAAAAAAGCCATTTAAAACTGCTTGCGGCTTTAATGTAATGTCTGGTCCCGGTAATATGGATGAACATCTTTAAGAAAAATGGCATAGCTACCCCATCAACCCCCCCCCCCCTACCCCAGCCCATTACCAGCCCCTTTGGGTCTTGTATGGATATTAAGGGGAACCCCGCACACAAAATAAAAAAGGCCCTATATACTCTGAACAGCCGTATACAGGCGGTGCATACAAGACAGGGACTGTAGGTTTGTTCTTATGTAGAATCTGTTTGTAATTTTGAACAGCTACATTGTTTAAGTCTAGCTCCATGCCAAATTCCTTTTTTTAAGCTTTTTGGAAAACATAGGGAAGGGTTATAACCCCTGTAACATTTTTTTTTGCTGTCTGTGCCCCTGTTCAGAACATTTCACCTCACTTTGCGTCCCAATGACAACTGTTTTTGAAATGTGGTGTTTTTATTGAAACAAGGATTGGTGATAAAGCATCAGTAGAGAGGAGACACCTTTCTCCCATATTAATTCTTACAGGAGAGAATTTTCCTTCCAAGGGGTAGATTTCCTCTCACTTCCTGTTGTCTTCTTCCGTTTGCAAGTAGTAGTCGTTTGTAAGTTGGATGTTTGAAAGTAGGGACCTGCCGTATATACTCTGCAGAAATTGGCCCCTTAGGTGTTGGTGTTGGCACAACACTGTAAGCACTCACAGTTACTCTTGGTGGGTGCTGGAACGCCCTGCTGTCAACTATTATATCAGGAATTGTAATAACATATAATTGTTGATCAGTGGTAGTAAAAATTGGGCCTTTGATGGTGGTGCTGGTGCCACAACACTGTAAGGCCTGACAGTTACTCTTGGTGGGTGCAGCAATGGGCCCTGCTGTGAATTATTAGATCAATAATTATAATTGCATGCCCCTGTTGAACAGGGGCTGAAAAATTGGGCCTTTGGTGGTGGTGGTGGTGGTGTTGACACAACACTGTAAGGCCTGACAGTTACTCTTGGTGAGCGCAGCAATGGGCCCTGCTGTGAATTATTAGATCAATAATTATAATTGCATGCCCCTGTTGAACAGGGGCTGAAAAATTGGGCCTTTGGTGGTGGTGGTGGTGGTGGTGGTGATGGTGGTGCTGGTGCCACAACACTGTAAGGCCTGACAGTTACTCTTGGTGGGCGCAGCAATTAGCCCTGCTGTGAATTATTAGATCAATAATTATAATTGC
This sequence comes from Rana muscosa, assembly GCA_029206835.1. NCBI lineage: Eukaryota > Metazoa > Chordata > Amphibia > Anura > Ranidae > Rana > Rana muscosa. Next base: position 138,555,784 of record CM055120.1, on the reverse strand, counting down.
ATGCCCCTGTTGAACAGGGGCTGAAAAATTGGGCCTTTGGTGGTGGTGGCGGTGGTGGTGGTGTTGACACAACACTGTAAGGCCTGACAGTTACTCTTGGTGGGCGCAGCAATGGGCCCTGCTGTGAATTATTAGATCAATAATTATAATTGCATGCCCCTGTTGAACAGGGGCTGAAAAATTGGGCCTTTGGTGGTGGTGGTGGTGGTGGTGGTGGTGTTGACACAACACTGTAAGGGCTGACAGTTACTCTTGGTGGGCGCAGCAATGGGCCCTGCTGTGAATTATTAGATCAATAATTATAATTGCATGCCCCTGTTGAACAGGGGCTGAAAAATTGGGCCTTTGGTGGTGGTGGTGGTGGTGATGGTGGTGCTGGTGCCACAACACTGTAAGGCCTGACAGTTACTCTTGGTGGGCGCAGCAATGGGCCCTGCTGTGAATTATTAGATCAATAATTGTAATTGCATGCCCCTGTTGAACAGGGGCTGAAAAATTGAGCCTTAGGCACTGGTGGCACAACACTGCAACCCCTCACAGATACTGTACTTGGAGCACAGCAATGAGGCCTGTTGCAAAGTATTGCATCAAAAATTGTAATTACATGCCCCTGTTAAACAGGGGCTGAAAAATTGGGCCTTAGCCACTGGTGGCGTCACCCATAAACCAAAATGATCTTCCAAGCTATCATCATTAATTGTATCATTGAGGAGGAGGAGGAGGATAGCCAGTCAACATAACAGCACAGGCACTCAGCATCAGCATCAGTCTTGAAGGGATGTGACATTTTAAAATCAATTAGTCTGTTATATCAGCATCAGGTGTGTGGTAGCTGGTGGTGATCCAAGACTGGTTCATCTTGATGAAAGTCAGTCGATCAACCGAGTCGGTGGACAGGCGCACCCTGTGATCCGTGACAAATCCTCCAGCAGCACTGAATGTGCGTTCTGAAAGAACGCTGGATGCAGGACAGGCCAGTAGCTCAATTGCATACTGTGCAAGCTCTGGCCAGTGATCCATCCTCAAGACCCAGTAAGCCAGAGGATTTTCAGTGGGGAAGGTGTCCAAGTCTGACCTTGCCCCTAGGTATTCCTGCACCATGTATATCAGACGCTGGCGATGGTTGCTGGAACCGATCATACTTTGGGGCTGCGGACTAAAGAATTGTCTGAACGCATCGGTCAGACGGCCACCTTCCCCACCGCTCCTTCTTTGACTGCCCGAAGCCTCATTAACTCGTTGTCCAGGACCAGGAGTTTGTAACCTCCCAGTCTCTGGGAACGCGTTGCACAGACCTTTCTGCAAGGCCTCCCGGAGTTGTCTCATCCTCTGCTCCCTCTGCGACGGTAACATAAGGTCCGCAACCTTACCCTTGTACCGTGGATCAAGGAGAGTGGCCAGCCAGTAATGGTCCCTCTCCTTGATCCGAAGAATACGAGGATCCTTCCGCAGACTTTGCAGGATCAGGGAGGCCATGCAGCGTAGGTTAGCTGAGGCATTCAGTCCGGAGTCCTCTGGGTCACTAAGGACGACATGATCCGCAGCCACCTCCTCCCAGCCACGTACAAGTCCACTGGTTTCTTGGGACTGTAAATCATCCCTAAAAGACTGCTGCTGATGATGCTGAGTGCCAGCCTCCACCTCCATGCTGACACAATCCTCCTCCTTCTCCTCCTCCTCTTTCTGTGCGATGGGTGGGACAGAAGGAACACTGTCTGGGTAAAGGGGGCCTTGAGAGGCAAGGAAGTCCTCCTCTTCCTGCCTCTGTTCTGCCTCAAGTGCCCTGTCCATTATTCCACGCAGCGTGTCCAACAGGTGGACAAGAGGTACAGTGTCACTGATGCATGCCCTGTCACTGCTCACCATCCTCGTGGCCTCCTCAAATGGTGCCAGGACAGTGCATGCATCCCTGATCATGCCCCACTGGCGTGGTGAAAAAAACCCGAGCTCCCCTGACCCTGTCCTGGTGCCGTAGTCGCACAGGTACTCATTGATGGCTCTCTGCTGTGTGTGCAGCCGCTGCAGCATGGCCAACGTTGAGTTCCACCTGGTGGGCATGTCACATATAAGGCGGTTCTTGGGCAGGTTCAACTCCTTTTGCAGCTCAGCCAGGCGAGCACTGGCATTATAAGATCTGCGGAAATGCACACAGACTTTCCTGGCCTGCCTCAGAACATCCTGTAAGCCCGGGTACCTGCCCAAGAACCGCTGCACCACCAGGTTAAGGACGTGAGCCACACAGGGCACATGGGTCAGTTGTCCCTGTCGGAGGGCGGAGAGGAGGTTGGTGCCATTGTCGCAAACCACCATTCCTGGCTTAAGCTGGCGTGGTGTCAACCACCTCTCGGCCTGGCCCTGCAGAGCAGACAGGACCTCTGCCCCAGTGTGGCTCCTGTCCCCCAAACACACCAGCGCAAGCACGGCATGGCATCTTTTTGCCTGCGTACTTGCGTAGCCCCTTGAACGCCTACGGAGCACCGCTGGTTCCGAGGACAAACCACAGGAAGAGGCCATGGAGGAAGAAGAAGAGGAGGGGGTGGAGGAGAGAGGTGTGTCACAACCAGTAGTAGAATTTTGGAGGCGTGGCAGCGGAACAACCTCCAACACTACTGCACCTTGTCCTGCATCCTTCCCAGCTGCCAAAAGAGTGACCCAATGGGCCGTGAAAGAAAGGTAACGTCCCTGTCCATGCCTGCTGGACCATGAGTCAGCGGTAATATGCACCTTACCGCTGACCGCCCTGTCCAGCGAGGCTAAGACATTGCCTTCCACATGCCTGTAGAGAGCCGGAATCGCCTTCCGTGAGAAAAAGTGGCGTTTGGGAACCTGCCACTGAGGAACCGCACATTGCACAAACTCACGGAAGGGGGCCGAGTCTACCAACTGAAAAGGCAGCAGTTGAAGCGCTAGCAATTTAGCCAAGCTAGCATTCAACCGCTGGGCATGTGGATGGCTGGGAGTGAACTTCTTTCGACGGTCCAGCAGCTGGGGCAGGGAAATTTGCCTGCTAGAATCGGACGTCGGTGTACTGCTAGCAGAGTGGCCGCAAGTACTTGGCTGTGACACACCTAATTCTACACCTTCATTCCTCTCAGTGCAGGTTTCAGAGAGGACTGAAGGTATACTGGGGTTGGAGATCCCAGCTGATGCGGTGCAAGGAGAGGTCCGCTTTGTTCTTTGGTGTGGGTCTTTAAGGTAGGCTTGCCAACGAGCTGCATGGCAGGTCAACATATGTCTGATCAAGCATGTGGTGCCCAAGCGGCTGATGTTTTGGCCACGCGATATACGCTTGAGACATATGTTGCAAACAGCAGCTGTGCGATCTGATGCACTCGCCTCAAAAAAGGCCCACACCAAAGAACTTTTTGAATGACGGGCAGAGGCAGCGCCCTGCACAGGCGGAGCTCTGCGGTGTGATTCCGTCGGTGTGCTGCCCATACGCTGGCCACCCAAGGGCATCCTGCCTCGTTGGAGATGTGCCTCCTCCTCATCCTCCTCCTCCTCCTCTCTCCTATTAGGCACCCACGTGGAGTCAGTGACCTCATCATCCCCTCCCTCCTCATCACTGGAGCCAATCTGGCAGTATGCTGCAGCTGCTGGAGCATGACTGCCAGATTGGTGTCCTTCTTGAGCATCCCCTCTCTCTGCTCTCATGCTACTGCCTTCCTCTATCTGGGTATCATCATCAGATCCTTTCGAAATGCTGGGCATCCTCCTGGAGCATGTACCCAACACTGTGCTCAAACAGTTCGGGGGACTCCTCAGGAGGAGGACATGGTGGGTCTAGGGAAGGATTGACTAATGAAGATAATGATACCAGAGAAGAGGACGCTTTGGCAGCTGCTTTGCCAGTACCCTGAGCCTGGGTGAGAGAGGATGAGGAGGATGAGGTGGGCTTGGTCATCCACTCTACCAAGTCTTCGGCATGATGTGGCTCAACATGTCCAGCTGCCGAAAAGAAGGACAAGCGTGTCCCATGGCCATGTGCTGATGACAATGCACCGCGTCCACGACCAGCACTGTTGCCCCCAGACACAGAGCCTGCTTGCCCTCTTTTTTTGCCTCCTGACTGTCTGCCTCTCCTTGTTTGCCTTCCAGACATTTTAATGGATGGCCTGCAGGGAGATGGGAAAAACAGCAATAAGGGCTACCTTCAGGTGTATACTGTGCAGGAGGCTTAGCAACAATGACACTGACACTGTCCCCTGCCTATCCTTCTCTGTCCCTAAACACAAGGATTTGCAATATGCTTCAGCAAGATTGGTTTAGCACAGAATAGCACACTGACAGTTTCCCTCACTGTCCTTCTCTGTCCCTACAAACAAGATTTAGCACAGAATAGCACACTGATAGTTTCCACGAGTGTCCTTCTCTGTCCCTAAACTCAAGGATTTCAAATATGGTTCAGCAAGATTGGTTTAGAACAGAATAGCTCACTGACACTTTCCCTCACTGTACCTCTCTGTCCCTAAACTCAAGGATTTCAAATATGGTTCAGCAAGATTGGTTTAGAACAGAATAGCACACTGACACTTTCACTCACTGTCCTTCTCTGTCCCTACAAACAAGATTTAGCACAGAATAGCACACTGATAGTTTCCACGAGTGTCCTTCTCTGTCCCTAAACTCAAGGATTTCAAATATGGTTCAGCAAGATTGGTTTAGAACAGAATAGCACACTGACACTTTCCCTCACTGTACCTCTCTGTCCCTAAACTCAAGGATTTCAAATATGGTTCAGCAAGATTGGTTTAGAACAGAATAGCACACTGTCAGTTTCACTCACTGTCCTTCTCTGTCCCTACCAACAAGATTTAGCACAGAATAGCACACTGATAGTTTCCACGAGTGTCCTTCTCTGTCCCTAAACTCAAGGATTTCAAATATGGTTCAGCAAGATTGGTTTAGAACAGAATAGCACACTGTCAGTTTCACTCACTGTCCTTCTCTGTCCCTACCAACAAGATTTAGCACAGAATAGCACACTGATAGTTTCCACGAGTGTCCTTCTCTGTCCCTAAACTCAAGGATTTCAAATATGGTTCAGCAAGATTGGTTTAGAACAGAATAGCTCACTGACACTTTCCCTCACTGTACCTCTCTGTCCCTAAACTCAAGGATTTCAAATATGGTTCAGCAAGATTGGTTTAGAACAGAATAGCACACTGACACTTTCACTCACTGTCCTTCTCTGTCCCTACAAACAAGATTTAGCACAGAATAGCACACTGATAGTTTCCACGAGTGTCCTTCTCTGTCCCTAAACTCAAGGATTTCAAATATGGTTCAGCAAGATTGGTTTAGAACAGAATAGCACACCAACACTTTCCCTCACTGTACCTCTCTGTCCCTAAACTCAAGGATTTCAAATATGGTTCAGCAAGATTGGTTTAGAACAGAATAGCACACTGTCAGTTTCACTCACTGTCCTTCTCTGTCCCTACCAACAAGATTTAGCACAGAATAGCACACTGATAGTTTCCACGAGTGTCCTTCTCTGTCCCTAAACTCAAGGATTTCAAATATGGTTCAGCAAGATTGGTTTAGAACAGAATAGCACACTGTCAGTTTCACTCACTGTCCTTCTCTGTCCCTACCAACAAGATTTAGCACAGAATAGCACACTGATAGTTTCCACGAGTGTCCTTCTCTGTCCCTAAACTCAAGGATTTCAAATGTGGTTCAGCAAGATTGGTTTAGAACAGAATAGCTCACTGACACTTTCCCTCACTGTACCTCTCTGTCCCTAAACTCAAGGATTTCAAATATGGTTCAGCAAGATTGGTTTAGAACAGAATAGCACACTGACACTTTCACTCACTGTCCTTCTCTGTCCCTACAAACAAGATTTAGCACAGAATAGCACACTGATAGTTTCCACGAGTGTCCTTCTCTGTCCCTAAACTCAAGGATTTCAAATATGGTTCAGCAAGATTGGTTTAGAACAGAATAGCACACTGACACTTTCCCTCACTGTACCTCTCTGTCCCTAAACTCAAGGATTTCAAATATGGTTCAGCAAGATTGGTTTAGAACAGAATAGCACACTGTCAGTTTCACTCACTGTCCTTCTCTGTCCCTACCAACAAGATTTAGCACAGAATAGCACACTGATAGTTTCCACGAGTGTCCTTCTCTGTCCCTAAACTCAAGGATTTCAAATATGGTTCAGCAAGATTGGTTTAGAACAGAATATCTCACTGACACTTTCCCTCACTGTACCTCTATGTCCCTAAACTCAAGGATTTCAAATATGGTTCAGCAAGATTGGTTTAGAACAGAATAGCACACTGACACTTTCACTCACTGTCCTTCTCTGTCCCTACAAACAAGATTTAGCACAGAATAGCACACTGATAGTTTCCACGAGTGTCCTTCTCTGTCCCTAAACTCAAGGATTTCAAATATGGTTCAGCAAGATTGGTTTAGAACAGAATAGCTCACTGACACTTTCCCTCACTGTACCTCTCTGTCCCTAAACTCAAGGATTTCAAATATGGTTCAGCAAGATTGGTTTAGAACAGAATAGCACACTGACACTTTCCCTCACTGTACCTCTCTGTCCCTAAACTCAAGGATTTCAAATATGGTTCAGCAAGATTGGTTTAGAACAGAATAGCACACTGTCAGTTTCACTCACTGTCCTTCTCTGTCCCTACAAACAAGATTTAGCACAGAATAGCACACTGATAGTTTCCACGAGTGTCCTTCTCTGTCCCTAAACTCAAGGATTTCAAATATGGTTCAGCAAGATTGGTTTAGAACAGAATAGCACACTGACACTTTCCCTCACTGTCCTTCTCTGTCCCTACAAACAAGGTTTAGCACAGAATAACACACTGACACTCTCCCTACCTATCCTTATTTGTCCCTAAACACAAGGAATCCAGGATTAGTAAAGGGAAAAAAAATACACTGTCCCTGTCTATGCTTCTCTTTCCCTGCTCCGGAACACACTACACAAGGCCGCCGCGCTGGCGGCCTTTTATAGTGTGGGGCGTTTACTAAACCCCCTCAGCAATAATTGGCCACAGGCATCCTGCCTGTGGCCAATCATTGCTCTCCTCGCTGCCGGCGCTGTGATTGGCCAAGCATGCGGGGTCACAGTGCATGCTTGGCCAATCACAGCGCCTGGATGACACTGCGATGGTGTAGTGCATTGTGGGCCGTTCGCGTCACTCGAATTTGGCGCGAACGGCCCAGATCGTTCGATCTTCATCGAACGATCAAACAGCCGATGTTCCAGTCGAACGTATGTTCGACTCGAACACGAAGCTCATCCCTAGCTGTGACACACCTAATTCTACACCTTCATTCCTCTCAGTGCAGGTTTCAGAGAGGACTGAAGGTATAGTGGGGTTGGAGATCCCAGCTGATGCGGTGCAAGGAGAGGTCCGCTTTGTTCTTTGGTGTGGGTCTTTAAGGTAGGCTTGCCAACGAGCTGCATGGCAGGTCAACATATGTCTGGTCAAGCATGTGGTGCCCAAGCGGCTGATGTTTTGTCCACGCGATATACGCTTGAGACATATGTTGCAAACAGCAGCTGTGCGATCTGATGCACTCGCCTCAAAAAAGGCCCACACCAAAGAACTTTTTGAATGACGGGCAGAGGCAGCGCCCTGCACAGGCGGAGCTCTGCGGTGTGATTCCGTCGGTGTGCTGCCCATACGCTGGCCACCCAAGGGCATCCTGCCTCGTTGGAGATGTGCCTCCTCCTCATCCTCCTCCTCCTCCTCTCTCCTATTAGGCACCCACGTGGAGTCAGTGACCTCATCATCCCCTCCCTCCTCATCACTGGAGCCAATCTGGCAGTATGCTGCAGCTGCTGGAGCATGACTGCCAGATTGGTGTCCTTCTTGAGCATCCCCTCTCTCTGCTCTCATGCTACTGCCTTCCTCTATCTGGGTATCATCATCAGATCCTTTCGAAATGCTGGGCATCCTCCTGGAGCATGTACCCAACACTGTGCTCAAACAGTTCGGGGGACTCCTCAGGAGGAGGACATGGTGGGTCTAGGGAAGGATTGACTAATGAAGATAATGATACCAGAGAAGAGGACGCTTTGGCAGCTGCTTTGCCAGTACCCTGAGCCTGGGTGAGAGAGGATGAGGAGGATGAGGTGGGCTTGGTCATCCACTCTACCAAGTCTTCGGCATGATGTGGCTCAACATGTCCAGCTGCCGAAAAGAAGGACAAGCGTGTCCCATGGCCATGTGCTGATGACAATGCACCGCGTCCACGACCAGCACTGTTGCCCCCAGACACAGAGCCTGCTTGCCCTCTTTTTTTGCCTCCTGACTGTCTGCCTCTCCTTGTTTGCCTTCCAGACATTTTAATGGATGGCCTGCAGGGAGATGGGAAAAACAGCAATAAGGGCTACCTTCAGGTGTATACTGTGCAGGAGGCTTAGCAACAATGACACTGACACTGTCCCCTGCCTATCCTTCTCTGTCCCTAAACACAAGGATTTGCAATATGCTTCAGCAAGATTGGTTTAGCACAGAATAGCACACTGACAGTTTCCCTCACTGTCCTTCTCTGTCCCTACAAACAAGATTTAGCACAGAATAGCACACTGATAGTTTCCACGAGTGTCCTTCTCTGTCCCTAAACTCAAGGATTTCAAATATGGTTCAGCAAGATTGGTTTAGAACAGAATAGCACACTGACACTTTCCCTCACTGTACCTCTCTGTCCCTAAACTCAAGGATTTCAAATATGGTTCAGCAAGATTGGTTTAGAACAGAATAGCACACTGTCAGTTTCACTCACTGTCCTTCTCTGTCCCTACCAACAAGATTTAGCACAGAATAGCACACTGATAGTTTCCACGAGTGTCCTTCTCTGTCCCTAAACTCAAGGATTTCAAATATGGTTCAGCAAGATTGGTTTAGAACAGAATAGCACACTGTCAGTTTCACTCACTGTCCTTCTCTGTCCCTACCAACAAGATTTAGCACAGAATAGCACACTGATAGTTTCCACGAGTGTCCTTCTCTGTCCCTAATCTCAAGGATTTCAAATATGGTTCAGCAAGATTGGTTTAGAACAGAATAGCTCACTGACACTTTCCCTCACTGTACCTCTCTGTCCCTAAACTCAAGGATTTCAAATATGGTTCAGCAAGATTGGTTTAGAACAGAATAGCACACTGACACTTTCACTCACTGTCCTTCTCTGTCCCTACAAACAAGATTTAGCACAGAATAGCACACTGATAGTTTCCACGAGTGTCCTTCTCTGTCCCTAAACTCAAGGATTTCAAATATGGTTCAGCAAGATTGGTTTAGAACAGAATAGCACACTGACACTTTCCCTCACTGTACCTCTCTGTCCCTAAACTCAAGGATTTCAAATATGGTTCAGCAAGATTGGTTTAGAACAGAATAGCACACTGTCAGTTTCACTCACTGTCCTTCTCTGTCCCTACCAACAAGATTTAGCACAGAATAGCACACTGATAGTTTCCACGAGTGTCCTTCTCTGTCCCTAAACTCAAGGATTTCAAATATGGTTCAGTAAGATTGGTTTAGAACAGAATAGCACACTGTCAGTTTCACTCACTGTCCTTCTCTGTCCCTACCAACAAGATTTAGCACAGAATAGCACACTGATAGTTTCCACGAGTGTCCTTCTCTGTCCCTAAACTCAAGGATTTCAAATATGGTTCAGCAAGATTGGTTTAGAACAGAATAGCTCACTGACACTTTCCCTCACTGTACCTCTCTGTCCCTAAACTCAAGGATTTCAAATATGGTTCAGCAAGATTGGTTTAGAACAGAATAGCACACTGACACTTTCACTCACTGTCCTTCTCTGTCCCTACAAACAAGATTTAGCACAGAATAGCACACTGATAGTTTCCACGAGTGTCCTTCTCTGTCCCTAAACTCAAGGATTTCAAATATGGTTCAGCAAGATTGGTTTAGAACAGAATAGCACACTGACACTTTCCCTCACTGTACCTCTCTGTCCCTAAACTCAAGGATTTCAAATATGGTTCAGCAAGATTGGTTTAGAACAGAATAGCACACTGTCAGTTTCACTCACTGTCCTTCTCTGTCCCTACCAACAAGATTTAGCACAGAATAGCACACTGATAGTTTCCACGAGTGTCCTTCTCTGTCCCTAAACTCAAGGATTTCAAATATGGTTCAGCAAGATTGGTTTAGAACAGAATAGCTCACTGACACTTTCCCTCACTGTACCTCTATGTCCCTAAACTCAAGGATTTCAAATATGGTTCAGCAAGATTGGTTTAGAACAGAATAGCACACTGACACTTTCACTCACTGTCCTTCTCTGTCCCTACAAACAAGATTTAGCACAGAATAGCACACTGATAGTTTCCACGAGTGTCCTTCTCTGTCCCTAAACTCAAGGATTTCAAATGTGGTTCAGCAAGATTGGTTTAGAACAGAATAGCTCACTGACACTTTCCCTCACTGTACCTCTCTGTCCCTAAACTCAAGGATTTCAAATATGGTTCAGCAAGATTGGTTTAGAACAGAATAGCACACTGACACTTTCCCTCACTGTACCTCTCTGTCCCTAAACTCAAGGATTTCAAATATGGTTCAGCAAGATTGGTTTAGAACAGAATAGCACACTGTCAGTTTCACTCACTGTCCTTCTCTGTCCCTACAAACAAGATTTAGCACAGAATAGCACACTGATAGTTTCCACGAGTGTCCTTCTCTGTCCCTAAACTCAAGGATTTCAAATATGGTTCAGCAAGATTGGTTTAGAACAGAATAGCACACTGACACTTTCCCTCACTGTCCTTCTCTGTCCCTACAAACAAGGTTTAGCACAGAATAACACACTGACACTCTCCCTACCTATCCTTATTTGTCCCTAAACACAAGGACTCCAGGATTAGAGAAGGAAAAAAAATTACACTGTCCCTGTCTATGCTTCTCTTTCCCTGCTCCGGAACACACTACACAAGGCCGCCGCGCTGGCGGCCTTTTATAGTGTGGGGCGTGTACTAAACCCCCTCAGCAATAATTGGCCACAGGCATCCTGCCTGTGGCCAATCATTGCTCTCCTCGCTGCCGGCGCTGTGATTGGCCAAGCATGCGGGGTCACAGTGCATGCTTGGCCAATCACAGCGCCTGGATGACACTGCGATGGCGTAGTGCATTGTGGGCCGTTCGCGTCACTCGAATTTGGCGCGAACGGCCCAGATCGTTCGATCTTCGTCGAACGATCGAACAGCCGATGTTCCAGTCGAACGTATGTTCGACTCGAACACGAAGCTCATCCCTAGCTGTGACACACCTAATTCTACACCTTCATTCCTCTCAGTGCAGGTTTCAGAGAGGACTGAAGGTATAGTGGGGTTGGAGATCCCAGCTGATGCGGTGCAAGGAGAGGTACGCTTTGTTCTTTGGTGTGGGTCTTTAAGGTAGGCTTGCCAACGAGCTGCATGGCAGGTCAACATATGTCTGGTCAAGCATGTGGTGCAAAAGCGGCTGATGTTTTGGCCACGCGATATACGCTTGAGACATATGTTGCAAACAGCAGCTGTGCGATCTGATGCACTCGCCTCAAAAAAGGCCCACACCAAAGAACTTTTTGAATAACGGGCATAGGCAGCGCCCTGCACAGCCGGAGCTCTGTGGTGTGATTCCGTCGGTGTGCTGCCCTTACACTGGCCACCCAAGGGCATCCTGCCTCGTTGGAGATGTGCCTCCTCCTCATCCTCCTCCTCCTCTCTCCTAATAGGCACCCACGTGGAGTCAGTGACCTCACCATCCCCTCCCTCCTCATCACTGGAGCCAATCTGGCAGTATGCTGCAGCTGCTGGAACATGACTGCCAGATTGGTGTCCTTCTTGAGCATCCCCTCTCTCTGCTCTCACGCTACTGCCTTCCTCTAGCTGGGTATCATCATCAGACCCTTCGAAACGCTGGGCATCCTCCTGGAGCATGTACCCAACACTGTGCTCAAACAGTTCGGGGGACTCCTCAGGAGGAGGACATGGTGGGTCTAGGGAAGGAGTGACTGATGATGACATTGATACCAGGGAAGAGGAAGCTTTGGCAGCTGCTTTTCCAGTACCCTGAGCCTGGGTGAGAGAGGATGAGGAGGATGAGGAGGGCTTGGTCATCCACTCTACCAAGTCTTCTGCATGATGTGACTCAACATGTCCAGCTGCCGAAAAGAAGGACAAGCGTGTCCCATGGCCATGTGCTGATGACAATGCACCGCGTCCACGACCTGCACTGTTGCCCCCAGACACAGAGCCTGCTTGCCCTCTTTTATTGGCTCCTGACTGTCTGCCTCTCCTTGTTTGCCTTCCAGACATTCTAATGGCCTGCAGGGAGATGGGAAAACCAGCAATAAGGGGTAGCTTCAGGTGTATACTGTGCAGGAGGCTTAGCAACAATGACACTGACACTGTCCACTGCCTATCCTTCTCTCTCTCTGCACACAAGGTTTAGCAAAGAATAGGACACTGACACTGTCGACTGCCTATCCTTGTCTGTCCCTACAAACAAGGTTTAGCAAAGAATATGACACTGACACTCTGCCTACCTATCCTTGTCTGTCCCTACACACAAGGTTTAGCAATATGGTTCAGCACACAAGGTTTAGCAAAGAATATGACACTGACACTCTCCCTGCCGATCCTTGTCTGTCCCTACACACAAGGTTTAGCAATATGGTTCAGCACACAAGGTTTAGCAAAGAATATGACACTGACACTCTCCCTGCCTATCCTTGTCTGTCCCTACAAACAAGGTTTAGCAAAGAATATGACACTGACACTCTGCCTACCTATCCTTGTCTGTCCCTACAAACAAGGTTTAGCAAAGAATATGACACTGACACTCTGCCTACCTATCCTTGTCTGTCCCTACACACAAGGTTTAGCAATATGGTTCAGCACACAAGGTTTAGCAAAGAATATGACACTGACACTCTCCCTGCCGATCCTTGTCTGTCCCTACAAACAAGGTTTAGCAAAGAATATGACACTGACACTCTGCCTACCTATCCTTGTCTGTCCCTACACACAAGGTTTAGCAATATGGTTCAGCACACAAGGTTTAGCAAAGAATATGACACTGACACTCTCCTTGCCGATCCTTGTCTGTCCCTACACACAAGGTTTAGCAATATGGTTCAGCACACTAGGTTTAGCAAAGAATATGACACTGACACTCTCCCTGCCGATCCTTGTCTGTCCCTACACACAAGGTTTAGCAATATGGTTCAGCACACAAGGTTTAGCAAAGAATATGACACTGACACTCTCCCTGCCTATCCTTGTCTGTCCCTACAAACAAGGTTTAGCAAAGAATATGACACTGACACTCTGCCTACCTATCCTTGTCTGTCCCTACACACAAGGTTTAGCAATATGGTTCAGCACACAAGGTTTAGCAAAGAATATGACACTGACACTCTCCCTGCCGATCCTTGTCTGTCCCTACACACAAGGTTTAGCAATATAGTTCAGCACACTAGGTTTAGCAAAGAATATGACACTGACACTCTCCCTGCCTATCCTTGTCTGTCCCTACAAACAAGGTTTAGCAAAGAATATGACACTGACACTCTGCCTACCTATCCTTGTCTGTCCCTACACACAAGGTTTAGCAATATGGTTCAGCACACAAGGTTTAGCAAAGAATATGACACTGACACTCTCCTTGCCGATCCTTGTCTGTCCCTACACACAAGGTTTAGCAATATGGTTCAGCACACTAGGTTTAGCAAAGAATATGACACTGACACTCTCCCTGCCGATCCTTGTCTGTCCCTACACACAAGGTTTAGCAATATGGTTCAGCACACAAGGTTTAGCAAAGAATATGACACTGACACTCTCCCTGCCTATCCTTGTCTGTCCCTACAAACAAGGTTTAGCAAAGAATATGACACTGACACTCTGCCTACCTATCCTTGTCTGTCCCTACACACAAGGTTTAGCAATATTGTTCAGCACACAAGGTTTAGCAAAGAATATGACACTGACACTCTCCCTGCCGATCCTTGTCTGTCCCTACACACAAGGTTTAGCAATATGGTTCAGCACACTAGGTTTAGCAAAGAATATGACACTGACACTCTCCCTGCCTATCCTTGTCTGTCCCTACAAACAAGGTTTAGCAAAGAATATGACACTGACACTCTGCCTACCTATCCTTGTCTGTCCCTACACACAAGGTTTAGCAATATGGTTCAGCACACAAGGTTTAGCAAAGAATATGACACTGACACTCTCCCTGCCTATCCTTGTCTGTCCCTACAAACAAGGTTTAGCAAAGAATATGACACTGACACTCTGCCTACCTATCCTTTTCTGTCCCTACAAACAAGGTTTAGCAAAGAATATGACACTGACACTCTGCCTACCTATCCTTGTCTGTCCCTACACACAAGGTTTAGCAATATGGTTAAGCACACTAGGTTTAGCAAAGAATATGACACTGACACTCTCCCTGCCTATCCTTGTCTGTCCCTACAAACAAGGTTTAGCAAAGAATATGACACTCTCCCTGCCGATCCTTGTATGTCCCTACACACAAGGTTTAGCAAAGAATATGACACTGACACTCTCCCTACCTATCCTTCTCTGTCCCTACACACAAGTTTGAGGTACAAATAGCACTGACACTGTCCCTGCCTATGTAACTCTTTCCCTGCGCCGGAACACACTACACGAGGCCGCCGCACTGGCGGCCTTTTATAGTGTGGGGCGTGTACTAAACCCCCTCAGCAATAATTGGCCACAGGCATCCTGCCTGTGGCCAATCATTGCTCTCCTCGCTGCCGGCGCTGTGATTGGCCAAGCATGCAGGGTCACAGTGCATGCTTGGCCAATCACAGCGCCGGGATTACACTGTGATGGCACAGTGTATTGTGGGCCGTTCGCGTCACTCGAATTTGGCGCGAACGGCCCAAATCGTTCGTTGTTCGCCGAACGCGGCGAACAGCCGATGTTCGAGTCAAACCTATGTTCGACTCGAACACCGAGCTCATCCCTAATCCTGAGTGTCGCTAACCTCTTCATGAACATGTGGGAGGAGGAATATGTGTATAGGAAGAGGATCCCCTAAAAAAAGTTGTACCGGAGGTATATAGATGATTGATCATACTGTGAGAAGGGACCACCGAAACATTCGAAAAATTCCTTGGTAACTTGAATAATAACAGATACAGTATTACATTCACTGGTAAATGGAGCCACCAACAGACCAATTACCTAGATCTGGAAATATTCAAGGACGGAGAAACCCTGTGCACCAGGACGTTCTTTAAAACAACTGACCGCAACGGTTACATACCTATTACTAGTTGTCACCACCCTAAGTGGAAAAATAACGTCTCCAAAGGTCAACTATTAAAGATACATAGGAACTGTGACAAACTTGAGGATTTCCATGCACATGCAGACATGTTGATTAAAAGGTTTCAGGAAAAGGGGTACAAGCAGGATCGTTTACAAAAACTGAAGCTTGAAGTAATCAAAATGGACAGAGATGCTTTGTTCCGCAAGAAAACAAGGATATATGATAACCAGATGGAAATGGCCTTTGTTTCAGGCATCAACACCCAATTTAAGGCTTTCAAACGCATTCTGGGAAAATATTGGCTTATCCTTAAGGAGGACAGAGTATTATCAAAAATCCTGCCGAACAAACCCAAATTTGTATACAGGAGGGCACCAACACTCTGCAATCATCTGGTCCATAATGTAATTGAACCCCCAAAACCGGTAAAAATCTTTGCTGAAATGAAAGGCTTTTACAAATGCCAGAGATGTCTGCCGTGTAGAGTCAGTATAAAACAGCCAAGAAAAAAGGAAACTTTTAAGTCAATGACCGACTGGAGGGAATATCAGATAAAGAAACTGATTACCTGTCATGGTACACATGTTACCTATATTATTGAATGTCAGTGCCACCTCCAGTATGTAGGTAGAACTACGTGCCCCCTCTATGTGCGAATAAGGGAGCATATTACTAACATCAGAAAGGGCTTCCCCAAGCACAATTTTTCACGCCCTTTCGATGAGGTACATCACAGGGACCCCACTGGTTTAATCTTCTATGGGATAGATCTCATTAGGGACAACTGGAGAGGGGGGAAAAAAACTGATCTCACAAAAGGAAACCGCTTGGATAAACCGGTTGGTGTCTCTCGCTCCTAGGGGCCTCAACCTGGATATCGACCTCAATTACTTCATAGCTAACCCTTGAAGATGTCCTCCTTATTGGTATAGGAGGATAGGATACCCTCCCCCTATTGTGAGGTAGATCCTCCAGCTTTAATTTATGGTATATGTCCATGCCTATATAGGGTGGACTTAAAACCAGATATGTACTGGCCGCAAGCTTGATTATGATAGGAACTTGTGCCCATGGGGTTATTAGCAGGTATTTATAATTGGAGCCTAGTCTTAGAGATGTGGCCCACTCAGGCTTAACACAGTGACCCCTATATTTTTTTTTTTGGTCCGTTAGGTTTGGTATTATGTAAGGGAAATATGGGTGGCCCTGGGCATCTTTTATTAATTTCTGTCCCTTCTAGGTATCGGATTTAATTATTACTTTTAATTATATAATTTATTGTATTTAACAAATAGGATGTTTTTTTAGTCATTAGCTGCTGATTTTTCTAGTCATTATATTCTTATTTTAGCATACGCATGTTAGCTAGTGGCTATTTATGCTTTATCTGGGAGGCTATTTACAATCTCTTTATGTCCAAATGTTATTCTCTAGTATTTCAAATTTTTTATTTTTACTTTTATTTTCATTGTATGGTTGAGCTTTACAAGTTAATATCTGCCTAACCGGCATTGTTTACTTAGTGCTTGGGAGTGGTTGCTATCCACCACCAGAGGGTGCTCCCTCCGGCTAGCACTAAGTGTATGACATGCTAGGCCGGTTTTCTTCTAAATATATATTCCCTAATTGGTATTTGTTATGGTAATATTTCCATTATTATCTGCACTGTATTTTATGTACTGCCTGATTTGTCATGCAATGGGAGAGCGAGCGTTCAGTTTTTCATTAATTTTATTTGGGAGTCTCCTACTAGCAATAGCAATTGGCGTTATGTCAGTACACATAATTCAATCACATAGAATGCTCTGAATGCAATCTGTAAGGCACGCCCACTTCACTGAGGGATGGGAGGAACTTGGACGTCCACTCTCTTTAAATAGATGTTTGTTGCGATGCGAAGGTACCGCCTCAGGCGACATCCATGACGAAGCGCGTAAGGCGGGGCTACGCACACGCACACAACATCACTTCCGGGTCGAGAGGAAATCGGGTGGAACCCAGTTGGAATACACGCTGCTCATCCCGGCTTCCTAGACGCCACATTCAGACCCAGTTTCTTGTAGTGTATTGGTTTTTGGGATGACATTATCAGCACTTTATGCAAGACTGCTGAGTTATTTCTATTTTAACTAACTTTTAATAAAACTTTTTTGATACTACACTATTAGAGCCCTTATCTCTTCCTTATGAGGCTTTATCGCTGTGGACCCAATAGCAATACACCAGCTGTCATCTAGCATTTGGCTAGACGCAGGATATCCTAGCGGGAAGGCTGGAGGCGATCTGATTTGGAGAGACATCAGGACTTCAGTTGGTTTATATTCTCTATGCCATTTACCCCTGCAGGGGTAGTGGTAGCTGGTGAGTGGGGACCCAGGAGGGGGGGAGCACGAAAGTCACCTGATTAACCTATGCAAACAGCCTACATGAGTCACTTTGGATCACATCACCTTGAATGAACTTTATATGAATGACAAAAACTTTTTTGTTTAATTTTTTAATTCTTTGGTTGGTTTTCTTTGCAAATCATGTTGTGGTGGGCTGAGAACAATTATTATGAGGAAAGGAAGGTGCGCCAATCTAAGTGCAGTAAAACAGGCTTTAATTAGCAAATTTGTATAAAAACAGCCAAATGGCTACTCACAGGATACAGGAATAATACAGGCATGTAAGGAGTTAAAGGTGGTCCGGAGTCATCTAAGGCGGTCCTCAGGGGAGATGTTGGTTCCAGATGGAGAGAGGTGTAGCTGAAGATGGCTGAAGGCAGGAAGGCAGGTTGCGGTGTCAGCAAGGGAAGTCAAGAGCAACCAGGTATCCAAGCTGCAGATGTAGTGATGCGCCCTGTGTCATCAGGGTAGACATGGGATAACCAGGAAGCTGCAGTTCAGCGAGGACTTCAGCGTGCGCTTCAGCGTGGAGCGCAGCGTGCCGTCGGACCGGAAGTGACGTGTGGATAGAACGGACCAATAGGATGACGCGTTTCACAGCATCCGCTGTTTCATCAGATCCATAGAAGGCATTATCATAGGTGGGTGTGATATAGTAGAGAGACGTGGCGTGATTGGTTGAAATCATACTAGTGGAAGTAAATCAGCATGGTGATTGGTTGGAAGCAAGATGTAAGGGAGATGATGACACGGAATTTATAGGGGGGTGCAGGGGGGCGAGGAGAAAAGGAAAATGGATGACAGGGGATTATGATATGAAATAAAGATACAATGTTTATATGGTGGTGAACAACGCTAATGTGGAATTTAAAATCATAAAGGATATAAATACATAGATGGTATTAGTACATAGGAGAGAGAGAAAAAAAGGAGCAGCACTATAAAGGGGAACGTATGTGGAAATAATTATATTGGAATTATAGGGGAAAAAATTATATAATTAAATATTAAATTAGTTGGAGGGTATGAGAACAAGCTATGTATGGCATGAGAACAAATGGGTGCAACATGTAGGAGATGGGAACATATTAATGTGGACAAGGGAAGGAAAGGGAAAGGGGTGGTAAAAAAAGGGAGGGGGGGGGGTTTTATGATACATAATTTTTATAATAAGCTTTCATTTCCAAATCACTTTTAATATTTCTCTGTGCTGCTCGTCCATCCCACGTACTAGTGCTTTCATCTGTCGGAGATTTGTGTGCATGCATGTGTATGCACACGTGTATATGTGTATACGTGTATATGTGTGTATGTGTGTGCGTTTACTCACAACTCTCATATATGCTTGGTCATATGTGCATGTATGCACCTTGTGTTGCCCTCATAGATCTGTTACCATTCATGCTGCCTTGCATCTTTGGTATATCCTTTATACCAATAATTATGTACACCCCCCCCCCTTTTTTTGGTAATAAGCTTTGACTTGTTATATCATACTTCTCCATGTGCAATTTACATATGTTTTTTATACATATTTATATATTATTATATCATCCATTCATTTCTATATATATATATATATGGATGTTCCCTTCCAGATGTGTGTGTATGTGTATATATATATGTGTTAATATATACACATGCATGTGTATTTTCTATACTATGAATCATACTTCTGTACTACTTCTACATGATAGCCAGCCTTTATCATTCATTCACTGACCCATCTCTTCCACTTCCCCATCTTGTCCTCTTTGCTTCTTCCCCCCCCCCCCCCATTTTTGTTTTTCATTATTATTGTCCATTTATTTTTATTTTTATTTTTATTTTTATTTATATTTATATTTATATTTATTTTTATTTTTCATTATTACTTTTTCATTATTATTCTTCATTATTATTATATATTTTTTTTTTTTTACACCCCCCCCTCCCTTTTTTTACCACCCCTTTCCCTTTCCTTCCCTTGTCCACATTAATATGTTCCCATCTCCTACATGTTGCACCCATTTGTTCTCATGCCATACATAGCTTGTTCTCATACCCTCCAACTAATTTAATATTTAATTATATAATTTTTTCCCCTATAATTCCAATATAATTATTTCCACATACGTTCCCCTTTATAGTGCTGCTCCTTTTTTTCTCTCTCTCCTATGTACTAATACCATCTATGTATTTATATCCTTTATGATTTTAAATTCCACATTAGCGTTGTTCACCACCATATAAACATTGTATCTTTATTTCATATCATAATCCCCTGTCATCCATTTTCCTTTTCTCCTCGCCCCCCTGCACCCCCCTATAAATTCCGTGTCATCATCTCCCTTACATCTTGCTTCCAACCAATCACCATGCTGATTTACTTCCACTAGTATGATTTCAACCAATCACGCCACGTCTCTCTACTATATCACACCCACCTATGATAATGCCTTCTATGGATCTGATGAAACAGCGGATGCTGTGAAACGCGTCATCCTATTGGTCCGTTCTATCCACACGTCACTTCCGGTCCGACGGCACGCTGCGCTCCACGCTGAAGCGCACGCTGAAGTCCTCGCTGAACTGCAGCTTCCTGGTTATCCCATGTCTACCCTGATGACACAGGGCGCATCACTACATCTGCAGCTTGGATACCTGGTTGCTCTTGACTTCCCTTGCTGACACCGCAACCTGCCTTCCTGCCTTCAGCCATCTTCAGCTACACCTCTCTCCATCTGGAACCAACATCTCCCCTGAGGACCGCCTTAGATGACTCCGGACCACCTTTAACTCCTTACATGCCTGTATTATTCCTGTATCCTGTGAGTAGCCATTTGGCTGTTTTTATACAAATTTGCTAATTAAAGCCTGTTTTACTGCACTTAGATTGGCGCACCTTCCTTTCCTCATTATATTTTACAGAGTTTGCTTCTGCTCATGGTAGCTGCCGCTAGTGCTTGCAACATCAACATCAACATTCATTGATCCCTTTGATTTTTACTCTGCCTAGAACTCATTCTGCGCCATTTTTTTCTCCCCTTTTTTATTATTGAGAACAATTATTAAACTGTTAGCACATTGGTTGATGTGGCTTTATGTGGACTATGTTTCACCATATACATACTTGCACTAAGTATATATACTCTCTTTTCTGTATTAATTCACAGGATTTTTCCCTGCCACTTCAGAGGAGGTAGAGACACAGTATTTGTTGCCATTATTTGTTGGTTTATTATTATTTTTATCAACATCCCCATGGGACATGCTTTTTTATGGTTTTACATGAGATTATTCTAATAAGAGTTCACTTATGCACATATATATATTTTTTATGAAGATTGCATAGTGGGAGCTTAACCCTTATGTAACCTAGGTAGCGCCACTTACCCCTTTCTTTTTTACCATATTTCCTAGATTCCCCTGTGGGAGCTCTTTAGGGGAGGCAGAAACATAACCTCTCTCCTAAGCACGGTACTATACGTTTTGCTTATGATGATGACGATGATGAGGTCACTGATGCGACTTGGGTGCGACTTGGGGAGCAGATGAGGAAAGTGAAGGTGAGGTGGCACAACCACAAGGCGGCTGACATCAAGAAAGATTAGAGAGCAGTTACCCTATTCCATCACATTCTGCAGCTGTTATCTCCTGGCCCACTCCCCCAAAGCTCAGCTGTCTGGACCTTTTTCAGCACATCTGCAGCAGATCGCACTGTTGCTATCTGCAACCTGTGTCTCAGGCACATCAAACATGGCAAAAACACCAACCATTTGAGTACCACATGCTTAACAAGGCATTTAACGTCCAACCACTTGGCCCGTTTGCAAGAGCACCTGAAATCCACACAAAAGGGGCACAAATCTTTCCCTTCTCCTCCTCCTTCTTACCCACTTCAGTCTGCCCCTGCTATACCGAGTCATTAACTCTCAGCAGCCTCCACTGATAAGGATGATGGTATAGAACAGGGTGTCCCAGGTCCTAGCAGCACATCTGCCAGCAGCACACCACCAGTTGTAGACTGTTGCCGGCAAATTTCTCTGCCCCATCTGCTGCAGCTGGAAAAAAAATACAGTCCCTGACACCCATATGCCCAGAGTCTAAATGTAAGCTTGTCAAAGCTGTTGGCTCTATAACTTCTGCCTTTCAGCCTGGTGGATTCTGCCCCCTTCTGTGAATTCACACAATGTGCTGTACCACAATGGCAGGTTCCCAGTCGCTACTACTTTTCAGGTAAGGCTGTTCCATCTCTCTACAATCATGTGGAAAGGAATGATCTGGCATTGTTGGGCAAGGCAGTCAACCGTAAAATCCACCTTACTGCTGAAACGTGGTCCAGCAAGCATGAACAGGGACAATATATTTAGTTCACAGCACACTGGGTAATGCTGCTTGCAACTCGAAAGGGTGCAGGACAGGTCTCGGTGCTGCAGCTTGTTGTGTCTTTTTAGGATGTGGAATCTCAGCAGGACTTCAAGGTTGCCTAGCTTTGAGGGTGTTCAATAATTTCATCTGGAAGAATGTTTTTAGTATAGGTTTCATGGGCACAATTAACACCCAAAGACCAATTTTTCTGCACCTGTTTGACAGGTGCATATTATTGCAATTTTTTACAGCAAGGCTAATTCTTGCTTTCATCAAGAGTACCTCTATAGGTTTATGGTGGGAAGACGCCACCGACACCCAAAGACCAATTTTTACGCATCCGTTACTTCTATCCAAAGTCAAAATGACACCAGAATGTATAAAAAAAATCTCTAATCTTGTTCCCAGTGCACTACGTTGTGGCCTCATCATACACACTGGCTCCCCTGCTGTTGCTGAGCAGCTTGCAGGGAAAATTCTGTCATTTTTTTGGCTTTATAAATGAAATTATTGCTGCAGCAGATTCTAGACATGGTACAGATCTGCCACTTTACAGGTAGAATAAGGGGACCACTCAGGCACTATATCAGGTGGAATTTTTCATTTCTATGCTTTCACTTTAAAACTAAAAAAATCACTGCTCATTTAAAAATGATGTTTTTCACAAACTTTTATTTTTTTTGATACATGTCCCCCGGCGCAGGACCCGAACCCCTATACCCATCGTATGCCCAATTACTTGCATATAAGCCTTTAAAATGGGCACTTTTTATTTTGATGTTCGGGTCCCATTGACTTTAATGGGGTTCATTATTCAGGTCCGAACTTTTGTGGTGTTTGAAAGTTCGGTTGCGAACTGAACAGGGGTCCGTTTGGCCCATCCCTAGTCTTGACTCTTGATAGACAGGACACTGAGGTCTCAACAGCAGTAGGAAGAGAATGACTTTGGGCTGTTTCAGGACTAGCAGGATCCTTTACCTACCGCCTTTACACCTTAAAGGCAAAGGCACTGGAAAGCAGAGGAGGAATTCAATGAGGATGAGGGTTCAGGTGCTGGTGGTGAGGAGGATGAAATGGGATGGCTTCAAGGTGGAATTTTTACCTCTCCGAAACCCTAGGTCTTGCAGGTGAAGTTATTGAGGACAGTCTTGTCTTCAACGACACAGAAGACTGTGCTGCAGATAATTTTGTGATGAATGGGATCTTTTCAGCCCAAATGCCTTCCCAAAGATTGCCATCAAATAGAGGGACTATTGGTTGATCACCCAATTAATTCCCTGAATCAAAGGTAAAATGATCAATTTACTGCCGCTATCCAAGAGGGAGCCCAAAATGCATCACTTTAAATAGGTTCTGCATAACAGCCTTGTTGATGCATTTCCTGACGGTGGCAGGATCCCTACTGATGTCCAACATGACTCTGGTCTTCTGATCAATGAAAATAGAATCAGCAGTGACTGTGGTTTTCTATTAAACAGACAGGCCCAGATTCAGGCAATACTCACAGGCAACTCTTGGACCACGTGATTGGTTAATTCATTAGGTCCAAGTCTGAGGTGTAAACTCTCAGAAGTGAGGATCTCATGGACTATTCAGTGTGCAGCCTGGTCAACTGCCAGAGTCTGCACAGTATGCCCTGGAGCTTCCAGGCTTGCCCTTCAGTCAATGAGTTGTCTCAGAAGGCTTTTAGTGCAGCAGGAGATTTGGGGCAGGAACGTTTGTTAAGGAGAGGAAAATCTGTGTGCCCTCAACAATGTGGACTGGCTGAGTTTCGTTGAATTGGAGCAATCTTAGATTACCAATGTTTAAAAAATGCAAGTGTTATCTGTCCCAAAAAAACAATACAATCAACTACCACCTTTCCTGGACTGCGACATTGTGGCAGACAAATCTGACCCCAAATTACCCTTTTTGGGCACCAGCGACATTATTACATTGATCAGTGCTATAAGGATCAAGGGATTAACTGTGTTCTCTAGGTGTGTTCTAACTGTAGGGGGGATGGGCTCACTGGGACATGATAGAGATCACTGTTCCCGATCACTGGGAACAGTAGATCTCTGTCATGTCTCCTGTCAGAATGGGGATCTGCCTTGTGTACAAAGGCAGAACCCCATTCTGCCTCTGTACTAGGCGATTGCGGGTGCAGCGGGCGTGAATCGCTGTACAGCTACGGCGATTTGCGCAGAAGAGCCGACCTGCAGCCGTATAACGACAGCAGCTGTTTGGCTAGTGGTTAAAGTCTATGGGACACGAACATGAAAAAATTCCTAATTTTAAAGGCTTATATGCAAGTTATTGCCATAAAAAGTGTATGGGGACCTGGGTACTGCCCTGGGGGACATGTATCAATGCAAAAAAAAGTTTTTAAAACTATTGTTTTTAAAGGAGCAGTGATTTTAATGATACTTAAAGTGAAACAATAAAAATGAACTATTCCTTTAAATATCATGCCTGGCTGTCCCCTTAGTCTGCCTGTAAAGTAGCGCATCTGTACAATGTATAGAACATGCTGCAGCAATAATGACATTTCTAAAGGAAAAAAATAAATTTTAACTTGCTCGCGGCTGTAATAATTTTTTTTTTTGTGAGGAGTCCCCCCCCCAGTCCATTTCAGGCCCTTCGGGTCTGGTATGGATTTTAGGGGAACCGCATGCCCAAATTTAAAAAAAAGCAGCGTGGGGTTCCCCCAAAATCCATACCAGACCCTTATACAAGCATGCAGCCTGGCAGGTCAGGAAAAAGGGGGACTAGTAAGTGCCCGCCCTCTGGAACCATACCAGGCCACATGCCCTCAACATGGGGGTTGGTGCTTTTGGACGGGGGGCTCTGCACTCCCAACCCCAAAGCACCTTGTCCCCATTTTGATGGGGACAAGGTCCTCATCCAGACAACCCTTGGCTGTGGTTGTCGGGGTCTGCAAACATCACATGGTATCAGAAAAGAGAAGGGTCCCCCGGTCACGGGGGGTGGGATCTGGGGCCACCTTCCAGATTCCGATAAGCCCTCCGCCCGCAGACCCCGACAACCACAGCCAAGTGTTTTCAGGACGTTTGGGGGCACCCCAAAGCACCCTCTCCATGTTGAAGGCAAGCAGCCTGGTATGGTTGCATGATCGGATAAGGGTCTGGTATAGTTTTTGGGAGGACCCCACACCGTGTTTTTTTTTAATTTTAGGTGGAGTTAGCCTAAAAATCTATAACTGACCTAAAGGGCCTGGTATGGATTTTGGGGGGGACCCCATGCCATTTGTTTTCTTAATACTGTCGTAGGATTCCCCTTAACATTTCAATATACTGTATTATATAATCCACACTGCACTGTATTATATAATCTGCACTTCACTATATAATATATACTCTGCACTGCATTATATATACTACACTGACTGCACTATATACTCTGCACTGCGTTATGTACACTACACTGACTGCACTATATACTCGGCACTGCGTTATATAAACAACACTGACTTCACTATATACTCTGCACTGCGTTATATACATTACACTGACTGCACTATATACTCTGCACTCTGTTATATACACTACACTGACTGCAGCCTCAATCCACTAACTACCCTGCCTAATCTCTCTCTATTAATGCACACTATACACAGTCGCCTTTGGAAGCAGCCTTATATAGTGTGGGGCGTGGACTTAATCCCTGAGCCATGATTGGCCAAAGGCACCCTGCCTTTGGCCAATCATGGCTCTCACTGTACATCACGCTGTGATTGTCCAAAGCATATAGGTCAGGTGCATGCTTTGGTCAATCAGCAGCCACCAATGCACTACTCCAGGATTTTTTGCTCATTTGCTGCCCAGCCAGGTGGAGTGACCTCCTTCCTAGCACGAGCACTACAAGGTTTCAACAGAGGGGGCAGGAGCCTCTGCGTCCTGCGCTGCTGCATCCCATCTCTCTGCCAGTTTCTGCAGGATCTCTCCTCCTCTCCAACCCTAATGCCGCGTACACAAGGTCGGAATTTTCGACAAGAAAAGTTTGATGTGAGCTTTCCGTCGGAAATTCCGACCGTGTGTAGGCTCTATCAGACTTTTCCTGTTGGAATTTCCGAGAAGAAAAATGAGAGGTGGTTCTCAAATTTTCCGACCAAAAAAATTCCAATCGGAAATTCCGATCGTCGCGTAAAACTCCTACGCATGCTCGGAAACAATTCGACACATGCTCGGAAGCATTGAACTTAATTTTCTCGGCTCGTCGTAGTGTTGTATGTCACCACGTTCTTGACAGTCGAAAGTTCAGAGAACTTTTGTGTAACTGTGTGCATGCAAGCCAAGCTTACTCATTAAGCTATGAGTAAACACTAAAGCCTCGTACACACGATTGGATATCCTATGGATTCTAATCCGATGGTTTTGTCCATTGGAAATCCGATGAAGCTGACTTCCGTCAGTCTTGCCTACACACCATCAGTCAAAAAACCGACCGTTCCAAACGCGGTGATGTAAAACACTCCGATGAGCCGTGAAAAATGAAGTTCAATGCTTCTGAGCATGCGTCGACTTGATTCTGAGCATGCGTGGGTTTTTTATCCGATGGACTTGCCCATAGACGATCAGAGTTTTCGATCGGTTTTTTATCCATCGTAAAAATTTAAAACATGTTCTATTTTTAAAAACCGATGGAAAAAAGACCGATGGGTCCCATACACGATCGGTTTGTCTGATGAAAACAATCCATCGGACGGTTTTCATCGGTAAAACCGATCGTGTGTACAGGGCTTAAGTGTAGTGTGAAACGTGTCAGCTGTCCCAGGTTTCGTTGCTGTGACTTGTAGTGCCTGTTTCCATTTTTACAATAAAGCTACGTTGGATTGGATTGGATTGTCCTAATCATCTTTTGTTTTTAATTGAGCAGAGTTTGAACCATCCAAGGTTTTTCCGACGGAAATTACGATCGTGTGTACGTGGCATTAGGCCCCTTTTACACGGGTGGATAGAATACAGCTTTTAGCTGCGGATAGATCAAGTTATCTACCGCAGCTAAACTCAGACAATCCTTTCCTCTGGCTCCATTCACACACTGCATTTAGCAACGGTTTCGTTACATGGGGTTTGGTGTGGTTAGAAAAAATAAATTTGACTGCGTCCAGGACCGATTTATTGCAGCTATCTGCAGTTATCTGCACATAACTGCAAGTCATCGCATTGTGCTCTTTCACCTGGAGATAGCAGTGGCAACAAGAAAATAAAAACAACAGGTAGCACGTCAGAAATGGCAAGAATGTTTCAACGCAGCTAAACGCAGCCGCATGTAAACGCAAGTAAATGCAGCTAATCGCAATGTACACATGCAAGTGATCGCTGTGCCTGGAGTCATGGAATTTCAAAATAAAAAAACATGCTTTTAACAGCAGCAGAACAGCCACCCATGAGAAAGGGGCCTTGTAACGAGCCCCTGCTTGCTCGGTTCCACTCTCCCGACATTCCTCTGCTGCTACTGGATCAGATTGCAGATCGCAACGTCTGATAGTTTGGTTGTCCGATGCTCCGATGTGCCGTTCAAATCCAGTTGTTATAGCTCTGAACAAACATCAGGCCGGCTTTATGTAAGTTCAAACAGGAATCTCACCTTTATTGGATGCACAGAACACACTTTTATACAAAGCAGTTTGAACACCCTTCCCAAACAACCACTTTCCTATTGGTCAATTGTAAAGTACACTCTAGTCTTCACTTAGGTCCTCTTGACCTTGTAAATGAGGACTTGAAACAGGGTCAGCTGGGATCGGTCCGATAGCTTGAATAGGAGGGCTGATATGTGTAATGACACAGAGAAGTCCCAGGGGATAATTAAGCTACATAAACAAACAAACAGTCAAACACAGAACAATGCCTTCCTTCCAGACCACGGAGCCGTCTGGAGGGGGTTTGTTTTAAGACAGGGCAGAGGACCCACCACTCTGTAATAGAATCAGGGAGAAATACTTTAGTATTCCAAGGATCATAACAGGCCTTATTCTCCAGGATCTTTTCCAGCTTCACGCTTTTTGGTGCTTTTTTGCTGTGTGACACATTTGCTAGCTGCTTCCGGACTTGCATTTTTTGCACATTTTTAGAGCATACCTAGAATGTGCAGGTGTGAATGCAGCCTAAAAGTGTCTTAAATAAATAAAATGGCAGATGGGCAGTGACCCTGAATATTAAATTAAGAACCGCAGTGCAAATTTTGAAAAAAAAAAAAGAATTGTCAGGTGGTCACTTTTATAATGTAATAATTTGTACATTAAGTTCCCTATTTTGCATGAAAAAAAAATATTTTATTCTTGTATGTACTCCCTTTTCATCTTTTACTTTCATATTCCCTTCTATGTCCCCAACCCAACCACTATATTATTGTTAACTGAAATTATTATAATTGCAGAGAAATTTCAGCAGAGTTGACAGTCACATCTTCCTTCCATACATCATTAGTACAAATATTTCAAATATAGCTCACATGTTATTGTTATTGTTATATGTCATCATTTATAACTAAAATTTCATTTATTTATTTTTGTTTAGATCAATAGCTGCAAAAACCTTTTTTTGGATTTATTTTATTAATTTTGTTCAAAATGTCCACACATCTGTCAGTGTCTATAATGATTGCCAATGTTTTTGAACTTGGAGGTAAACCTATAAAAACACAAGATGTTATGTCACAGTGTTCTTAAAAGAAATAGATATTTTTGTTAATAATGAGCATCCAAGCCCATATGATGTTTCAATGTACCATATTGTTAATTCACAGAAAACAATCCATCTGACATGTGTCATATTATTGTTTCTCATAAATCATATTTTTCTGTAATCAGGTAAAGGTTTAGTTGGCAAATATATCCAGACATATGATTATCCATATGGTGAATCAAATGTTATGATATAAAATTATTAACATGCAGTGTTATTGATTTGTTGTTTTGTTTTAGAAGAAAAACAGATGTGAAATGTATCAAAACTGAAAATGTAATGAGGTCAGTTGTATAAATATATACCTATTTATAAACCGTAGCTCCATACATTGTAAGCATTATTTAATTGAATAAAGAAAAATATATATAAAATACCACTATTACAATAAAATATAAACTAGTAGATATTTACACTAAACATATTTCAATCTGGCTACTGAAAGACATGAACCATTAGGATAAGTACAATAATTAACCACTTTCCTACCGCTTCATAGTCATATGACGGCGGCAGGAACCATTTGTCCCTCCGGGCCACTGTCATATGACATCTTTGGCTTCCCGAGCCTCTAGGGGGAGCGCACGCGCCGCGTCACACAGCAGAACCATGGATCTGTGGGTTTAACCACTTAAGCCCCGGACCATTTCGGGCCATTAGGACCAAGCCTGTTTTTGGGATTCGGCACTGCGCTGCTTTAACTGTAAATTGTGCGGACATGCAATGTTGTACCCAAATGAAATTTGCGTCCTTTTCTTCCCACAAATAGAGCTTTCTTTTAATGGTATTTGATTGCCTCTGGGATTTTTATTTTTTGCGATATAAACAGAAAAAGACCGAAAATTTTGAAAAAAAATGATATTTTCTACTTTTTGTTATAAGAAAAATCGAATAAACTCAATTTTAGTCATACATTTAGGCCAAAATGTATTCAGCCACATGTCTTTAGTAAAAAAAATGTCAATAAGCGTATATTTATTGGTTTGCGCAAAAGTTATAGCGTTTACAAACTAGGGTACATTTTCTGAAATTTACACAGCTTTAAATTTATGACTGCCTATCTCATTTCTTGAGGTGCTAAAATGGCAGGGCAGTACAAAACCCCCCCAAATGACCCCATTTTGGAAAGTAGACACCCCAAGGAAATTGCTGAGAGGCATGTTGAGCCCATTGAATATTTTTTTTTTGTCCCAAGTGATTGAATAATGACAAAAAAAAAAAAAAATTACAAAAAGTTGTCACTAAATGATATATTGCTCACACATGCCATGGTTATATGTGGAATTGCACCCCAAAATACATTCTGCTGCTTCTCCTGAGTACGGGGATACCACATGTGTGGGACTTTTTAGGAGCCTAGCCACGTACGGGACCCCGGAAACCAAGCACCGCCTTCAGGATTTCTAAGGGCGCAAATTTTTGATTTCACTCCTCACTACCTATTACAGTTTCGAAGGCCATAAAATGCCAAAATAGCACAAAACCCCCCCAAATGACCCCATTTTGGAAAGTAGACACCCCAAGCTATTTACTGAGAGGCATGTTCAGTCCATGGAATATTTTATATTTTGCCACAAGTTGCGGGAATATGACAAACTTTTTTTTTTTGCACAAAGTTGTCACTAAATGATATATTGCTCACACATGCCATGGGCATATGTGAAATTACACCCCAAAATACATTCTGCTGCTTCTCCTGAGTACGGGGATACCACATGTGTGGGACTTTTTGGGAGCCTAGCCGCGTACGGGACCCCAAAAACCAAGCACCGCCTTCAAGGTTTCTAAGGGCATAAATTTTTGATTTCACTCCTCACTACCTATCACAGTTTTGAAGGCCATAAAATGCCAAGATGGCACAAAACCCCCCCAAATTACCCCATTTTGGAAAGTAGACACCCCAAGCTATTTGCTGAGAGGCATGTTGACCCCATTGAATATTTTTTTTTGTCCCAAATGATTGAATAATGACAAAAAGAAAAAAAAATGTACAAAAAGTTGTCACTAAATGATATATTGCTCACACATGCCATGGTTATATGTGGAATTGCACCCCAAAATACATTCTGCTGCTTTTCCTGAGTACGGGGATACCACATGTGTGGGACTTTTTGGGAGCCTAGCCGCGTACAGGGCCCCAAAAACCAAGCACCGCCTTCAGGATTTCTAAGGGCGTAAATTTTTGATTTCACTCCTCACTACCTATCACAGTTTCGAAGGCCATAAAATGCCAAAATAGCACAAAACCCCCCCAAATTACCCCATTTTGGAAAGTAGACACCCCAAGCTATTTGCTGAGAGGCATGTTGAGTCCATGGAATATTTTATATTTTGCCACAGGTTGCGGGAATATGACAAACTGTTTTTTTTTTGCACAAAGTTGTCACTAAATGATATATTGCTCACACATGCCATGGGCATATGTGAAATTACACCCCAAAATACATTCTGCTGCTTCTCCTGAGTACGGGGATACCATATGTGTGGGATTTTTTGGGAGCCTAGCCGCGTACGGGACCCCAAAAACCAAGCACCGCCTTCAAGGTTTCTAAGGGCATACATTTTTGATTTCGCTCCTCACTACCTATCACAGTTTTGAAGGCCATAAAATGCCAAGATGGCACAAAACCCCCCCAAATGACCCCATTTTGGAAAGTAGACACCCCAAGCTATTTGCTGAGAGGCATGTTGAGCCCATTGAATATTTTTTTTTTTGTCCCAAATGATTGAATAATGACAAAAAGAAAAAAAAAATGTACAAAAAGTTGTCACTAAATGATATATTGCTCACACATGCCATGGTTATATGTGAAATTACACCCCAACATACATTCTGCTGCTTCTCCTGAGTACGGGGATACCACATGTGTGGGACTTTTTGGGAGCCTAGCCGCGTACGGGACCCCAAAAACCAAGCACCGCCTTCAAGGTTTCTAAGGGCATAAATTTTTGATTTCACTCCTCACTACCTATCACAGTTTTGAAGGCCATAAAATGTCAAAATAGCCCAAAACCCCCACAAATGACCCCATTTTGGAAAGTAGACACCCCAAGCTATTTGCTGAGAGGCGTGGTGAGTATTTTACAGCTCTCATTTGTTTTTGAAAATTAAGAAAGACATTTTTTTTTCTTTTTTTTTTCTTTTTTTACATTTTCAAAACTTTGTGACAAAAAGCGAGATCTGCAAAATACTCAACATACCTCTCAGCAAATAGCTTGGGGTGTCTACTTTCCAAAATGGGGTCATTTGGGGGGGTTTTGTGCCATCTGGGCATTCCATGGCCTCCGAAACTGTGATAGGCAGTGAGGAGTGAAATCAAAAATTTACACCCATAGAAATCCTGAAGGCGGTGCTTGGTTTTTGGGGTCCCGTACGCGACTAGGCTCCCAAAAAGTCCCACACATGTGGTATCCCCGTACTCAGGAGAAGCAACAGAATGTATTTTGGGGTGTAATTCCACATATGCCCATGGCATGTTTGAGCAATATATAATTTAGTGACAACTTTTTGTAAATTTTTTTTTTTTTGGTCATTATTCAATCACTTGGGACAAAAAAAAAATATTCAATGGGCTCAACATGCCTCTAAGCAAATAGCTTGAGGTGTCTACTTTACAAAATGGGGTCATTTGGGGGGGTTTTGAACTGTCCTGGCATTTTATGCACAACATTAGGAAGCTTATGTCACACATCATCCACTCTTCTAACCACTTGAAGACAAAGCCCTTTCTGACACTTTTTGTTTACATGAAAAAAAAAATTTTTTTGCAAGAAAATTATGTTGAACCCCCAAACATTATATATTTTTTTAAAGCAAAGGCCCTACAGATTAAAATAGTGGGTGTTGCATTTTTTTTTCCACACAGTATTTGCGCAGCGATTTTTCAAACGCATTTTTTGGGGGAAAAACACACTTTTTTTATTTTTAATGCACTAAAAAACACTATATTGCCCAAATGTTTGATGAAATAAAAAAGATGATCATAGGCCGAGTACATGGATACCAAACACGACATGCTTTAAAATTGCGCACAAACGCGCAGCGGCGACAAACTACATTCATTTTTAAAAGCATTTAAAAGCCTTTACAGGTTACCACGTTAGATTTACAGAGGAGGTCTACTGCTAAAATGACTGCCCTCGATCTGACCTTCGCGGTGATACCTCACATGCATGATGCAATTGCTGTTTACATATGACGCTAGACCGACGCTTGCGTTCGCCTTTGCGCAATAGCAGGGGGGGACAGCGGTGCTTTTTTTTTTTTTTTTTTTTTTTTATTATTTATTTGGCTTTTTTATTTTATTTTTAAACTGTGCCTTCCATATTTTATTTTTTACCATTTTTATCGTTATCTCAGGGAATGTAAATATCCCCTATGATAGCAATAGGTAGTGACAGGTACTCTTTTTTTGAAAAAAATTGGGGGGTTAGACCCTAGATCTTTCCTCTGCCCTCAAAGCATCTGACCACACCAAGATCGGTGTGATAAAATGCTTTCCCAATTTCCCAATGGCGCTTTTTATATCCGGGGGGGGGGACATTCCCTCCCACTGCTTGTAAAAGCAGTCTAGAGGCTAATTATCTGCTAGAATTGCTTTTACATGAAAGCCGGCTGCTGTCTGAAAAGAATGATACCAAGATGATACCTAAACCCGCAGGCATCATTCTGGTATAAACATTCAAAGTCCAGCAACATACCAGTACGTTGCTGGTCCTTGTTGGACATGTATTGTAATCTTTTTTTTCATACAGCCTATTGGCTGAACGAAAAAAAGAGATTGATTGGTGGGTATGCCCACCATTAGAATACCTCCCTTCATCCACCCACTTCTAATGATGGGCATATATGCCGAAGCATGGGGGCATCCTCCCGCAAAAAAGTTATGCCGCGTACACACGGTCAAGCCTTCGTCGGAATTTCGACCGTATGTACGCGGCATAAAAGGTTATGCCGCGTACACACGGTCGGACTTTTCCACGGGCAAGCCTCCGTTGGAATTTCGACCGTATATACGCGGCATTAGGAGCAAAATCGCTCCTCCACCCCTGCTGCCCCCATGCTTCGGCATATATGCTCTTTTTTTTAACTGTGGTGGTGAAATCACCTCCTACAGCGTTGGAGTCACGGCTTTATGTATCGTGGGAGCAAACGCTGTTGCTGTCAAGATAAATAGATCCGCGCTGCAACTGAATGGCGTACCTGCTAAGCAAATGGTGGTTGACATTAAAACAAAGTAACATTACAGTACAACAGTAAGACCTTACCATGCCATACCTGCAAAGCAAATACCAAAACAAAACCTAGTAAAAAATAAAAAAATGTTTTAACGCAACCTGTGCCTAAAATATATATATGCCGAAGCATGGGGGCATCCTCCCGCAAAAAAGTTATGCCGCGTACACACGGTCGGAATTTTCCACGGGCAGGCCTCCGTCGGAATTTCGACCGTATGTACGCGGCATTAGGAGCAAAATCGCTCCTCCGCCCCTGCTGCCCCCATGCTTCGGCATATATGCTCTTTTTTTTAACTGTGGTGGTGAAATCACCTCCTACAGCGTTGGAGTCACGGCTTTATGTATCGTGGGAGCAAACGCTGTTGCTGTCAAGATAAATAGATCCGCGCTGCAACTGAATGGCGTACCTGCTAAGCAAATGGTGGTTAACATTAAAACAAAGTAACATTACAGTACAACAGTAAGACCTTACCATGCCATACCTGCAAAGAAAATACCAAAACAAAACCTAGTAAAAAATAAAAAAATGTTTTAACGCAACCTGTGCCTAAAATATATATATGCCGAAGCATGGGGGCATCCTCCCGCAAAAAAGTTATGCCGCGTACACACGGTCGGAATTTTCCACGGGCAGGCCTCCGTCGGAATTTCGACCGTATGTACGCGGCATTAGGAGCAAAATCGCTCCTCCGCCCCTGCTGCCCCCATGCTTCGGCATATATGCTCTTTTTTTTAACTGTGGTGGTGAAATCACCTCCTACAGCACTGGAGTCACGGCTTTATGTATCGTGGGAGCAAACGCTGTTGCTGTCAAGATAAATAATTCCGCGCTGCAGTTGAATGGCGCACCTGAAAACAAAAAATTACATACCTGAAAAGCAAGCATGATAAAACATTGCAGAATAGAATACAGTAAAAAAGAGCAGAACAATAGAGAGAAAATAGAGAGAGAGAGAACAATAAAACGACAACTATTTTTGGTTTTTTTATTTTATATTTTTTTTGTGTTTTGTTTTTTACGTTTTTTTTTCTTTTTTACACTTTTTTTTGTAACTTTACAACTGTAATGGTTCGGGTCTCTCAAAATGTAATGGCATCTTGGGAGACCCTGTGTAAGTGTGTCCTTGTCTGTGAAATGCTGTACCCTACGCTAAAACTTCACTTTTGAGTGGTAGCGTTCAAAACATTCACCTTGGCAAAGACCAGGCTTGTCAGGACAGAGTGGACAAAAACTACGGGTGTCACGCCTAAATCCGCGCTTGCTACAGACACGACATCTTTTTTGGGGGTGGCTTTGGGTAGGGGTACTCGGGAGGACATACGAATAATGCCTCTCATGCAGCCGGCTTACTGCATTTGGTTGGGGATGGTGAGGTGCAGAACCGCCTGGATACAGGAGTTCTGTGACTATCTCATTCTGGAATTTTAGAAGAGATAACGTCCCGCCTGAAGCTCTGTATAGCACATGAGCGTTCAGCAAAGCCAATTGGAATAATGATAGAGACACTTTTTTGTACCAGCGTCTCGCCTTACGGTCAATTAGATACGGCGCCATCAACTGGTCGTTGAGGTCCACCCCTCCCATATTTTGGTTATATTCGTGGACACAGAGGGGTTTCTCCACAACACCAGTCGCCGTACGAATTTGGACTGTCGTGTCTGCATGAAGGGAGGTAAGAAGGAAAACATTCTTATTGTCCCTCCACTTCATAGCGAGCAAGTTATTACACTTCAAGCAGGCTCTCTCCCCCAGCCTAAGACGGGCATCTACAAGCCGCTGGGGAAAGCCCCGGCGATTAGGTCGCACGGTGCCACATGCTCCAATCTTATGATCAAACAAGTTACTAAACAGTGGCACGCTCGTGTAATAATTGTCCACATACAAGTGGTACCCCTTTCCGAATAAGGGTGACACCAAGTTCCACACTATCTTGCCAGCGCTCCCTATGTAATCCGGGCAGTTGACCGACTCAATCTGACTGTCTTTTCCCTCATAAACCGTAAAGTTCACTACATAGCCTGTTGCCCTGTCACAGAACTTGTAGAGCTTGACCCCGTATCTGGCACGCTTGCTGGGAAGGTACTGCTTGAAAGACAAGCGGCCAGAAAATTTAATCAGGGACTCATCAACGCAGACAACTTGATCGGGAGTAAACAAGGCTGCAAAACGTTCGTTGAAGTGGTTTATGAGGGGCCGAATTTTATAGAGCCGGTCGTATTCAGGGTCCCCACGTGGACGACAAAGTTCATTGTCGTTGAAGTGCATGAACCGCAAAATCTGCTCGTATCGTGCCCTGGACATGGAGGCAGAGAACACGGGCATGTGGTCAATTGGGTGCGTGGACCAATAAGCACGCAATGACGGAAATTTATGTGTGCCCATGTTGAGGGAAAGGCCCAGAAAGGTCTTAAATTCGGAAACCGTAATTGGTTTCCAATTTCTGGCAATTTTAGGCAACTGGGGGTTAGCGGCGATAAATTGACCAGCATATAAATTACTCTGGTCCACAATAGATCTATAGAGATCTTCCGTGAAAAACAGCGAATAAAAATCAATTGGAATAAAATCAGCTGTTTCCACCTGAATACCGGGTTGGGCAGTGAATGGGGGAAGTACGGGTTCTGCAGAAGTGGTGGGGACCCAATCAGGATAGGCGAATTCTGCAGGAAGGGCAGTATGGGCACGACGGGCCTGCCTTTGTCTTCTTGGTGGCAGCGGGACACTACTTGTGCTTGCCACCTCGCCAGCTTGAACTGCACTTATGGGACTCGCCACGTCACCAAGTGTTACTGCAGTGCTGGATGTACGTCCAGGCTGTACTAGGCCGTTGGTGCTTGCCAGTTCACCAGAAGGAATAGCGGCGCTAGTACTACTCTGCTCCATGATACGAGAGACCTGCGGTTCTTGCTCCTCAACAACCTCAGAAGATCGGGATCGGGTACGCCTGACCTTAGCAGGGACCTCAACTTCGTCGTCAGAGCTATCTGACGTGGGGCCGCTGACGTCACTGTCTTCTACGGGAAGATATTCTGAGCCTGAATCTGACAGATACGTGACCTCCTCTTCACTATCTGTCATGCTCAGAATCTCGTAGGCCTCTTTACTAGTGTACCTTCGTCTTGCCATTTTGGGCTCTAAATTTAGGGGTACACTAGTAAGATTCACAGGAAAAAAAGCACCTGACTGTCGTCAGCAAATATATCAAACGCTACAAAAAAACTGTTAGCGATCGCAGGGATCAGGCCTGTCTCTGCGAACGCTGCAGTTATGTGTGTTGTGTTTGGTAAGTGACAGTGATCGATCGATACTGCACTTGGGTGGGCTGGGCTGGGCTGGGCTGGGCGGAGGGGCTAAACGCAGGCGCTAGCAGGTATCTGGGCTGATCCCGCTAACACTGCGTTTTTGGGAACCCTAAACCGCTGGGGATGCTAGTATAGATCTGATCAGATACTATACCACTAAGGGGGGTGTATGCTTTGCGCGTGGGTGTTAGCGTTACTGGCACTAACCTAACACTGCCTGGGGCGACGCAGACCCTCTCTGGCGCTAAAACCTAATTGATCTCACCCGCCGGGCGATCAGGGGGGTTAAACCTTTATTGGGTTATATACGGCGGGTGCCCTGATGCTATAAAAAGCAAACTAATCAACCAGCGTCACCCGTAACCTTTATATGGTGATCACTGGTGAAAGGGTTAACTAGGGGCAATCAGGGCGTTAAAACCTTTATTAGGTTAAATATGGGGGTACCTGACACTATATAAAAACCTGACGGGTAACCTAAATAACTAAATAACTTACTGGCTAACCAGTGACACCAGTGACGCTTATACGGCGATCACTGGTGAAAGGGTTAACTCTAGGGGCAATCAGGGGGTTAAAATAATATATGGGGGTACCTGACACCAATAAAAACCTGCGGCGAACCTAAAAAAAAAATAACTGCCTATCTAAAACACCAGCGACACGAATACAGCGATCGGAAAAACAATCGCTTAGTGACGTTGAAGTTAGGGGGTGAAAGGGTTACCTGGGGGGTGATCAAGGGGTTAAACCTTTATTAGGGGGGGTTAGGGGGCTACCCTGGACCTAAAGGGGCCTAATCCTAACTGCCCTGCAACTTTTTACAATCACAGATGACACTAAATGCAGTGATCAGTAAAATAAATGATCACTGCAATCAGTGACACTGTGATTGGGGGCTTTGGGGTGACCTGGGGGGTGATCTGGGGGTGACTGGGGGGTGATTTGTGTGCCTATGTGTACCTACGTGTCAGTGGACTGTTGGAGCACTAACCTCTGTCTTCACTCCTCGGCGCCGGGAACGAAAAGACCGCGGCGAGGGAGATGACATCACTTCCTCCAGCCTGTGTTTACATCACATGGCGGAGGAAGCAATTTCATTGGCCGGGAGCGATCGCGAGGGGGGGGCGGAATCGAGCGGCCGCCCCCTCATGCCTGATCGCTCCCGAACACTTAACGGCCGCTCACTGCAGTGAAGGGGGGTCCGGATGGACCCCCCCCAACTGCACAAAGGCGATCACTTAGATCTACGTGATTCTGCCTGTCCGTGCCATTCTGCCGACGTAAATCAGCGGTGGGCGGTCGTTAAGTGGTTAAACCCACAGATCCACGTCCTGTCATGTGAGAGGAGACCGATGGTGTGTTCCCAGTACAGAAGACCAAAGATCGGTCTCCTCCCCTTGTGAGTCCCATCCCCCTACAGTTAGAATCACTCCCTAGGATACACATTTAACCCCTTAATCGCCCCCTAGTGTTAACCCCTTCCTTGCCAGTCACATTTACACAGTAATCAGTGCATTTTTATAGCTCTGATCGCTGTATAAATGTGAATGGTCCCAAAATAGTGTCAAAAGTGTCCGATGTGTAAGCCACAATGTCACAGTCATGATAAAAATCGCAGATTGCCACCATTACTAGTAAAAGAAAACTGCCATAAATATATCCCCTCGTTTGTAGGCGCTATAACTTTTGCGCAGACCAATCTATATATACGCTTATTGTGATTTTTTTTACCAAAAATATGTAGAAGAATACATATCGGCCTAAACTGAGAAAAAATATGTTTTTTTTGCACAATGCAATCTGCTTACTCTCTCCCTAGTAAATTGAAGCCTTGTTGATCAAGGTTTCAAAGTTGTGGTGCAAATCTGTACGCTTTTTAAATCTTGAGTGCCCAAATAAATACACCTAATTTTATTTCTAGATGTATCATGCCTGCACAGTCCCTTAGAGGTAGTAGCTTGTCAAAAAAGGCTTACTAGCTGTGGTGCACAGCTGTATACTTTTTCTATTTTCAGAATCCAAAAAATAAACAATTTTTTTATTCACAGATGCAGTTTGCCTGCCCGATCCCTCAGAAATTGTAACCTGTCAAAAATGTTTACGAGTTCTAATGCTAACCTGTACGCATTTTCAATCTTTAGTGTCACAAGCAAGACATTATTTTTTATTTCCAGATGTATTATGCCTACTCAATCACTAATGCCCTGTACACACGAGCGTAATTTCCGTCAGAAAAAAGTTGGATGGTTTTTCCGACAGAATTCTGCTCAAGCTTGGCTTGCATACTCTGTTCTCTGAACTTTCGAGCGTTAAGAATGCGGTGACGTACAACAATACAACGAGGCGAGAAAAAGAAGTTCAATGCTTCTGAGCATGCGTCAAATTGTTTCCGAGCATGCATGTTTTTTCCCCGTCGGAATTGCATACAGACAAACTGATTTTCCGATAGGAATTTGTTCCGTCTGAAAAATTGAGAACCTGCTCTCTATCTAAGTCCGTCGGAAATTCCGACAAGAAAAAGTCTGATGGGGCATACACACGGTTGGAATATCCGACGAAAAGCTCCCATCTGAATTTTTCTTTCGGAAATTCCGACCGTGTGTATGCGGCATTAGAAATGTTGCCCTGTCAAAAAAGGCTTCAAACTTGTGGTGTAAAGCATTATAGTTTTTTCAATCTTGAGTATGCCTAAAAAGACACTTTTGCTTTCTGGATGTAATATGCCTGCTCAATTCCTCAGAATTTGTGGCTGGTTAAATTTAGCGTCCAGAAAAGACACTAATATATTATTTCCATATGTATCATGCATGTTGTGGCCTGTAAAAAAAGCTTACTAGATGTGG
Organism: Rana muscosa; assembly: GCA_029206835.1. Taxonomy (NCBI): domain Eukaryota; kingdom Metazoa; phylum Chordata; class Amphibia; order Anura; family Ranidae; genus Rana; species Rana muscosa. The sequence goes on along the minus strand of CM055120.1, from coordinate 138,515,660 downwards.
TAAAGAGCTGTATGATTTTACCATATTCAGTGTCCAAAAATATTTTTGTATTTCCATATGTAATTTGCCTGCTCCATCGCTTAAAAATTATGTCCTGTCCATAACTGCGATGTTAAACAATTCCATATTTTCCGTTTTCAAAAGAAGATGCAAATTTTTGATTTCTGGGTGCAATCTGCTTTCTTTCTTTTTTTTTATGATAAAACATGCCAAGTCTCTCCATCTTACATTGTGGCTTAGTATACATGCTTAACTGTTGTTGCTATGAAAAAATTCACTCTTCTTTTTCTTGTTTAAACTGATGACATGTTTTGCTATCCAGCCACTGTTTAAATATTTTCGCTTTTTTCTCTAAAACATGGCACTCTGGATTTTTTTTTGTTCATAACTGCCTCAGCTCTGCAATGTGAGCTAATAGTTTGGAGTTGTTTTGGTGCACTTTGGGTTCACGTTTTGTAATACTTTGAACAGATTTGTACATTGTGTACATAATACAGTGTATTACTGAAAAGCAGATCTCAACAAGCTGTGCTATATAACTTATTTTGCCCTGTTTGGCGATCTGTATGACATTGATAGCCTTAGCTTTTTTTTCAAAGTGCTGTATATACTATCCCATAGATTTTAACTGTATTGATTCAGCTGTTTTCACCTCTCAATTCTAGTCTATTGCTTCTACACAAAAAATAAATATCTTATTTTTGCAAAAACTACCTAATAAATGTTTTTTTGGGCTATAAATCAATCCTATTGGGTTGCTTCTGCTCCATGTAAGTCAATGAGTAATATAAAATTTAAATAAATTACTACTCATGCACTTTGTGATGCAAGAATACAGTGTCGCTGATGCTGTCCCTGAGACTTGTAATCTTCTGTGAATCCAAGTAGACATGTGCAATTCGTTTAATTCCGAATTAGTTTTTTAAGGAATTTTCACAATTTCGTTAATTACGAAATTTCCGAATTTCCGAAATTCGGAATTTTGTAAATTCGGGAATTTGGAAATTCAAAAAATTTGAGATTCAAAAATTCGAAATTGCAAAATTCGAAAATCTAAAATTTGAAAATCTAAAATTCGAAAATGGGAAATTTGGAAAGTTGAATTTCCGAATTTCTGAATTTTCGAATTCCGAATTTTTAGAATTTCCGAATTTCCGAAATTCGGATATTCGGAAATTCGATAAATCGAAAAATCGGAATTCGGAAATTCTAAAAATTCGGAATTCGGAAATTCGAAATTCCGAATTTTCGAATTTCCGAATTTCCGAAAAAAGCAAAAAAACTTATGAAACGAAAACGAAAAAAAAGAATTTTTCAGCAGTGTACGGCTTTATGATATCCCTTGAGTGTGTAATTTAACCACTTAAGCCCCGGACCAATACGCAGCATAAAGACCAGGCCCCTTTTTGCGATTCGACACTGCGTCGATTTAACTGACAATTGCGCGGTCATGTGACGTGGCTCCCAAACAAATTTGACGTCCTTTTTTTCCCACAAATAGAGCTTTCTTCATATTTTTGGTAAAAAGAATTGCAATCGGCGTTTATTGATTGGTTTGCGCAAAAGTTATAGCGTTTACAAAATAGGGGATAGTTTTATGGCATTTTAATATATATTGTTTTACTAGTAATGGCGGTGATCAGCAATTTTTATCGTGACTGCAACATTATGGCGGACACATCAGACACTTTTGACACATTTCTGGGACCATTGTCATTTTCACAGCGATCAGTGCTATAAAAATGCACTGGTTACTGTGAAAATGACACTGGCAGTGAAGGGGTTAACCACTAGGTGGCGCTGTAGGGGTTAAATGTTCCCTGCTTGTGTTTCCTTACTGAGGGGGGTCGGGCTATGTGTCACATGACACCGATCTCGGCTTCGTGTACACAGAGCCGAGATCGGTGTCATTGTTACTAGGCAGAGCAGGGAAATGCTTGTTTACACAAGCATCTCCCTGCTCCATACCTCCGTGAGACGATCGCGGGGATCCCCGCGGCGATCGAGCCCGCGGGACCCGCGGTCCGACTCACGGGGAAGGCAGGGGGGTCGCGACCCCCACGTCGGGCAGTTAAAGGGGACGTACAGGTACGTGATTGTGCCTGTATGAGCCATTCTGCCTGCGTATATATACAGTGCATGGTCGTTAAGTGGTTAACCACATCAATACTGGGCACTTTAGCCCCCTTCCTTCCCAGACCAATTTTCAGCTTTCAGCGCTCTTGCATTTTCAATGACAATTGTGCGGTCATGCTACACTGTACCCAAATGAAATTTTTATCATTTTGTTCACACAAATAGATCTTTCTTTTGGTGGTATTTATTCACGCCTACGTTTTTTATTTTTTGCGATATAAGGGAAAAAAGAGCAGAAATTTGAAAAAAAATATTTATTTTCGTCTTTCTATTTTAAAAAAAATCAAATAAAATTGAATTTTGTCATAAATTTAAGCCAAAATGTATTGTACTACATGTTTTTGGTAAAAAAAAAAAAAAGTATAATAATTGGTTTGTGTGATCACGGACATATGTACGCAAATGATCATGTACAGATGTGCGCAGGTGATCATGGATATATGTGTGCAAATGATCATTGGGACATATGATTTTACTGTCACATATGTGGGGGACAGGTGTTTTTACTATGTGGGGACATGTGTGTGGGGACATGTGTGTGTGTGGGGACATGTGTGTGTGGGGACATGTATTTTGTGGACATGTTTGTTTACTTTATGTGTTTACACTGTGTGGGGACATTAGGCTGGTGATCAGTGAGTAAAAAGCTCATACTCACTGATCACCAGCCAGCTGCAGCAATCCGCTCTCCTCTCCTCACCGACGACTTCTGTGTGAGGAGAGGAGAGCTGATTGCCTAGCAACCGGCTCTCTGTTTACATCACATGACGGCTGTGATTGGACACGGCCATCATGTGATCAGGAGGGTCAATCACAGAGCCCTCCTGCCGAATCGAGATGCGCTGTGTCCGGGTGACACGAGTGCATCGGGATCACGCCACTGCACGGGAACGCGCATGCGCGATCCCCCTCCTTCTGAGGGACGTTCCTGAACGTCCACTCAGAAGGAGAGAGCGCCCACCTGGCCGTATATGTACAGTGGCCGGGTGGGAAGTAGTTAAAGGAATTGTGTATTTTTAAGTCACTTTAAAATAGCCTCTTCTTGCTGAACAGTTCTCAGCTCCCCACGCCCTTTGTTTTACATTGGAAAGGAAAAAAAGCCCCAAGGGATAGTGCGGGCAGGAAACCAAATCAGGATAGATAATAGGGAATGCAAAAGTAGTATATAAAAATATAAATTTATTGGTACAAAATTACATAAATAGTAAAAAGGAACAATCGTAGAGACAATTCATGACAACACAATTGCTTAATGCTGTACTACACAATGTAACAAAACACCAATGAATGGCTGCACATGGTAATAACAACAACAATCCCACATGTTTCGGAGACCATAAGGGGTTTGATTCCCACTTATGGTGTATATTTCCTTCTTCAGGGATTGAAAAAAGGTAAGCGTATGAGTTTCTGGTAACGAGAAAGTTACATTGTATAAATGAACAATATAATACTATATAGAAAAGTAAATGGTATAGCATATAGCCAAATAATCTGCAAAAAATGGCAAAAAATGCATGTAAAATAAAAGTGTAAATACTCACAAGTCATATATTTTCAATGATAGAATAATGCACAAGTTTTGTGATACATGTGTAGTGTCAGAGCGTCTGTAGATCTAATGTATGGTCCAACAACCAATTGAAAACAGGTGGTGTGGAGACAGACTTTCTCAGCTAATAAAATATCACTACAGTTAGTAGTGAGGAAAACTCCAAGCATTGTAATCTGGATCATGGAACCAACAATGAATAAAGACCTCCAAATAGCACGGCGGCAAGTCAGGGCTCACAGGAGCCGCAGAGAGGGGACAAGGATCTAATGGGCAGAAGAAATAATATATATAATGTATAATATACTGTGGAATATAGTAAAATATAACACAGTAAAGGATAGGCTAGCCAAAAAACTCTCCAAAAAACCCCAAACAGAAGAAAAAAGGAAAAAGCCTTTAAAAAAGGAAAAAGAAAGAAATTTTGAAAAAGAAAGAAAAAGAACGCAGATGAGTAGTGAAAGATTGCATATGAATCAATCAGGGTATAAGGGTATAAGCAGATGTATGAAGGGAAGGACATGGTAGTATTTCAAAAAGAGTGCATGACTCCCTTCTCACCTTAGCAGAGTTCCTATTGAGCTTGTGCAGTGATAGCAGTAATCCTGGCTGTGCAGCAATAAACAGCTGCACCTGTTAGGGCTAAATATTGAGGGGGGTGGGAGTGGTTTGGGCTGGCAGCCAATCACAGAAATGGGTGTATTGAATATGCGGGCAGAGATGCAAACAGGTGATCCACGCTGGGTATGTGAAACAGCCGTGCATCACCGCGCATATTCTGCCCAGAAAACCCACCACAAACATGGCGGCTCCTCGATCTATGTGGCGACCGGCGCCACCGCGTCTGAAAGAGGCGCGGTGACGTCAGACGTCAACAAGACCGCCGGCATGGAAAAGGGGGCAGTGGAAATGAAAACCAGATGGTCGTGGTAGGATGTGCCAAAACACTCGGGAATCCAAGCGATGACAGCGTCATGGCCACGCCACACAGGGGAACGCCTCCACATACCGTGAACACGGGGATTAAAGGCTCCTGTGTGCCGGGGAGCACCAACGAGCCACGATGATAGGAGGCATATCATATCATATCATAAATTTGTTTTACATTGTACAATCCATTTAGCCCAGAAAATGTGTGACAGTTATAAAGTCTACAAACTATGAGGGTTCTTTAAAAAGTTTCCACACTTTTTTTTAACTCTCTTTAATAAGAAAAGGTTTCGAAACTTTTTGAAGACCTCTCAAATATTTAAAAATTGATCAGTCCAGATGTCATTTCTTGAGACTCTAAAATGCCAGGACAGTACATATACACCTCCCTCAAATGACTCACCCCTTTTTTGAAAGTAGGCAGTCCAGTATTGAGTAATACATTTTTATTTTACAAAGTTGTAATTTTAGCAAGTTATTTATCACACACAGCATAGGCATATTTGCAATTACACCCAAAAACACATTCTGCTATGCCTCCTGAGTATGGGGGTGCAACATGAATGAGACCTTTTCACAGCCTCGATGCATAGAAGGGTCCAAAATCCAAGGACCACCTTCAGGCATTCCAGGGGCATAAATTGGGCATAAATTACGCATCTAATTTCCTTACTACCTATCACATTTTTTGAGGCCCCGGAGCACCAGGACAGTGAAAACTCTAACAAAATGACCCCATTATTTTGGAAAGCAAACACTCCAATGTATATTCTGAAAGGAATAATGAGTCTTTTGAAAAAAAAAAAATCCACAAGCTTTTGGAAAATGTAAAAATGAAAATGTATTTTTTTTTTTACACAGGGTTGTCAATTAATAAGATATTTCTAACAAACAGCAAAACACATTCTGCTTCTTCTCCTGAGTGTGGCAATACAACATGTGTGAGATTTTTTTTACAACCTAGCGACACAGAATTACACCCCAAAACTAATTTTACTACTCTTTCCAAGTAAGGGGATACCACATGTGTGATGCTTTTTCACAGCCTAGTCACACAGAGGGGACCAACATCCAAGAAGCACCTTGACCACTTCCAGTATGGGCCAATTCTGACATTCCTGACCTACATGTATAAAACTATTTTTTTTTGCTAAAAAAAACTACTTAGAATCCCCAAATATTATAGATTTTTTATGTGGAGGCCTAGAAAATAAAACAGCGGGTTATGCGAATTTTTATGTCACACAGTATTTGCTCAGCAGTTTTTCAAATACAATTTTTGGGGAAAAAAATGCACTTTATTCAATTTTAAATTTTAAAGGGACTGATGCCTGGGCTGATGCCTGTTCGGTCTACAGCATTACCTGAGACCTCTGATTGTTGTTTACCTGTATCCTGCTCCAGCTGACCCTACCTGGCTTGCTTTTGACCATCCCTGCTTATCTGCCTGCATCTGACCTCGGCCTGTGTTGACTACGTTCCTGCCTGCTCCTACTGCTACCTTGCTGCCAGCCTGTTGCTGAACCTGCCTGTACCCGAGACCACGTTCCTGTCTACCCCGTCTGCTACCCTGCCACCAGCCAGTTGCCTAAACCTGCTTGTACCTGATACTGCTCCAGTGTTCACCTGCTTTGGACTGGTGTATCCACTCTTCCAGTCCATCTGACTGCACCTGCCTGAGCTCCAGTTTCCAATCTGACAGCTGTTCCTGGGTCCGTTCCAGTTCCCGTTCCAGTTCTGGTCCAGCTTGTGTACCAGCAACCTTGCCAGGCTCTCATGCGACTCTGCACTCCTGTGCCTCCTGTTTTCTCTACCAGGGGCCTCGAGCCAGAGGTGTAAGAGAGGCCTCCCTCTGCATACCAGACTCTTCCACCAGATACGTGACAGGCGGTAATCGGGATGCTGGTAGGGGGTGTGGTGGGGATCAGGACACTAGTATGGGGTATGTTGGTGATCAGGGCACTGGTATGGTGGTAATCAAGAAGCTGGTATGAAGTATGGTGGTGATAAGGACACTGGTATGTGGTATGCCAGTGATCAGGATGTTGGTATGAGGTATGGCAGTGATCAGGATGCTGTTATGGTGTATGACGATGACCAGGGTACTGTTGTAATCAGGATACTGGAATGGGGTATGGCAGTGATCAGGACGGTGGTGAGGGGTATACTGGTAATCTGGACACTGGTATTGCATATGACAATCAGGATGCTGATGCAGATTAAACAAACAAATAAACAAGAATTTTCTTTTTACATACTTGGATAATTGAAATTACTCTTTACTCCTTTTTTGTTTGAACATTCCCAACTTCATTACTAAATCAGCCTATGAATATTCCTTTCAATAATCAAATCATCTAAAAAGCAAATTCCTGTTTCCTTTTTCATCTGCACATGATTGGATGATTGAATATTCACACAATTTATAGTTTGAAGATTTTCATTCTTTAGTCATATATACAAATTAGTGCAGCGCTCTAAATATAAATGATTCTAGAGTTGCTACTAAAAGCGACTCAAAAACGTGAATAACTGATATGCACTATGTGTTAGTGAACTAATACATAAAATTCATGAACAGTCCATTCCAATGGATGATCTCACATTTGAGCTAACCTCCATAGGGACTAAAGAGCATACCCCCTAGGGGTTAAATGAAATAGTGATGTATGAACAAAGGAAAAAGTCCAAAACAACATGTGTATAATTGGGGTGGATGTCTTTTCATGGACAACACCACCACAGCATGAACTGACAGAGGGACCCCAATGTTGATGGTGGGAATTCACAATATAAGGCACAGATGGTACAGTGGGGTACTCTTACCAGAGATGGTGGACCCACCTGTCGTATGACAGTGGGTCAATCGAGCTTGGTGGTCACCGTGACTAGAAATGATGAAACTGAATATCCTGGATACCTCAGACCAACTTCAACGGGGTGGTAGAGGACCAGCTAACACGTTGGAGGCTCCTCCGATCATAAAGGCTCCAAATTAATCCAAGATGGACACAGGAGTAGGAGAAAAGGAAAAACTCCAGATGGTGCAGGTCAATAAAACCAATGGGGGGGTTATGCATCCTTATGCCCCTGTTGAAGACTGCTGCAGTCGAAACGCGTAGGGCTTGCCTATGCTGCACCCCACATTGCTTTTATTGTTTAATTTTGTGATCACCCTTTTATTTGTCTAATGTCTGTAAGACAAATTTTATTCAATAACCCCCCCCCCCATTGGTTTTATTGACCTGCACCATCTGTAGTTTTTCCTTTTCTCCTACCCCTGTGTCCATCTTGGATTAATTTGGAGCCTGTATGATCGGAGGAGCCTCCATCGTGTGAGCTGGTCATCTACCACCCCGTTGGAGTCGGTCTGAGGTATCCAGGATATCCAGTTTCATCATTTCTGGTCACGGTGACCACCAAGCTCGATTGACCCACTGTCATACGACAGGTGGGTCCACCATCTCTGGTAAGAGTACCCAACTGTACCATCTGTGCCTTATATTGTGAATTCCCACCATCAACATTGGGGTCCCTCTGTCAGTTCATGCTGTGGTGGTGTTGTCCATGAAAAGACATCCACCCCAATTATACACATGTTGTTTTGGACTTTTTCCTTTGTTCATACATCACTATTTCATTTAACCCCTAGGGGGTACGCTCTTTAGTTCCTATGGAGGTTAGCTCAAATGTGAGATCATCCATTGGAATGGACTGTTCATGAATTTTATGTATTAGTTCACTAACACATAGTGCATATCAGTTATTCACGTTTTTGAGTCGCTTTTAGTAGCAACTCTAGAATCATTTATATTTAGAGCGCTGCACTAATTTGTATATATTTGTTTCATACTTTGTTTGTTTGAGTGTTAGCAGCCTTCCTTTTTTGGTTTAGGGCAGTCTTTTCACTTTTATATTTCTCACATTCTTTAGTCAGCCTAGATGTTTAAAAGTGATTAGAATTTTGCTAGATCACAAAATTGTATTTATTTAGTAAGCCATTTGAAGAATTTTCAGCATAAACAATTGTGGAAATAACAGCAGGAGATGAGCATTTTTTTAATGTCTGTAGGCTGAAAAACAGGAAATGCAAAACAAAAAGGAGATAAGGGAAGTGCATACATCTTGTGCAATAATTCACTTTATCAGTTTAAAACAAATAGAAATAACAAGTTGCACTCACATTTATGTAGTATAAAGTGTGGCTTTGTACAAGACGCATTTATGCTACAAAAAATGTGACTGCAACTTTTTATTTTCATTTGTTTTAAACTGCAAGTGTTCCGGCAGATCTTTACTACTTTTAAGACATATATTTTAAAGGATATGAGATTAAGGGGTCTATTGGACCTTATTCAGCGCAGATGATTGAGTATTGTTTTTTTTTTGACAACCAAGAAATGTCTGTGTACTTATACAATATGCAAATTTACTAATTTTTATCTTACAGAAATACAAAGTATAAGAAAAATAGCTTTTGTTCAAACCTTACACAGACATATAAATGAATTTTTACTTTTAATGAAAAGGGGTTTTAAAGAACTATAATAAGTAGATATTGTAAAAATTCTAAGGGTTTTATTGTTGGTAGAAAAATATAATTGAATTTAGGTAAAAAGTACATTAATACAAAAAAATGACATTATGTAACAGTCATCAATAATTGGTATAGGGTCCCATTTACAAGACTCAACACATCTCCCAGAAATTACATTGACATGTAAAATACACAAAGTAGAATAGGATAATGTATAGCCAACGAACACAAATAAGGAGTTGGACGGTATGCACGAGAGATGACTGGTCTTATTGATAGGTCCGGTAAATTCAAAGATAAAGATCTTGCTTTCGTTCGACTAGTTTCGCGTTCCAAAACGCTTCGTCGGGAGCATAGTATTGAACAAGGCCGTGTTAGGTAGTGAAACCGGCCTAGGTATTTTTACCTGGCAGTCCGTATATCACAGGGTGCCAGTATTATATAAACACATTCATGGTAGACAGTAATGCGTGATTTAAGTAAAAGAGTAACTATGCACAGGCTACTGATAGGTAGGGAACATAAATCCAGGAGTAACAAGCCAGACAATACTGTAGAGGAGTGTGTCAGTCAGAAGCACTTGCTCGAGCCACACAGTGGTAATCTGTTTAGGTGACCCCTAGTGATGGACTGACCCATCTTATAGCTTGACAAGGATTATGTGCTGGTGGACCTGGATGGGACCTCTCCTGTGGGAGAGGTCCCATCCAGGTCCACCAGCACATAATCCTTGTCAAGCTATAAGCTGGGTCAGTCCATCACTAGGGGTCACCTAAACAGATTACCACTGTGTGGCTCGAGCAAGTGCTTCTGACTGACACACTCCTCTACAGTATTGTCTGGCTTGTTACTCCTGGATTTATGTTCCCTACCTATCAGTAGCCTGTGCTGGTGGACCTGGATGGGACCTCTCCTGTGGGAGAGGTCCCATCCAGGTCCACCAGCACATAATCCTTGTCAAGCTATAAGCTGGGTCAGTCCATCACTAGGGGTCACCTAAACAGATTACCACTGTGTGGCTCGAGCAAGTGCTTCTGACTGACACACTCCTCTACAGTATTGTCTGGCTTGTTACTCCTGGATTTATGTTCCCTACCTATCAGTAGCCTGTGCATAGTTACTCTTTTACTTAAATCACACATTACTGTCTACCATGAATGTGTTTATATAATACTGGCACCCTGTGATATACGGACTGCCAGGTAAAAATACCTAGGCCGGTTTCACTACCTAACACGGCCTTGTTCAATACTATGCTCCCGACGAAGCGTTTTGGAACGCGAAACTAGTCGAGCGAAAGCAAGATCTTTATCTTTGAATTTACCGGACCTATCAATAAGACCAGTCATCTCTCGTGCATACCGTCCAACTCCTTATTTGTGTTCGTTGGCTATACATTATCCTATTCTACTTTGTGTATTTTACATGTCAATGTAATTTCTGGGAGATGTGTTGAGTCTTGTAAATGGGACCCTATACCAATTATTGATGACTGTTACATAATGTCATTTTTTTGTATTAATGTACTTTTTACCTAAATTCAATTATATTTTTCTACCAACAATAAAACCCTTAGAATTTTTACAATATCTATCTATGTGCCGTTTAAAGTCCATCTTTAGTTTAAACAATATTCGCCCATTGATTATCGGGACGTTGGCGCATTTATACCAGGTACATCCACAGTGTCACCCTGTGGTGATGCACAATTTAGCAATTTCCTTCTAAACTATAATAAGTACCCCGTATAGCACTTTAACATTTAAAATATCAATTTTTAGAAAGTTTTCCTTAGCACAAGTATCCCCACTAGGTGTTTTACCCTCTTTTACTGTCCTTGTCATTTACAATTTTAGTCCTGGTAACAGTGGTAATGGCATTGAACTTGTTTTTAAAGCTGTCTGTGAGGTGCTGGATCCTGGGCTAACTGAAATCCAATATCACATACCAGAATCTAATTGGTAAAACTCAATGGCTTTGGTGAAATAGATCCTATGGATCTTACCAGGCATTCCAGGAAGTAATTATAGTGCCACATCATTGGTTCTTGGAGTCTACAGGAAAAAAAATTGAATTTATAAACAAGATGAGTCCTTCAATCCATAAACAAGATGATATAGAACAAAAAAGTCAATGCATTTTCTGGGTTATAATAAGCAGCACCATACAAGGGCATACAGAATTTTTTAAAGAGCTTAGAGTCCAGCCTTTTTACACATTTTACATCAATAGCCTTGATTTCTTTTGACCCCCAAAAGATGTATTGGCTGTTTCATTTTATGTAATCTTACTTATGAATTGTTTACTTTAGACTCCAACAGTGGTCTGGTGATAACATTACCTTTTTTCACCTTGAAACAAGCAAAATTGGGTCAGGGAGCAGATCCTTCCTTGATAGGGGGAAAGTTGCTTGTGAAAGAAACTGGCCAGTGACCGATTTCCCTAAATTAATGGTTTGTTGCTTTCCCATGAAAATAATCATTTGCACACAACTGTAGGCAGATAGAAATGTAAAATATTTAGTTGTTTACGTGCAATGCTTGAGTTTTCATAAATCACTCTTAATGTCCAAAAGATGCAATAAATTGCATCTAATCATTCCTTTGTAGCTCTATGATTTGTTTTGCTATAAAAATGCCTAAATTCCACTAGAGAGAGCCCTCTGAACTCTGAAACTTCTTCTTATCCCTCTGATCAATATTCAATAAGCTGCATTTTCTAACTAGGTCTGGATGAAACAGGTACAAATTCAGCAGAAATTAGTATTTGCTTCAGAGACACTCTCTGAATATTTAACTTTTGTAAAGTAAGGTAGACGACATGCATTAAACATTGCATTCCTAATGTCTGGGTTTCTATATCCCACTGTACTCTGTCTTCCCAGACAAACAGAACATGTATTTTTCATATTTTTTTTAAATGTTTGTTGAATGAAAGACTGTTCTAGGAACTATCTGTAAATTCAATGTCCAGAGTCTGATTTATGTTGTTGAGTTCCAACAAAGAAGGAAAAGGCTTAGCTTTAATTTCAGGACTTCCTGATAGACTGTAAACTACTGTTTTATGTACGTTTGTACCTTTGTTCTTTTTTTTTCTACTACTTTCTACACCATCACCATTATGCCATCACCATTATGCCATTAAAAAGGTTGAGACTCGCTCTTTACGTTCCTTCTTGCCCTTTGTGAAAATGCATCCCCCCTGCGGTGCAGAAATTCAAAAGTACCCACTTATGTGCTGTCTGGACTTATACAGTATGGGGTAGGCCGATGTTTGACCTCCAAATGTTGCACTTTTTTATTTTTGGTCTAATCAGACCCTACAGTACAAGTTTCAAATTTAGTTGTATTACTAAATGTTTACTTTTTACATTTCAATAGGTTTGCACTTTTTATTATCATAATGCTTATTTGCTTATATACTAAATTGGGGAATTGTTAATTTTTCAGAAAACAGTTAAGATTTTTCTTTAAATTAAAAAAATAAATAAAGCAAATATAGAATATACTGTGTAAATATTACAAATGGCTGTTAGAACTGTAAAGATGTATTCCTTCTAGAATTAATAATTCTAGGATTAATAATTTCAAGTGGACTTCATGCAAATGTAAAATACTTCTTAATACAGCTATCTTTAAATGTACATTTTCTTTTAAATATGATTAGTATATATAACTGCAATTCGTATTTTTATTTTTCGTTAATTCTTTGGACAGCAGATTTAGGTCTGAAAGAGGTAGGGGCTGCAATTAATCAGTCTCTACTGATTTGCACAATGCACTCACTGCTGTCACACTAAAACATTAAGGACTTGTTGATAGAAGAATTTTTGTTATACTCCATCATCTATGACAAAGCTGTAGTGCTTAACTGCAGTTAAAAATAAAGTATCTAACCATGGTGTCTGGCATGGGCTCCTTTCTCCAATATTTTGGCTGGTAAGACTGTTTTCATAAAGGTATTTCTATAGCGTACTTAACTGATTGCTTGAAATTTTGATTTATTTATTTTTTCCATTTCTTTATTCGTTTTTTTTTTTGTTTTAGACAAAAATTCAAACAACACAAATTCAGGCTGGGCAGGGCTGCCACTACCCCACAAATGCAAAATGAAAACAGTCTAAAATTAATACCACCCACCCCCCCGGGAGGAAATCCCACTTCCCCCCCCAGCCCACCCCTGATCTCTCCAAATGCTAGTCTTTTGTTCCGACCCTCTCAGACTCTCTCCTCTACCTCTATTTTGATTTAAGTTTTGAATATGTTTAATCTACAGTAAACAGTTTAGAAATGGTTCATGATTTAGATAAATTATTTGGCTGAAAAGTTATATTTTTTACGTTAATTTTTATAAGAATCCTCTGCACTACCATCACTTTGGATACAAAGATTTAAAAGAAAAATCTAAAGTTAAAATTTATAAAAGTGAAAATTATTGATTGCCGCAATACACTGTTATATGTTCCCACATTACATATCATACAAATATACCAAAAGGTAGCATAACCCAAAAATCCACAACAATTGCTTTAAACTTTCCTCCTCAACTGCACATTTAAAAAAATCATCTATAATTAAATTCTGTAAAATATCACAAATACCAAATCATAAATTTAATAAAAATTATCACAATTATTTATGTGTCCATGTGTATTTTATTGTAAATAAAGTCCAAAATTATAATGAATCCCTGTTCACGATGCAAGTGTTCATTCTTTTATGTTGTGTTTGTCACTTCAACACTGGGCTCCAGACAAAAACAGACAAAAACTGATGCTTTACAGACACCACGTAATTCAAAAATAACAATAAAAGGCCATCATTGTTCAAATATCTCAAAAGAACCACTCTTTTTTTAAATGAGAGCAAAACCACTTACAATAAAAGTGATATTAAAGTATTTTTTTTAAAAATAACAAACATGATATACTTAACTGCTCTGTGCAGTGGTTTTTGCAAATGCAGCCTTGATCCCCCTCTTCTCATTTACCCTGCCAATGCTTCTTCCCCCTCCCTCCTGCCAAGTGCCCCCAGAGCAAGCAGCTTGCATTGGGAGCACCCGAGCATGCTCGCTACCGAGCCACTGCCCTGCATGTCCATTCACGCACAAATCCGTGGCTTGGCCCAACCCCCTCTCTCTCTCTTCATTGGCTCACTGGCTGTGATTGACAATGGCTCCTGCTGCTGTCTCAGCCAAAAAGGATGGAGAGTCCCAGGAGAGACAAGGATGTTGTGCACATCCCTGCATCGCAATGGAGCTCAGGTAAGTATTAGGGTGGGCTGCTGCACACAGAAGGTTTTTTACCTTCATGCATATAACCATAAGCCTTTGCAAACACTTCAGTGTATTTTTTTTTTTGTTACCCCAGTTAACTTACACTCACACTGAATAAAAAAAAAACTCTAACTGGAACGTAATAACTAACAGCAGAGCTTTTCCCTGGAATAGTTCAGATAGCATGAATGAGCTAAACACAGGGCTGTTAAAAGGAACACATATTAAACCTATTAAAGCTAAAGTCAAAGCAGATATTTAAAACACATGAAAATGCACATCTTATGCAGGTGAAAAACACAAAGTATAGGTAGGAAGGTTTCTAATGCTTTTAAGTGAGAAAAAAAGGAACCCACCCTCGAAAATTTTCCTGAAACAAAATAAAGGTTTGAGAAGGTTTAGGGGGTATTTTGCCTGCAGACATACTATTAATAGACAAAAAATATTGTCAGTTTTTCATCCACTACTACAGGGAAAACATTTAAGGCACAACACATTTTAACTTGTGATACCCAAAATGTGATTTACCTTCTTGAATGTGCATATGAATTACAGTATGTAGCATTCACTCTTGCAAAGGGAGAGGAGGAAACTGTACGTAACATTAAGAAACCATAAGAAGATCACAGTGTACTCTCCCATTTATACAAAATGTCTCAAGAGGGATTCCAAAAAGCTAAAAAAATGTGGCCATTCAGCAAGTACAGGCCAATTACAGGGGTGGTGTGCATGTAAATTACAGTATGTAGGGTTCACTCTTGCAAAGAGAGAGGAGGAAAATGTACGTAATATTAAGAAAGGATAAGAAGATCACAGTGTACTCTCCCATTTATACAAAATGTCTCAAGAGGGATCCAAGAAGCTAAATAGGTTTTGCTATTCCGCATCAGCAAATACAGGCCAATTAGAGGGAGAGTGGATATTCAGTTTGGGAATGTACAGTATATGTACCCTGAGAGGTCTGAATATGTTTTTTAATGTTAACTGTTATCTCTGATTATAATAGAAGTTGCTGTAAGGGTCTAGTTTGATGAATTAACTGAGGCCATTTTTGGGGTACTGCCTTTCGAATGGTGTAGGGTTTCAGGTGTGGTGGTCAACCTTGGCCCAAAGGGTCCTGAAGAGCTTGCCTGGAAACTTTTGTACAGCTCAGGGTGTCCACTGAAAAAGAAAAGAGGGAGACAGACAAACCCTTATAGCAGGTAATTTTTAAAAACAGGGTAAGTTGTTTCAAGCAGGGCCAAAAAATGTGCAGAGTAGTTCCATACAGGTGTAGCGATACCCTCAGCTTAAGCGGGCCGCAAGGTTTGATTTGGGCCCTGAGTACAGCTCTCCAACCCACTGGCAATCGGCTCTACCCACTCTGGCACAGCTAGTCTAAAGGATACACACATATATCCTTATATTTTTAGAGAGAGATTCAAACATAGAACAGTAATAAAAGGGATAACGGATTTTACTTCTTGTTATGCAAAGAAAACACACAGCAATGACAATATGATTTTTAACTTGTATGCAGAGCCCTGCAATGACAGTCACATTACACCATAAGAATAAAGGGGGGGTAAAGGAACGCCACGTGGGGCGACCGTTAACTAGGTACCCTATGGTACAACAGCTAAATGTATACCTAACGGATCAGGCCTGATCCCTTACTCTAAAACTCAGTCCTGTAAGAATAATGGATTCTTCACCGGCTTGCTGTAGAGGTGGTGCACATAAGAATAATAAACACTTTGTAATCCAACAGGGAGAATCTGAACAACTGACCGTACTTCACTAGAGATCCTCTGGATCAGTCCTGCTGCGGATCTCCAGTGAGAGTCTTAAAGTGAGGTGGTAGGCCTCGGCAGTCTATAGGCACAGTACTATAAACAGGTTATTGGATGAGCTTTCGCTCAGCTCACCCTCCGGACGCGACCCGTCCGGGACTTCCACCGGCTGTGTCGTCACTCGTACACAGCGGTTGCTGCCATCGGGTCTCCCATCCAATCTGGGCTGCAGGCAGGAGATGTCGGATGCCACCCAGGCTTGCAAAAAGGGTGGAAGGCTCTTTGGTCCGCTGTAAGAAGTCCCTAGGCTTCAGGCCCTCACACAGCACAGCTCCGCACAGGTGGATCAGTCTCAGCCGTC
Source organism: Rana muscosa (assembly GCA_029206835.1). Lineage (NCBI taxonomy): Eukaryota > Metazoa > Chordata > Amphibia > Anura > Ranidae > Rana > Rana muscosa. The sequence continues at coordinate 138,499,098 of CM055120.1, read as the reverse complement.
CCGTGTCCAAAGAGAGCGAGTCAGGCCTCGCCCCTTCCTTATATCACTTCCCCCATGAGTCTCTGGGGCATAACCCGAAACATCCGGTGAACAGTGGAGCTCTGGGAACCGTAGTTCTTTCTCCTAATTAAAGGGGAAACACCCCGCTACACAGGGAAGAGGAAAGATAAAGGTAGATGTACATCTGTTGAGGCTGCAGTCACCCAAAGAGATGGGAAATTCTCAACCAAGTGCTAAGGTAGAGAAAACTTGTCTCCTCGCAGGGGCCAGGTGGTCACTCTATATGCCTCAGGGGTTCCTAATTTATTCCCACGAATCAGTGAGAGTAGTCTGACAAAACACAGCTCATCTGTGGTCTGATCAGCAGATGCGACTGAAAGGGTTAGTCTAAGTATAGGCAGGGGTCATTGGCAAATAAAGCCTTTTGGGCGCCTCTGCTAATCGGCCAAATGATGGGCTGTTTTTTGCCAGACTACTCTCACTGATCTGGAATGGTGTATACTTTTCCCTTTGGCACTTTATATGTTGGGGGCATAGGTAATTATAATTATTCTTAGTCTTTTTTTATTATTTAAGGCTGAGGTATTAGATTTGTCTAGCCTTCAAGACACTGGGGGGTTGATTTACTAAGGGAAAATCCACTTTGCACTTGAAAGTGCACTGAAAGTGCACATGGAAGTGCAGATGCTGTAGATCTAAGGGGGACATGCAAGGAAAATAAAAAACAGCATTTTAGCTTGCACATGATTGGATGATAAAATCAGCAGAGCTTCCCCTAATTTCAGAGCTTCCCCTCAGATTTACAGCGATCTACAGCGACTGCACTTCCATGTGCACTTTCAAGTGCAAAGTGGATTTTCCTTTAGTAAATCAACCCCTGGAGGTTATATAACGCAGTGCACGTGGTAATGCTTATTGATTGCCTTGGTACCGATGCTACTTCTGTGCATTTCATGTTGTCATTTTAAATAATAGTGAATATCTGAGTAAATGACATCTGTTAAGACTTATTACTAGCATTAAATTAAATTTGCATTTTAACAATCAGTATTATCTATACTGTCTATACTTACAAACCCAATACTCCATCCTCATCATATATGCTTTATTTTCCTAAATGGTCACCTGTATATATTGGAAAGAAATATTGAATTACTGCAAACCCTGATATATATATATATATATATGTATATATATATATATATATATATATATATATATATATTTTATATATAAACGTGCAGCAACTTGTCTTCAGTAAACAAAATATTCCTCAAAATAAAGTGCAACTAGATGTTGGGATCTCCATATGGTTTGGTAGAAAATACCATTGCACAGATGACAATTTCTTGTCCAATATAAATGTAATATTCATTGTTATGTATGAAGTTGAATCTACTTATCCTTTCAAAGGGGAAATGCATTTTTTGTTCTCCTGCTTCAGTTACTGTAGTTATGCTGAAACTACATCTAAAGATACAGTACCTCTTATATGTCCGTGTTTGGAATGTTAGTTCATAAGTGATAGAACATAGTAAAAGCTACAAAATGAGAATGATTTAACAAAATATGAATGCATAGGACAGGGATTAGCAAGATCTGGACAGACATTTAATGCAACTTGATTTAACATATTTTGGGGTGTACAGATCTTTGGAGTTGGAGGAGGTACAAAGTGCAAGCATGAAATTAGACAAGCAACCATATATAGGCTTATATATACAGTTGGCCGCTATGAAGCAATGCCATTGTGCTCAGTCATTGTGCTATACAGGTATGCAAATATGCCAGTGTATCCTGTGCCTGCTGCTCCACTATTGTAGTGATCAAACTATGAACATTTAAAGTGATTGTAAAGGCAGAATTTTTTTTATGTTAATGCATTCTATGCATTAACATAAAAAATATTCTGTGTGCAGCGCCCCCCTTAGCCCCCCTAATATTTACCTGTGCCCATTCTAGCAATGTTGTAGCAGCATCTCGGCTGCCCGGGACTCCCCTCCTCATTGGCTCTCGCTGCTTTAAATCAAAGCCAGTCAGTCAATGAGAAGAGAAAGGGAGCGGACTGGACCGCGGCTCCATGTCTGAATGGTCACATGAAGCTGTGACTCGGCTTGGGTGCCTACATAGCAAGTTGCTTGCTGTGGGGGCACTCAACAGGAAGGGGGGGCAGGAGCACCGAAGAGGGACCCGAGAAGAGGAGTATAAGGGAAATTTCATGCATAATTGTGCACAAAGACGTGCACGAAGATGTGCACTTGCTAATAAGAATTCTCGAGTGACAACTAGAGGTTCCGTAACTCGCGCGCATGCGCAAAAGAATTTGCAAGTGACAACTAGGCATTCCTGGCACGCTAACTTATCTGCGCACGTGCGCATATGTGAGTACTTGGCACCATCTTGCCTAATTAAACTGGCTCCATAGACCAGAAGATTGCTGAGTGGTCGTCAGCTTCTACCATCTGTGACCTGATCCTGTGCTTGTTCCTGTGTATACCCGGCCTGTTTGACTCTGCTTGTCCCTGATACCTGATTGCTGACCCGGCTTGGCACCCGACTCTGCCTTTTGCCTTCTCTTCCCTTGCCTTCTCTGCTCGCTTGATACCAACCCTGGCTTATCCCTGACTCTTCTCTGGCTCCGATTCAGTACCTCTGCTGCTTGGTAGTTACCGACTTCTGCCTGCCTGACCACCCGAGACCCTGAATCTGCCTGCTCTCCAGCTTGGTTGCTGTCTGCTGTCCTGCACCTGCTGCTGTCTACCTGCACCTGCCAGTCCACTAATCGGTCTGCTGTTATGCACCTGCTGCTGTATACCTGCACCTGCCAGTCCACCAGTCTGCCTGCTGTCCTGCACCTGTTTGCGTATATGCACATCAGGCAGTCCACAAACCTGCCTGCTGCTTGGCACTTGCTGCAAATACCTTCTGGCCAGGATCTCCAACCAGGCACCCATGCCACTCCATGCCCTGTGATATCCTGTCACCACCTTAAGGAGAAACAGGACAGGAGGTGTAAGGGAAAGCCCTCCTGTCAGCTCGGTCTCAACCAGGTACGTGACAAGGAGGATCTGTGCAAAACCATTTTAAAGGGCAGGTAAATATAACATGTTTGTTATTTTTAACAAAAAAAGAAGACTTAATATCACTTTAATACTGGGAACTGTGGTCACTAAAATGGCAGGCACATCAAACAAAATTTTCAGGGGCATCTTTTGGCACCTCAAGGAGAGTAGTAGTGCTGCGTGCAAAACGTGCCAGTGGGTGTCTCTGAATTGCGGTACCAGTGGGAGGGGCTTAAAGGGGTATGGCTAAATAAAACCCAAGCCTCCTTTGTATCCATAAAATATGCTTTGGCCACAAGCAAGAGTCTAAAGCCTCGTACACACGACCAAGTTTCTCGTCAAAAAACGACAAGAAACTTGCTGGCAGAGCTTTCCTGCCGAGTAAATCGGTCGTGTGTACGCGGCTATCAGGTTTCTCATCAAGAAAACCAACAAGAATCTCGACAAGAAAAATAGAGAACATGCTCTCTATTTTCTCGTCAGGATTCTCCATTTTCTCGTCGAGATTCTCGTCAGCATGTTTCTCGATGAGAAAAGTGTGTGTGTGTGTGTACACTTACCTGTCACCGTGGAAACCCGTGCATGCTCGAAATGACTTTGGCGCATGCGCGGTAGCTTCCTAGGCATAGGTAGGGTAGGAAGATGGCGGCGACGGCATCGAATGTGACGAGCGCACGCTCGTCGTAGTCGATTACGTCACCGTGTTCGCTTCATTCAAAGAACCGCGGGTTCTTTGAATCGAGCTGGTGTACACTCGGCCGGGACAAGTTTCTTGTCCAAGAATCTCGTCAAGTCTAAAACGACAAGTTTTTTCCCGACGAGATTCTCGGCCGTGTGTACGAGGCTTTACAGACAGATATGAAGCTCGGCACAAGAATTTTTTCAAAATGAAATGCTTTTATTGTATATGCTTTTGTGCACGCTAAAAAAAGACAAAAAGCTAACACTTTGTCTGAGCCTACCTTAAAGAAAAACGTAATTACAATAGTCAGCAACTGCTTAACAACCAGCAACTGTTGAGACAATGAACACCCTGGTCAGAAGTACAATATAGTGTATACAGTATCAGGAAATGCAGGAGTCTATAAAGAACAGAGTGCAGTGCTCAGGGGTCTGCAATGCACAAAAAGCCAACGGTCAGAGTCAGGTTTATGAATAAATAATGCACAGTGTTGAGATCAGGAATAATTAACACGCATAGTCCGCGGTTCAGGAGTATACAACGCAAAGAGTACAGGAGTCATAATTGCAAAATTTAGACTGTTGGGTTCAGGGGTATGTAATGCAAGAATGCAGGAGTCTGGTGTGTGTAATATACCATGTGCATAAGTCAGGAGTGTGTAATATGCAGAAGGAGCCAGAAGTACTGTACAAAATGAAGAGAGTGCAGGGTTCAGGGCTGTGTAACGCACAGAGTGCATGAGTCAGGGAAGTGCTAAAACCCCCTGCCTACAAGCAATACTCCCCCCTGTAAGCAAAAATGCTTGCTTCCCTTACTAAGCTTCACATAAGGTTATGGTGGGCATTTTTTTGTGCCAGTTACTGTGGCCCTGCGTGGCCTTTGGAGATCAGATGACCTGTTTGGCAAATGTAATGCCCATTATATATAGGACACCATTTTGTGTTGCTGTGGTCCATTAAAACACATCGGGATATAGATGTCATGAACAAAGCTTATGGATGGGTGTGCCCTTTATACAGTGGATATTTTTTTGAATGATTGTAGAGTGTTTCATTGAGTATTTGGTACATTGTTATTACCCCTCAAGTTTTCCTTTTATGTGGCTTCAAAATACTTATGTTCCTTCTGAGCTGAGGGATAAAAGCTTGCTCCCTCTTTTTGGAACACTGGAGGACATTTTCTGAGTGGATCATACTGGTAATAACCAGGTGTGACAAACTCTTGTCCTCAACAGAACTTTGTCCACCGTAAATGCTTCCTTTGTCCAGAACCAGCACTATCCAAGACTCTTTAACCCACCCAGTCACCAGACCACACCAGTCTTGGAGTACATCAGGAATAGCATTTTTATTTGAGATCTCACACAAATATATACACAAGGATGACAATACAAACTGTAACCATAAACATAATTAACATGAACTAATTATCTAATCCTTTAAACAGCCTAGGTGACTCAGAGGCATGATCTTTAGGACAGACTTGCCGTCTTTTAGCTCAGAAGACACAATTAACATTATCATAAATAAAAAACCTTCTCACAATAGCACAAGCTAATTACAATTTACAATACAAACAGTGGACTCCCCCTCCTCAGCGTAGTAGGCAACAAACTATAGTAGGCGTAGACTGTCCAGCTCCTACCCAGTTCTAGAGGCCTGTGATCAGCTCTTTATATATATCCTGGGAGATATTGTGGATAACTATGACTGTTATATTTAGGTAACCACCTTTTCATTGTCCATTAAACAATTGTCCATAATTTTTCTCATTCACCCTGTGCCTCTAAAGCCTCGTACACACGGTCGGACTTCCATCGGACTTTTCCGTGGTTTTTTGTCTGAACGGAGTTGGTCGGGAACACCCATAGCATACACACGCTCTGACTTTTCTGCAAACTTTCCCAAAACTTTTTGCAACAACACGTGGTTTTTCTGCTCTTTACCGCCACCCTTTGGTCAACTTCTGCTATTGTTGGTTGATTTTAACATTAGTTGTTTTGTCCATCGGACAAAAGTCCAATGGTTTTCTGTACACACGGTCGGACTTTGCTCCATCGGACTTTTGTTGGGCAAAAGTTTGTCCGTTTGCAGACCCAACTTTTGTCCGATGAAAACAAGAAAAAAGCAAAAAAAGTTTGTCCGATGGAGCGTACATACGGTCGGATTGTTGGTCCAACTTGCTCAAAATGAAGTTTGTTGGCCAAAAGTCCGACCGTGTGTACAGGGCTTAAGAGACACAGGGTGATTTACACATAAGAGGGTTTGGGGAAGCTGGACACTCAGGCCTCGTACACACGGCCAAGATTCTCGTCAGGAAAAAAACGTAGTTTTTCCTGACGAGAATCTTGACAAGACACTTGTCCCGGCCGAGTGTACACACGTACGATTCAAAAGAACCGCTGTTCTTTTGAATGGCACAAACGCGGTGACGTCATCGACTACAACGAGCGTGCGCTTGTCACATTCAATGCCGTCACCGCCATCTTGCTACACCCTATGCCTAGGAAGCTACCGCGCATGCGTCAAAGTCGTTTTGAGCATGCACGGGTTTCCACGGCGACAGGTAATTGTACACACACAAGAAGCGGGGGATCGGTTCCAATGGGGTATTGGCTCTGAGACGGAGAGAGAGAGAGTCTCCAATAGTGTAGTATGTTAAACAATGGGGAATTTTATATAAAAGGTAATGCTCGTACATGCCAAAATCACAAAGTAAGCATAAACGCTTAAGCTGCGCGATCGCCGTCTTACTATTAGTCCGGGTACTTCCGGTCTGCGGTACCTCTCAATCTCCCTACGGCGTTACGTCACGTACCTCGTGACTTCTTCAGGGGAAACATACTACACTATTGGAGACTCTCTCTCTCTCCCCATCTCGGAGCCAATACCCCATTGGAACCGATCCCCCGCTTCTCCCCTCCCCTTTAGGATCACCATATTAACAGCATCGGTGGAGGTAAGAAGGAGACAGTTACACACGCTGGAGGGATCAATATAGAGGAGAAAGAGCTTACAGATTTTGCCTAAATTTATACATCTGGAGGTGAGAGCCCTGTGAGACCTGAGTTTGGAGATATACACACTATACCAGATTACTAGCATATCTGTTTACCACATCCCAGCAAGGATCACTTGTTTGAGAGACTATTTGCTTATTTTTCACTCATTATTTATTCTATATTCTAAGATTATTTTTCCACACTGGAACTTTGATATCATTATGGATTATTGCATTTATTATTAATTCATATTCACTAGTATATTTCCACTTCACGTGGTTTATATTGCACAGGCACTTTACTTACAGGGTTATTATTCTCTCTGTATGTTTTTTGTATATCATTCACAGACACCAGTGACATTTTCTTTTATGGTTTGATTGTTTTACAAGCATCTAAGCACATTTGTTTCACATTTTTGGTGTGTTAGTAACTAGCGCGGAAACATTTTCTTTATTTTACTTTCGAATTTGCCTTTACACCAGAGTCTGCAGCATTCCCCCTTACATCAAAGTCCTCAGAGTTCCTCTTTACATTAAAGTCCACAGTGTTACCCCTTACATCAGGGTCCCCCTTGCACTGTAAAGGGCAACCCTGCAGAATCTGATGTAAGGGGACCTCTGTGATGAGTTATATTCACCTAACCTTCATGTAAATGGAGAATATATATTTTTTATCTTTTTATTATACCTTAATCACATTGCTAATCACACTAGCTACATGTTTGTAGCTTAAATATTGATATTTGCGCTGAAAATTATCTTTTGGATAACTTTTTGATCTGTCAGTAAAAAAGAGGGTTCTGTCAGTGAATTGTTTTGTGTCATGTCAGTAAATTTCACTTCAGGAAGTTGGCAACCCCTTCTTTGTGTGATTTATTATGTCCATTATTATATTTATTTTGTATTGTTACCTTAGGGGAGTTTTTGGTGCCCTTATGCTCCCTGGCGATACACTTTGGGGATGATTGAGGACATATGGACACATCTTATTTTGCTTTGAACATTGCTGATGATGTTTTAAATCTGATGTAAGCGTGTGGAGATGTGGTAGTGTATTAAATCCACTGTATGCATATGGATCATGTTAGCATTTATTTGCACACTGATATTTATCTGTATTTCAAATTGACCAATGCTTCCCCTGATTAAGATTTGTTTGAAATTGAAACGCGTTGGAGTCTATTAGAAATATTGTGGCACATATAAATGCCTCTTTATAATCATTCAAGGATTGTCTCTGTATAATATTGTGTCATCTATCATCTGCCTCTTTTTTTAACATTATTGGATTATGCTTTTATGTGAAGCTTAAAGGAGATTTGTATGGTTTTATATATATTTTTGTATGTGTTAGTGCCTAAAAAATCCCAATCAAAACCTATTCATTGTAAAATTACTGGGGATGTGGCACTCTATTGCTGATCAAAGAAGGTCGTTAGCTACTCATGTTAGAATGTTAGTTACTGATTTTTGTTTTGTCTTCAATACAGCATTTCCCTACAAACTGGTGTAGAAGCTTAACAACCCAGGTCTTGACCCCACATTCTGTTTATGAATTATGGATTTCTTAACAGACAACAAATTGTGAGTATAATGAACCAACTCTCCTCCACGCTTATTGGGAGCAAAAGAGTACCACAGGGCTGTGTGTTCAGTCCAGCCCTGCTTACTTTGTTTAAACATGATTGCATCCCTATTCATGCCTCTAATACTATAGTGAAATTTGCAGATAATACCACTGTAATCAGACTTATACATGACGAACATAGGACAACCGATAGAGAGGAAGTTCAACATTTGGTTGAGTGGTGCACAGACAATAAGCTGATTGGAAATACTACAAAAACGAAGGAGATAATAGTGACCTACAGAAGATCCAGGAAGACCACCAATTTTCCTCTGCAAATAAATAGAGAGGAGGTAGAGGACCGTAAATAACATCAAATTCATGTGTATATAACAGAGGATATGTCAGGGTCCCTCAACACTTCCCATTTGGTGAAGAAGGCACAACTAAGGTTGTCCTCTCTAAGGCTCCATGCACACTAGGGATGAGCCGAACACCACCCAGTTCGGTTCGAACCAGAACATGTGAACAGACAAAAAATTTGTGCATACATGTGAACACCGTTAAAGTCTATGGGACACAAACGTGAAAAATCAAAAGTGTTAATTTTAAAGGCTTATATGCAAGTTATTGCCATAAAAAGTGTTTGGGGACCCGGGTACTGCCCAAGGGGACATGTATCAATGCAAAAAAAGTTTTTAAAAGCCATTTTTTCAGGAGCAGGGATTTTAATAATGCTTAAAGTGAAACAATAAAAATGAAATATTTCTTTAAATATCGTGCCTGGGGGTCCCCTTAGTCTATCTGTAAAGTAGCGCATCTTTCCCATGTTTATAACAGTACCGCAGCAAATCTACATTTCTAAAGGAAAAATTGTCCCCCTCTGGAAGAGATATTAAGGGGAACTCCACGCACAAATAAAAAAAAAGCAGTGGGGGGTCCATACCAAGCCCTTCAGGACGAGAGAGCACCCCCCCTGAACTGTACCAGGCCATATGCCCTCTACATGTTGATGGGGACAAGGGCCTCATCCCCACAACCCTTGCTCTGTGGTTGTGGGGGTCTGCGAGCAGGGGGCTTATTGGAATCTGAAAGCCCCCTTTAACAAGGGGGCTCCCAGATCCTGCCCCCCATGTGAACGGGTATCGAGTACATTGTACCCCTACCCATTCACCAAAAAACGTAAAAAAAAAAATGACAGGAGACAGTTTTTGACAATTCCCGGGGGAATAAACTGAAAAACTCTGCCTCCATGGAAGGCCTCCCAGTGACTGCTGTCTTTTCACTTTGACAGCTGTTATATAGGCAAGGGCGGGGCCACCCGTGGATGTAAACGGGTGACCACACCCCCTCTGAGGTCACATGACGTCATAAGGGGCGGGGTCATTCGTTTACATCACCGGGTGGTCCTGCTCTTGCCTATATAACAGCTGTCACAGCGAAAACACAGCAGTCGGCAGGACGTCTCCCATCGAGGCAGAGCTTTTTTTTCTTCTATTTTTGGGTCCGTCGGCGCAGTGATTGAAGATGGATGGACATTGCAGGACGCTTTTTTTTTCAGGAATTGTCAAAAACTGTCGTTTTAACATTTTTTACACTTTTTTTGTGAATGGGTAGGTGTACAATGTACCCGATACCCATTCACATAGGGGGGCTGGGATCTGGGGGCCCCCTTGTTAAAGGGGGCTTCCAGATTCCAATAAGTCCCCCACCCGCAGACCCCCACTTACCTCACATCGAAGCCCCCACAGTGGTCCTCGTACCCCCCTCAGGTCAGCAACATCTCTCCCTGGGGTTACTTCCGGGTATCGTGGGCCCGGCGCTGTGATTGGTCGGAGCCGTGATGATGTCACTCCTGCGTATGCGCGCTGGAGCCTCCGGTTACAGCACACTGACTGAAGCAATGGCACATACGTGTCATTGCTTCAGTTTGCTCTAGTGCGCATGTGCCAATGACATTGGCACATGCAGGGGAAAGGGGATATCTCCTAAACTAAACATTTTACTTTTAATAATTATTAGCGCAGCACTTAGACTTTGTATGTATATTGGTATGTCTGTGTGGATATGCATGTATTTATTTCTGTTATAAAATTTAATTGTATTGCATTTAAGAATCTAATCCAATGTAATTGGGTTGTTGCATTTCATGCCTCTACCACCAGTAAGGGCTCCATTAAATTTTTTCTATGGGGCCATATGATTTTCAGTCACACACCTGCAATACTAGTTTCAGCTGAATACACAAGTATGGGTCCTTTCACACGGGGCGGATCCGTGCAGATCCGCCCCGTGAAGCTCCGCTTGCTCAGCGGGGATCGCTCCGTTGATCCCCGCTGAGCCGACGGATGACTGGGCGGTCCCCGCACACTGTGCAGGGACCGCCCTGTCAGAGCGCCGCTCTCCCCTATGGGGAATCGGATGACTACGGACCGTAGAGTCCGTTGTCATCCGATCCGCTCCGCCGACGGAAGGAAAAATAGGGTTTTCCTCCGTCACACTTTGGCGGAGCGGATGTCAGCGGACATGTCTCCGCTGACATCCGTGCCTCCATAGGGGTGCATGGAGGATCCATTTCAGGTCCGCCTAAAAAACTGACAGGCGGACCTGAACGGACCTCCGTGTGAAAGGGGCCTAAGGGGAATATTGAATGACAAATTTCCACTAAGCAATTCCCAACTATTTTATACAGCACGTAAATGTTAATTCTAACATCTAGTGTGGAATTTTGCCATCTGGACTTTCCCATGAGTGCCAGGAATGCAGTCACTAACTGTTTTTTCACAGAAAATGTATTTATTTTTTATTGCATACCCTTGTGTCACATGAGACTAATAATTAAGAGATTTTATTTGCCAAAAATCTCAGAACATATGGTTTAAGGTTAAGTGTATCTTTACAGGTCCTAACACACTGTGTAATTTGCAGACACCCTCAAAATGTTTGTTGCATCTTGTGCCAATGACTTTCACCTTTCTTGTAGCTACAATGTCCCAGTCACTTCACCTGCTGATAGAGCAGATGCAGAAACAGCAAACAGCTGTAAATTATTACTCATTCTGCTAATCAAAATGACTTTCAGCTAAATAAACCATGAAAAAGCTTTTCTACAATCAGTGCAATAGTGTGGAAGTAAAAAAAAAGTACTGCAAAGAATCCCCCCGCTTATGATACAACGAGAGACTGCATTATGCTCCCATAATAAGTATATAGCCAATGATGTTACACCATTAAAGACTGTTAAAGAATTTCTTCTTTGTCTCTAAAGAAGGGGACATGTAGCTACACAAATGTCCCTTCAGGTATTTTACACAATGCCTCTAGTTACAAGGATCTTTGGAGAACTGTTCTGTGTTTCCCTACTTAAATACTGGATGAAGTTATCTGTCTGTACCAGTTATTTCAAGCAGTGCTTATATGCACATAACAGAGTAGTTACTGCACATTCAGATGATCATTTAAGCCTAAGTGCCATTAATAATAAAACATAAAAGGTCACCCTCTTCACATGAAAATGAGGAGGTATTATGGAAATCTTAACTTAAGAAAGTAATCTGTAAAACGAGATTAAAAGAAGTAGCTAACCTTCTCAAGTTCATTGTTAACAGAAGGTTCCAGGAAAAAAATCACATCATATACAATTTGAACATATGTCATTTGCTTTCTTAAAGAGCAGAGTAGGGAGCAGACATGCCACTTTCATTCTCAACTCCCTCTTGGTGATTAAGAGATGGAGTTTCACAGTGATGTATGCAAAGGTAATGTGCATTCTCTTATAATGGTTAATAATACTACTTGAGACAAAATAGGATCTTTATTAATGCTGTTTCTCTTTCATCTGGCTAAAAATGAGAGTTAAGATTTGATTCAGTGATGCTTGGACTACCACATTAGGAATTTAAAGATGTAACTTACTACATTAATTTCAACCCTTAAGTCTTGTCAGTTTGAGGTTCTAAGACCTTCATCCACCCAGTTGGATGTATTATAGGAGGGCATAGTAGGGATAGTAAATATTTAATATGCATAAGTCAGGCACACACACGACAACACGGATGGATATAAGAAATTGTTTTAGACATGAATAATGTGTTGTAAAAATATGCCTAATTAGGTTTGGATCTTGATGTTTGATGTCTCTTTATCTGGAATAGCTAGCAGAAGCTTCTGATAAGCTCTAGAGTCTCTAGAGTCTGGAGGTGATGAGTGCCCAGTCTTCAGGTATGCTCCTTCTTAGGTTTTACAGCTGTTGTGTCACAGATGGTAGTGCCTGCCAGCCTGCCTTTAAACATACCTTCCAACTTTCTGGGATGGGAATGAGGGACACCTATTAGCAAAAGTATGTAGGCATAGGACACACACCCTGCCACGCCCCCTTAAAGGAGAATTGTACACAAATAAAAACTATTGGTTAAACCCACATGTGCTTTTTAACCTCTACTTTTCCTTTATATTGGCTTTTGGAGTTTTCAAATGCAGTAATTTAGAAATTGGATGAAAGGTTTAAGCACTGGGAAACACTTTTTGAAAGATAAATAGTGCATTTTATATACAACTATGTAGATCAGACCAAAATGAGGGACAAATGAGGAGGAAAGAGGGACAGAGGGACATTGTTCCAAATCAGGGACAGTCCCTCGAAATCAGCGACAGTTGGGAGCTATGATTTAACTGAGAACAGCACAAGCTCCAGGCAAAGGTATACTTTTGTTTTTCTTAAGCTTTTTCAACACTTTTCCGATTGCATTTTACCGACCTTGCAATTACTGAAATTATGAGGCTGATATACTAAAGGATTTGAGAATGTTTATACAATAAAATGTGTAAACAGTTCTTCAAACTCAATCTATCCAAAACTGAACTTATAATTTTTCCTCCACCACGTGCCCCTTTCCCTGATCTTTCTGTCAAAATCAATGGCACAGCTATCAGTCCATCCCCACATGCCAAGGTCCTAGGTGTAGTCCTGGACTCTAAACTCTCCTTTAAGCCCCACGTCCAGTTATTGTCCAAATATTGCCACCTCAACCTCCTCAATATCTCCAAAATATGCCCCTTTCTAACCAATGACACAACAAAGTTCTTAATTCACTTCCTGGTCATCTCTTGCCTTGACTACTGCAACTCCCTACTCATTGGCTTACCTCTACATAGGCTATCCTTCCTTCAATTCATCATGAATGCTACTGCCAGATACATCCACCTTACCAATCGCTGTGCATCTGCTACTCCTCCCTGTCAATCCCTCCACTGGCTTCCGCTCACCCAACAAATTAAATTCAATATACTAACGACAACTTACAAAGCCATCCACCATTTAGTCTCCAGCTACATCACTAGCCTAATCTCAAAATACCAACCTAATCATTCTCTTCGTTCCTCTCAAGACCTCCTGCTCTCTTCGCCGAGGGGTCAGTCATCCTGGGCGGGGACATGAAGGAGAACTTCCATGCGTTCCACTTGGTGGACGTGTGACGTATTCTCCACCCAAATTACAAAGACTACACATTTTTCTCGCATCCTCATGACTCATACACCAGAATCGATCGGTTCATGATGTCTCTGTCACTTTTGTCTAGGGTCACCTCAGCCTCGATTGGTTCCATCACCTTCTCGACCATGCCCCGGTTCTAGTAGATATTGCTCTGCTTCAACCTACGGTAAAGCAGTGGATGTGGAAGCTTAATGACTCATTGATCCAGATGCTGAAGGTGGCCAAGGAGGTGTCCAGGGAACTGAGACAATACTTCTCCACGAATGTGGACCCTGAGGTTCCCCCAACGATAGTGTGGGAAGCACACAAAAGCTACGTTAGAGGCCTTTTGATCAAAATAGGGGTACGTGTCAAGAAAGACAGATCAAAACAAATTGCTGATCTTTTGGGAAAAATCTGATCTCTAGAAACCGTACATAAACGTTCGTTTAATGGAATGCTATTGACATTTTGAATTTATTGGGTTAAATCACGAGATCACAGGGATTGATACCCTTTCTCTCCCTTTTTTTTTTTGAGCAAGGTCACTGAAAATGTCACTGAAAGGTCACTGAAATGTTTATAAGAATTCATTAGAGGTTGGGGAATACCCCTTAAAATATTTTTTGGGGGGACAGGTTAATGGGGGTCTGGACGAAACTGGGGGGCGCATCCCCCTACCTCCCCCTCCCGGGATGGAGGGGAATGTAACCCACCAGAGGTTGATATAGGGGGGCAATGGGGTGGGAATGGAAGAACTTTGAAGGGTGAGAGGGGTGAGGAGATAGGATAGGATTGAGGTGTCTGTAGGGGATAATACTGAGTGAGAATAATGATAGACGGGGGATAGGCGGCGGAGCAGAGCTCTCCACCTGACTCGGACTAAACCCCCATATAGGCCAGCGCCCACAGGAGGCTTAGAAGTGGGCGCCTCCTTTTAAGGATTTAGAAAGAGGGAGGCGGGTATAAGGGAGGGGGGTTTAGGAAAGTTTTTGGGGTTTTCCTTTTTCTTTTCTTCTCTCTCTTCCTCCCTTCGCAATAAAAGATGGAGGGTGTGAAAGTGACTTCCTTAAATGCAAAAGGACTGAATGTCCCCGAAAAAAGGAGGATGCTCCTGCATGAGTTGAAACAAACTGGTACGAATGTAGCATTCATACAGGAAATGCATTTCAAAGCAGGTGGACTTCCCTTTCTACAGAATAGATTCTTCCCCTGCGTCTACCATGCATCTAACCAAAAAGCAAAATCTAAAGGTGTGTCAATCTTGATTTCTATTCAGATACCGTGGTCCCTGACAAGCAAATGTTTGGACATAAATGGCCGGTACCTTTTTTTGAAAGGTCATATTGGAAGTACTAAAGTGACTTTTGCCACTGTATATGGTCCGAATGTACATCAAGACTCCTTTTTTTTAAAGGTCATATTGGAAGTACTAATGTGACTTTTGTCACTGTATATGGTCCGAATGTACATCAAGACTCCTTCCTGAGTAAAGTTTTATTAAAACGAATGGAGTTCACGGAGGGGAAGTTGATTCTAGGGGGGGGACTTCAACATCCCATTGGACCCTGGAGTAGACACCTCCCCCGGGACCACCTCAGTTCCAAGTGAAATCAGGAAGGGGATCATTTCGGAAACTACATGCATTGCAGTTGGTAGAAGCATGGCGGATCTCACATGCAGGAGAGAGAGATTACACCTTTGATCTATTCCTGGTTCCACATTATTTGCTCGCTTCAGTAGTAGAGATATCCATAGGAAGTATAACGTGGTCAGACCACGCCCTGGTCATGATGTGTTTCTCCCTGCCAGGCGCGGCTCCCTCCCCGGAGTGGCGATGGCGTTTAAATGAGAGCTTGCTGCAGGATCCTGATACTCGGGAAAAAGTAGCCAAAGAAATTATACAATATTTTTAGATGAACGACACTCCGGGGAGTGACCCGGGCATGATATGGGAGGCACATAAGGCAGTGATCAAGGGGATTTTGATTAGTCATGGATCGAGGCTGAAGAGAAAACGAGAAAAAAAGATAATAAAATTGTTGGAGGAAATACAAGCTTTGGAGCTCCGGCATAAGAGGACACAGGTTCAGGCAGATGGAAGGGAACTGATGCACCTGAGGCGGCAGATTACGGACATTCTCCTCTATAAGGCGAAGGCAGTGATACAATCGGGCAGAAAAGCAACATATGAATTAGGAGATAAATGCCGTAAAATACTGGCTGGGAAACTTAAAGAAAGAAAGGCGACAACATATATACCTCAAATAAAAGGGGGAAACGGACAATTAATATCATTGCCAAAGGAAATAGTTCAGAGGTTTGGAGAGTATTACTCTTCTTTATATAGTTTGGCTCCAACGCCATCACTCCTTTCTATATTGGAGGAATATCTTTCCTCAGCGCGGCTTCCTCGGCTATCATCTTTAACTCGACATAATTTAGAAACACCTATTTCAAATTAAGAACTAAATACTGCATTAAAAACGGTCAAACCCGGGAAGGCGCCGGGTCCCGATGGATTTTCCATTCCGTGCAATAAATGCTTTGGTACACTACTGGGCAATCAGATGATGAAGGTATTCAATGCATTGGGCCGTGACTGCCACACTACCACCAGAGGCGCTTATGGCGCATATATCAGTAATACCAAAGGAGGGGAAGGATCCAGCGGAGTGTGGTAGTTACCGGCCCATTTCATTGTTGAATGTTGATTTAAAATTATTTACTAAAATACTCGCCACCCGTCTTAAACCATCTCTTTGCCAGTTAGTAGAGTTAGACCAAGTAGGGTTTATTCCAACCTGTGAGGCAAGGGATAATACCATTAAGGTACTGAATTTAGTCTATCATGCCAATAAAACAAATATCCTCTGTATTTTCCTAAGCACAGATGCAGAAAAAGCATTTGACAGAATAAACTGGCATTTTATGCTGGAGAATCTTAAGCAGATGGGCCTGGGAGACTGCATGATTCAATGGATAGCCGGGGTTTATACTATACCACAAGCATCAGTTAACCTCCTTAGCGGTAATCCCGAGTCTGGCTCGGGGTGAGTTTTCAATGCTAAGAGCGGTAACCCCGATCCAGACTCGGGCTGCATCGCAGTATCCAGGGGAAGTAACTTACCTTGTTCCCTGGATCCTGCGATATCCTCCCGCAGTGTCTGCGAGCCGTGTCTCGCTCGATCCTCACTGCCGAGTGCCGAGCTCCGTTCCCTGCGACGTTGCGACGCACGGGGACGGAGTTCGGCGCCAAATTCAAAAAAGTAAACACATAGTATACATACAGTATACTGTAATCTTACAGATTACAGTACTGTATGTAATAATTACACCCCCTCTTTGTCCCTAGTGGTCTGCCCAGTGTCCTGCATGCACTTTTATATAATAAAAACTTTTCTTTCTGCCTGGAAACTGAAGATTGTCCATAGCAACCAAAAAGTGTCCCTTTATGTCAAAAGTGGTTTTAGACCAGCTAAAAAACAGCGATAATAAATTACAATCACTCGCAGAATTGAGCGATAGCGATTTGTGGGGAAATTCATCATCAAACAAAAAATCTAATGACAGCGACAATTCTGCAACTGAGCAAATTTCTGTGTTTTTGATTTGATTACATTATTGAATAATTTTTATTATAATTACATTACTATTTGTTATAATTATTTATAGTTATTTATTATATTATAATTTATTATTTTGTGTTTCAAACTTTATCATACCCGGGATGTCTACTAGACTCTTGTTTGGTCAGGTTTAAGTAAGTAATTACTAAGAATCGCAGGCCTACAATACATAACACCAAATTTCCATGCAAAATAATTGTACCGCTTTTGGTACATAATTCCAGATAGAATCATACCGCCAGGGAGGTGAAAGCAAATGGAGTCTTTTCAAAACCTTTTAAGATCACAAATGGCACACGACAGGGATGTTCCCTGTCGCCATTACTGCTTGCCCTTACACTTGAGCCTTTACTTAATAAGATCCGCCAAAATCCAGATATTCAGGGGTTGCGTCTGGGAGATAAGAATTATAAAGTCTCAGCATACGCAGATGATCTGCTGTTTTCCATGTCTAGTCCGCACACCTCACTGCCTAATCTTATGAAGGAAATTGAGAACTATGGAGCCTTATCAAATTTTTTAATTAATTATGCTAAATCTGAAGCGATGGGGGTAAGTTTGCCCCCTTCAACTCGAAAGGCTATAAAACCAAATTTTAATTTTAAATGAGTATCCACTGCATTGAGTTACCTGGGAACACATATACCATCAAATATAAGAAATACTTTTTCAGTAAATTTTCTACCTCTTTACAATTCAGTACGGTCCCTATTAGAGAAATGGCATCATGGATTACACTCGTGGTTTGGCCGCTGTAATACTATAAAAATGTGTATTCTACCAAAACTTTTATATCTCTTTCAGGCGCTACCCATTGAGATCTCAGCAACTTTCTTTCGCCAGATAGATACTCTTTTTACAACATTTATCTGGGCGAAGAAACGACCGAGGATCAGTAGAGGACTTCTGATGTTGCCTAAGCATTATGGGGGAGTGTCTGTCCCTGATATTACCAAGCAGCCCATTTAGGAAGAGTAGTGGACTGGTGCAGACATGCGTAATTTAAGCAATGGATAGACATGGAACAACAGCTGAGTCCAGTACACCTTCGTAGAGCACCCTGGTGTTATGCGGTGTTACCGCCTTCTTTAAAAAAACACCTGATTATAGGGGTTAGTCTACGAATTGGTGCTAAGATAAGTGGTAATCCTAGAAACGCCCCAACAAAATCACCTTTATACCCTATATTAGGAAATCCCAGTTTCCAACCAGGTATGGAAAAGGGAGCGTTTAACAAATTGGAAGAAAAGGGATGCTTTCAAGCATCACACTTCCTGCAAGCGGAGGCTTGGCCAACAATTGCAACATTGACACAACCAGGAGGATATTATGAAATAAGTCCCTGGCAAGCATTACAATTGCGTAATTTTTGGGGAACCTTAGGCCCACCAATCAACTATAGACGTCAACTTACTGCATTTGAACTATATTGTGAAGAGAAAGAACCCCTTGCGCGAGTGATTTCTAAGAAGTATAACCTCTTAAAACACCTCGCCAAAGGAGTTTGTGATGCCATCTATTAGTAAATGGGAGAGAGACCTAAATAAGACCTTCAGTCCAACACAGCGTAAGAATATTATTTACTTAGCCTTAAATACGTCAATATTTACGCGAATACAGGAATTAAATTACAAATTGCTGACCCGATGGTATTATACCCCGGTGAGGCTTTGTAAATTTTCGGCTGAGGCTTCAGATCGGTGTTGGCGATGTGGAAAAGAAGAAGGAACCTTTCTTCATATTTTTTGGTCCTGTGCTGAGATCAGGAAATATTGGCTAGAGGTTCAGCAGATCTCCCAAAAACGTACAGACTTTTTAATACCAGATGACAACGCTTTTTTTCTACTTCATTGTACACAGATCCCGGTACAGACATATAGAAAGTTGGTGTTGTGCCATCTGGTAAATGATGCTAAGGCATGTGTCACAATGTGCTGAAGAGATCCTAGACCACCCTCTGTTGCAAGATGGCTTAATAAGGTCAGAGAGATCGTGGCCTTGGAAGACTTGGTACATTCGGCTCAAAATAGAAAGGAACAATATGTCCAGACGTGGTCAATATGGGACCAATTTGTATATTCAGAAGAAGGGAAGAGAAAGATGGATGACAGAACGGGAGAGGGACACACGGAACCCCTACATCTTGTTGCGAATGGGGGAAAGGGGGGAGAGGGAGGGAGGGGAGGAACTCTTTTTTTTTTTTTTTTTTTGCTTTTTTTTTTTTGTTCTTTGGTTTTTGTTTAAGTTTTTGTTTTCTGTTTTGTAGGGTTTTGGGTATACAGCAAAAAATAATTAAAGGGAGGATTAGAGATCTAGGTAAGTAGTGAGGACTTGGGAATAAAGTATGTGGTATTTGGATTCCAATTTAGGTAAACTATAAAAGTATAATTGGTGAATATCTATGTAAAGATGGAGGAATTTCAAATCAACATTATTATTATTATTATACAGGATTTATATAGCGCCAACAGTTTATGCATCACTTTACAATATAAAAGGGAGACAATACAGTTACAATACAATAAAATACAAGAGGATTAAGAGGGCCCTGCGCAAAAGAGCTTACAATCTCTAATAGGGTGGGGCAGGTGGTACAAAAGGTTGTAACTGTGGGAAATGAGCTGATGGAAGTGGTAAAAGATTAGTTGGAGACGTGATACGTTTCCCTGAAGAGGTTAGTTTTCAGGGATCGCCTGAAGGTAGCAAGAGTAGGGGATAGCCGGACAGGTTGAGGTAGTGAGTTTCAGATGATGGGAGAGGCTCTGGAGAAATCCTGGAGACGAGACAACATAAAATATAACATAGTATAATGGATTTGTAAGAGTTGAAATGTGATGAAATTATGAAATTATGTATTCTCTACTACCCTTTATATAAAGAATAAAAAAAAAACGTTCGTTGGCCTCCCAGACCCTTCTTGAGCTCACGGCCTTGCGAAATCAGCTCCGATCCCTGGCCCTGTTTAAGGCCAAGGAGGTGATCTCTAAATGTCGCTGCACCTTTTACGAACACAGCAATAAATGCGGTAAGATTTTGTCTCGGGCTTTGAGAGCGCAGAGGGCTCATACGTTTGTCACTGAACTTATCGATGAGGTCCATAACAAAATCTATACCACGGAAGGTATTGCGGAGATGTTCCGCAAATATTACACCGCTTTGTATAATCTTCCGAGCTCAAAGTCTGAGGGGGAAAAATCAGCAGTACAAGAGAATATTCAAGACTATCTGCGTAGGTCGGGCCTCCCTCGCCTTTCGGAGGAGGAGCTGACCGAGCTAGAAACACCTATTTCGGCTGACGAGGAGACCGTGGCAATGGCACAAATGCAACTCGGTAAGGCTCCAGGTCCGGATGGTTACTACCTTCTCTATTACAAGACCTGTAGGGATATTTTGATCCCTCATTTCCTCTCCGCTTACAATGCAACAGGAGAGGGGACGACCCTTCTGGACGTAGCATTGAGAGCACACATTGCAGTGATCGCGAAGGAGGGTAAGGACCCCTTACAATGTCAAAACTACCGCCCGATCTCACTGCTTAATGTGGACCTCAAGATATTCACAAAGGTCCTTTCCATGCGCCTGGTTAACCTGATGCCTCAACTGATTCACTCGGATCAAGTCGGCTTCGTTCCCAGCAGAAAGGCGCGTGATAACGCGACTAAGGCAATCAATATGATCCACGCTGAGCGGACACGGAAGGTCCAGAGAAGGCGTTCGACAGGGTGAGCTGGCCCTTCCTGTTTGAAACCCTCCGGAGCCTAGGGGAACGTATAATGAACTGGGTGCAAGCTGTCTACGTCTGCCCATCGGCCCAAGTTAAGGTTAACGGCCACCATTCTTCCTCATTCCAGATAGCGAATGGGACGAGGCAGGGGTACCCCTTGTCACCCCTGATATTCATCCTCACACTGGAACCATTTCTGCATCTTATCAGGGCTAACCCAAATATCACAGGCTCTCGCCTGGACGCCAACCTGTCCCTGAAAATTGCGGCGTTCGCAGACAACCTACTTTTCTTTGTGACTAACCCACTAGTATCGATTCCAAACTTGCTCAAAGAACTGAAGATATAAGAAGAGTTGTCACTGTTCCATATCAACTACCAGAAATCGGAAGCGCTAGACGTCGCTCTGCCTCCCTCTTTAACCGCATTGCTCAGTGAGAGTGGGGGGGAAGCGAAGGGAAAGGAAAGACAGATTCTGGTGGTAGGGGACTCAATTCTTAGAAGGACAGAGAGGGCAATCTGTAACAAAGACCTGAAGCGCCGAACTGTATGTTGTCTACCGGGCGCTCGGGTTCGGCACATCACGGATCTGGTGGACAGATTACTGGGAAGACCCAGCTGTCATGGTGCACGTTGGCACCAATGACAAAGTCAGAGGCAGATGGAGTGTCCTAAAGAACGATTTTAGGGACTTGGGAGCTAAATTGAGGAAAAGGACCTCCAAGGTAGTATTCTCGGGAATACTACCGGTACATCGAGCCACACCAGAAAGGCAGAGGGAGATTAGGGAAGTGAACAAGTGGCTGAAGAGCTGGTGTAGTAAGGAGGGGTTTGGGTTCCTGGAGGACTGGGCCGACTTCTCAGTCGATAACCAGTACTATAGAAGGGACGGACTGCACCTAAATGAGGAGGGTGCAGATCAGCTGGGAATAAGGATGGCCAAAAAGTTAGAGGGGTTTTTAAACTAGGTGACGGGGGAGGGTCCAGAGATAGTGAGAGTCAGCGGGGAACATATTCTAAAGGGTAGTATTAGGGGCATTAGTGGTAGGGTAACCAAAGAACATAAACCCAAGGTAAGTATAGTAGCAAGTCCTAGTTGCAATCTGGGAACACCCAAGAGGATAGTATGTGACCGGTCAAAATATATTAATGCATTAAAGTGTCTGTTCACCAACGCCAGAAGTCTGCCAAGCAAAATAGGTGAGTTGGAAGCTCTGGTGCATGAGGAGAGCTATGATGTAATCGGTATTGCTGAAACTTGGCTTCATTCCTCACATGACTGGGCTATTAATATTCCTGGCTATGCACTCTTTCGGAAAGACAGGGTAAAAAGGAAGGGTGGAGGGGTCTGTCTCTATGTGAGAAGTGATCTCAAAGCGAGTGTGAAAGAGGACCTGGTGGATGGAGAGTGTGATGAGTCTGAAGCATTATGGGTGGAACTGCATACAGATGTGCGTAGTTCAAAGCTAATCATTGGAGTTTGTTATAGACCACCCAATGTTAATGAGGAGTTAGAGACTCAGCTCCTTGCACAGATGGAAAGGGCTGCAAGGGCTGGGACGGTGATAATAATGGGGGATTTTAACTACCCAGAAATTTACTGGAGTAATGGAACTGCTGGGACAGTTAAAGGGCAAAAATTTATAAACCTATTGCAGGAAAATTTTATGGTCCAGTTTATTGAGGCCCCAACTAGGAATGATGCTCTGTTGAACCTGGTAATCTCAAACCATGCAGAGCGTATTACTAATGTTCAGATAAAGGAACACCTGGGTAGCAGTGACCATAACATGATTTCATTTGATGTTAGTTGTAAGCAAAAATCACATACAGGAAAGATAAAAAACACTTAATTTCAAGAGAGCAAATTTTCCAAGGATGAGCGCTGCTCTCCAGGACTTAGACTGGGAAGGAATATTGGCATCAATGGGCACAGAACAGAAATGGGAATTCTTCAAAAAGACTGTTTGTGAACTCACTGCAAAGTATATTCCCATGGGCAATAAGTTTAAAAGGCTAAAAATAAAACCTATGTGGCTCACTGCCAAAGTTAAAAAAGCTATAAACTATAAGAAAAGAGCTTTTAAAAAATATAAAAATGAGGGAACACTAGTGTCATTTAAATGTTACAAAGAATATAACAGGATATGTAAAAAGGAAATCAAGGATGCAAAAATTCAAAATGAACGACAGATTGCAAAAGATAGTAGGACAAACCCCAAAAAATTATTCAAATATATTAATAGTAAAAAGGTCAAGTCTGAGCATGTAGGCCCTTTACAAAATAATCTAGAGTGGGTGACTGGGGACAAAGAGAAGGCTAATTTATTAAATACTTTCTTCAGTTCTGTGTATACAAAGGAGCATGGGGGAGCTCATGTCCAAAATGGGGGTGGTAGTGACACAGCCCCAAATCCACAATGGCTCAAAAGAGATATGGTCCAGAAATATTTAGATGGAATAAAGGTGGATAAAGCACCTGGACCAGATGGCATACACCCACGGATCCTAAAAGAATTGAGCTCTGTAATTTCAAAGCCATTGTATTTAATTTTTAGGGACTCATTAATGACAGGAATAGTACCACTGGATTGGCGCAGGGCCAATGTGGTGCCTATATTTAAAAAGGGAATTAAGTCTTTACCAAGTAACTATAGACCTGTTAGTTTAACTTCTATAGTTGGGAAAATACTGGAGAGATTAATAAAAGACCACATAGATGAGTTCTTGCTGGAAAAAAACTATTTAAGCAACAGACAGCATGAATTCATGAAAGACAGAAGTTGTCAAACAAACCTGATTTCTTTTTATGAAGAGGTAAGTAAGACCTTGGACAAAGGGGTGGCTGTGGACGTGGTATACTTGGATTTTTCAAAAGCGTTCGATACAGTTCCCCACACACGGCTCATGTGTGTCATGGATATGCAGTAGTGTTTGTCTGTCAGCTTACCTTCCTTCCCATGTGTTCATCTTAGAGGCCTGAGCCCTTTCACCTGGCTTCCTTTATAATCTCCTCCCAGCCTGACTCCACCCCAGGCCCTATCACAGAACACTATATTAACCTGTGCACTGCAAGCCTGCTTTGCTGATCAACGTGTTTGTTAGGCATTGTGTGTTTGGGTTCCTGCCTGCCGTGTGCTACGTCTGTCTCTCTGTTACGTTATTGGCTTGTCCCCGACTATCCCTGTCTGCTCGTGACCCTTGACCTTCGGCTCGTTCTTCGTTATCCTTGTCTGCTTGTGGCCCCTGACCTTCAGCTTGTTATTCGGTTCTCTCTTCGTGTGCTGCTGCTTCCCCTCTTTTCCCCTTATCCTACGGGGCGTGAGCTAGGAAACTCCAGGGGCCGCGACCTGGTCCCAGCCTGCAGCTAACATCCTCACCACTAGAGGCCCTGGAGAAGACCAGCTGGGTCTTAGACTCCGCGCCCTGGGGAATCTTGGCTCTAGCTTCCGTTTGGATCCCGGTTGTGCTCCTCTGGTCCCGCTTTCCACAACCACCCAGTTCCCTATCCGCAGAAGCCAGCCATAGGGTTCACTACCTCGCGGTGCACTCCTGTCCCCCTACGGTGTGCATCTGTCACCTGGCCACAGGTGACCCTGACAGTTTGATCAGCCATGAACCCGGCTGACATCCCGCTACCCGCGGATGATCCATTGCAGGGCATAGTTTGCAGACTTGAAACCCAGGAATCGAATCAGACTCAGGTGATGCGATTCCTCCAGGATCTGGCTTCTCGCTTCGAGCAGCTTCAGGCCTCCTTGGGAACCCTGAATCCGCAACCTCAAATACAATCAGCGGCTGCACCTATTGCACCAGTCGCAGCCACACACTCACTACAACTGCCAGCTCCGTCCCGTTTCTCTGGGGACTCCAAGGCTTGCAGGGGGTTCCTTAGCCAATGCACGATTCATTTTGAGCTCCAGCCCCAAAACTTCCTGTCTGATCGGGCTAAGGTAGCCTATATCATTTCCCTCCTCTCTGGTGAAGCTTTAGCCTGGGCAGCCCCTCTGTGGGAACTGAATGATCCAGTGGTTTCTAGCCTGTCTGGCTTCTTGAAACTTTTTCGGAATATCTTCGAAGAACCGGCTCGTGTCTCTTCAGCGGCCAGCGCCCTTTTACGTCTCCGCCAAGAGTCTGCTTCTGTGGGACAGTATGCCCTTCATTTCCGCATACTGTCGGCTGAGTTGAGCTGGAACAATGAGGCCTTAGTCGCAACCTTTTTGCATGGCCTGTCTGATAGAGTGAAGGATGAATTAGCAGGAAGAACCATTCCCACTGATCTGGCCGGCGTTATCTCCTTGTGTAACCAGATCGATATTCGCTTTCAGGAGAGGACCTTAGAAAAGCAACACCAGCACTCCTTGGTTCTTAGTCAGCCTGAGCTCCCCTCTCTTCGACCCGTAGAGCATCTCCTACCAGCTGAGGAACCCATGCAGCTGGTTCGGATCAGGCTATCCCCCGAGGAACGTGCTAGGCGCAGAACTCTTGGTCTGTGTCTTTACTGTGGGGGCAAAGGTCATTTTCGTGACACTTGCTCTCTTTGTCCAGAAAAACGTTCGGGTCCACTTCATCTGGAAAGTGGAGTATTGGACCCAGAAATATCACCTTCCCCTTCTCGTCTTCTGCTTTCTGTGTTCCTTCATGTTGGTGCTTCTTCTCATTCGGTCTCAGCATATCTGGATTCCGGAGCCGCTGGTAATTTCATGGACTGGGAAATCGCATCGTCCATGAGACTTACTCTTTTGCCCCTCACCACGCCATTGGTGGTCTTGGCGATTGATGGTACTGTTCTCCCAGGGGGACCTATCCGCTTCCAGACCCTCCCTGTTAAGATGTCGGTAGGGACACTCCACCAGGAGTGGATATCCTTCCTTATCTTACCCAAGGCCTCAACGCCTATAATTTTGGGTCTCCCATGGTTACAGCTCCATTCTCCTCATGTGGACTGGACTACTGGACAGATCCTGGCTTGGGGTCCCTCCTGTTCCTTGTCCTGCCTACCCAAGGTTGCCCCCTGTGAATCTGAGCCGGTCATTCATTCCAGGTTGCATAACCATTTACATTTCTCTGTCCCTAACCACCCTTGGACGCACAGCCAGGCTAGCTTGTCTACAAGTCCTGCAGTCGCTACGTCTTGCGATGCGATTCAGGTAGTCGCTACACCTGACTCAGCTATTCACTCTGCCTCTGTACTAGTTATGCCAGTCCAGCCCATGCCCAGTGAGCCTCCTACTTTTTCTTGTTCGGGACATTCTGCTTGTCCTTCAGCTATTCAGCTTGACTCCGGCGACATGTCACCTTCTAACCAACCTGACTTCAGGGTTCCACTGACATCTGCCCAGTCTGATGGTCCTGTGCAAGATGACCAGTTCCCCTTTAAGGGTCTAGGGGACCCTCCTCAGATTCCTGTTGATCCTCTCATGCCCTTGCTTATTCCTAGAGAGCCTTTGGTCCTCAATAGATCTTCTTGTCATCTCCCTACCTCATTTTCGGTCTCTGAGGATAATCTTAAGTACGAGGTTAGACAAGTTCTGGATTCTCGGCTCTGCAGAGGCATTCTTCAGTACCTTGTGCATTGGAGAGGTTTTGGTCCTGAGGAGGCATCTTGGATCGCTGCATCTGATGTCGCTGCACCTCATCTGTTGAGAAGGTTTCATCAGAGATTTCCCTTTAAGCCTGGGTCCAGGCGGGGGAGGGCCCTTAAGAGGGAGGGTACTGTCATGGATATGCAGTAGTGTTTGTCTGTCAGCTTACCTTCCTTCCCATGTGTTCATCTTAGAGGCCTGAGCCCTTTCACCTGGCTTCCTTTATAATCTCCTCCCAGCCTGACTCCACCCCAGGCCCTATCACAGAACACTATATTAACCTGTGCACTGCAAGCCTGCTTTGCTGATCAACGTGTTTGTTAGGCATTGTGTGTTTGGGTTCCTGCCTGCCGTGTGCTACGTCTGTCTCTCTGTTACGTTATTGGCTTGTCCCCGACTATCCCTGTCTGCTCGTGACCCTTGACCTTCGGCTCGTTCTTCGTTATCCTTGTCTGCTTGTGGCCCCTGACCTTCAGCTTGTTATTCGGTTCTCTCTTCGTGTGCTGCTGCTTCCCCTCTTTTCCCCTTATCCTACGGGGCGTGAGCTAGGAAACTCCAGGGGCCGCGACCTGGTCCCAGCCTGCAGCTAACATCCTCACCACTAGAGGCCCTGGAGAAGACCAGCTGGGTCTTAGACTCCGCGCCCTGGGGAATCTTGGCTCTAGCTTCCGTTTGGATCCCGGTTGTGCTCCTCTGGTCCCGCTTTCCACAACCACCCAGTTCCCTATCCGCAGAAGCCAGCCATAGGGTTCACTACCTCGCGGTGCACTCCTGTCCCCCTACGGTGTGCATCTGTCACCTGGCCACAGGTGACCCTGACAATGTGTAAGGTAAAGTCTACAGGATTGGAAATATCAGTTTGTAAATGGATAGAAAACTGGCTAAAAGACAGAATTCAGAGAGTAGTGGTTAATGATTCTTACTCTGAATGGTCCAAGGTTATCAGTGGTGTACCCCAAGGTTCAGTGCTGGGACCCTTACTTTTTAATATGTTTATAAATGATATTGGGTCTGAGATCAAAAGTAACATTTCTGTCTTTGCAGATGACACCAAGCTATGCAGTGGAATAACGTCCTTACAGGATGTCGCCAATTTACAAGCCGACCTCAATGCTCTGTCTAATTGGGCGACTATGTGGCAGATGAGGTTTAATGTTGATAAATGTAAAGTTATGCACTTGGGGGCTAATAATATGAATGCATCATACATACTAGGGGGAGTACAACTGGGGGGGTCCGTAGTGGAGAAGGATCTGGGGGTTTTGGTAGATCATAAGCTCAATAATGGCATGCAATGCCAAGCTGCGGTTTCCAAAGCGAGCAAAGTCCTTTCTTGTATTAAGAGAGGTATGGTCTCCAGAGAGAGAGATATCATTTTGCCCCTGTTCAAATCATTAGTAAGACCTCATCTGGAATATGCAGTTCAGTTTTGGGCCCCAGTTCTCAAAAAGGATATTGGGGAACTGGAGAAAGTGCAGAGAAGGGCAACAAAACTGATAAGAGGCATGGAGGACAAGGGGGCACTCTTTGCGTCTAGAGGAAAAGAGATTTCACCTCCAAATACGGAAAGGTTTTTTCACAGTAAGAGCTGTGAAAATGTGGAATAGACTCCCTGCAGAGGTGGTTCTGGCCAGCTCAGTAGATTGCTTTAAGAAGGGCCTGGATTCTTTCTTAAATGTACATAATATAACTGGGTACTGACATTTATAGGTAAAGTTGATCCGGGGAATATCCGATTGCCTCTCGGGGGATCAGGAAGGAATTTTTTCCCCTGCTGTAGCAAATTGGATCATGCTCTTCTGGGTTTTTTTGCCTTCCTCTGGATCAACTGTGGGTATAGAATTGGGTATATGGGATTGTACGATATATTTTTATTTTATTTTATTTTTAATTTTTTTTATGGTTGAACTGGATGGACTTGTGTCTTTTTTCAACCTGACTAACTATGTAACTATGTAAGGTTAGATTTTCCTTTCAAATGGGCTATGTCCCACATTAAATATCTAGGGATCCTCTTGCCCGGTATAACGGAGGAAATTTTCGCCCTCAACCCCCCCAATCCATAAAGACTTACAGGAGTGGCAGCATGGTAGGTTCTCCTGGTTTGGTCGCTGTGGCATAGTAAAAATGAACATTTTGCCTAGACTGTTATACGACTTTCAAGCACTCCCTATACAGGTTCCCACCACCTTCTTAAAAGCGGTGAATAGGGTACTGGTCCAGTTTGTGTGGGCCCGGAAACCCCCTCAACTAGCACAAGCAGTTCTCCGCCTCCCTAAGTTGAGGGGAGGCATGGCTCTGCCGGATGCGAGTCTCTATCACACGGCATACCATCGTACCCGTATATTGGATTGGTGCTGTCACGGCTCTTTGAAACAATGAGTGCAAATAAAGCAATCCTTAACGGGGGTCTACCTGGACTTCTTGCCCTGGTGTCAGCATCCCCTGCCGAAAATGATCTCAGATCATCCCACGGTGGGGGTAACTGTATAGACGGCTTGGAGAACTTTCCGCAACCTATCGGTTGCACCCACCCCATCCCCACTCACCCCGGTAGTAAGCAATCCGGCCTTCTCTCTGGGACTCAAGGACCCTAGATTTATGGATTTGAAACTTGTTGAGAGGTCACAGGTAAGACACTTCCCTAACAATGGAGAAGTAGACAGCAGATCATGGACAATCCAGCCCTGGCTGGGCTCTCCTTCTGGCAAAAGGTTCAATTATCCCACTACATTGGCTCACTGCCCCCCCTGACCGCCTTTTGGAGGCAATTGACACCCTTTGAGGTTCTATGCCTAGAACAGTCTCCGGTGAGGCATGCAATCTCCCTAACATACCAACTGCTGATATCCCCACCTCCAGACTTTTGGCCTCCCTACATCACCGGATGGGAGCGAAAGCTGGGATTTACACTCACGGCGAAACAAGTCGATCGGATCATTCTTTTCACTCACAAGATCTCTATTTGCGCAGGACACCAGGAGGTGGGCTATAAAGTTCTGTCCCGTTGGTACTACACGCCGGAGAAGATACACAGGATGTTCCCTCAGAGAACAGACTTGTGCTGGAGGTGTGGGGAGGAGGTTGGTACGCTCCTCCATGTCTTTTGGTCTTGCCGCATCCTACAGCCCTTCTGGTGGCCCGGTCCTCCTGAAGGGGGTCAACTGAATGCTCCCCGGATGGAGTGGGTATGACTGGAAGACGGTAACAACACCCCCCCTCCCCCCGTTTATATTTTACTTTATTTTCTCTTCTCTTTCCTTCCTCTACCCCATGCTCCCCGCTTTACCTATCTTTCTCTTTTTCTTTATCTCTCCACGAAGTCGGCACACGAGTGCCGAGCCATTAGAGCCGCTCTGTGCTGGGCTCTAATTTCAACCTCTATAAAACGGCCATTGCCACAAAAATGGTCATGCGGGATACGGTGACAGATTTCTCCTCTTTCTTGTGTGGTATGTGTTTTAAAGTATGGGGAGGATCAAATTTACTATAAAATGCATTAGCGTGTGTCTCTGTATTTCCGTATGCTCCTCTTTCTTAAATAAAGAATAAAAAAATAAAAAATCATCAATAAATATTCACACATCAATGACAAAGAATGTAAAGCATACACATTACAGGTGCATATTTTTGTGACCGAAAACTATGACTAATAATGAAAGGTGTCTATGTTTCTCCAGGGCATAGGGAAGGGGGGAAAGGGGGGAAAGGGAGAGTGGGGGGGGGGGGCTACTGTCATCATATAATACCATACTAGACCAGGAGAGACAAAGAATAACTACAACCCATTATAAGAATCAAGTTTGTTCAGTCCATGATTGCCAGATTCGATCGTATTTCTGAGGACACCCTCTATTAGTGTATGTTAGCTTATACATAGGTAACACAGCATTTATGGATGATTCCCAGGACTCAGGAGAGAAAGAGGCCCATTCCACCAATATTTCTTGTTTAGCATAGAACAACGGGAAAGAGACCAATAACTTGGTGTACGAAGGTCTCTGATCATCATCCTGAATGCCTATGAAGGCCAGTTCAGCCGACATCGAAATTGACAACTGTAAGCGGATATTAATACACTCCACAATTGCAGTCCAGTAATGCACCAATTGGGGGCAAGTCCAGAACATGTGAATATATGTGCTATCAGGGGATTGACACCGTGGACAATTCTGTGAACGCTGTGGATATATCCTATGCAGTCTTTGAGGCGTGTAATAAATTCTATGCTGGGGATATAAGTCCTCCACGTTTCCCACAGTGCATCCATTTTGGGTGAATCTACCCTAAGAAGAGCTAAATATAACGTAGAGAGGGGTTTATCTAAAGATTCCTGTGTTAGCAAAGCCTCAATAGCATAAGCTTTAAAATGGGTGGGAAACTGTGCTTTAGCTGCGTGCCGCAGCTGGTAGTATCGGAAGAACATCCATCCCGGGAGTCTATATTTAGCCGCAAGGTCTCGAAAGGAGAGTAATTCCCCTGCGAGCACAATATCCTTCAACACCTTTATCCCAAACCGGGCCCAAAGTTGTGGATCTGGAAGCATTCTTAAATGAGGAAGGGAGGGGTTCCCCCATAATGGGAGAAAGGGAAATCGCTAGTTAGGGTGAAGAAACCGCCTTCTAGCCAACGATCACAGTTATAGCTTTACTTTAGTGGGAACGGGGAGGGAGGGATATGCTGTTGAGCCCCTATAGACCAAATTGTCAAGTTCCATAAGTGAACCCAGAATGGCCGCCTTCAAAAAAACTGTAGCATTAGTTCAAGGTTGCTCAAACCACCATCTTACTGTGACTAACATAGCCACCCAATAATACATCATCAGGTTGGGTAGTGCAAGTCCACCACAACTCACTGGGAGTTGTAGCTTTGACCTGGCCAGCCAAGGAGGAGATCCTTTCCACAAAAAGGAACCTATACAGTTATCTAACTTTTAAAAAAAGGAAGAGGGGAGCCAAATTGGACAATTCCTGAATATATATGTAGCGGACCCCCCAAGATTGGGGTCATTATGCCTAAATTTAGGGGGTAGCCTGAGCAAATAGTTGGACTCAGGCTGTTGGAATTCTTTAAATTGGTTTCTGCTCTGAGGTGAAGTTGTCTGGCAGTGCAGTTCCCTGTGGCCTCTGGGTGGCGCTGTCGCCCAGGTCTCGGGTTGAACCACAGTTGACATTGCAACACTATTGGGTGTCCTCTCTCGGCGGCCATGCAGGGGGTGTGGTCTTCCCGCTGTGCATGCCGGGAGAGGGTACTTAAGGAGCGGACGCCTGCCTCCCTGTTCAACTTTCTCTATCTCCAACCTTTCCTGTCAAGTTGCAAGCAAGGAAAATAAACTATTTTATTGGGTTTAATACTGTCTGGACAATGGCCTTCTTCAAAGAGAGAGAGAATAGACTTTTCCCTACACTCTAGGGACGAGAACCAATGGAAAGAGGTAACAAGCTGCCGGACCCAAAACTATTAACACCGCTCACCCTCTACAAGATAGAGGATACTGGGCATGTGGCATGGTGTGTCCCATCTGCTGGTGGAGGTAAGCAGCGGAGTTAGGGATGTGTGTGCTACACGTGGGGGCTCGAGTCCGGGATCTTGCAGCTACCCCTGGAAGTTGGACTATTTTTTTCTCTCTCATGTCTGTGTGTTCTGTGGAGGTCGGCTATAAAAGGAAAATTGGACTGCGTCATTTGTCGAGAGAAATGGAGGTTCAGGACTGTGCTTTGAGTTTTTTTTAACTGCGTAGTTCGTGGGCGTACCTCAATAGAAGAAAAGCCTGCAAGCTGCGTGCAGGAGAAAAAAAGGGGGAGGAGCCCCCGCCAATTGTGAGTTGCACGTGGTGCATTTGGCTCAAATTGACAGTAGGAGCCTGGACTAGCAAGGAGAAGCAATATGTCTGCCACTCCATTGACTTCAGTTTCACTGGGACCTCGTATGTTCCCTAATACTACTACCATGGCCTCCGTCACTACGGAAACTTCCATCCCACCCGCCAAACGGAAAGTGGGATACGTGAAGGCCTCCCACGGCCGCGGTAGAAGCCTGCCCCAGCACCTGCCTGAACCGGATCTTCAGAGCGGAGGGATCTCCGAGAAGTCCACGTCAGGGGACGGTAAGGAGGCTGGGGGAACTGTGATAGCAAGTTTGCTGGGTAAGGGAAAGAAGCCCTTACCCCATACTACTGGGGACGTGTGGACAGCAGACCCTCGGGAACTTTCATCGTCTGGAGATAATGTGACTGTGTCCACAAAAAAACAATCTGCCCCCCGAAGAGTGTAACTCATCGGATTTTGAGTCCTCCTCTGAACTAGGTGATGATGTGGAGATTGACGAAATCTTCGTCAAGAACGGTTGGGACAGGATTTGGGTTACCGCGTCCCGCACCCATGGATTCTGGGGAAACTACACCCCGGGGGAAGGCCTCTGCTCTGGAGGAGAAGGTTGTTTCCATACCCACACCATCCACACCGACATCGCCCATGCCTGCTACTACAGAGAGACGTCAGCCGTTGCGGCCGCCCCTGCCAATATCAGAGGCCGTGTCGGTAAAGAGGTCCTCAGATGCCATTGTTTTGCCCGGAGCAGGAGACCGTGCGACCATGCCACCCATTGCTTGGTTGCAACGGCTCCTCCACAAGAAAGTAGAGGAAGAATATGGGTGGGAATACCCTTATGTCCCTAAGGAGCTTCTTTTTGAGATAGAGGCCTACTGTGAGAGATGGTACTCCGATTTTGTTTGGGAGCATTTGGGAGTGCCTAGATCCCGCAGGTACTTTGGGTGTTCGGCCGCCATGGCTGACTGTTTCAGAGGGTGCCGCAAAGATTGGAGTTATGGTCTGCACATTCATGCTGATCGAGTGGTGATCTGTAACAAGGAGAGGGAGGACGCTGTGTACTCTATAGAGACATTGGACAAGCAGTGGAAGACTCTCGTTCTCCCTGATCCTCGCTATGACCTCTAAAGCAGGAATTTGTGTGGCTTTTCCTTTATCCTGTTTTACATGGTCAAGCTGCCCTGGATTCAGAAAATCTGCCCTCTGTTACAGAGAAAGTCTATTCCGCAGAGGAAATAGGAGAGTTGTTTTTTTGTTGTTTCTCTCCCTCCTCTGCTCTTCCAGAAAAATGAAAGAGACAGTTTTTTTTTCTTTGATCTGGACTTTTGGGTAGTTTAGCCAGGGCCAAAGCAAGAGACGTTGTGGTCAAGGTGGGAAGTGTTTGTGCGTGCAGTGATTTATTCCCACGCGCAAAATAGAAGAGGTAATGACTTTGTATAGCCATCAGGTGGCAGCGGTTTGCCGAACTTTTATTTTCTTTATTAGAAAAGGAAAAGTAATAGAAAATAAATTATATTTAGAATATACCAAGTAATGCTAGGATTAGCATATTATACTTGCAGAAGGAAGTCATTTCTTTCCGGAGAAATGGCTTACTTCTTCGTATAGTTAGGGAATAGGATGTTTTGAAGTGATGCATCTTGTTTTTTTTTTCTTCTCTCTCTCTCCCTCTGCTGGTGTGGTCTGCTATCAACTCTACCGGAGAATGGATGGGGTAGTTATTCAGGAGGGGGTGGGATGTGTAAGATGTGATATGTTGTGTGTATTGATAACAAAATGATATTGAGAATGGGATGTCAAGTTTTATATTGCTATATGTTTTTTCTCTTCTTCTTCTTCTTTTTTTTTCCCCATTTCCCAAAATATTTGGTTCAGGCACCATTTCCAAATTTGTAGTATAGTTGAATAAATCAACACCTACTCAGGATTGAGGGGGTCTTTTGATTTATTCTAAGCCACTGAGACAGTGTCTTTTTTAGGAGGGGGTGTGTGTAGCGGACCCCCCCCCCCAAGTTGCCTGAGCAAATAGTTGGGCTCAGGCTGTTGGAATTCTTTAAATTGGTTTCTGTTCTGAGGTGATGTTGTCTGGCAGTGCAGTTCCCTGTGGCCTCGGGGTGGCGCTGTCGCCCAGGTCTCGGGTTGAACCACAGGTGACATTGCAACACTATTGGGTGTCCTCTCTTGGCGTCCATGCAGGGGGTGTGGTCTGCCCGCTGTGCATGCCGGGAGAGGGTACTTAAGGAGTGGACGCCATTGGCGCGGGGCTCTTTGGCGTGTATCCCACCTTCAGTGGCCCTCATGGCCAGGGATACGTGTGTGTGTATTCAGTCCTGGGCACCTTTAGCCCAAGGCTGCATCGTTCCAGGTAGGCCCAGCACCTTTAGCTGAGGCCTACGCCAGAAAGCGGAGTCCCAGGGTACCAGGGGAGGACCTATCCAAGGGATCGGTGAAGGAAGTCACTGTCTCGGGAGAGGCCTGGTTACCTGTCATTATCCGCCAAAAGCCTTGTAACGTGCCCTATTGGCATAAAAGTTCTTAAGTGTTACAAGCGCTGGGAAGTTCGGGACTGAGAGGTTCATGTCCTGATCGTATCCATAGGAAAAGAACATAAAGTGAATGTTCGTGCTCCACAACGGCTGCTAGGACCATGAGAGGGGACTATCAGGGTGAGCAAAACCCACTCAGGCTTGAGTGGCGACGAGGGTAATTAAGTGCAGCGTACCTGAACCTGCCTCCCTGTCCCTGTTCAACTTTCTCTATCTCCAACCTTTCCTGTCAAGTTGCAAGCAAGGAAAATAAACTATTTTATTGGGTTTAATACTGTCTGGGCAATGGCCTTCTTCAAAGAGAGAGAGAATAGACTTTTCCCTACACTCTAGGGATGAGAACCAATGGAAAGAGGTAACTCACTGCAGGACCC
The DNA here is from genome assembly GCA_029206835.1 of Rana muscosa. Classification (NCBI taxonomy): domain Eukaryota; kingdom Metazoa; phylum Chordata; class Amphibia; order Anura; family Ranidae; genus Rana; species Rana muscosa. The sequence goes on along the minus strand of CM055120.1, from coordinate 138,463,625 downwards.
AAAACTATTAACACCGCTCACCCTCTACAAGATGGAGGATACTGGGCATGTGGCATGGTGTGTCCCATCTGATGGCGGAGGTAAGCAGCGGAGTTAGGGATGTGTGTGCTACATATGGTTAAATTTAGGTAGATAAATCATTTTCAGTATATTTTTGCAACTCAGGAGGTTGAGTGGTAAGTTACTCCATCTAGAGCAATGGTCCTTGAGTCGCATAACTACAGGCTGGAGATTCAGACGTTTGAAATAATTGGAGATCTCTCGTTACCATAATCCCTATATATTTGAACTCCTCTACCCAAAGCAGGGGGTCTGGGCCGCAACTGTCTGGGCCTGGGGATCAATAGGAAACAGGACTGACTTCGACCAGTTAATCCTAACTCCTGAGAAGTGCCCAAACTCATTAAAGGCCTCCAGGGCAGCGTGCCACAAGGCATCTGCGTCATTTAAGTACAACATTTCATCATCTGCATACAGCAATATTTTCTCCTTCAGAGGACCAACCCATAATCGTTGAATGCATCTGGACTCTCGAAACAGAATTGCCAGCGGTTTAAGGGCCAGCGCAAACAGACTGGGTGACAGCGGGCAACCTTGACGGGTCCCCCTCTGGAGGAAAAAATTATCAGAGAAGGTGTCATCTGTGCAAATCCTAGCCCTGGGAGATCTGTACAACATGCCCAGCCAGTGTAGAAACCTAATGCCAAATCCAAACCTTTTCAAGACCTCCCACACGTACTCCCACTCTACGGAGTTAAATGCTTTCTCCGCATCCAGCGAAGCAATGACTCTTGTTCCCCCGTTATCATGAGAGGCTAAGTTTAGGAATAGTCTACGGATATTGATATCAGTGCCCTTCCCTGGCATGAACCCCATCTGGTCAACATGAACTAGGTCCTCCATCACCTTAGCGAGACGGAGTGCCAGTATCTTGGCCAAAAGTTTGGCATCAGCATTAATTAAAGAAATATGCCTAAAGGAGGCACATTCTTCGGGGTCCTTACATGGTTTGGGCACCAACACCACTATCGCCTCAGACATTGAGTCCGGAAGGGAGTCCAGGGAGGAAAACTTGGCTAAAAGAGAAGTCTGGGAGCCATCAACTCCTGGAAAACAGAGTAGAACTCAATTGGAATTCTATCTGGGCCAGGAGCCTTCCCTGACTGCATACGACTCATTGCCCCCTGCACTTCCTCAAGGGAGATATCCTTGTCTAAAGCTTTACATTTCTCCAAGTCAAGTGTGGGAAAGGTAATCTGATCTAGATAGCGAGTCAGATCAGCAGCGTCATAAGTCATCCTAGTGGTGTACAACTCCTGATAGAATTGGAAGAATCTGTCACTGATTTCCGTGGAGGTAGTCAGGGAACATCCGTCTGAATCTTTCAGCCTACCAATATGTGTCATTGTGTATTGTCCCTTGGCCAGCCATGCTAGAGGTCTGCCATTTTTGTCGCCAAATTCAAACACCCTTTTAGTAAGAGCAATGCGAAGTAAGGATTGTTCCCTCAGGGTGTGCTGCCAGGAAATATAGTTAGTTTGATCCTCCAATTGCCTGAGAGACTGCATAGATTGTCTTTTCCTTGCAGCTTTTCTAGTTTTGTATTGCCCTCTGAGCCAGGATTTAAAAGCGTCCCAAACCACCAAGGGTCCAGCTGAGTTTACTTTACTTAACCAAAGATTGCACAATGCTTTGGGGAGAGTTTCTTAAATATCAGGGTCCATTATCCAGTATCTGGACAACCGCCATACCCTCCGACCCTCCACAGGGGAAAGTTGAATCGTGATAGTTAGCAGAGCATGGTACGAGATACCTCTAGAAAGGATCTCAGCAGAGACCACCCTCCGCAAAAGAGCAGAGGAGGCAAAAGCCAAGTCTTTGCGGGACAGGGTCCGATAAGTGGTAGAGAGGCAGGTATAGTTTTTATCTGAGGGGTGAAAATGGCACCAGACATCAGTCAAATGAAAGGAAAATGCCCACTGAGAGAGACCCTATTGGATAGGATCAGAGGGGAGGTGCCTATCCAGTTCCCTGAACATTACAAAATTAAAGTCACCAACAATAAGTACATTGTCAACATTATACTGAGTAATATCATGCATCAACAAGTGGAGGAGGGGGAGGCAACCTCTGCAATTAATGCATGTATGATCATATATCTATCCCCGGGTCAGTCTTTACCGCCATGAGCCGAAAGGGCAGGGATCTGTGCACCAGTATGCTAACATCCCTAGCATAATTAGAATAGGAAGCATGATAGTGTGCACAGACCCGGGCCTTCTTTAAGCTATGGATTCGGGACCCATAAGGTGAGTTTCTTGCAGAATGCAGAACTGGGGGTTGTGTTTCCGTAAATAGTTAAATACCAGTGAACGTTTAATAGCATAATTGAGACCTCTAACATTCCACGACAATACTGTGAACTTAGCCATATTTGAGATTCCATGAAGCCCTATAGACATAGGGAAGTACCTTATGTCTGTATGCTCACAGTGAGCAAACTAAACCGCTGGAATGGGAGATAGTGGCACGCCTGAACATTGGACTGATGACATTGAGTGAGAGTAAAAAAAGACCAACTAAATATAGAAAAAAACATGAAAACATTGAACAAATCCAACCATGGTCAGCAACGGTCGACCAACCCCACCCCGTGCACCCCCAAACATTGAGAGGCACTTAAATCCCAAACTTAGTCCGAGGACTAACAAACGTATGATGGAGTCGTGTAACGAGACTAGGACATTCTCAAGCCTCAGAGACGTGAAGTAGATATGTTGTATAAAGCACAAATGTGAACCGTCCCAGAGATGCTGGAGACATGTGTATACAAGCAGTTTTTGATTTTCCTTTTTTTCACCTGGATGAGCAGGGGCACATACTTAGCATCTGTTGCAATAAAACAGGGAACATAAAAAACAGTAAGGTTTGCGGTGAGGGTAAGTTCTTCCAAGAGTCACAGTGATCACAGAGTATAACATCAGTGCAAGGGGTAAAGTCCCAGCCGCCCCTCTAAACGTCCCCATTCAGCAAAGGTGCTCAAGGGACAAAAAAAACATGAGGCAGGGAACTTGTCAGAACTCACCCATCCTCTGCAGCGGCCCAGAAGGAGTGGCCCCTAAAGACAGGGGAAAATGAGAATGGCATAAAGTTCTCAAGCACCGAAACCACTATGGAGGTAGTGCTTCCAGCCATGCACTGGCATCCTTGGGGTTAGTAAAGAATAGCATGGTAACCACCTGCAGCTTTGCCGTGAACAGGATGCTGTTCCTGATGCCTTTAACACGTAGAGCAGCCTTGATGGTGTCAAAGAAGCGGCGTTGCCGTTGGGTCCCCATGGTGTAGTCCGGGAACAACAGGAGCTTGACGTTGCGGTAGGGCCACTCTCCCGCCACTCAAGCCGCCCACAGCAGTTCATCCCTGTCTCGAAAATTAAGCAGCTGGAGTATGAGGGTGTGGGGTGGGGCTCCCTCTGGGCCATGCCTAGATGGGATAAGGTGGGCCCTCTCCACTGTGAAATATGGTGAGAGCTGGGCCGCGGTGGGGGAAGAGAGCGTAGCATTTCCTCAGTAAAGACCGTGGTATTCCAGCCCTCTACCCCTTCCGGGAGGCCCACAATGCGGAGGTTGTTTCTATGGCTCCGGTTCTCTGCTTCTTCCGCTCTATATTTCAGGGTCCTCACCTTAGTTTGCAAGGCCCGGATGGAGGCAGCGTGGTCAGTCACAGAGTCCTCCACATCCCCAATGTGTTGCTCAGCCGCCACGAGCCTGGTACGAATCTTGTCCAGGTCTTGCTGCATTAATCCCACATCCATTTGAACTGCCTCTATCTTGGAGGTTAACAGAGTCTGACAGGAGGTGATAGCTGCCATCACCTCCTGAATGGCAGGTGGTGCAGATCCAGCTTCTTCCTCGTGGTCCGTTTGTGACGCCATATTGCTAAGGCGCGCTGATGATCTCGGTGCGCCGGACAATGGGCTGGCTTCAGCCGACTCACACGGGGGGAATCTCAGTTTCTTTCCCCACTTTTGACACCCAGAAGTTCTATAAGGCATCCAGAGACCACAGGCACCTCAAAAGCTTAATGTTACCCAGGTGCGGATGATATTCCAGATCACACTCCAGCAGAGCTCAGAAAGAACGTCTGCTCAGTCCGCCATGTTGGCCATGCCCCTGCCTATGGAACTCCTTACCCCAACCTGTCCAATTATCTCCTACTCTATTAGCTTTTAGACGATCCCTGAAAACCCTCCTCTTCAGAGAAGCCTATCCTAGCCACACCTAACAACTGTACTTTCATTTTCTTCATCAGTTCATCCCCCACAGTTATTACCTTTTGCTTCACTTAACCCTCCCTTCTAGACTCTAAGCTTTAACGAGCAGGGCCCTCTGATCCCTCTTGTATTGAATTGTATTGTAACTGTACTGTCTGCCTTTATGTTGTAAAGTGCTGTGCACACTGTTGGCTCTATATAAATCCTGTATAATAATAATAATAATACTTGCATTATCCAATCATGTGCAGATTAAGTCAGTAAATAGGGATTTTCTTTTTATATGATTAGATATTTAGAGTGAATCTTCACACATTTTATTGTCAAGTTCTTTAGTAAATCAGAATCTATGACTCCAGACACAACATTAATATTAGACATGTGTCGAAAAATTAGTTTGTTTTCGTTTCATTCTATTTTTGTTTTTCAGGTCATTTGTTATGATCGAATTTCGTAAATTCGTAAATTTGAAAAAATCTGGGGCTGTACACTGGTTCTCCGTGATGCCTAAACAACTTTGTGCAGAGTGGCATGATGACACGGTGGCGTCAATGCATTTTGCTCACGTGAAATGCATTGACGTCACTGTGTCATCTGACCCGGTTTCCAGACTATACACATGCGGCTCCAACTTACGCATCATGCCGCTCTGCACAGAGTTATTTAGGCATCACGGAGAACCATTGTAAAGCCCCAGCTTTGAAGAGTTTGGATGAGCATCAAGTAACACGCACTTGGATGTCTGTCTAATCTGCTAAATTGACTCAGAGACCTGCTGATTGAAGACTTAGGGAGCTCTATGGTGTTTACATCAGTGTTAATTTTGGCAGCAAATTTCGCTTTAGTTTTAGTCTTAAGCCCCGTACACACGGTCGGACTTTTGCCCAACAAACTTCGTTTTGAGCAAGTTGGACCAACAATCCGACCGTGTGTACGCTCCATCGAACAAACTTTTTTCGTTTGGTTTTGGATTTCATCGGACAAAAGTTGGGTCTGCAAACGGACAAACTTTTGCCCAACAAAAGTCCGATGGAGCAAAGTCCGACCGTGTGTACAGAAAACCATCGGACTTTAGTCCGATGGACAAAACAACTAATGTTAAAATCAACCAACAATAGCAGAAGTTGACCAAAGGGTGGCAGTAAAGAGCAGAAAAAACCCGCGATGTTGTAAGAAGTTTTAAGAAAGTTTGCAGAAAAGTCAGAGCGTGTGTATGCTATGGGTGTTCCCATCCAACTCCGTTCGGACAAAAAACCACGGAAAAGTCCGATGGAAGTCTGACCGTGTGTACGAGGCTTTAGTCTTAGGACTAAAATGGCATTTTAGTTTTAGTCCCATTTTAGTCTTCTGCAATTGTTTTAGTTTTAGTCATATTTAGTCGACTAAATCTCCAGTAGATTTTAGTCAACTAAAAGGTCTTACGTTTTAGTCTACTAAAATCTCCAGTACATTTTAGTCTACTAAAACTCATTTTAGAAGCAGAGAAAGGGAGCCGAATATGTTATTATTTATGGTATTGAGATATGAACATGCACTACAGACTCGTGTTCATTTTGAAGCCAAATTTCTATTTAGTTTTAGTCTTAGTCTTTTGACTAAAATGGCATTTTAGTTTTAGTCCCATTTTAGTCTTTTGACTAAAATGCCATTTTAGTTTTAGTCGTATTTTAGTCATCTCAGTTGTTTTCGTTTTAGTCATCTTTTATTCGATTAAAATAGTATTCATTTAGTCGACTAAACGTTTTAGTCGTTTTAGTCGACTAAATTAACACTGGTTTACATCCTATGGTCACGGACGGACCACGGAAGAAGCTGCACTGTGGGTGAGATCTTTCCATGGGACGGTGAAGTCCTGCTATTTCCCCTCTATATTATGTAATATGCATGTCAGTTTTCATAAGACTTAATTGTTGCGGCTTCATCTATAAGAAGCAGCACTGCTCTAACCATAAATGCTCCCCTACAACCAGTTCATCTGCTTGCAGTAACTCCATTCTATATCAATCTGCATGTGCATCTGTAAATGTCTTTGGACAGTATGCTGTTGCTCTCCCCACATTGCTGCTATTATTGAAGGTTGTTCTGTTAGACTGGTATCTCCGACTCTGATATTTTGACACCACTGCTTTATCATTTGATTTAAGGGTATCCTTTGAACTGCAAGAATTGGGTGCCATTGGATGCTTATATCTTGGTTTCATTACCTGGTCACCTGCCTGTGAGCCCGAGCTGTTTTTATTCATTTTTGACAACATTGTCATAATGTTTTATGATCATTGGTGAAGGTTTTCATACACATTGGCTCACTGGATCCCCTTTTTAAATTTGAGTGGGACCCCCTGTCACTGCTCGGAGTCGGTATGCTCCCTTGATCTATCAAAGCTAGTGTGCACCTCAGAATTTTTAGTATTAGCTGAAGCCAATTTACACCTCAGAATATGTATAGAAATAGAGAAAAATAATTGGGACTTTATTGGTACCACACTACAAGTAGATATTTTTTAAAAAGACATCTATTTTTTTTTTTTTTTTTAAACAGATATAGAAATATTGGATATTTAGGATCCTCCTCTGTGGATGACAGTGATTCTACTGTTTGGCTTTAAGCATACTACCACATATTATTTTGTGTTCCACAGAAGGAGGATTCTGGTAATGAAACTTCTACATTTTGATATCTGGTGCCATTCCTCAGGACTCCACAGGTAGAAATCGATTGTCTATCTGCTCCAAGAGGGATGATTACTCACCCTCTATGTTACATCGTTATTGTAAACTGTTATAGATTAATGAAGGTGTAGCGGGTTCTTGAATTTAGGGAAGCATCTGGGTGCTAGTGTAACCCAGGTGCCTTGATTGTTAGGAAATTCAAGGTTCCCTTTGTGAGTCTTGGAGGACTCTGGTGGTGTGAAGTTCTCGCCGGCCTAAAGGTGGCGTTGTTGCCTTGGACCGGGGCTGGGCTCGCACTGCAAGACTGTGCCTTTTTGTCCTCCCCTGGAGCTGGTACAGCGGGATGGGGAACCCAATGTGACGCGAAGGGAGAGGTCATAAAAGGGGTGGACGCCCTGACCTCGGGGTTCAGAGTTGGAGGACGCGGCCGCACCCAGGCACCTTCAGCTTGGGTGCTGGTGTTCCGGTGCTCCAGGCCTAGGTGCCCTTGGCCTAGCTGGAGCGGAGATGGAGTCCATCTCAGGCACCTTTAGCCTGGGGTGAGGTACTATGGCGGATGCCTGGGGCTCAGTACCTTCGACTGAGTTCCGCGAGGGTGGAGGAATCCGAGGGGGCCCTAACTCCTTGGGTGCCCGTGTCTGAGTTTGTGAGGACTGGTGCGCAGTAACTTCTCCGAAGAGTCCGGCGCTGCATCGCTGGTGACGGAGAGGCCTCCACTTCTCCCTTGGACAGATTTCTTCCTCTGACAGGGGCAAAGTGAGCGAAGGTAATTCCCGTTCTATATCACTTAGTCAGTGGCAGTGACTATTCACCACTGGTGACAGCACAGTGGGCAGCAGCAGAAGGGAAAGGATTGTGCTTCGATCTGTCCCCATTTTCCAAAAGAAAAGAGATTGTTTTATTGCTTGGCAAGAAGAATAAAACTGAGTTGGACCTATTCACTGTGTGGAACTCGGGTTACTAAAGCAAAGGAGTCAGGGACGAAGGACTGGACTTGACTCTAGGACACCTATACAAAAGACCCAATTTGCTGGCTTTCACCTCTTAGCTATGGAGGACATGGGCCATGGTGTATCTCATCTCTCTCTCCCAGGTACCCCTAGACAACAGCCACATAACCGATAAAGATAGAGAGAGGGGTAAGTCCGCTACACGTGGAGGCTCGTCCGGGATATGTGTATGGTGTCTGAAATTGAACTTTGCTGCCCGGAGGAGTTTCGAGTAGGTCGGCCATATTGGCCAACGCGCCACGAGGCAACCCACAACTGTGTAGTTCATGGGCGGAGCAAGGGAAAAGCCTGCAAACAAGTGCAGAAGGTGGAAGGAGTCTGGCTACGTGGACGTATGCACGTGGAGATTCCAGCACAGGTGGGTCAGTGTGCAATGGAGCAGCAAAGAGAGAGGATGGCTTCAAGTGCTCCAGGGATTTCAGTTCCTTCCTTGGCGGATATGTCTTCTCTGGCTGCTCCGATTATGGATACGGGGATAAGACTAAGGCCCCGGGGGCGATTGGCTCTGTATACCTACAGAGACATGGAGGCCCTCGGTGTGATCAGTCCCAGCTGTTCGGGACTGGTGATCCAGCTGAAGCCGTTCGGGTGCTGTGAGGTCTGCAAAGAATTCCTCTTCGAGGTGGAACCATCCACAGAAAAGCCTCGTGCTTTCCACCTCAACTACCTCACAGGGACTGCCACTCCGGAGGGAGAGATTGATGCTGGTGCGTTCCCCATGCGCGCTGATCCGGGCGAAGTGACTGCCCAAGCGGAAGTGAAAATAGAAAAATCCGAGGATGCTGCCTCGGTCACCAGCAGCTCCCTGCTCCGGCCTCCGAAGAGGAAGGTCGGCCTAGTGATGGCCTTGTGTGGTCGTGGAGGAGCTTCGCCCCACTGCTTGCCTGGCCTGGATGGATTTGGTAGACAACGTCCTGGACATCTTTGTTCGTCTAAAGGCCCAGGTGAGCCAGGGGTTGGGACTGTCTGTGTGGTAAAAAGTGGCGGTAGCCCACATTCGGTAGAGGCCGTCATGGGGGGGTAGTTCCGTGACTGGGAATTATCTGCCCGCTGAGTGCTACGACACCTCTGACATGGATTCATTGTCTGACAATGGCGATGATGGGGAGATAGACAAAATCTTCCAACAGAAGGGATGGGACAAAATGAAGCTACCCTCGGCCCGTGTCACAAAGGACCTGCCCAGGTCTACTGGAGATAGTACACCTCGGGTAGAGGCCTCGGCGCCAAGGGAAGTAGCTGGCCCTCTGTCTGAAGTTCCCCTTCTGGATTCAACATCCATTTCACCTGCTCCTGTTTTGGGAGTGCAACGTCAGTCACTGCGGGCTCCTAGGCCCTGGTCTACCGAGGTGGTGAACGCACCTCGCCACCCAGAAGCGATTGTTCCACCTGGAGAAGGAGACCGAGCTACTATGCCACCTTTGTCAAGGCTGCAGCGTCTCTTTGGCCAGAAGGTTGCTTAGGAATATGGGTGGGAATACCCGTATCTGCCTAGGGAACTGCTCTACGAGGTGGAGGTCTTTCGGCAAAGATGGTATGATACCTTTGTGTGGGACAAACTGAAAGTACAGCAAGCACGGCGGTATCTTTCCTGTTCACCAACGGTCACCAAGAAGTTCCAGGACTGTAAAGCTAAGTGGATGCTGGGAAGACACATTCATGCGGACAAAGTGGTGATCTGCCGCAAGGAAGGAAAAAGTGTTGAGTACCATGTGGAGGCTTTTGATGACCGTCTGAAGCCTGTGTCATTGCCTCATCCAAGGTTTTACCTGTAAAAAGAAGAGGGGGAAAGAGACTCCCGTATGCTTTTCTTTCCTATTCCTGGCTGAACTTTCCGGAGTGCCTTTACCGGAACACAGGGAAAGTGCCCTCGTTTTTTTTTTTGTATTTGGGCAGTTCTACTCGTTGGAGATATGGGAGCTGTTTTTGTTTTGTTCTCCCTCCTTCTCCTGGCACTCAAAAGAAATCATTGACTTTGGGTTTTAGTTAGTGTAGGGTCACAGAGAAATGATCAAGAGGAAAGTTCATCTGGAAGTGATGAGTGTCTTGATCGCGGCACTCTCACCAGGTGGCAGTGTTGCGCAACGATTGTTTGTTTTTTATCATGCAGCACTTATTGGAGTGAATGGGTTTCTTCTAGGATAGACTCATTCATTCCAAGCAAACACACATGTTGGTAGGATGTATATTTATTTTCTTTCCCTCTGCAGGAGACTCGACTGTCAAGACTACTGAGAATGGGTGGTCCTTAGATAGTCAAAGGGAATGTAATGTGTGAAATGTAAAGTGTCGTTGAAGGTTTTATGGTTATGATTGTTTATGTTTCCTTTTCCCATCAGGTCTTGGCACAATTCAGGGCTAAAATGTGTAGTTTGGCTTCTGGGATGAGCTTGTGTCACCACCCTTGTGGGGTGTGGGCTTGTACCAGACGCTGGGGACCAGCGTCAAATCACCAGGGGGAGTGTGTAGTGGGTACTTGAATTTAGGAAAGAATCTGGGTGCTAGTATAACCCAGGTGCCTTGATTGTTAGGAAATTCAAGGTTCCCTTTGTGAGTCTTGGAGGACTCTGGTGGTGTGAAGTTCTCGCCGGCCTAAAGGTGACGTTGTGGCCTTGGACTGGGGCTGGGCTCACACCGCAAGACTGTGCCTTTTTGTCCTCCCCTGGAGCTTTTCCAAAAGAAAAGAGATTGTTTTATTGCTTGGTAAGAAGAATAAAACTGAGTTGGACCTATTCACTGTGTGGAACTCGGGTTACTAAAGCAAAGGAGTCAGGGACGAAGGACTGGACTTGACTCTAGGACACCTATACAAAAGACCCAATTTGCTGGCTTTCACTTCTTAGCTATGGAGGACATGGGCCGTGGTGTATCTCATCTCTCTCTCCCAGGTACCCCTAGACAACAGCCGCATAACCGATAAAGATAGAGAGAGGGGTGAGTCCGCTACAAAGGTAAGGAAGAGTGGTTTTCTATATATATATATATATATATATATATATATATATATATATATATATATACTGTGTATATATATATATATATATATATATATATACTCTTACTAAGAAATAGTGTAGTTGTGTTTCTATTTAATTAACAAACCTGTGGACTTACTTGGGATATTATGTTTAATCTAGGACAACTTATCCATATTCAGAGTTTAGTTAATATACCTACCCCCCCCCTTTTTCTCTCCATGGGTGGTAACACCATTGATTTACCAGTAAGTGTGATGCTTTATATATTTTTGTTTTGCTTTTTAATTTTTTGTAGCCTCATACATACTATACACTGTTGTCTTTAGGTGTGTCCCCATATCTACCTACAGGGGAGTTTGACCTAGCCGTCCCGCCCTCCCCCTACTTGATCCCCACTGTTTTTGTAAATGCTGTTATTTTGAGAGATCGTTCTTGTTTGTACGGTATATAATATTATATTCTATGAGGTTTTTATTCCAATTTAGACCTACACCATATAATAACTCTTTATCTCCTGAAGAAGTGTACACCATGCAAAACTTGTCGAGCAATGATAGCAATGAGCCAATTATATAGCGGAATACCACCATTCCTTCAGTAGCCAGCATTTTGGATACCTGACTTACATAGGATTATGATAACATATTATATGTCTTCTGTTTTGTATCTTTTTGGAGGGTCCCTACCTATATACTAAGGGTTAATGGTGATATTAGCTTCATCATTTTTTTATACTGTTCTAAACATAAGATTTACATAGATATTTCTATATCTGTTTTTTAAAAAAAAATCCAACACATATATGTCTTTTTAAAAAATATCTACTTGTAGTGTGGTGCCAATAAAGTCCCAAATCTTTTTCTCTATTTATATACATATTCTGATATCCAGAGACATGGCACAGTATATCTGCAAATGTCCTTATTTAATTAATATACACCTCAGCATTATAGCCCAATGCTTTGCTGCATCTACAGTCTTCGCTGAACCACCACTGTACCTCAGCTATATCTGCAGTCTCTGTACCACCTCCACTGCATTGGCAGCCCCTGCAGCACCTTTATTCTGTCTCAGTCTGACTGACACCTCTGCACCTACAGTCTTCATGGCATCCACAGCCAGTACCCCTGATGGACCATCTGTGTACCCACATCCTCAGTTCCTACTTCATTCCTAGTATAAAACCATGCTGCACAACATCCCTGCATTCAAAGTCTACATGGCATGCACAATCTGCTGTGCCTTCTCTGTACCCACAGCCTCAAGCCTCCTCTGTACCTCTCTGCATCTAAAGCATCAAGCCTCCCAGCTATTCAGTGCTTTATACCGCTCTCAAGCTCCAATTCCTCATTACAAGGCACTTACCCTCCTCTGCCTCTGTTGCGTGATCTGGTGGTAGCCAGCTAAGCTCAAACAGTCCCAAAGTGGGATCTCGGGTAAACCGCTGCTTAGATTCCAGTCCCAAGGGAAACAGCCTCACAGAGGAAAAAAGTCCACCTCTTTTCTGTGCATCGAGCCAATGCAATTTGTGTGGCCTTTTTCTGTTAAACACATTCTTTACTAAATATTGGCCATGACTTAACCACTTGAGCTCCAGAAGGTTTACCCTTCTTCCTGACCAAGGCATTTTTTATGATACCCCACTTCGTTACTGTAACTGAAAATTGCGTGGCCATGCGACACTGTACCTAAATAAAATTGTAGTCCTTTTTTTTCCCCCACAAATAGAGCTTTCATTTGGTGGTAATGGATAATTTTGATAAAAAAATCATAATTGTTTTATTTTCTGCCATAAAACATACCCAATAAAAAAAATTAAAAAATCTAATTTCTTCATTAATTTAGGCCAATATGTATTCTGCTACATATTTTTTGGGTAAAAAAAAATCCCAATAAGCATATATTGATTGGTATGCGCAGTTATAGCGTCCACAAACCATGGGATATTTTTTTTTCTTAAAGTAATGGCGATGATCAGTGACTTATGGCAGAACTGTGATATTGTGGTGGACAAATCAGACACCTAACTGACACTTTTGACACTTTTTGGGGACCAGTGACACTAATACAGTGATCAGTGCTAAAAAATATGCACTGTCACTGTACTAATAGCACTGGCACGGAAGGGGTTAACATCAGGGGTAATCAAAGGGTTAAATGTATGCCTAAGTTGTGCTTATTAACTGTGGGAGAGGAGGTACCCGCCGCTGGGCTGCTTCTGTGTATAATCACAGCGGGAGCAGGTCGCCGGCAGCGCATGTGCCCCAACCTGGAAGTGTCAGATCACGTACTGGGTACATGATCTGGTACAGAGCGGCCACCCTGTCACAGTAAATGTACGTGGGGCAGTCGCTAAGTGGTTAAAAGGGTATGGTAAATGTATTTGACTCTGAGAAAACTTGCCTAGTATAGAATGTGGAAGTATGGAATAAAAAAATGTACAGTGCAGCATACAGAATGATTCAGCGCAGAAAAGGAAATGTGAAGCACAGTATACAGAATGAGGTGGTATGGAATTTTGATACCTGTATCAACCCATACATGGGTCAATTACTTTTTATACTAGTAATTCATATATGTCACCAGCCCCTATAATCATTTCTTACCATGTCTATTAGTCTTTGACAACTGCAATATACCCACATATGGGTTCAATTACTTTTCATACTGGTAATTCATATAAATTGCATGGTCCATATACATTTACCAATTCATATGTGTTAGAATTCCATTGGTAAGCCCCTATAGGTTGAACTATTTACTTTTACATTGATAACCCATACATTTTATGGTATACTCATACATACTATTTATATTTTTATTATTAATTCAATAGAAACCTTACTAGACGACCAATCCGCCAATAACGTTGTATATGGCGATCCATTATCACCCTGTGGTCCTCACACTGCAATTGATCATGTGCCGAGATGGCCCCCTCAGTTCCCGCTAATAATTTAGTACCATTGATGACAAGGTTAAGACAGAAGTGCCGCGTGTGGAACAGACTTCCACTCTCGGTGGTCGGACATTGCAACCTTGTCAAAATGGTCTGGATGCCTCAGATCCTATACGTCATACACAACTCCCCAGTATGGATCCCAAAGTATTGGTTTAAAAAATTGGACAGCGTATTTAGGGAGCTGATATGGAAAAATGGAGCGGCAAGAATTCGCCTCCGCACTTTACAGCAAACCAGAGAGAGGGGGGGCTTAGCACTGCCCAACCCGAGAAACAACTTCTTAGCTGCACAAATACAGCATATGAGTGGAAGTAATTTACCGGTGAGCAGGGAGGCTGGGAAGAATCTACTACTGAATGATACAAGTCATGATACAGAGGTAGAGGCAGTGGAGGCGGACTCTTTCTGTTCTAGGTGTCCAACAGGAAAACTGATGGTAAAATGTTGGGAAACGGTCAAGGAGATGCTGGGGTATAGTGGATTCTCAGAATTCTCCCCTATTTGGGATAATAGCAATTTAGAAGAGCTCAAAATTATGGGGAAAATTGAGGAATGGGATATGTGCGGTGTACACCTTTTGATACAGCTTTTTAAAGAGGGAAGAATAAAAACATTCCAGGGGATAAGAGAGGAGTACTTAGTTCCCAATTTGGGCAGGAAGTACCAGTATGGAATGAAATGCCCCAGCTCCGCAGGTTAGTGAACAGAACATGGACACATCTAGAGGGATAATATCGGAGATGTATAAGTGTATAAGTGAGGTAGATCAAGAAGAGAGATCTGATACTAAAAACAAGGGAAAATGGGAAAGATATCTGGGCCCAATAATACAAGAACAGTGGAAGAGGATATTAGAAGCAGGTCCGAGAGCCACACTCTCCCCCTCTCAAATGGTTTCACAACTATACTTAATACACAGAGCATATTATACACCCCAAAGAATGTATCAGTTTGGTAGTAGACAAGATGCGAAACGAGGAGGGAGACTTGATATACATGATTTGGAGATGTCCCAAACTGTACTGGTATTGGAAAGAGATAATAGATGGAATAAACTTTGTATTTGGGACATCTTTACAACCAGAGGCTAGACTATGTGTGCTGGGACTGATAGAAGAAAGGGGAATCCCAGGAGACATACAAACGGCAATATTAAGGTGTCTGTTCCAAGGTAGGAAACTTATAGCGCAAAGGTGGCAAGCAAAAGACCCCCCAACAGGGATAGAATGGAGGAAAGTAATAGACAATACCATTAGAAAAGAAGAATTTATATATAATAAGAGGGGAAATAGAAAGAAATTGATGAATATATGGAAACACTGGATAGAGGTGGAGGTATGGTAGAGAGTGAGGGGTGGGAACATGGGGATGGGAGGGAGGGAGGGGGGGAGGAGAGAGGAAGTGGGAAAATGTGAAAGGGTGGATGGAGGTGGGGGAATTTTTTTTTTTTTTACTGCTTGCGGTTAAATGATATGTATATTGTTACATATGGAAGGAAGTACTATATGTATAAGAATGTTTATATAAAAAAAGAAATAAAGATAATTTGATTAAAAAAAAGTTGCATGCTGTATGTATTCTTTATTTTATTTTTATTTGTTGAATGTACCTAATGACATTAGTTCCCCGTGCTCTCTTTTGACGATTCCTTAATTATTAAAGTGGAGGTCCACACAAAAAGTGAACCTCAGCTTTTCAGAACCCTCCCCCCCCCCCGGTGTCACATTTGGCACCTTTCAGGGGGGAGGGGGTGCAGATACCTGTCTAATACAGGTATTTGCACCCACTTCCGGGAATAGACTCCCGTGGGAGTCACGCCCCTTCTCGTCACCCCCCGCTGTCTTCTGGGAAACACACTGATCCCAGGAGACAGCGGTGACCTGTGAGGACGCGCCGCGCTACTCGCGCATGCGCAGTAGGGAACCAGGCAGTGAAGCCACAACGCTTCACTTCCTGATTCCCTCACCGAGGATGTTGGCGGGGGCAGCCGAGAGACGAGCGATTGCTCGGCTTCGGCTGCCATCATCGTGGGCACCCTGGACAGGTAAGTGTGCATTTATAAAAAGTCAGCAGCTGCAGTATTTTTAGCTACTGGCTTTTAATATATTTTTTCCCGTGGGACCTCCGCTTTATCTTTAAATATGGCCAGAATTTAGTATCAAGTTTCACCTCTCCATAGACTTCAATGTGGTTTGATGCCATGTTCAGCTCAGCGTTGATGTTTTTGAAAGTAATAGGAACACCCAGCAGTAGTGGCTGCAATATTCTTTTTTGGTGCTAAGTGGCTGTCTGTGAAATAACATTCCCCCTCCTAGCACTAGTGGTCAGTGTTTACTTTCCTAAGCACACACTCATGCACCAATCCCTAGTTGACCCAAGTCTATAGTTCAACTGTCTGACTTAAATATATACAAGTAAAAATAACCCACCCCCAGCATAGGGAAAGTCCATCAATTGATGAAGTTCACAATCAACCCAATCCTGCAGCTTCTCGTGAAGATCTGGGATGATCAAACTAAAACAGAGAGAGGGCAGATAAGGGCACAGGAAGAGGTTAAACACTTGGTAGGATTTATTGAAACTAAACACTATCACACTTACAGTAAAGGTAGCCTTAGTCCAACTAGAACACATGCACAGCCGAGATGTGCAGGCAGCCAGAGATCTTGATACATGCAGAGTAACAGCTGGCATACTCTGGTAGAGGCATCACTGGACCAGCGCCAGGAGCTGTTAGAAAGTAGCATCTACGACTGCTCAGTGTCATCATGAAAGAGGTTTATGTAGGGCCTGTTCCCCACTATGGTACACACAGGTGGTATGTGTAATGGCTGCATCAATGTACATAAAAAATAAATAACTATTTGCAAAAAAGAGAATGGTTTTATTATAGTGGAACAGAGGTTTAAAAGTGAAGATCTGCTATTTTATAAGGAACATTAGAAAAAGGGGGGAAGTTTGGGACTTTGAATGAGATGCGTGTAGGCAAAAACCAATGGATTAAACGAACAAAGGAGGTTTATTCATAAATACATAAGACATGATACATAGCAAGTATGACGAGTTGATAGGCATATAGTAGACATATAAAAATTCTATTATAGCACATAATAAATAAAATCAATGGAAAAGTATAATATACAGACATGATTGAAATAAACTGCATGGTAGGCTTGACGCGTTTCGTGGACTCAATTCCACTTCATCAGAAGCAATTTGCAGAATTCATGTCTGTGAGAATATATATCCAAAATTACTCCAATTAATTAAATAAGGATGCAGGGGAAGGAAAAAACCAAAACATCCCAAATTACTTACTTCACAGCTTTAAAAATAGTCATAAATTGCTAAAGCCTGATGGCTGAGGAAGGCCAAGAACTACTCCCGCCGGGAGCTGGGGGGGCGCGGAATCGCAGGCAGCACAGCCGGAAACAACCACAGCCAAGGGGGGGCGATGAAAGGTGTCCAGGGTGAGCTGCAGGGGAATACCTGTGGACAGCTCCAATCTATGTGAGATGTAAAATGTTGTGGTCAGTGAGGATGTGACTGGAAGAGGGCAAAGAGCCCAAGGAAATAAGAGTGTGGAGGAAGGTGTGTAGAGTCCACCGAAAAAACCTGACAGCAGGGCAAACAGAGAAGACATGGTAGGGCCTCCTGAAATCACAACAGACCAATACTGTCCAGGGACTCAGGGCTGCCCGGGGTGTGAAGGATGAAAAACAAAAAAATAAGAGTGTAGTGAGAAAAAACTAAATTCTAAATAAGGCGGAAGCCACAGACACAGACACATATGATGAAATGTCCTGGAATCACAACAGACCAATCCTGTCCAGAGATTCAAGGACTGTGTATGGTAGCGACAGAACCCCCAAGAAGGGGGGGGGGGAAAGAGGGGGAAAAAAGGGGAAAGAAAAATGAAAGTGAGTGTACCTGGTGATTCCAGTGTGGTGACATAACTTCCATGTGTGGTCCCGGAAGTATCCAGCATGAAAGGAGAAGAGAAACTGTGCCTGCCCCAAGACTGTGCCATGTACCTGCCAGGGCCGCCGAGATTGACGCCCCCGGTGTCACGCTGAGTGTGTCCAAATGAGGCATTCCCGCCAGAACAGCTGACACGGTACAGCCAGCGTCTAGGGAGATGCTCCACACGCACTGCGATGGCGAGCGCTGCCGCCGCTGAGTCACCCGAGAGTGACGTCATGCGCTGCGGCGTGGGGCGTGACACCGATGCACAGTGGCAACACCCACCCACCCCCCCAGTATCAAATAGGGAGGGGAAGGGAGGCAACAGTGTGCATCGCAGCTCCCGGACCTGAAACAATCCAGCCAAACACAGCCAACAGACTACATGCCTAGAACAAAATGACCAACCCCCTATTGAAACAATGTAGAATGAGTGGAAAATTGCCTCACGTAAATATTCATTATATAAAACAAACAAGCGCGGACCAAAACCAATCGGGTCCGCGATCAACCATAAGAATCCATGGTTGACCGTTAATAATAAAGACGTGTGGGTAACTGTGTTTCCACTAAAATCACACATCTCCATCCCTGGATTGTGGTAAAAAGGGGAGAAATTGGGACTTTGAATGAAGTGTGTGGTCTTAATGAGCACACACTTCCATCCCTGTTGTACATTAGAAAAAGGGGGGAAGTTTGGGAATTTGAATGAGATGCGTGTAGGCAAAAACCAATGGATTAAACGAACAAAGGAGGTTTATTCATAAATACATAGGACATGATACATAGCAAGTATGACGAGCTGATAGGCATATAGTAGACATATAAAAATTCAATTATAGCATATACTAAATAAAATCAATGGAAAAGTATAATATACAGACATGATTGAAATAAACTGCATGGTAGGCTTGACGCGTTTCGTGGACTCAATTCCACTTCATCAGAAGCAATTTGCAGAATTCATGTCTGTGAGAATATATATCCAAAATTACTCCAATTAATTAAATAAGTATGCAGGGGAAGGAAAAAACCAAAACATCCCAAATTACTTACTTTACAGCTTTAAAAATAGTCATAAATTGCTAAAGCCTGATGGCTGAGGAAGGCCAAGAACTACTCCCGCCGGGAGCTGGGGGGGGGCGCAAAATCGCAGGCAGTACAGCCGGAAACAACCATAGCCAAGGGGGGGCGATGAAAGGTGTCCAGGGTGAGCTGCAGGGGAATACCTGTGGACAGCTCCAATCTATGTGAGATGTAAAATGTTGTGGTCAGTGAGGATGTGACTGGAAGAGGGCAAAGAGCCCAAGGAAATAAGAGTGTGGAGGAAGGTGTGTAGAGTCCACCGAAAAAACCTGGCAGCAGGGCAAACAGAGAAGACATGGTAGGGCCTCCTGAAATCACAACAGACCAATACTGTCCAGGGACTCAGGGCTGCCCGGGGTGTGAAGGATGAAAAACAAAAAAATAAGAGTGTAGTGAGAAAAAACTAAATTCTAAATAAGGGGGAAGCCACAGACACATATGATGAAATGTCCTGGAATCACAACAGACCAATCCTGTCCAGAGATTCAAGGACTGTGTATGGTAGCGACAGAACCCCCAAGAAGGGGGGGGGGAAAAGGAGGGAAAAAAAGGGGAAAGAAAAATGAAAGTGAGTGTACCTGGTGATTCCAGTGTGGTGACATAACTTCCATGTGTGGTCCCGGAAGTATCCAGCATGAAAGGAGAAGAGAAACTGTGCCTGCCCCAAGACTGTGCCACGTACCCGCCAGGGCCGCCGAGACTGACGCCCCTGGTGTCACGCTGAGTGCGTCCAAATGAGGCATTCCCGCCAGAACAGCTGACACTGTACAGCCAGCGTCTAGGGAGATGCTCCACACGCACTGCGATGGCGAGCGCTGCCGCCGCTGAGTCACCCGAGAGTGACGTCATGCGCTGCGGCGCGGGGCATGACACCGATGCACAGTGGCAACACCCACCCACCCCCCCAGTATCAAATAGGGAGGGGAAGGGAGGCAACAGTGTGCATCGCAGCTCCCGGACCTGAAACAATCCAGCCAAACACAGCCAACAGACTACATGCCTAGAACAAAATGACCAACCCCCTATTGAAACAATGTAGAATGAGTGGAAAATTGCCTCACGTAAATATTCATTATATAAAACAAACAAGCGCGGACCAAAACCAATCGGGTCCGCGATCAACCATAAGAATCCATGGTTGACCGTTAATAATAAACACGTGTGGGCAACTGTGTTTCCACTCAAATCACACATCTCCATCCCTGGATTGTGGTAAAAAGGGGAGAAATTGGGACTTTGAATGAAGTGTGTGGTCTTAATGAGCACACACTTCCATGCCTGTTGTTTTATAAGGAACATTTAGAAAAATAAATTGTGACTAAGCAGTTCCCTGAAATATATTATTTTCATGCATTCCTCCTGAAAAATAGCACTGTACTGACTAAGTGCACTAGACCTTGCCCCTCAAAGATGGACGGCTGCAGTTTAATGTAGATCATCTAAGGCTTTGTGCCTATGATGATCTTATATCTGATATTCTCATAAGATTTGAAGTGCCATTTAGTGATGTCACTGCTATGCTGTTAAAGTTATTCTAAAGTCTCTAAAAAAATAATAATAAACATGTCATACTTACCTGCTCTGTAGCCATGGACCTCCTCTTCTGGGGACTCTCATGGTGCTCCTGGCTCCTCCACCTTTCCGAGCAGTGGCGTATCTAGGGTATGGCAGCCATGGCAAGTGCCTTAGGCGCCATATGAAGGGGGCGCTCATGAGCAGGGACGCCAGCATTAAAGTTCTTCACTGAATTTAAAAGTAGAGCTTTTTAAACTTCTCCCCATTCTTACTTGCTTATGGGGTGATGCAATTACAGTTTCCTGGGTCCCATCAGGTCAAAATAGGGGCCCAGGAAGTGAGCATAAAGGAGGGACTTTTTCTTAATTTTTGGGGCGCATGTACATCAAGCTGCCCCTCTACTTAATTAGTCCCGGCTGGCGGAGTTATTCTCTGCTCTGTTCCTGTCCTCAGGTGCTGAGATGCAAGTGCTTCTGACAAGTAACAGCCGGAGGGGAGCGTGGCTGCATGTGCCGAGCTCCACACAGATTGGCAGTGGAGACTGTCAGTCTGCAGTTGTGTCCTGGCTGCTGGAGAAAAGTTGTAGAAGCTGTGTGTGTAAGGAGGCTGAAATCGGAGGAGGGGGAGGTAATAAAGCTGGGGTCTGGCATCCCAGCACAGCACACAGAGCAGCAGGACGGGACAAATCACAGTGATAACACTGCCCGGCATCCCGAGATCCCTGTAGACGTGCCTGCTTATCACTCCCCCTCCATGGCTGAGGCTGCTCTGTGCATAGGTGAGCATCATGTTATGTGTGTACAGAGAAAGATCCCCCCACAGATATGACTGACCCAGGTATAGACTGGCTGGAACTCAGCTTCCTACAGGAGGAAGAAGCTAGCAGGATCCTGGAGGTCCTGAACTGAGGAGGACAGAGAGGGATAGAGTCAAGTAGGCAGTGATAGGGGCAGAGCAGAGGATCAGAGCTTACATTCTACCTCCCAGTCACCATACAAGTCTGTATGAATGCATTACTGTTTTGTCACAATATCCACAGTATAATTTTTCAGAGATGCTCCTTCCTCTCAGGCTGATGTCAGGTGGGAGACTCTGTTGCTAGTGACAAAGCTTCAGTGGCAGAGAATCTTCCAAGTACCTCTATGAAATTGCTTCCTCTCTGAATACTACACAATCTTGATCACTAGCGATGGGAGTGATTCCAGAGGGACCAACTGGCAGCCTTGTTGCGATCCTGCTGGCAGTTCATTTTGACTGGCATAAAAGGCGCATGCATGGGAGGGAGGACGGCGATGGGGACCTCCGGGGAGTGGCTGCGGTCACCAAACAGGAGTTGTTAGGCCTGAAGGAGCTAAGACCGGATCATGTCCTAGGCCTGAGCCGGGTTACAGAGAGTGAGTTACTGTCAGGAGACCTGTCACTGGCCTGTGCTAGGCACTGTGTCTCATTATTGTCACTTGTCTTCTGTCATCAGATTATCTGTGCAGACCTGAGGAGAATGTGTTCAGGATTGACTTCACTTTCTTCAAGATCCAGGACCTGGAGACTGGCACTGTGATCTTTGAGATCTACAAACCCTGCTCAGGTACCTGTCATGGAGGGCACCTTTCCTGGGGCAGGTCTCCTTCATACTTCAAGTAGAACTAGAGTTGTTGGATGGAGTAAGGGAGGGTTATTGTTCCCAATTTGACATCCATTTGGCATTTATGGAGGGTTATTGTTCCCAATTTGACATCCATTTGGCATTTGACATCCATTTGGGTGTGGGTGCATGTCCTTGAATGCACACTGTCTGTGCTCGGGGGCATGTTCGTGCACCAAAACGGATATCAAGGTAAGAGCAGGGGCTGTGTTCATGCAGCTGCTGCATCCCAATTGATTTGAATTGGTCTGCCTGCCCGTGGATGTACTGAATATCTGTGTGCATTTCATGCAGTGAAAACACGGCCCTGTACACTTAAAATGTTTTGACAGGGGCGCAGTTTCAGTTCTTGCCATAAGCGCCATTTGCACTAGATACGCCTCTGTTTCCGAGTGCATTAATGTGGACTCCATTGACACACACAGCGTGGCTTGGCCTTGTCCCCACTCTTTCCTCACAGGCTGTGGTTCCAAGCAGCAGGAGCCATTGGCTCCTGCCCCTTCCTTCATGTCCAGTTAGGAGAGACAGAGCAGAGAGTGCTGTTGCTCTGGATCAAGATTGGGCTCAGGTGAGTATTGAGGCTGGAGGAGGGAAGGTACACACTGAATGCATTAAGGTAAAAAAAAATACCTTTACAACCACTTTCATTGTTTTCCTTGCTGGAGAGAAAGCTGTACCTGGGGACCCGCAGTGCAAGAAACCCCGTACTTTCATTCATTCTGTGGATCTGTGCCTTCTCCACCTCACTTGCTGCTTCTTCTTTATCATTACCCCACAACTCATCAAATAACCAGCCATCAGGGAGTCAGCTCTGACAGGAGGAAACAAAGCCTTACCAATACCCCTCTACCAAGATTGCTGCCTCCACCCTGAGATAACAGTACGGCGGGTATGGGAAGTCAGTAATAAAGAAAAGATAAGCTGCAGAGAGACTTTTTTTTGGCACAGCTTTGACAGAACAGGTTCTCTTTACATAAAAATAACAAACACTAATGAGATTTAGATTAAACTGTTTGCATGTACGTGTAAAACAAAACTTTAAAAAAGACTTTACATTGAGTTTAATTTCAAATGACAGAATATAAACATGATGTAATATATATGCATTGTGCACCATCCTTGACATTTACTGTATTTTACCATCATTCTTCAATTCATAAAAGCATCTGAAAGAGATATTAGTCATATTTTTACCATACTTTGCATCTATTCCCATATGCCACTTATGCACTTACTGTTTTGGGCCACTGTTTGGGAATGAAGTGAAGCTTGCCTTATTTCTATCATCTCCTTGGGTCACATCCAGCATGGAAGTAACCAATCCTCTCTCCGAGATTTTCGTTAAGTGACTTCCTGGGAGCGATGCTGAAGATTGTAATAACGATCTTTTATCTCTATATATAGTAAATGGCCAGGAGGTCTTTCAGCTCTCTTTGTGAATAAATCGTGTTTTTTTTTTTTTCAACAAGACTCTAACTATATTTTTTATTATGCATCTATTCTGGAGCATATTGAGGCAGTGGAGCATATTCTAAAGAAGTTGCTAAGCTTTAAGTAATGTGCCAATAATGACATAGATATTATACATTTAGCAGCTTGCAAATTAAATCCAGAGCATGTATAATTAAACTCAAATAATAACTGTGTAATCAATGTTAACTCTGTGTGCAATTTACAAAAGACTATTCATGTGTTTATTTTAATGTTGTTTTAATGTAACACATTATAAAGAGAGCATCATAGTAGTGTGAACAGAATTTTCAGCCGTAATGAATGTTACAAAGTTAACCTTCTGAGTTTAAATAGGCTTCTGTGGCTTAGGGAAAATGTAAGAAAATTATTTGATAAAGGTGACAGTTTTTCACACCTGAAATAATGTTTTTCTTCAAGCCTATTTTGATCAGCAGTCAGCAGCAACACATTGCGGATATAATCCAGAGACCTTATGGCATGTACTTGTCACTACATGCATAACTTACTATGGACACCATCGCGCAGAGAGCTTGAACATAATTTCCCACACTACAGGAGATTAAATAGACTGCATTTGTGAGAAGCAAGACAAATCTCTATCTGCTGATTACAAGAAATGAACAGTGTTAGGTTTCTCCAAGAGAAAACACTTTGAACGTTACCTTGTGCTGATTTATAAGAGGTATTTTTGTTTAGTGTCTTATGATAATATTTATTAGCTAAAGCCATAAGTAAATTCTTTTAAGTAAATTAATTGTGCAAAGTCAAAGTTCATGGCAAATCAGAATGTTTTGCTGAAAGCTTGTGGGTAATGAGCGACCCATGGCATTTTTAGGTATGTGTGCATTTGTTGTGACATTAGTGGGCCTCCTCATAATGCCTAGCACAGTGTTTCTCAACTCCAGTCCTCAAGGCGCCCCAACAGGTCATGTTTTCAGGATTTCCATTATTTTGCACAGGTGATTTGATCAGTTTCGCTGCCCTAGTAATTACCACAGCTGTTTCATCTGAGAGAAATCCTGAAAACATGACCTGTTGGGGCGCCTCGAGGACTGGAGTTGAGAAACACTGGCCTAGCATCACCCTAAACCTAGAAAACAGAATTCTAGCCTTATACGGCAGCTGGTCAGAAGGGGTAAATTGCAAAGACAGTCCTTCCATATAAAAACCCTTCACACAGGTGTAGGCTTCCATGTCTTGTGCCCTATGGAGAAGGGTGGGAGAGGAAAAAACACTTTCCAGCCTTCTAAGATGGAATGAGGTACACAATTGTGGAGATTTACTAAAACTGGAGCACTCAGAATCTAGTGCAGCTATTCCAAGGTAGCCAATCAGCTTCTAACTTCAGCTTTGTTAACTAAGCTTTGACAATAAAACCTGGAAACTGATTGGTTTCTATGCAGAGCTGCACCAGATTTTGCACCACACTCCAGTTTTAGTAAATAACCCCCATTATAGTACAAAGTATGTATACCAAGAGCATTCCATTGCTATGCCCCTATTTACACAGATAATGAAGAATTAGGACTCCAAATATGATTGTTTAATCCCCAATATTGTTTCACTTCTATTTTTCATATACTAACTTTTCAATGTATCAAATGTAAAAATATAGAGTTTGGATGAAATGTTCAGCATAGTATCATGCCTTTGGTGCTAAATTGCCCACATTTTCTGATCAGTCTTTAAATTAGATAAAAAAAAGGGACAACTGAGGAGGGATAAAGGACAGAGCATTTGGTTTTAAAAAAGGGACAGTCCCTCCAAATAAGGGATATTTCGGAGCTATGGGGCAGCATGTTGCTTTTGTTAGGTAGGTGGAGTGGAATTAATTAAAGTGCAGGAGAGTGCGGGATCCCGGAGAGAGACATGCTCTGAATGGGCTCCGCGCGCTCCAGCTCAAACACAGCTAACTTCAGCGCAGGCAGCAGGGGTAATTCACCGGGGACGAAGCGATCCGCGTTCCCGCAGCGGGGATGAATCGGAGGGCGGCAGGACAGCCTAAAAAAGGGCAAAACAAACAGGCTAAAGCTCACAAAGTGCTAGTATGTATGAAAAACTTTGCGCTACTGGTATGAAAGCGTGGTAGCAGCCAGCATCAACAATAAGACATATTGTGAACAAGAAATAAAAAACAAAACAGATGCAGTGCTATAAGGTAAATCCAAATCTCAAACTGTGAAAGTAAAAAGATGGTGGATAGGTGATAAATCCGATCGAAATCATGCATCAATATATATCAATGCATATAGAGTAGGTGAAGTGAACATCATGCTCTCAGCATAAATAGAGAGACAAAAACATCCGTGAAATGCATATGTGAAAACAAAACATATAATAATAAAAAGAAAAATAGTCCATAAGACAACACTTTGAATCACACACTCTTCAAATCGTAGAAGGATGAGTAATGCATAAAAAGTTCATTAAACATTCACTATTGGTTTGTGAATGAATTGCGCTAACTTATACCTGTGCGTGTTTAATCACTACTACTTCTTTGAACTTATAAACAACAATCTGTATCTCAAATTATTACGTATAACATATGTTACTAATCGTACAAAAAACTATAACTTATGTGTAAAAATACTATAATTATAATATGCAAAAATACCAATAAAGTGCAATGTGCAAACAATATCATATAGATTTTCCAATGAACATAGAAGTTATGAATAAACTGCAGTTCTTATTCACAGATTTGAGTGTGATCCCTACACCAAAAAACTGATCAAGCAGCAGACGGAAATATGCAAAAAGTTCTTTATGGGGATTCCTTTCTAGTGATCAGCTGTGTTTCCACCTTCACCACTTAACGTGCCTACACTGACACCAGATACAATGGCCACTCACCAGATGGACCAGATAATTATGCCTTTGGTTCATATGGATAACCACTCCCTCTCTCTGTTTCTCCAGCAGTCTCGTTCTATAACAGCTCATGTAATCATATAAGACCATCATGGTATAGTATATCAAGATATTTATTAAAAAGTTTTAAAACATATACTTCTGTACACTCACATGTCAGGGTGCCTTGAAGCCGGCACTGAGCTAATCCAGCCGTATGTAAAGGTACACAAATGGATGTCTGGTCCGCACGTGTGATGCCTCACTTCTAGCCTGTAACCCAGCTCTGTTTGCTCTCAGACCCGACGTAACGAGCAGGCTAGGGTACCATTGCCTATACCACACTGCTCCATATTGGATGTCTGCAATAGTGAATGTTTAATTAACTTTTTATGCATTACTCATCCTTCTGCGATTTGATGAGTGTCTGATTCACAGTATTGTCTTATGGACTATTTTTCTTTTTATTATTATATGTTTTGTTTTCACATATGCATTTCATGGATGTTTTTGTCTCTCTATTTATGCTGAGAGCGTGATGTTCACTTCACTTGCTCTATATACATTAATATATATTGATGCATGATTTAGATCGGATTTATCACCTATCCACCATCTTTTTACTTTCACAGTTTGAGATTTGGATTTACCTTATAGCGCTGCATCTGTTTTGTTTTTTATTTCTTGTTCACAATATGTCTTATTGTTGATGCTGGCTGCTACCACGCTTTCATACCAGTAGCGCAACTTTTTTCAGACTTTATTGTTGCTTTCACTGTTCGTTGAACATTTGTATATTTGAGTTGGTTTGAATATGGATGTGTTCGAATATAGGACGGCCCGATCCTTTAATATGGAAGGTGTCTTTGTCCCTTTAAATACAAACTCTGAGGTATGTGGTCTCTTCATGAGGCTTAAAAACCTCATGGTATCTGAGATCCACTTAGAATGGGACATTTCTTGTCTTTCTTGGAGCAGTACTCAAAGGAATCTATGGTCCCTAGAGGGTTGCGTTTGGACGTACACCCCCAGCAAGGTGACTCTGATATGGAGGTATGGTTTCGTTATTTCAACAAAGCTGGTATTAGTTTCTTGGGTTTTCTTGTGGACAGGAAAAGGTTAAGACTATCTGCCATAGACAAGGAGATTAAGGAACATAGAGACCAACTCCTCCCACATAAGTCCACACCCGAATACGTTTCCCTCTCAACTAATCTCAAGAGCCATCTGGAGAAGGAGGAGAGAGAACAACGTAGTAAAAAGCAAAAGAAATATACGCGGGATGTGAACGACTATAAAACCAACTTTGTCTTCAATTGGCAAAAGAAAGACACTGTGCCCCTTCCAGACATGTCTGCTCCAGGACCGATGGACACGTCAGCACCACCAGTGGTGTCCAACGTACCCGGATCTTTGACACATCCTATGCAGACATCAGCATCTAATAGGAATGACCACTCTCGCACTCCCAATGCCTATAACGGGTCAAAAGCTAGGGACCATACTCCAAATAGGGCGCCTAGAGACAATCACACCCATCGGGGAAGAGGTAAGAACGGGCGGAGTAGAGGGAGAGGTTCACAACACGTCACCAATGATAGCCATAGATACCTTGAGCATCAAGAGAGACCATCATATAGTCAATATACTAACCCTGGAGGTTATTATCAGGAACCCTATTATCCACCACGGACCCCCATTCGAACACATAACAGGTTTTCACCCCTTAAAGAAGGCACTTTACGGAATAACTATGATACACATTATCCCTATATAGAAAGGGAATATGATCAGTATAGCAGATCACCCTATACATACAAAATCCACACAAACAAGTTCCCGTTCGGATTTTCCCAAGGAACTTGCAGGCCCCAAAAGACAAATAGAAACAAACGACGCATCCGAGGGGGGAGGTGGGCCAGGAAAAAGAAGGGGAACCTAAATACAAGTGGGATTTTTAATTTAAGTAAGGCGATTTTTACAGATGCTGAACTACGTACTTTGGATAAAGGACTGAAATACGGTCCTTCCAAACAACTTAATAAATTTGATACCTTTGTGGATGTACATAAATATGTTCGCAGACTTAATGTACAGCGACATTTTATTGCTAATCCATCTAAACCAAAGGATAACAATAGGGGTACGGACAGTGTTGTTCCACACTGGTCTATCTAACCCCTCCCTTTTTAATCCCCCTAATGCCACTGCTCCATCTATCAAAGTATTCAGAGATTTGGTTCTCAAAGACTTGGAAGCATTACCCAAAACACTCATATATGATCACCCAGATATTAAAATAGGTTTGAAATCCTTATGTGAACGGAAGGACATTATCCTCCGTTCTGTGGATAAGGGTGGTGGGCTAGTAATTCTTGATAAGAGTGACTACCATGCGGAGATGTGTAGGATTTTGGATGATGCTAACACGTATATACCACTGTCAAAGGACCCTACCAAGGATCTTAAGAAAGCTTTGGTGGAATTAGTTGACAAGGGGTTTGAACTAGGGATTTTGGATAGGAAGGAAAACTATTATTTGGTACCCGTAGCACCGTGGATTCCTATTATGTATTATCTCCCGAAGGTCCACAATAGCGTTACACAACCTCCTGGCAGACCTATAGTTAGCGGGAAAGATTCTGTGATGTCCCGCATAGGCCGCTATATAGATTTCCATCTACAACCGCTTGTACATTCAACCCCATCCTTTTTTAAAGGATACAGGTGCCACTATACGCCTGCTAGAGGGAGTGGACTGTTGGGAAGATTGCGTACTAGTCACAGCGGACGTCGTGGCTTTATACACTTGCAAACCACACATATTGGGCTTTAATGCTGTTGAACACTTTATGTCTAACAGTCGTTTGATTCCCAATGTCCAACAATATTACATTATGGAATTACTCCGGTTTGCTACACAGTCTAATTATTTCTGGTACCACAATCAATTTTTTTTACAGAAAAAGGGTGTCACGATGGGGGCTAAGTTTGCCCCCAGCCTCGCGAACCTTTTCATGGCCCTATGGGAGGAGGATGCCATCTATGCCTTACAGCGTCCTGAGCTGGTCTTGTGGGCAAGGTATATAGACGACATCCTCCTCCTGTGGAGGGGAGACGAGGAATCTCTACATGACTTTATGTCCACTCTCAATGACAATGACATGGGTATTGTGCTTACTTATGAGACCAGTCATACGACTATCCATTTCTTAGATCTTGAGATTTTGATTGTGATTCAGCTGTTGGTCACTAAGACTTTCTTTAAGCCAACTGACCATAATGGGTATATCCCAATCGATAGCTGTCATTACAGTTCTTGGCTCAAATCTGTACCATACAGTCAACTTCTCCGTATTAGGAGAAACTGTACGGATTTGGCTGATTTCCGTGTACAGGCTGATACCCTCAAAACTAGGTTCATAGAGAAGGGATATCTCCAGATGGCTATTGTTGAGGAGATAAATACAGTTTCCTTACTCGATCGTAGCGCTTTGATTGTCCCTTTGATTGATTGAACAGCCCAAAAAAGTGCCAGATCCTAAATTTAAATGGTCTTTTACCACGCAATTTTCCGTACAGCATAGATATATTAAAAAAAAATTGAATCGCCATTGGAAGGTACTTAAAAATGACCCATTATTGGGACCAATACTTCCTGAGAAAGCAGGCATTATATATAGAGGAGCTCCGCCTCTTAGGAATAAGATTGCTCCCAATGTAGCAGACCCCCCTGCAAGACCAACCTTTTTTCCGAAACTGAAGGGGTATTATCCCTGCAGGAAATGTAATGTTTGCAGGCATAATGTGATAGGGCGGAGGAAAACTGAGAGTTTTTCATCTACCACCACTTCCACTGTCTATCACATGAAGCATTTTACCACTTGTACAACCCGGTTTTTTGTGTATCTTATTACATGTCCATGCAATAAGCAATATGTAGGGCGCACAATCAGAAATTTCTCCATTAGAGTCAATGAACATATTGCAGGTATAAAGAAGGGCCGCATTAATCACAGCGTACCTAGACATTACCTACAATTTCACAATAAAGACCCTTTGGGAACAAAGTTCCAGGTGATTAATCAATTCATCCCACATTGGAGGGGTGAATCTTCTACCAGGGGAGTTTCTCAATTAGAAACTTTCTGGATATACCAGCTTCGATGTTACTCCCCACACAGGTTGAACATCGACTGGGATATGAATTCATTGATCAATAAAGCCTAGGCTTCCCTTAGGCGACACCTGTAGCTTTAAGAGCTTGTACAGAAGTTGTTTTCTCTTTTTTCTCCTTTTTTTCTTTTTGTTCCCATTTTTTTCGCCTGCCAAGAATTAGTGCCCTGAGCCATTTCCTGGCCGAGGTTTTTTAACATATACTTTTTTAAGGGAGTACTCTTTTGTTTACCTTTGTGAGATATTCATGTCATGACGATTATATTGTTTTACACTCACAATGATGATATATTTTTTTCATTACATGTCTGCTCTCATTAGTCCTTCGTTTGTTTTTAATGATATGTATTCATATGTCCTATGTATAAATGTCTTATATTTTATACATTTTTTTTATGTACATATCGTGCCTGGTGTATTATATGCCCTTCCAGCTTGGTGATTCCCATGTTTGGTTGGCATGGTTACATGCTGCGCTTCCTTTGAGAGAACTGTCATGTGACATTTCTGTTGTTGCTGACATCATCATCCATGCGCAGCAGAACGCCGCTGTATCCCTGCGCGCCGTGTGCTATGAGATTCCCGGCGCGATTGCGAGGCTTGGAACGCACACGCAGCCAGACGTAGTGCGTGATGACACGCTCTGGTAGAGGAACGCTGTTGCATTTCCTCTTACCACGGGTCACATGGTGTTATGTGTGACTATGAGGCTTGGAATGCACATGTGGCCAGACCCAGTGCGCGATGACACGCTCCGGCCGCGGCGTGATGACGCTGATACAGCGCGGATGTCACACACTTTGGATTGGTTGGAATAAGCACAGGGGAGTGCCAGGCTGGAATGTGTCAGGTTTTGAATTTTGGATTGATCATCCTTGGCGGAGGTGTGCACACACAGCAGCTGCCATGGGTTTGATAACAATCAATGTTTACTATAAAATTGCGTGGTATTTTATAAGCAGGTTTATGCCCCAGTTGATGCACCTTTGTGCGAAACATGTCGGGTACATAGCCTGCTCCAAGCTCTATTATACCACGCTCTAATTGAACTTTTTTGTGATCATCTACAAGCATTTTTCCGACGCCTGTACCCTTTTATTTTGTTTTTATTGGAATAAACATAACCTTTTTTATACCAAACCATGGGATTCATCTACACTATGTGGAGGCCTTTTTGTTTCTTTTCATGATCCATATCTGTGTTCGGATTTCTGGAGCTTCCTTATATCGGAACTTGTGATGCCACAGTCTTCAACACTTCATCATGTCTGGCATAGACACACGAAGCCGCTTTATACAGGAGTTCCAATCTACATGTGTGCCTGAGAGGAATAGTCGTTGCCTGTTTGACCCACCGCCGCTGGCGTGTGTGTCCACGATATGGGGTAAGAGTATTTTATCTTCTCCTCCCCCTCCCCGGTGTTGCGGCCATAGCCCTGGGTGTCGTTTTGGCTGAATACCTCTTATGGTGACAGGAATGTCAATACCACACTGCTCCATATTGGATGTCTGCAATAGTGAATGTTTAATGAACTTTTTATGCATTACTCATCCTTCTGCGATTTGATGAGTGTTTGATTCACAGTATTGTCTTATGGACTATTTTTCTTTTTATTATTATATGTTTTGTTTTCACATATGCATTTCATGGATGTTTTTGTCTCTCTATTTATGCTGAGAGCATGATGTTCACTTCACCTGCATTGATATATATTGATGCATGATTTAGATCGGATTTATCACCCATCCACCATCTTTTTACTTTCACAGTTTGAGATTTGGATTTACCCTATAGCGCTGAATCTGTTTTGTTTTTTATTTAAAGCTCACAAAGGAGCGGGGCCCTCCCCAGGACACGGGCAGCAATCCAAGATGGCGCCGGGCGGAGGAGACACACGAGGCAGCACAGAATCAGTAGCAGAGGGATCCCTGCAGATGGAGGCAAAACGGAATCAGCCTGCTCACATCGGGGACCCCTTCTCCTCCCAGTCATCTGGAGACCTGGTTGCAGACCATCAGGGTGAGTCCCTATCACAGCCCCCTCACCGGACACATACAGGGACATTCAAGAGCCTGCAGATTCCCCAATGTCCTCCATGGACAGGAATATGGCTGAAATGACAGAGGCCTTATTTAGTCAATCTAGCCATGACATTACTGCACCTCACTACTCAGGAGATGCAGTGCTGCTTGCACGCTTTCCTACCATGCTGCAGCAAGAGCTATCCAAAGCCTGCACTATGATCACTACTGACCTCAAAAGAGACATTCACAGCTAAGGAGAGAGATTTGTGATGATCGAAACTAAAGTGGACAGCATAGTTAAAAAGGTCAATCAGAATTCCAATATGATTACTGACCTACAGGACAGGCTGGAAGAGGCTTACACCAAAATCGAGGACATGGAGAACCGCTTTCGCAGGTATAATGTGCGCATACGAGGTCTCCCTGAATCTCATACTGATTTGGAAGGTTCAATGAGGGAGCTGTTGAAAGAACTAATTCCTGACATAAGCACACACCAAATGGAGATCGACCGCATCCATCGTCCCCTAACAGCCCCACGGACGGATGGCTTGCCACGCGACATCATAGTCAAGCCGCACTATTATCGTATAAAGGAGAAGATGATGTTTGCGGCCCGTAAAAGACAGAACTTGTCATTATTTGGCGCACAAATTCAACTCTTCACTGATCTTGCTCCTTCCACGGTGCAATAAACGCAGAAACTTAAGGCCCCTGTTACAACAATTGATGAACAGACAGATAAAGTACCGATGGGCATTTCCCTTTAAATTGTCGTTCACGTTCAAAGGCAGATCTCCACATTTCAAGATGGTGAAGACCTGCTGTTGGAGTTGGGAATTATAACTCAGGGACTCCCATGCCCCCTCCTCCTCCCATCAAGCGAATCATCCCCTTTCTCCACTGTGGCAGGACCGTAAGAACTCGCAGGCCAGAAGATCTGCTCTGAATACCTGAACATGGAGGCTGACAATTTCCCCGGACGGGGAATGCTAAAGTCCCTCCACGTTGGACCAGTTAAGTACACAAATGCCTGTGGTTTGGATGCAGATATTCTGGTTACACAAGAACAGTGTAGCACCCTGTACAACCTGCATACTCATCGGATTGACATTGGTTTATTTTTGTTTATTACTAGTAGATGGATTATTTTATGATAGCAAGGTGCTGCACCGGCCCCCTCTCGACATGGGGGATTATCGGGTACCTCTGGCTAGGTGGGAATGGGGCAGGTGTAACCGATGGGGAACCCACCTGCCCTGGTCTCACGGCCCTGGAAGGGAGGGGGGTTCGGGCAGTCCACCTTCACAGTTTATTATAACTTTATAAGTTCAAATTTAAACCCTGTTGACCTGTTACAGAGTCTTTGTTCTTTGAGTCCGGGCAGCAATACATGCCACCCGTCTGCAAGACTACTCCCCTCTGAGGATGATGGTACCCTTGCATATGCAGTTCCGGACATTGCATCCGGTTGGGGATATTCCCCTCAATGTTGCTAATTTACCTATGTTTATTAAGCAAAAACATGTAGGCCTATGGCCAAATAGTATGTTATGTGTTACTCATCTGTTTCATACTCTTTCCTTTCTCCCCTCTTCCCTCACTCCCTCCCGAGCTCTGGTTTCATGCTCCACTCATACCACCTGGTCCAGGATGCTCCAGAAGCTGACAACACCCACCCCAGTAGTTGCGTCCACTTCTTCCATGGCACAAGGTAAGAGTGCTCTGCCCTACCACAATGTCTAATAGATACCCCACTGAATATTTAGTGATAACCCACAATGTTCATGCTCAGCCCCCCCCTCGATACCTAAACGTCAAGTACCCGCAATATTATTTGGCCTCCGGCCCGGAAAAAAAAGGTGGGGTGGCGGTTTGCTTCTCGAACCGAACCCCCTTCACGCCCATCACAATAGTCAAAGATAAAGGAGGCAAATAAGTTATGGCAGTCGGACGTCTCCATGATCAGTTGGCCTCATTTATATCCTATTATGCCCCAAACACGGGTCAGAGAGAGTTTTTTCAGTAAAATGCTTAGAATACTGATGCCTAAGGTGCAGGGTCAGGTAATTATGGGGGAGACAGCAATATACCATTGGATAGGATTATGGATAAATTGGACCCCATCAGACCAATTCTTAAATGGCCAACCAGTAGCAGTAAGGTCGCACGCCTGCTTCATCTTTATGATCTAATAGACGCCTGGAGGGAGACCAAACCCACAGCTAGGGATTACACGCACTTTTCACAGGTACACCACACCTATTCCTGGATAGATCACCTCTTAGTGCGTACTCCCCTACTCCCATATCTAAGGTCAGTTAAAATATTGTCCACTCCCTGGTCAGATCATTCCCCGATCAAGCTTTCCACGACAGGACTTTGGACTAAATCTAGCCCCTCACCATGGAGGCTCAATGCTAGCTTACTGAATAATCCCATACTCTATACAGAAATTGAGAAAGAAATAAAGGAATATTTTAGGACCAATAAGCCCTCAGACACATCCCCTGCGATCAATTGGGTAGCCCACAAGGCTGCGATACGGGGTAAACTGATTCAAATTGCAGCCAGAGCAAAACGGGCCAGAGAGCACACAATCAAAAAATTGGAAACAAATTTAGATAACTTCATGGAAGAACAGCATAGGAGTCCCCAGATTGATATTAGGCATAAAATAGACGAAGCGAGACTGCCATTGAATTTAAGTCTGACCACCCAAAGTGAAAAAACATATTACCTGGTCCAAGCATAAATACTACACAATGGGAGACAAACCAACCACATTGTTGGCCAGGAAATTAGTTCCCTGACCATATACGCCAACTTTACCTAAATTGAAACTGCCCACTGGACACCCCACTCAAAACCCTGAATTGATTCTCACAGAATTTCATAAATTTTACACTAGACTGTATATTTCATCGACTACATATGGGACGACTAAGGCGGACAAGTTCTTTCGAGATGCCCAATTACCCAAACTAACTCAAGCCCATATGGAGCTGATGGACAAAGACTTTACGGACGTAGAGATTAACATGACCAGAAAAACTATCCACCCTTCTAAAGCCCCAGGTCCGGGCGGCTTCTCGGGTCACTATTATAGGAAGTACCAAGAGATCCTCGCACCCCATTTGTGTTCCTATTTTAATGCCTTGAGACGGGGAAATAAGATTCCCAATCATGAGAATGTGGCCTATCTACATGTAATACCAAAACCGGGAAAGGATCACGGAGACTGTGCCAATTATCATCCGATCTCCTTGATCAACACGGCTTTAAAAATATTAACCAAAGTGCTGGCATTTAGATTGAACTCTTTCCTCCCACACTATATACATCCAGACCAGGCAGGCTTTGTCCCCAACCGCCAGGCGTCAAATCAGACCCGTAGGATCATAAACCTAATTTCAGCAATCCAGTCTGATTGGGGTGGAAAGGGGCCTAGACAGGGTATGCTGCTCTCGTTGGACATCCAGAAGGTGTTCGACTCACTATCCTGGGACTATTTGTTCAATGTGTTATGCCGCTTTGGCTTTGGAGAACGCTTTCTGGCCCTCTATCGGACGCTGTATGAGACCCCGACAGCATCTTTAATGCTTAGGGGCTACTCTTCCCAACCCATTGCTATCAGAAGAGGAACTAGGCATGGATGCCCATTTTCCCCGCTATTATTCACTCTAGCAATGGAGCCCTTAGCTATAAGGATCCGCTCCTGCCCGGATATCAGAGGTATAGTCTGTGGGGACGGAGAGCATAAATGCCTTCTCTTCGCTGATGACCTGCTGCTGGCTTTGTCTTCACCGATCACTTCCCTCCCCAATTTACATGCAATTTTACAGCCATTCTCGGAAATCTCAGGTTTATACATCAACCACAGCAAGTCTAGGGCATAAAACCTCTCCTTGCTAGGCTCCACCCAGAAGATGCTAGAACAGTCCTAACAATTTTCATGGGAGCTGGAGGCTCTTCCATACCTTGGGATACGTTTGACCTCATCTATTCAAATGCTGTATAAATAGAACTACCCTGCCCTGTATAAACGGCTGACTGGCGACCTGGCCAGATGGCAGATTCACCCCCCATTGTGGTTCGGCAGGCTACACTCGATAAAAATAAATATATTACCAAAGGTCCTATATTTATTTTTCACTATACCGGTGTCATTAACCCGAACAGACCTCCAAGCTTTTCAAAATAATATTCTCTAGTTCATTTGGGGCGACAAGAGGCCTAGGGTGAACAAAGGGACAATGTACACTCCAAAGTGCAAAGGGGGACTTGGCTTGCCAGACCTATTGAAATACTTTTATGCGGCCCACTTGGCCCAACTCACTAGGTTTCACTCCCAAAAACCCCAAGCAATATGGAATCTTATTCCTGTCGCCCTGAACCAGTTTCTCATATTATGTGGCTTCCGATGAAGGAGAGACCGACTATACTATGCCCGACTCTTTCCTTCTCGCTAGAAATTTGGGATAGACTGTCACGGACTCAGAAATTCAAGTCACCCCACAATCCATTAGCTCCTCTGTTGAGAAATAAGGACTTCACCTCGGGCCTCACCCCCCCCCCCGCATTTGAATGGTGGACCAAAAAGAGTATGCTACCTGAACGTTCTCTGGTAGAAAAAAATCAAATGCCATCCTCTGAACGCTACAGATATACCCAAATATATCATTATGTACAAACGGTAGCTTATAAGAGTGATTTAATAACGATGACTCCCATGGAACATTTGTGCAGACAACATGATAAACTCAGGGGTCACATCTCTGCTATATATACAATCTTGATGTATGTCTCGATTAAACTGAACTATATGCTCCAATGGGAACAGGATTTACAAGAAACCCTTGATCTAGAGGAATGGCACGAGATATCAGAGACTGCTTCTAGATCGCTCATCAATACCTCTATTATAGAAGCTAACTATAAGGTCTTATTGAGGTGGTATATGGTACCGGCCATATTGGCCACCTTTGTATTGAATACAGCTGTCCATGCAGGCATTTTTTCAGGAAAAGAAAAACTGCTTTTCATTCCTGTTAATCCTGTAATGTCAGTGTTCCACCACCTGCCGAAGATCCACAAGGGCCTGGACCAATTAATGGGCAGGCCCATAGTGGCAGGTATTGGTTCTTTAAATGAACGCCTGGGAGAGTGGATTGATGGCCAGCTTCAACCTCTGGTCACCAATCTCCCAGGCTATTTACATGACACCAAACAACTATTAATTAAACTCAGGGATATTCAGTGGGAAGCAGAATACAGGTGGATCACATGTGATGTGGCTAGCCTGTATTCGAGTATCCCCCATGATCTAGGTGTTTTGGCAGTTTATGCTTTTCTTAAAGAATCTGGGAAATATTCGCTAGTGTTACAGGAGTTCATTTTGTTGTCATTGGAGTATCTGCTTACACATAATTTTTTTATGTTCGACGGGGGCTATTATCTCCAAAAGTGCGGGGCCTCCATGGGAGCCACGTTTTCACCTTCCCTTGCCAATCTCTACATGGGATTTTGGGAAAGGTCCGCATTTTTGGACATGATAGCCCCCGATGTCTGGACACCATTTTTTTCTGTAGATTTATTGATGACCTCCTTTTTGTCTCCTCCAATGGGGACATAGAGTTGCAGACCTGGTTGGATTATCTAAATGACAACTCTATGAACCTCCGCTTTACAGGGAAACTCAGTGTTACCTCGATTTACTTTTTAGACGTCAATTTGTCAGTTGTTAATGGTATGGTAGTTACAAGTATTTATAGAAAACCCACAGCCGGTAACGCACTCCTTAGAGCAGACTCGGGTCACCCCAGCCACACCATTCGTGGAGTTCCGGTCGGCCAATTTCTTAGGCTCTGACGTTTGTGCAGTAGATCTGAGGATTTCACTACTGAAGCTGCCAATATGACTCAACGGTTTATCAGCAGGGGGTATCCTCCCAAGACCATAAAGAGAGCTCTCACATCTGCGAGTGTCATACCCAGAGAGACACTACTCCAGAAACACACCAATAAATCCAGGAACAAAACAGCAATGTCATTCAAGGGGACACCGGTATTTTCCACACCATATAGTTGTGAATTTAACAAAATAAAATCCACCATTGAAAAATATCTCCCCATTTTATTGAATGACCCTGCTTATCATAAAATACTTTCTAGGGGGGTTAAAACTGTATCCCGTAGAGCTCCCACCTTAGGTAGCCGTCTATCCCCGAATCTTTTCCTCAGCAAACCACCAGTAGCCAATTGGTTTCATTTACAGGGCACATTCAGATGTGGTATGTCTAATTGCAATTATTGCAGACACATTAAAACAGGCGACACAGTCCAGTCAAGCACAAATCACAACAATTTTGACATTAAGCAATTTATTAATTGCAACACCAAGTTTGTGGTATATGTCATCAAGTGCGAATCGTGTAACATCCAGTACGTCGGAAGAACGACCCGTAGACTCAGAGACAGGTTGTATGATCACTTGTATGGTATCCAGAAGGATATGAACACGAATGTTGCCAGGCATTGGGTCTCTGTGCACCATAAAAATGTGTCATGTCTCTACATACAGGGGGTCGAGAAAATTAATACCCCCCTTAGAGGAGGAGACAGGTTCAGGATACTGTGCAGGCGTGAGGTCTATTGGATTTTCTCATTGGATACGAGAATACCAGCCGGCTTAAACTTTGAATGGGATGTTTCCCATTACTATGATTAGCCCTCACGTCCTGCACAGTGTCCTTTCCTAAGTGCAAATTGCAGCTTGTAGTTAATTATTAGTTTGGGTTTTTGGGTTTTTGGCTTTGATTCTGCCTCCGTATGCCGTAGGTCCATGGACACATTCACACATTACTAGGTCCTGGCCAGAGTCCTCTTGTCATCTTTTCGAAATCATGATTCTGACCGTTTCCTTTCTATATATAGTTTAAGATCTATGGCATCTCCATTGTCGCTTGCTAGGCATGCGATATATAAAAGTTCTGTTATTTCATAGGGACCTTTGTCCTTTCCTTTCTCCTTTTTCTTTTTTAGTTTTGGATATTTATCTATATACCATTCAAGAAATCGAACGGATTTGGTCCCTTCTTTTGCACAAACCACTAACTAGTGGCGGATCGATTTTGATTGTGTCATTATATTATATGTTTGTGTTTGACATACTCAGTATGTGTGTTTCATTTACCCCTTTTTAGGTTATATTGTTCTTATTTTCGAGACTATGGATCACATTGAGCCCATATGAACATATATATGTATATAGCATGTCGTATCTTCAACTTATGTTAACTTGTACACAACATTTATGGGCTATATATGTTTT
Organism: Rana muscosa; assembly: GCA_029206835.1. Taxonomy (NCBI): domain Eukaryota; kingdom Metazoa; phylum Chordata; class Amphibia; order Anura; family Ranidae; genus Rana; species Rana muscosa. The sequence continues at coordinate 138,423,667 of CM055120.1, read as the reverse complement.
TCATCTGTGTTATCATATGTTTTGATTTGGTGATAGATAGGCATGTGGAAATCTTTTTTACATGTTTATGCTGGCAAGTTGTCTGACCCAGAATGTGTCAAGATCCAACAACAAGGTTTCAGACTTCTACATGACACCTGTTCTAGTCCATGCCACATATTTAGCGACATGGTGAATTAGTCTCACACATTATTGATTAGTTTCAACCCAGGTGTCTATGATTGGACTGGTCTTGAGATAACTTCTCTTCTTCACTTCAGACATTGCCTTCATATCACATACATGTACATACACATGCCTTTCTTCGTTTTTTTAGATCTATATGCACGCTCTTTTGTGTTTATGCATATACATTTCTCCAATTCTATTTTTCATTCATATTGCACAGGTTCTAGTCTGGGAAATACCGACATATATTTTCTTATATCATACGATTAATCCTTTACATTTGCATTGTATCTCATGATTCATATTTAGAATTATTCACTGATGAGTGGTAGTCACCGACACTTGTTAAATTTTCCCTCGTGCATACGTGCATATTGATTATGCACGTTGCATGGGTTTAACATTGTCCATTCTTCTCTTTTCTGTCAAACTCCCGTTTGGTACTCTTGGATCATATTGAGTCTTTATATCATTTCACATCATCACAGATATATATATATATTTTTCATTTGCATGTTCTTATAACAGCTTGATTCATGCATGATACATCTAAACGGGAGATCGATTGATTGTTTACTCTATGAGATGTACTGGCTTGGTGCGCTTCAAATGAGATACACACTTACATATATAGTATAATATAATATAACATAATACGAGTCCAATTAATTAATATACCAGTTTTTGTCCACAGTTAGTATACATATTACAATAATAATAATAATAAAATGAATTATAATAAAAATTAAGTCTTTAAAAATTAAAGTATAAGAATATGGAATGGCAATTAAAATCAAGAACAAATTATTGATTAAACACATAAACATATTTATACAAAAACAAAAATAAAAATAAGAATATAGGGATGTCGGAGTTTATATTAACAAATTAAACATGGTAATTTATAGTTTGGAACAAACATATTTAATTAATTTATTTATAGTATTCTTCACTAGTGTCGTTCGGATTACTTACTTTATCATTTAATACAATATTTATTTATTACCCACTCCACTTTTCACTTAGGAGTACATGTCATTATACACTAGACTCACACTCTTCTTGTTTTTCGTTTAACCTTCACTTTCACTTTTGCAAGGGGTTAAAACTTTTTATGTTTTTATGTTTATCATCCCCACGTTAATCATTCAATTCCTTTTTTACACATGGTTGTTCTTTGTCTCATATATTATGCACATATGAATTACTTCCTTTTCCATGTTCAATATTTTTATTTTTATTTTTACTGTTTATTTTAGACAATTTTTACACATTATTATATCACACTTCATTATTCATCACATCATATTTTACACTTTTCATTGATTGCGGTTCTTGAGTAGGATTCTTTTCTTTTTATCACAGTGGTTAGCATACCACATTACCTTTCTCACCTGAATCACCTCACCCACAGTCAATCATTGAATCATTATTTTCACTTGGTGTTGGATCACATGACCCTTCTTTTAGGGTATTTTATAGATTCAATTTGTGCACTAGGTAGCTATGAATAAGCGCTAGTACAGTGTGAAACGCGTTAGCCATTTTTTGACCAGTGTGTCGTGATGTACAGTGTGTGTTTGGATTCCTGGATTTTTAAATAAAGGCTTTTATTTTTGGAGTGCTGCTATCCAGAAGATTTTTTCGTTCCTGTTTGCTGATATTTGCATTGCTTGCACCCTTGGCTGCTGGAAGGAGGTAATTTGGAGGATTTCTACACCGGAGCCGCTCCCTTTTCCCTGGCCACCTTTGTACCCGGAGCTACCTCTGGGTGTTTCAGAGGATGCGGCCAAGTGGGATCCACCTATCACATATGGTGGACTTGCCCCAAGGTCAGGAGATTTTGGATCAAGGTTTACAATTTTCACTTTCATATTTATTTCAGCTAAAATAACAATAGCCAGGAACTGGAGGTCCTCTGCACTGCCATTCGATCAGCTTAAACTTAAAATGTCATGGCTTATGCTAAATGAAAGGTTAACAGCAATAGTGCAAGACAAGTTGAAGTTATTCCACAAAGTATGGGATCCATGGATCAAATACCTGACAAATGACCCCAGGACGCTCACTAAATAAATCCACTCTTAAGAGATGGGTCTTAAGGCACGGAGCCCTAGTTCCCCTCCCCCCTCCCATTCGTTCCTTCTTTGCCCTATCCTCTGCACTTTTTCTTTATTTTGTTTTTACCCTCTCTCTTATAATGACTTTAATTATTGGGTTTCGATATCTGTTATGTGGCACCTCTCATTCATTCTTGGCAGACCATTGTATACTTGGGTTGAGGGGGGTGACGCCCGCGCGACAGGAGGAACCAGACTCCCCCCGATAGCCGGATGGGGAGCGGGTTCATCCCAGCGGGCGGAACTTACCCTAAGGCCTAGGTTTGGGACCATGCACTCGGTCATAGACACAGGGATACTGTGTACAGGTTAAGATTTGTAGTCGGGAAGGGCATGTATACTACGCTTGTTTGAATACATGTGTTATAGCCAATTTCAGGAGGGGAACATGGTCCGTTTAAGCTATAAGAGGCGGTTTCCTCCAGCATTTTCAAAACTAGTTGAGGTGGGACTTTTTACATATGTTGTAAACTGCTTAATGCAAAGCCGAAATCGTTGTTATTTGTACTGTAAAACTTTAGAATCTGCTAGTTGTTTTACTGTGCCGGTTTTTTTAACCCGCAAGTTGCATTCAGCATTAGTATCTAATGCCGCGTACACACGGCCGTTTTTCTCGTCGAGAAAAACTAAATTTTTTCCTTTCGACGAGAAAAATTATCGTCTGTGGGCTTTTTGCAGTTTTTTTCGACGAGAAAAACGGCATTAAAAACGACGAGAAAAATTAGAACATGTTCTAATTTTTCTCGTCGTTTTTTTCGACATGTTTCCCGCGGCAGTGTTTCCCATAGGGAAACACTGCCGCGGAGCCCACAGACGGTCGTTTTTCTCGACAAGAGAAAAAACAACGTGAAAAATGACCGTGTGTGGGGAACAAGCCATTCCCTCGTTTTTAATGACATTATTCACGGCGGTTTTTTAACCGCCGTGAATAATGATCGTGTGTACGCGGCATAAGAATTAGAATACTAAGTGATTGCAATGCCTGTGCTTTTTTTCTTTCTTCCTTGGCAAAAAAAGCTGATATTCTTTAAATTTTTTAAGCCGTTAAAATGTCAATTTGCTAAGAGAAGTGTACCAGTTTGTTTCAAATGTGTTTTGGTTCTTGGTTTAAAACCTAAAGGCTACTTTTGAATTATAGATCCACATTTGTGCACAGACATTTTATGCTCGTAGCAATCGCAATTATCAAGCCTATCTAGGTGATTGTGCATTCAAGTTGTATGATGTACAAGTATTCTGTGCTTGTTGAACATTAAAATAATGTTACGGTACCTTTATTCCTTCTACTCTTTTTTTTTTATCTGCTATTCAGAATTAAAAAAAAATTCTGAAAAAAATTCTGAAAAAACAATTGGGTTGATTTACTAAAAATGGGTGTAAAATATGGTGCAGCTTTGCATAGAAACCAATGAGCTTTCAGGTTTTTTATCAAAGCTTAAAGCCCGGTTCACACTGATGCAAATCTGATGCGATGCGAAATTCATTAATTCGCCTTGTCATCTGAAAATACATTGTTTTCTATCAAGGCCATTCACATAAATGCGATTGCGATTTTGATCTGGTTAAAAGAAGGGTCCTGTGCAAGTTTATTGTGGGTGCAGCGCAAATTTTATCTCCAACTATGCCAAGGCCATTCAAACGTGCATTCAATTCGCACCTGTCGCAACATAAATCGCACTGTGAAATCACACAATGAACTCACATCAAATTCCCACTGCATCAGTGTGAATCTGGATTTATTGAACAAGCTGAAGTTAGAAGCTGATTGGCTACCATGAACAGCTGCGACAGATTTTGCACTCTTCAGTTCTAGTAAATCAACCCCAATGTGTCCAGCTCACTGAGCAATGAAATGCATATGCACAAAATTAACAGCATGTGAAAAAAATCCTGTAAGCAATTTTGTCCTAAGAAAGCATATGAGTATTTATCACTGGAACCTGTATTCAGTTTATGCAATCTTTTACGCCAGTTAGTGCTTGGACATGTGCACAGGTATGCATACAATAGATCAATATACTGTACAACCAGCACAATATTCCTTCATGGACTGAGGCTTTTTACAAATGTATTGTTTTCTGTCTCCTTTAAGCAGCATAAAGCTAATGCAGTTTTATTCCTATATATTATGCACATTTTAAAATGTTAACAGCTGTTAGCTAGACCCAAACATATTAGAGAATTTTTTTTTTTATTATTAATACTGACACTAAAATGTGTATTTCAGAGCAAACCATTCTTGTAACAAATTCCGCATACAGGTGAAACTCAAAAAAAATTGAATATCGTGCAAAAGTTCATTTATTTCACTAATGCAACTTAAAAGGTGAAACTAATATATGAGATAGACTCATCACATGCAGAGCAAGATAGTTCAAGCCGTGATTTGTCATAATTGTGATTATTATGGCTTACAGCTCATGAAAATCACAAATCCACAATCTCAGAAAATTTGAATATTGTGAAAAGGTGCAATATTCTAAGCTCAAAGTATAACCCTCTAATCAGCTAATTAAGCCATAACACCTGCAAAGGGTTCCTGAGCCTTTAAATGGTCTCTCAGTCTGGTTCAGTAGGAATCACAATCATGGGAAAGACTGCTGACCTGACAGTTGTGCAGAAAACCATCATTGACACCCTCAATAAGGAGGGGAGGCCTCAAAAGGTACTGTATATACTCGAGTATAAGCCGACCCGAATATAAGCTGAGGCACCTAATTTTACCACAAAAAGATGGGAAAATTTATTGACTCAAGTAAAAGCCTAGGATGTCCATCTGCTTGCCTCACTGTGCCTCACTGTGTCCATGTGCATGCCTCACTGTGTCCATGCCTCACTGTGCCTTACTGTGCCCATGCCTCACTGTGTCCATGCCTCACTGTGTCAATGCCTCACTGTGTCCATGCCTCACTGTGCCCATGCCTCACTGTGCCCATACCTCACTGTCACTGTGCCCAATCTCCCTACCTGATCTCGGGCGCTGTGTGACTAGACTGACATTTAACATGGGAGTCTATAGAAGGGGTGCCCGGTTTTGAAAAATCGGTGCTCCCCTGCCGTAGGTCCTCTGGACAACAAACTTTGCACACTTGTATAGGAAGAGTGGGGCTACATGTGTGCCAGGTTTGGGGTATATACGGTAATTGCAAAAGAAGTTGGATGTTCCCAAAGTGCTGTATCAAAGCACATTAATAGAAAGTTATGAGGAAGGGAAAAGTGTGGAAAAAAAAGGAGCACAAGCAGCAGGGATGACCGCAGCCTGGAGAGGACTGTTAGGAAAAGGCCATTTAAAAGTGTTGGGGACTTTCACAAGGAGTGGGCTGAGGCTGGAGTCAGTGCATCAAGAGCCACCACACACAGACGGATCCTGGACATGGGCTTCAAATGTCGTATTCCTCTTATCAAGCCACTCCTGAACAACAAACAACGTCAGAAGCTTCTACCTGAGATAAAGAAAAACAGACCTGGTCTGTTGCTCAGTGGTCCAAAGTCCTCTTTTCTGATGAGAGCAAATTCTGCATCTCATTTGGAAACCAAGGACCCAGAGTATGGAGGAAGAATAGAGAGGCACACACTGCAAGATGCTTGAAGTCCAGTGTGAAGTTTCCTAAGTCTGTGTTGATTTGGGGAGCCATGTCATCTGCTGGTGTTGGTCCACTGTGCTTCATTAAGTCCAGGGTCAACGCAGCCATCTACCAGGAGAATTTTGAGCACTTCATGCTTCCTTCCGTGGAGGAGCTCTATGGGGATGCTGACTTCATTTTCCAGCAGGACTTGGCACCTGCCCACACTGCCAAAAGCACAAAAACCTGGTTCAATGACGGTGGGATTACTGTGCTTGATTGGCCAGCAAACTTCCCTGACCTGAACCCCATAGAGAATCTGTGGGGCATTGCCAAGAGAAAGATGAGAGACATGAGACCGAGCAATGCAGAAGAGCTGAAGGCGCTGTTGAAGCATCCTGGTCTTCCATAACACCTCAGCAGTGCCACAGGCTGATAGCCTTCATGCCACGATACATTGAGGCAGTAATTGCTGCAAAAGGGGCCCAAACCAAGAACTGAGTACATATGCATGCTTATACTTTTCAGAGGTTCGATATTGTTCTATGTACAATCCTTGTTTAATTGATTGCATGTATAGCGCACCCACCCCAGACTTCACCTGCTTTTCTTAACTTGGCTCCTTCGCAGGAAAGACTGAGGCAGTTTTCTCGGGCCTGCCTGCGGCTGGTGTTTGAATCCTCCCGAGCTGATCTCACTTCTGGCTTGGCCAGAAGCAAGTCCTTAATTCTCCCCAGTAAAGCCACTGTCCACACCAACTGAAAGTCCAACTTCTGTATTTATTTCACATGGATAATAAATAGTCTCTTTAAGAGCAGACAGGTTGAGACGAGACACAGGTCAGATAAGGTGGGAGAGAGATCCAGGCAAAAAACACTAATCTTGGTTCTCTTACTGTTCTGATATGCACAAACAAGTTTGGCGTCCGATCTTTATCACAGACCTAATGGATATGAAAGTCACTGCCACTGACTTGTTGAAGATGGTCACTGCCACTGACCGGATGAATAGGGCCTTGCCCTATTTGGTCACTGCCACTGACCTGGTGTGCGTAGAGTCACTGCCACTATGACCTACAGAACCTGCACTGCCTTCTTGGAGAACTTGGCCCATGTCAAAGAGAAAAACATCCCCCCGGAGAGATACCAGAGGCCCTCACTGTCACCAGGACTCTGCGCTGGGTCTTCAGAAAGGGTCACCTCCCTTGCCTCCTCTATCCCCTCGCAAGGCGGTACCCTGGGAGCTCTCGCTCCTTAGCGGACCCCAGCCGAAGGTTGCTGGGCCCCGGGCCTCCTATTTAGTACCTCACCCCAGTCTGAAGGTGGCTGGGATGGAACAGCAACTCTGCCTCCGGGTCTAGGGCACCCGGAGGCAACACACACGCCCAGGCCTCCGGGCCTAGGGCACCCGGAGGCGACACACACACCCAGGCCTAAGGTGCCTGGGTGCGGAACGACAACGACCACCCCTCTGGAAGATGGCCGCCCCTTTTTATACCCTCTCCCGACAGGCACAGCAGGTTCCCCGCCGCACTGCTGTCAAGAGGGGACAAGAAAAGGCACAACCCTGTACTTATGTTCAACTCGGGCCTATGGCAACAGCGCCACCTATAGGCCCCAGGGAACTGCACATCAGTACTATCTCACAGGGACAGAAATGGTCCATGAACCCTAACAATTTGTGTATCTGAGCCTGATTACCACTCAGATACTTCCCTTAAATATAGCACCCTGCTACACATTCCCCCCTCTTAATAGACACTGGTCCCCAGTGTCTGGAGTAAACCCATGCCTCTCAGGCCTGAGTCAGCATAAGTCCAATCCAGAGACAGACTATCAAAAAAATGACAATTTAGAAAAATTGTTTGTTTGTGCCGGAACCTAACACGGGGGACAAGAATGAAACACAGAAGGGAAAAAGGAGAAATACACATGTGTATAAAACATTTAAGATCACATAAAATTTTCAATAAAATTTACATTTCCCTCCCTCTGCACTAGCTAAGACCCACCCTCAGCAGTCTTGCTTGGCATTCACCTGCAGGGGAAAGAAAAACACACCTGAAATAACAGTAGTTGGAATGAAGAGGCTCTCCCCTAGAGAAGAATCCCTTCCTTACAACAAGTAAAACTGTATAATGTCTTATGCAGAAACTTTTCCTCTGTACTGCGGGGTAAAACTTCCTCTCTTCTTCTTGATCTGTGACCCTGAACTGTCTACAACCCCAAAGTCCTTGTTATCTTTGCGGTAGGGAGAGAGGGAAGAACAACAAAACAGCAACATCTCCCGCTCCTCCAAAGATTGGACTGCCCCTTAACTTAGGGCAAAAGTTCCTGGGTTTTCAAGGAGAATGCACTCAAGGAAAAAAAAAATATCAAAGAGTCTTGTCTCTCACAGGTAGTAATGTGGGTCAGGCAACACCAACGGCTTCCAATGTCTATCGAAGGTGTCTATGTGATACTCAACATCATCCTTGTCCTTCCTACAAATGAGTACCTTGTCTGCATGGATATGCCGACCCAACATCCAAGCAGCTTTACAGTCCTTAAACCGCAGAGTGGCCGTGGGTGGACATGAGTAGTATCTCCTGGCCTGGGGTACTTTGATGTGTTTCCACACAAAGTCCTCGTACCACCATTGTCTACAGTCCTCCACCTCAAATAAATGTTCCTTTGGTAAGTAGGGGTACTCCCAGCCATACTCGCTGGCAACTCTCTGATTGAAAAGTCTCTGCAGTCGGGACAGTCGCGGCATGGTAGCACGGTCTCCCGCGCCAGGCAAGACAATGGCTTTAGGGTGCCGAGGTACTTTAACTACCTCCGGACCAGATGTATTTTCCCCAATGGACATGGGTGAGTCCCTAGCACTATGGGACAAGGACAGGGGCATCTTATCCCGTCCCTTTCTCTCGAACAGTTCATCAATGGCGGTGTCATCACCCGCATCAGAGATGGACTCCAGATCGGAGGTGTCATATTCCTCCGCAGGAAGGTAACTCCTGGCACAGGACAAATCACCCCCTCTGTTCTGATATGCACGAACAGGTTTGGCGTGCGATCTTTATCACAGAACTAATGAATATGAAAGTCACTGCCACTGACTTGTTGAAGATGGTCACTGCCACTGACTGGATGAATAGGGCCTTGCCCTATTTGGTCACTGCCACTGACCTGGTGTGCGTAGAGTCACTGTCACTATGACCTACAGAACATACACTGCCTTCTTGGAGAACTTGGCCCATGTCAAAGAGAAAAACACCCCTTCGGAGAGTTACCAGAGGCCCTCACTGTCACCACGACTCTGCGCTGGGTCTTCAGAAAGGGTCACCTCTCTGGCCTCCTCAATCCAAGACACGGGTCTCCTCGCAAGGCGGTACCCTGGGAGCTCTCGATCCTTAGCGGACCCCAGCCGAAGGTTGCTGGGCACCGGGCCTCCTATTTAGTACCTCACCCCAGACTGAAGGTATCTGGGATGGAGCAGCAACTCTGCCTCCGGGTCTAGGGCACCCGGAGGCAACACACACGCCCAGGCCTCCGGGCCTAGGGCACTCGGAGGCGACACGCACACCCAGGCCTAAGGTGCCTGGGTGCGGAACAACGACGACCACCCCTCTGGAAGATGGCCGCCCCATTTTATACCCTCTCCCGACAGGCACAGCAGGTTCACCGCCCTGCCGCACTGCTGTCAAGAGGGGACAAGAAAAGGCACAACCCTGTACTCATGTTCAACCCGGGCCTATGGCAACAGCGCCGCCTATAGGCCCCAGGGAACTGCACATCAGTACTCTCTCACAGGGACAGAAATGGTCCATGAACCCTAACAATTTGTGTATCTGAGCCTGATTACCACTCAGATACTTCCCTTAAATATAGCACCCCGTTACATATGTAATATTCTAATCTTCTGAGATTGCGGATTTGGGGTTTTCATAAGCTGTAAGCCATGATCATCACAATTATGACAAATCACGGCTTGAACTATCTTGCTTTGCATGTAACGAGTCTATCTCATATATTAGTTTCACCTTGTAAGTTGCATTTGTGAAATAAATGAACTTTTGCACAATATTCTAATTTTTTTGCATTTCACCTGTATATACACTGTAGCATGTGCACAAATGTTCACCTGCATCATCAATCTATAATAAATTCTCCTCACTGGCTTCCACTAGTCTAACGTATAAAATTTAAAATACTAACTACAACGTACAAACCCATCAACAACATCCCCCCAGCTATCCAGCTATGTCACCAACCTCATCTACAGATATCACCCAAATTGTCCTCTCTGCTCTTCCCAGGACGTATTGCTCTCTAGCTCCCCTGTTACCTACTCCTACACCCGCCCCCAGGACTTTTCCAGAACCTTTACCATCCTCTGGAACTCCCTACCCCAATTTGTCTAGTCAACTCCTACCCTGTCCGCCTTTAGGCAATTCTTGAAAACTCATTTATTCAGGGAAGCCTACCCCACCTCCACCTAAAAAGCCGTACTTGAGTCACCTCAACTAGATCATCCCCTGCAGCTATTACCTTTTGTACCACCTCCCCCTCCCTTTAGATTGTAAGCTCCATTAGCAGGGCTCTCATATTCCTTCTATATTGAACTGTATTAAAAATGTACTGTCCCCCCTTATAATGTAAAGTGCTGTGCAAACTGTTGCTGATATATAAATCCTGTATAATAATAATAATAATTCTGTTGATCAAAACACAATTATGTGTGCATATCCTTTAACAAATTAGGACAAATACATTTTGAAAATAATACCCCTGCAACTTTGTAAGTGTATCCGCTTTGGCTTTCTGGATGTTATCGGTGGGAGGGAGTTCAAGTTTGCGGTAACACTGGGTTAGGCTGCAAGAACGGAGCTGCGGAGGATACAAAAACGACTCAAGCCTATTTTGATCAGCAGTCATCATTTTATACCCCATGCTAACTGTGTCAGCTTCCTTCTCAGAACCATGCATCTGCCCTATTTTGTTGGTTGCTAGCCTGCCAGTGGCCTCCTGCATCCTAGTAACCAAGGAAGCTGTGTAAGTCAGCTGCCTGCATCCCAGCAATCAATAATACCATTGGTTGCTGGGATGCTGGCAGTCATGGAGTCATTAGTTGTAACAGTGCACCATAGCACCCAATGATGATGTACATAAACAACACGAAGTTCCCCCCAAAATCCATACCAGACCTTTATCTCAGATAGGGGTCTAGTATGGGTTTTAAGGGGAGACTTGCAAAATAAACTAGAAAATGCATTTCCTGCAGAAAATGCATGGGAATGCTGAATAGCTGAATTGCTAAAGCTAACTGGATAAATAGCTTAAATCTGTAAGAAAAAGTTGAAGAAGTGAGAATAGTTGGAAAAGTAGGAATGGTTTTAAAATAAACATGAATTTCATTTAAAAAGTTTAACAACACCACTAATGTATGAAAGATGTGGAATATTTAAAGGTTTTTTTGAAAAGCTGACACTAAACTGAATTGTTGGCTTTAAAAGTTTGCAAAGAATAAATCCAATACACACTCTGTTTAATTAATATAGTTTCCTGAAATGATCACTAAACTTAAACAGCTTTTTCACAAAAACTGTAAAAGATATCAAACTGAAAAGATATACCTGGATAGCTGAATATCTTGTAAACATTTTAAAGTTTGTTTGGCATCTGTAGGTAAAAGTATGAAGGAGCTGAAACTTTTGGGAGCGGAATAAGATTTTAAGGATTTGAAGCATGCTCTCTTTCACTTCAATGTTAAAAAAAGTGTTAAAAAGATTAATATTTTAAAAAGTGTAAATAGTAGAAAATAGTTGAAGAAGTCCCATCATTAGCTGAAAGAGCAGAACATTTTAAAAGTTGAATGGTTTTAATAGCTGAAAGTATGCAGAAGTTACGCAGAGCCAAAAAACATACAGAAATCAAAAAAACGAATAACAATAGTGGGAATGCATTCCCACTAAAAAAAAGATGGTGTCCTCAGCAGACCCTTATCCATGCATGCAGTCCCCCCTTCCCCAATCCATATCAGGCCACAAAATGAAAAGGGTCCCTTGCAAGGGGACATTGGTGCTGCCAAGAATATGTCATCACTGCCTTCAGGAAGACTACGACATAGAAAAAAGGTAGATAAAGAATGAAAAAATGTTAAAAAGAATACGTTTTCACATCAGCATTTAGAGATGGATATTGATATGAAATATTGGAAAAGGTGCTTATTAGACTTGAAAATGGCTTTTTTAAGAACATAACAGAATATATCCTATAGGTGTACCACATCTCCTTTTGACTTCAATGGAGTTTGCAATTTGGAAATTTTTGATCATGTTTTCCTTCTCTGTCTTCTCTGATCCTCCCCTTTTTACACAGTCCCCTAACCATCTCCTGAATAGAGAGAGCCTTTACTCTGTACATGCTCAGTTTGGTGTGTATTTCTAGAGAGTTTTTTTTTCTCTTGGGAGGGTGCATGTGATCAGCAATGTCCAGACAGAGGGTCAGGGGCCCTGCAGCCTCATAGGACAGTCAGAGTACAGTGAAAACTACTCCGACAAGCTTTAACCAAACACTGAAAGAAAGCACAAGACTTCTATATACTGCTGATGAGAAAAAGTATTTAGCAATTTATACTTGCTAAAATAATTGTCTCCAAGCAGCATATTTTGTAGTCTTAGCAGGAAAATAACACCACCAGCATCTTATACATCTAGGCTAAACAATGATGGGCAAAAGGCACCATTGCAAAAGGTACAGTATGGCTTCTGATGAGGCATCTTACTTGATAAATCTGATGATGGAGTATCAACTAAATGGGATGAGCCGAACACCCCCGGTTCGGTTTGCAGCAGAACATGCAAACAGGAAAAAAGTTTGTGCGAACATGCGAACACTCTGAATGAGGATATCAGGGAACAGACATCCTACCCGTGGTGTGTGTTAGTATATGTGTGTGTACTTGTCCCTGTGTTGGTTCTCTCACCTAATACGTGTTATAGAGCAGAGGAGTATGGGTAGGATGTCTGTTCCCTGATATCCTCATTCAGAGTGTATCCATCTTGCTCCTCGTTTAACCATTCTGTGGGTTACCAATCTGGAGAGCTATTGGAAAGACCATAGGAATACCTGACTCCCAGCCAGAGGCCGTCTATATGGCTGCCCACATTTGTTGGTGTACAAGGAGCACAAGCACGGTTGACTCATTAGGCATATGCCTGTCTGAGTCCAAATCCTCCGGTAAGCCTTCAACCAATTGGTGGTGGATTAGCTACTTGCAACTTTTCTGTATACCTTTTTTTATTCTTTGATGTCACAATGATGCCATGACAATCCATCTATGGACTTGGACTCATTCACATGTTTGATCTCCTCTTTTTCTGCGGATATCACGTTCACCTTTTGTACACAATATATTTGTATTGTTGATTTATGTGTTAGGTATTTATCCCCTGAATATCAATTACCAGACCCAAAGGGCCTGGTAATGGACAGAGGGGGGGGGGGGGACTCACACTGTATTTTTTTCAATGATTTTTATGTATATTGCCGGTAGCCGGCAATACACTACAGCTGCAAGCTGTTTTAAATGAAAAAAAAATTATTTAGAAATTTTATTTTGCTGCTCTCATCCATTACATTATGTATGCCCATTATGTAAGCGGCCTTACATAGTGTGGGGCGTGGACTTAGCCCCCTGAGCCATGATTGGCCAAAGGCACCCTGCCTTTGGCCAATTATGGCTCTCACAGCGCTGTGATTGGCCAAAGCATGCAGGTCAGGTGCATACTTTGGCCAATCAGCAGCCGTCAATGCACTGCGATCTCGCAGTGCATTGATGATCTGGCAGTGCATTATGGGGCATTCCGAGGGCGCTCAAATTTCCTGAGAACGCCCCATAGAGTTCTAAATTCGGCAAACGGGCGAACACCCGATTTTCTAATGGAACGTAAGTTCCACGTTCCACTCGAACATCGGGCTCATCCCTATCAACTAGGATGGGGGACACAGTCTTGGGACAAGGACAATGTTAACACAATATATTAGTCAAGTAAAAAAGGGTTTTTCTCTTGCATGCTTGATTGGATGCCAATGATCATAACAATTATGTATTTCAGTGTAAAGTGCATATAGTTGTTATCATCAGGCCAATGGCCACCAACATCATCACTTCCTTCTACTTTATCCAGCACAACAAAAGAAATGTTTAAAATGCTTCTGAAAGTGACATCTATGAAAACGAACAATCTAAGACTTTCTGCTGTCCATTCCTGAAGCTACAAAATAAATGCACAATCATCACCACGATTAATGTCATCAGTAACAAACTTTACCAGTATCTGATGTGACAAAAAAAATATGTTTATCACCGACACCACCAACAACAGAAAGCCACACCCCACCTGTAGCTGCTCTATTACCATGCCACTGCCACTGTGACATTCTACCACAGTGCCCCATTTGCAAAATTTTGTCTTGCTTTTACCATATTCTTCATTCTTGTCATTAAAATTTTCAATTCACGGGAGATTAAGGTGACAGTCTGATTATTTGGGGTTCATGTGATCATCTCTTAGATAACTATACGTTTGTACAGTTATGATTTAAAAGTCACCCGAAACCCTCAAGTCTCTTGTCCTCGCTCCTTTGAAAGTGTGTTAACAAGAAAACATGCATCCAATCCAATCCCTTTTTATTTTCAATCCAAGAGCTGTAGAAATGACTGTTGGTAGGGAACAGTTGGTAGCGAACAAGAAATGTTCAGAGTAACACACTTTGCATATACAAACGCCATAATAACTTACACAATAGCTTATGTTTACACAATAGCATAAGTTGATGTTTGCAAGCAGGCATAAAACCAATATAGAGGTACCAAAGGGAAAGAGAAAACCGTAGTCCATATTAATCCAAATATTATGGTGGAAAGAAACTTTATCCAGCTTTGAGCATGTGGCAAAGTAAACTTAGCTAGGCAGTTAATATCCCAACAAGCAATCAGAGAAAACATAGATGTGAAATTAGTCAGTGCACTCACTTTCCACTTATGGCAATTGTGTTATACTTATTTTCCCCTGTAAGGGGTTAACTCAATGGGGATCACCTTCCCTGGGAAAAAGGTAGTCCAAACGGTAGGTTTTTCCTAAAATCTGACTTGTAGCCAGTTTTATTTAAAAGGTTGCATGAAAATCAAGTAAAAAAAAACAGAAAATAAATCCTTGCCATCCAGGCACTAACTAAACATTGCAGGTTCCTAACTCAGAGATGAAGGACTTCTGCCAATCACCCACAGAACAAAGATAATGCAAACCTTTCTCTTTCTCTCACAAAGCAAACTTCCCATCTATAGCTCTCTCAGGTTTTGTCTTCCTGAGTCCCAGGCTAAGAGCAATCCTTTGCTCTAGTCCTGCTTTATTTATAACACCTGCTGCTGGACACAAGTGGAACGTAAAATCTGGTCCGGAACCAACCCTGCTAAGGTGGCTGGTAAAACCTGGACCTGATTCCACCTTAGTTCCCTGCAAATAAACGCGTGAGAGGTGAAACATAACGTCCATTGATCACCTCGCCTTTCATAAAGTCACATATGCCCCCAACTCTCTGATCAATGCCCCTGCAGCTGATCAACTGTCTCAACCAGACAATGGACACGGGAAAGGACATCTGCATTATTCTGGAGTTTCCCAGCTCTAGGCTCCAGTGTGAACTTAAATGCTTGAAGATAAAGGAACCACCTTGTCACACAACTGTTTTTCTCCTTGTTATCACACATCCATTTAAGAGGGGCATGATTGGTGACTAGTTTGAATGATCTCCCCAACAGGTATTATTTAAGGGCACATAAGACCCATTTGATAGCTAAACATTCCTTCTCAACAATGGCGTTGTTTTTTCTCATGAATGTTAAGCTTTCTGCTCAGGTAGACCACTGGGTGCTCCTCTCGTCTCTGATTTGGGACAGTACAGCACCCAGTCTCACATCAGAGGTATCTGTCTGTACCACAAATTCCTATGTGAAATCTAAGATCATAAGCACAGGTTGTGCACAAAGAGCTTGCTGCAACATTTGAAATGCCTTCTCTGCCTCAGGATTCCACTTAATCATGACTGTAGTACTCTGTGATGCCCAGAAATGCACGAACTTGCTTTATTTTAGTTTGGGTCCACTTTTGAACCACCTCAATCTTATTGATCTGAGGCTTGATCAGCCCTCGACCAATAATGTAGCTAAGGTATTTGGCCTCCTCCAAGCTTATGGCACACTTCTTGGGGTTGGCAGTGAGTCCTGCTTTCCTAAGAGAATCTACTACTGCTTGCACTCGGGGCAAATGGGAATCCCAATCTGAGCTGTGGGTGACGACATTATCCAAATAGGCGGCTGCGTATTGGCGTAGTGGTCTCGATGTCTTAACCATCATTGGGGATGGGATGAGACAGGCATCCGCATATGCTGGAGAGCCCCTTCAGTGGTAGAAAAGGCCGTCTTCTCTTTTGCAGATTCTGTTAGGGGTATTTGGCAATAACCTTTAGTCAGATCTAAAGTAGTTATGTACCGGGCCCTTCCCAATCTGTCAACAAGCTTGTCGACCCGAGGCATTGGGCACGCATCGAATTTGGACACGCTATTCAACTTCCTGAAATCCATACAAAACCTTATAGTGGCATCTGGCTTTGGGACCAATAATATGGGACTTGACCAGTCACTGCGGGACTCCTCTATCACATCCAACTCTAACATGTTCTTTATTTAATGTCATGACCTTGCAGTAATACTTTCATGACCTGTCTGTCTCTTACCTGGTCTGTGTATCAGCCTTAGGGCTTGCTCTCTCACACCTGCATGGTTAAGTAATCTTCCCTCAGTGTGGCTCCACCCTAGCCTCAACAGGAACCACTATTTAACACTGTGTTCTCCAAGCCTGCGTTGCCATGCAATATTGTGTGTTTGGTTTCCTGTTTCCTGCTTGCTGTGTGCTCTACGTTTGTCTCTGTTACCAATCTTGGCATGTTCCCGACCATCCCCGCCTGCTTGTGACCCTGACCTTTGACACTTTTATCGACCATCCCTGCCTGCTTGTGACCTTTGGCTTGTTCTCCGTTTATCTTTGTCTGCTAGTCGCCCCGACCTGTAGCTTCCTCCTATAGCCTACCGTGAGCTGGGAGACCCTGGGGGCCGTGACCTGGAGTCAGCTGCAGCGTAGTCCATCCTCATCACTAGAGGCTCTGGTGAACACCTGCTGGCTCTTAGACTCCGCACCCTTGGGAATCTTATGTTCTAGCTCCCTGTGGGATCCGTGTTGGTGCCCCAGTGGACCTGCCTTCCTGTACCACCCAGGGTTCCATCCGCAGCAGTCAGCCGTAGGGTCCACTATCATAGCGGTGCACTCCTGACCCCAACAGTGTGCATCTGTCACCTGGCCTCAGGTGACCTGACATTTAATTTGCAACTGCTTCTCACCTAGCTTCGGGTTTTCTATATTCTATCTACATTTACGCGGACACCTGGTTCTGTAATTATGTCATGCTGTATAACACTGGTCTGTCTGGGTAGGTGAGAGAAAAAGTCTCTATTCTTACTCCCAAGTTCTTTAACGTCCTTCTGTTGGGCCACTGACAAGATTTCAGTTATGAGTACCTCAGGTGTGACAAAGGTCATGTCCTTTTGGGGGGTTGGCATTGCCAGTAAAGTCTCCTGGAATTGCTCCAAATGTTCCTGTACAAGCGGCATGACAGCCACGATTCTATCTTGTATCAGTGAGATATTCTTGATGACGCTTCTATAAGGCATGGACTCTCCCTCCCACGTTTCCTTTGCGACATCTATCAATCCCCTGGGATGTCTACCATAAAGTAGTTCAAAAGGGGAATAACCTGTAGATGCTTGAGGTACCTCTTATATAGCAAACTTGAGGTACGGCAGCAAAGAATCCCAATTTCTTCCATCTTTGTCCACCTCCTTTTTTGACGTGTTTTTGAGCATCTTGTTAAATCTCTCCACAAGACCATCAGTTTGGGGGTGGTAGACAGAGGTACAGAGATGGGAGCTTTTGAACAACTTGCACAATTCTTTAGTGACTCTGTACATAAATGTTGTGCCTTGATCCATTAATACTTCTTTTGGAATACCCACATGACTAAATACCCAGACCAGCTCTTTGTTAATAGTTTTAGCTGAGGTATTACGCAGAGGAATGGCTTCAGGATACCGTGTGGCATAGTCCAGTATTACCAGTATGTGCTGATGGCCCCGGGCAGACTTTACTACTTGTCCCACCAGATCCATGTCAGTTCTTTCAAAAGACACTTCAATTATCGATAACAGTACCAGCGGACTGCGAAAATGGGGCAATGGTGCAGAATAGTGACACTCTGGGCAAAACTCACAATATTCTTTGACATCTGCATACAACCTAGGCCAAAAGAATATCTGGGTTATTCTCTCCTTAGTTTTCTCTATATCCAGGTGTCCACCCATTATATGACCATGGGCCAAAACTAATACCATCCAACGATAGGGTTTGGGAACCACTAGCTGCTCTACCTCCTCCCCTTGCTTTACCACTTGATACAGCAAGTTATTTTTAAGAGCCATATAAGGAAAAAACACCCCCTACATTAGGCTCAACAGGTTCCCCATCAATTATTTTAATGTTTTTTCTGGCTCTATTGAGTGTGGAGTCTCTTAGTTGTTCCCTACAAAAGTTATCTTTCCTGACTTCTAAGTCAGGCACCACATTCTGTCCACTCTCATTATTAGAGTCAGAGATAATTCCTTGTTTGATATAGAAGAACTACATTTTTTGGGACTTTGAATTGAAGCGTGCAGCCAGGAAAATAGGATTGCATGGTACTATAATGCTGTCTGGTGGTGGAGCCATCTATAGTGCCATATAGTAAATGCATAGACATGTAGTAACCATCATATTTACTATGATGGTTACTACATGTCTATGCCTTTACTATATGGCACTATAGATGGTTCCACCACCAGACAGCATTATAGTACCATGCAATGCTATTTTCCTGGCTGCACGCTTCAATTCAAAGTCCCAAAAAAATTAGTTCTTCCATATCAATCTATCGGGGATGGAGGTACATCTAGCTGGCCTCACCAAAAAGTCCCAACCTCTTAGTTTCAATTTAATAATTCCTTGTTTATTATCCTCAAGCTGGGGGCTGGATTCCAGCTCCCCCTGCTCCCCCTGCTCCACCTGCTCCCCAGCCATTACAGAAAAAGGAAAAAGGTTCTACCCAATCCTTGGACACACCAACAGTTTCCCTTTCAATTTTGCAATCAAAAGGTGTCTGGAGTGAGTTCCAGTGTTTCCTCAGCAGGGGGGGGCTCTGTCCTTTTGTTTTCCCTCAAACTCCAAAAGTGCGGAAAATCTCTCCCCACTGGGGCTTCATGAAGCAGTGAGGGTACCACCCCCACTGAATGTGTCACCATGCCCCAATGGGTATCAATCTCAACCACAGCAGTCTGGTAGTCACATGTGTCACCATGTATGCAAATAACTCCAATAGTGCTAGGGTGTAACTTTGCAGGATTTACATGCATACTAGCTCCTTATGCCTTTGTCTTACAGGTTTTTTGTTTGTTTTTTGAGGGTTTACAACCTCTTTAAGCACATGTTTAGTGTAATCTGTGATACAATTTCAAATACTAAAAAAAAACAGGGATATAATATAAAAGGGTAAATAAATTAACCCACTCACTAATACAATACCTAATGGGGCTCCAGAGTCAATAACCCTAACACACATTGAATTGGCAGACCAGGACATACTCAGCCTAAAAGAGACCATGTGAATGAGTCTCCGGGGCTTCAGTGAACTTAAATAATGCCACCACAAAATCCCAAAAAGTAGAAAAAATCTTTATTAAATATTAAAAAAAATAAAAATTAGGTTCAAAAAATGATATATCTATAAATCACCTTCCACCACCAAAAAAAAAAAAAAAGACAGTATTGTCTTGTAGCCTAAAGGTGCATCTGTGATACATGTAATTATTTCTACAGAAATAAGAATCACTTTGACAAAAAAAAAATGATTTCTTAATTCAGTTTTGTACAACTTTGATATCCATGTGTATAAAATGCTAATTTCAAGAACATTCTCTGTTCTAATAAGAACAGCATATTTTCTTACAAGATGGTGGCGTAGCTGACCTCTCACTTCTACATTGCATATGGGATTTGAGCAAGTCTCTCTTGTTCTCAGCATGCAACACATTATATGCATCTTCAGTCTATACTGAATTACCCAGAGTGCTGTTTTGACTTGTTTGCCTTGTCATATACCACGGGGACAATGTGAAAAGAGCAATGTAAGGTTTAACAACACTTCCAGGGAACTAGCTGTCCACATCATCTATAGTTCAAAGAAGAAAACCTTTAGAATAATGTACATTCTAATAAATGTTCCTACAGATTGTCTTCTTTAAATTCCTTTTTATTGTTCATTTTATATGTATGAAGGCATCTCAAATTTCTTATTAAACTGTTCACCACCAATGATTTAAGGTATCACAAATTAACTATTTTCTGTATTATGCAATGTTTCTTTTGTATGTTTGTGTCTCTGTGGTTCACTTGCCTTTTTCATTTTAATGTTTTATGCATTTTATTTTATAAACCGTGCATGCCAAAAGTCATCCTTAGAATAATGCATATTTATGAAACTCTTCCAAGCTCATGCCAAGTGCTAAAGACCCTAACTGTAAAATTTAAGATCTCATTTTTTATTACAGATAAATTTGAAATATGCGTAGATTGGGACCCCTTTTCAGTTGCTTTACTGATAAACTTAACCTTTTTGGGGTTCCTTTATGTTTGTGTTTTGTGGCACAGTATAGTAATTATTGATTTATTGCAGCCCTGATTTCAAAATTTCACATTGATGTTTTTCTGTGTTTATGGTGTCCTGATATAACAGTTTCTACTCTCTCAAATACTGTAGTTATCTACTCTCCAAAACCCTCAGAGAAAGCTGGAAGCTATATGCTAATATGCAATGAAAAGTTGCACATTTGAAATGCCTCTTTTAACATTGATGTTACAGTCTAAAAGTCTTTTTAAGCATAATGATATATAATTCCTTGCTTGGTATGAAGTGGAGAGCCTTCTTATGAACTGTTGATGCATGCAGTAATGTTATAAAGCATGGATGGTCTATTAAAATGGCACCTACATCAATTATTTCTTTGGTCTTTTCCCATTGATCTCTGCTTGCTGGTTCTGGAAAGATCATATAGATGAAACATTTTGATGACACTTTTAAAATGAATTTTGGGAAGAAGTTTATGAAATTTGTATACTCCTAAAACACCCGTACCTCTTAGCGCTTCTTGATGGCACAGGAAAAGATGAAATGTGTCGGAAATACATTTTTCATCAGAGTAGATGCAATTTCATCAGGCAGAAGGAAATCTAATTAATCCATTTATAACATAAAGTCATTTCAAATATCTTTCAAGAAATAAGAAAAAAGTTTAAAATTCTTAGATACTTTAAAATATATTCACTTGTTCACCATACATTTTAATGTCTTGGCTTGAAAGAGCTCATATGCAATAATCATTTCCTTTAACCTTTGCCTACTTCTTTTCCTAAAGTGGACTTGTCATCCACACACTGCTGTGATTAAAACATCAAACGAGGATTTGCTTTGTTAACTGTGTAAAGAGCAGAACAGGACTTTCAAAAATATCTATTACAGTAAATCTTCTTTATGAAAATGAGACAACCATTTTCATTTTGAGATTGTTGTCAAGTCGTTAAACTACTATTTAAGTGGGTGAAGAAATAACAAATTGTAGCCAGTTAGTCAGAAGGGTGTCTGGAAATGGACAAGGCTAGGCACAGATGTTTCTAAGTTTTGTTTTATTTTTGCATATATTTATTTACTGGTATGTCAGGGCTGCAAATACAGAAAAATACCAGTTTATCATTGCAGAAACATATTCCACTACTACTTTTCTGTACGGCTGATAAGACAGTGCCTTTGTTGCATTAAAGTTGCCCTGCCTAACTCTGTTTTCCTGAACTCCCCTCTCCTCATCTGCATTACATGGGTGATGTGTTGAGGAGGCCATGGGAAGAAGTAGACAGAGCTAAATACAGTCTTTTTAAGATAACAGAGGCACAGTGCACAAGTTTTTGTGTTCTGTTAGGGTCAACAGGTATCCCAATTGCTTATAAAAGTCAAAAATGTTAATTTAGTTTATGTTGTGTTATCTTTATCTTATGTTAGGTTTGAATAAATCTGGAAAAAATACTGCTGTCAATACAATGCATCTATGAATATTCTTTTTAAGCTCGCTTATAGGTGGTATGTTGTGCTCTGGCTTGATTCAGAGGTGTAGAGCAGGGATGAGCCCGATGTTCGAGTCGAACAGCGAACATTATGCGGTGTTCGCGGAAAATTTAAGAGCCGCGGATCCCTATACAATTTATTTTTAAATTTTGGTTCAGGGTTCCCCTCCTAATGGACTGGGGGGGGACCCATGGCTTTTTTCAATGAGTTTTATCTTTATTGCCGAGACCTGACAATTCTTTACAGCCACGATTATTTCTAAATTACTTTTCTTCCTTTAGAAATGTAATTTTGCTGCACGACTGTTCTAAACATGGGAAAAATGCGCCACTTTATAGGCATACTATAGACACCCCCCAGGCATGATATTTCAAGGAATATTTCATTTTTATTGTTTCACTTTAAGCATTAGTAAAATCACTGCTCCCGAAAAAACTGCAGTTTTTAAAACTTTTTTTTGCATTGATACATGTCCCCTGGGGCAGGACCCAAGTCCCCAAACACTTTTTATGACAATAACTTGCATATAAGCCTTTAAAATGAGCACTTTTGATTTTTCATGTTCGTGTCCCATAAACTTTAACGGTGTTCGTGTGTTCGAACAAATTTTTTGCCTGTTCTCAAGTTCTGGTGGAAACCAAACCGGGGGGTGTTCGGCTTATCCTTAGTGTAGAGTGTTTATAAACCAATGCGTTTCTGGTTTTGATAAGAACACGTGGTCAGGCTCAGAACAGTCAAGCATTTACAAACTCTTAATTAGTAAACAAGCTTTAACACACCTTCACTGAACCAGTAGCTGCAGGCACTGTGAAGCAACTCATCCACAAAATTTAGCAGCAGTTCAGAATTCATTCTGTCAGGTTCAGCTTTCCCAGCTCCCCCATCTCAGCAGTGACTCTTCAGTCTTTTAACCTTTTAATCAATAATGTGTGCACAGTGCAGGAGCTCTTGGGAGGGGAGCAGAAATCTGATCTTAGCTTCTGGGAGAACAATTTAAATAATTTTTGTGATTCTGCTTTAAATTTGAGGATGGATTGCCCCACAGTTCTTTTAAATAAGAATGTCAATTAGAACTTTTTTTAAAGCTCATTTGCTGCTTATTAAGAATATGTAAATACTTGAATGTTCATGGCCTGTCCATGTTTCAATTTAAATAAGAGTGGGCCTAATACTTTTTTAGGCCTGCACGAAAAGGGTACTGTTGAAGTGTGGTCAAGGGAGTGTCACAGATAAATAAAGAGAGAGATTTTGGAAGGAGCTGCAAACATCAGATCGTGTTTATGTCATGTATTAAAGAACAAGTCCTCCCACACTAGAAATACTTCAGTGCAAAATATGGGCATCCAAGTTTTCACATCAGCCCACCTGCTATAAGCATTATGAGGGATTTGCGCTTTCTTTTTTTTTTTTTTTTACATTATGGACAATAGAGCAAAAGGTATGAAACACTTACAAGAGGCTGTCAAAACTTATAGAAATTAAGGCAACACTGGAAACTCTGATGGACATATTCCCTTGACGATTTCCCTGTGAGATAGAAGATCCTAGTGGGTGTTTCAAATTAACTACAACCCTTGCCTGAAATATTGTTTTTGCTGGTAATGACCATTGCATTGTCTTCTGTTGGCTCAGTTTCCCACCCTTTAAATAATGCAGCCTACAATAACCCTTTAGTTACCAGAGACACTTCATTGTTTTTTGCACACATACAGCATACAGCATACTAGCATACACTTTTTTTTGCATTAAAATGTTTCTGAAATAACTCAACTCATAGAATAAAACTATGGCATTTTTTTTATATCTTTGCACAGTATTAGCACAACTTTTTATCGAATATATACAGTTTTTTTCAGTAAAAAATATATTTAAATTAATTTTAGTGATAATAAACACAGCAAAGTCTCCAAATGTTCTGTATATTATAAAGTTGAGACTGAGTAAATAGATACCAAATATGTTGCAACATAGAATTGCATGTGGCCATGACACAGAAAAAAGATACCCTAAAGTAACCACTGGACCTACAGAAGATTTACCCTCCTTCATGACCAGGCCATTTTTTGCCATATGGCAATGTGTTACTTTAACTGACAAATGTGTGGTCGTGCAATGCTGTACCCAAATTAAATTTATGTCCCTTTTTTTCTCACAAATAGATCGTTCTTTTGATGGTATTTAATCACTTCTGTGTTTTTTTTTTTTTTTTGTGCTATAAACAAAAAAAGACAGACAATTAAAAAAAAAAAGAAAAAAGTAGGATTTTTAAAACAGCTTACCTGTAAAATCCTTTTCTTGGAGTACATCACGGGACACAGAGCAGCATAGTCATTACTATGTGGGTTATATAGATTACCTTCAGGTGCTGGCACTGGCAACTTCCAAAACAGGAAGTACCCTCCCCTATATAAGCCCCTCCCATCCGGGAGTACCTCAGTTTTGTAGCAAAGCAATACGTGTCCCCAAAAGAGGGGTGGGAGCTCTGTGTCCCGTGATGTACTCCAAGAAAAGGATTTTACAGGTAAGCTGTTTTAAAAATCCTACTTTCTTGTTCATACATCACGGGACACAGAGCAGCATAGTCATTACTATGTGGGACGTCCCAAAGCAATGCCACATGAGGGGGGGGATACACCATACATAAGCTGGGCGCCATCAGGCATGAGGATCTTTTGCGGCCTGCAACACACTGCGCCCAAAGGCGACATCCTCCTGACTTCTAACGTCCACCTGGTAGAACCTAGTAAACGTGTGTACTGAAGACCATGTTGCGGCCTTACAAATTTGCGCCAGGGAGGCCTGGTGATGCACTGCCCATGAAGTTCCAACTGCTCTCGTGGAGTGCGCCCTAACTTTGAACGGAGGCGGTCTACTTCTCAAGCCATAGGCTTGTATTATGACCTGTCGAATCCACTTGGCTAAAGTAGATTTTGATGCTGCCTGACCCTTTCTGGGGCCTTCCGGCAGAACAAACAAAGAATCCGTTCTACGAATCTGAGCAGTGGCTTCTAGATAAGCTTTAACTGCTCTTACTACATCCAAAGAATGCAATAACTTTTCCTCTACCGAGCTTGGTTTGGGGAAAAAAGAAGGAAGAACCACATCCTGGTTCAAGTGAAACCTCGATACCACCTTAGGAAGAAAGGCTGGGTGAGGACGTAATACTACTCTGTCCTTATGGATAACCAGATATGGCTCTTTACAGGACATGGCGGCTAATTCCGACACTCTTCTAGCCGAGCATATGGCTACTAAAAATATCAATTTCCTGGTGAGTAGAACCAAGGAAATGTGCCGCAAAGGTTCAAATGGCTGCTTCTGCAGAACCGACAGAACCAAATTTAGATCCCATGGGCATATGGGAGCCTTAATTGGTGGAATAATACGAGTCACACCTTGCATAAAGGATTTGACAAGTGAATGCATAGCCAGGGGCCTTTGAAATAGTATTGACAAGGCCGAAACCTGGCCCTTGATAGTACTTAAGGCAAACTTCCTGTCTACAGCCCACTGCAGGAAGTCCAGAATTCTGCCTATAACGTACTTACGTGGATGCCATTTTCTGGCCTCGCACCAAGTGATGTACGCCTTCCAAACTCTATAGTAGATCTGCCTGGATACAGGCTTCCTGGCATTGATTATAGTTGATACCACAGAGTTAGAGAGACCTCTCTTCTTTAGGATGTGGGATTCAATAGCCAGGCCGTTAAACTTAGAGTTAGTAAGGAAGGGTGGTATATCGGTCCTTGCGAAAGCAGGTCCGGACGACGTGGAAGGGTCCAAGGACTCCCCACAGACATTTTGATGATCTCCGTGTACCAGGCCCTTCGGGGCCACGCTGGAGCCACCAGGATCACCGGCTTCTTCTCCAACCTGACTCTGCGAAGGAGTCGAGGCAACAATTGTAGCGGAGGGAATGCATATATCAGTCTGAACTGATCCCAAGGGAACACCAGAGCATCCGAGCCGCAAGCGAGGGGATCCCTTGTCCGGGAGACAAATCTGTCCACCTTTGCGTTGAATCTGGATGCTAGCAGATCTACATCCGGTGTTCCCCACCGCTGACATATTGCTCGGAAGACCTCGGGATGAAGGGACCATTCCCCTGGGCATAACTGTTGGCGACTCAGAAAGTCCGCCTTCCAATTCTCCACCCCTGGAATGAAGACAGCTGATATACATGGGACATGCTTTTCTGCCCATTCCAGGATGTGACTTACTTCCCTCTGGGCTGCACGACTCCTGGTGCCTCCCTGATGATTGATATATGCCACTGCTGTGGCATTGTCTGATTGAATTCTGACAGGGGACCCTTGGAGTCTGGATGTCCAGGCTACTAGGGCGTACCGGGCTGCTCGTATCTCTAATAGATTGATGGGCAGGGTTTTTACTACATTTGACCATCTGCCCTGGAGAGACCATTGCTCCAGTACTGCCCCCCAGCCTATAAGGCTGGCATCTGTAGTGACCACCTTCCAAGATATCGGGCTGAAGGGTTTTCCCTTCTGGAGATTCTGGGGGATCAACCACCAGCAGAGACTCTTCCGAACGGAAGGGGACAAAGCCATCGGGAAGTCTAGAGCCTGAACTTTTCCGTTCCAGGCTGACAATATGGCCCTTTGTAAATTCCTTGAGTGGAATTGGGCGTATGGTACAGCTTCGAATGATGCTACCATCTTTCCTAGCAGCCTCATGCACAGGCGTATGGACGGCTGTCTTTTTGCACAAAGCAGACGGACCAAGGCCCTCAAAGAGGATACCTTGTCTAGAGGTAAGAAAATCTTCCTCTGGTCTGAATCCAGCCGTAGCCCTAGATATACCAGGTTTTTCACTGGCTGTAGGGCTGACTTGTCCAGGTTGATGACCCAACCGTGAGACTCTAGATACTTGATTGTATCGACAATTACCACTTCTAGCTTGGCAACTGAGTGGTCCATCAACAACAGGTCGTCTAGGTATGCCATTATCGTTACACCCCGTGTTCTTAGATCGGCCAACAGTGGGGCCAGAATTTTTGTGAACACTCGTGGTGCTGTGGCCAGACCAAATGGTAAGGCTCTGAACTGAAAATGGCGCCCTTCTACTGCAAAGCGTAGGAATTTTTGATGACCTGGAAAGATGGGAACATGCAAGTAAGCATCTTTGATGTCGATCGAGGCTAACCATTCCTCCCCTTGTAGGGCAGCGGTGACCGATCGGATCGACTCCATCCGGAAAGACCGGACGTTTAGAAATTTGTTTAGACTCTTTAGGTCCAATATGGGTCTTATGTCCCCGTTTGGCTTCGGGACTGTGAAAAGGTTTGAGTAGAAACCCAACCCCCACTCTTCCATAGGAACCTCCATAATTACTCCTTGGAGCAATAGTTGTTCTAACGCCAATAGGAGAGACCCTCTTTTTAGAGGGTCTCTTGGCATGCCTGACCACATAAAATGGGACGGAGGAGACTCTTTTAACTCCAACTTGTATCCCAGAGTTACTGCGGAGAGCACCCATCTGTCTTTGATCGTCTCCCGCCAGGTCTCTGCGAACAACTGAAGTCTTCCCCCCACCCGTTTGAGTGGGGGCAGCCCTTCATAGGCTTGACTTGGAGGCTGGTTTAGTACCTCTTCGGATCCAGGGCTTTTTATTACCCTGTGGCTGTCCCTGATTTTTACCTCCTGAGTTTGACCGAGGAGGCCGTCGGAACTGCTTAGTAGCAGACGTCGCAGGGATAGGAGAGGTAGTCCTCTTAAAAGATGGACCCCTAGACCTCTTTTTACTCGGTAAGAGAGTACTTTTACCACTGGAAATCTTCTGGATATACTTATCCAGGTCTTCGCCAAAAAGGCGTTCCCCATGAAATGGGAAGCTAACTAAGAGCTTCTTACAGGGAGCTTCAGCAGACCAGTTTTTGAGCCACAGAAGCCTACGCATATGTACCAAAGACAGCGTGAGGCGGGAGGCCTGATGGATAGAATCCTTGATGGCGTCAACCGCAAAGCATAATGCTCTAGGCAGATCAGCCAGAGCCTGGGCCTGCTGGTCTGGCAAATCCCTCAGGACCATTTTCATTTGATCCTTTAAAGCTTGGCAGACCCCAATAGCTGCCACTGCTGGCTGTGTAACAGCCCCTGCTGTGGAAAAAGCAGATTTTAATAAAGATTCCAATTTTTTATCCACTGGATCTTTGAACATTTGAACATTATCTACTGGACATGTCAGTGATTTGTTCACAGAAGAGATGGCTGCATCCACCGTAGGAACATTCCATCTCTGGGTGAACTTTTCCTCCATGGGATAGATCACCGGAAACCTTTTAGGCGGAACAAATAGTTTATCAGGATGTTCCCAGTCCTGGTATATAAGTCCTTCCAATAATGGATGTATTGGAAAGGAGCAATTAACCTGGGGAGCTTTTAGCGACCCCAATGAGGAGACAGCAGTAGTTGATGGTTCAACAAGAGGCATTTTAAATGCAGATCGAACCATGTCAGTTAGGGTCTGGACCCACAATCTTTCAGTCTGCGATGCTGAAAATGGTTCATCTACTGTCGATTCCTCAAAAACAGAGCTAACCTCCTCCTGATCCCCTTCAGGTAGGTCGGTCCCTTCCTGGGACTGTTGCTCTGCCAACAGGCACTCTAATGGAGGTGATGGAGATCTGGCGCGCTTTCTTTCCTGTAGAGAAGAAGCGATCAATGCTGCCAATCTCTGCTCCAATCCCTCCAGAGTTGAGGAAAAAACCTCCTCTGTTATATATGCAGGAGCAGGTGGACTGAGGACAGCCGCAGTACCTGGCACTCCCGGGGGTTCCTTATGGGTATTAACCTCTGATTTCTCAGGGGAGGAGGGTGCAGATGACTGCTCCAGATCCTCAGAGCCCGATGGAGACCCCCTACACTTCCTGAGAGGTATATCTCGGAGTTTTTTAGGCGGCATATTCCTTAGTTCAAAGCTGAGGTATTCCAGCCGCAATACACCCCTTACTGAAATAGTCTAATGCAATTTGCTGCTATGTACATCAGTGGGTGTCTACTAATGCGTCTTTCTGGGGATGCCTGTATCAACCGCCCGCTGTAAGCCCCTATACCATGCTACCAGCTCCTTTTCATGCTCTGTGTCCATAGCAAGCAGCGTGGACTGAGTCCTTTTATCTTGCTGGGACGCCCGCACATGCGCAGAAGCGCTGGGCGCACAGAGCGCGTCATCCGCCAGGCTCCGCCCCCTTTTTTTAAGCTAAACCTTATAAAAGGAAAGCATGTGTGCGCGCGCGCGCGTGCACGTGTGCGCTCTTGGCGCCATGTAGGGAGAGGAGCCAGGGTCCCTGTTTCACCAGGACTCGGGGATGGAAGGAAACTACTTGGCAGCATGACAGAGGAATGCAGCTTCCCTGATAGAGAGCTCACTCATCTGCCTGGACTTTCACCATGGAAGGAATAGTCCCAAGAAAAAAGACGTTCCACAGCGGCCTCTAGTGGACAAACACAGGTACCGCACCTTTGTCTTTTTTTTTTTTTTTTTTTTTAAAACCTCCTTTATGAAAAAACATTTCCAGGTTTACAGTTTTTTTAAAACTTCCCTTATGAAAAAACATTTCTAGGATTTCTTAGGCATATACAGCTATTAGCGGGAATACCCTTTAGGTAACAGGCAGAAAGACATATTAGGCTTGGGGGTCCCCTCAATAGAACCAAGTTCCTGAGGGGCCCCCACTTACCTTTTCCCCGCCGCAGGACTTTGTTTGGTCCACAGAAGCCCAAACTTCACCTCTCACGGCAGGCATTGTACTAGACCTTCAGGGACCGGGTTCCCAAGGATTCCACTCCCCTGGACCTGTATAGCACCCTGCACAGATAGCCTCTTGGTTTTGGGTATGACCAGAGCTCTGGATCCCAGGGTCCAGCCCTCCTAAGAGAGGCATTACAGGCAAAACCCTGCTCTTCTCTGCAAGGCCCGGGTACCGACCGTTTAGCTATGAAGCTTTTTTGGTCGGATCCGGAATAGCTTGCTAAGGCCCAGAGAACCTGTACACAAGCCCAGATGAATACATGTTAACCTTGGCCAACACCTTAGACACTGGCAAAAAACTGAGGTACTCCCGGATGGGAGGGGCTTATATAGGGGAGGGTACTTCCTGTTTTGGAAGTTGCCAGTGCCAGCACCTGAAGGTAATCTATATAACCCACATAGTAATGACTATGCTGCTCTGTGTCCCGTGATGTATGAACAAGAAACAGTATTTTTTACTTTCTGCTATAAAACATATCCAATAAAAAAAAATCAAATTTCTTCATAAATTTAGGCCAATATGTATTCTGCTACATATTTTTGTTAAAATAAAAATTCCAATATGCGTATATTAATTTGTGCAAAAGTTATAGTGTCTACAAACCATGAGATATTTTTATTTATTTTTTCATAATAACGTCGGCGATCAGCGACTTATAGCGGGACTGTGATAATGCGGTGAACAATTTGGACACTAACTGACCCTTTTGACATTTGGGACCAATAACATTATTACAGTGATCAGTTGTAAAAAATATGCACTGTCACTGTACTAATGACACTGTGTGGATAGGGGTTAACATCAGGGGCCGATTAAAGGGTTAAATGTGTGCCTAGCCAGTGTTTCTCTAAACTGTGGGAGGTGCTTTTACTAGGGGAAGGCATGGATCTATGTTCTTTTGCAGGAACACAGGATCCACGCCTTTCCTAATGACAGAACGGCGATCTGCCTTGTTTACATAGGCAGACCGCGTTTTCTCATGGAGTCCACAGTACAGGCCGTTGGGCTCCCGCTGTGTGTGATTTTATAAATATATATATATATATATATATATATATATATATATAGTGGGGCAAAAAAGTATTTAGTCAGCCACCAATTGTGCAAGTTCTCCAACTTAAAAAGATGAGAAGGGCCTGTAATTGTCATCATAGGTATACCTCAACTATGAGAGACAAAATGTGTAAACAAATCCAGAAAATTACATTGTCTGATTTGGAAAGAATTTTTTTTTTGCAGATTATGGTGGAAAATAAGTATTTGGTCAATATCAAAAGTTAATCTCAATACTTTGTTATATATCCTTTGTTGGCAATGACAGAGGCCAAACCTTTTCTGTAAGTATTCACAAGGTTGTCACACACTGTTGCTGGTATGTTGGCCCATTCCTTAATGCAGATCTCCTTTAGAGCAGTGATGTTTTGCCACTCCAGGACCTTGAAATGCTTCTTACGAAGCCAGTCCTTCATTGCCCGGGCGGTGTGTTTGGGATCATTGTCATGCTGAAAGACCCAGCCATGCTTCATCTTCAATGCCCAAGCTGATGGGAGGAGGTTTGCACTCAAAATCTCACGATACATGGCCCCAGTCATTCTTTCATGTACACAGATCAGTCGTCCTGTTCCCTTTGCAGAGAAACAGCCCCAAAGCATGATGTTGCCACCCCCATGCTTCACAGTAGGTATGGTGTTCTTTGGTTGCAACTCAGCATTCTCTCTCCTCCAAACACAACGAGTTGTGTTTCTACCAAACCGTTCTACTTTGGTTTCATCTGACCATATGACATTCTCCCAATCCTCTTCTGGATCATCCAAATGCTCTCTAGCAAACCTCAGATGGGCCAGGGCATGTACTGGCTTAATCAGGGGAACACGTCTGGTACTGCAGGATCTGAGTCCCTGGCGGCGTAGTGTGTTACTGATGGTAGCCTTTGTCACGTTGGTCCCTGCTCTCTGCAGGTCATTCACTATGTCCCCCCGTGTGATTCTGGGATTTTTGCTCACCGTTCTTGAGATCATTTTGACCCCACGGGTTGAGAATTTGCGTGGAGCCCCAGATCAAGGGAGATTATCAGTGGTCTTGTATGTCTTCCATTTTCTAATTATTGATCCCACAGTTGATTTCTTGACACCAAGCTGCTTGCCTATTGCAGATTCAGTCTTCCCAGCCTGGTGCAGGTCTACAATTTTGTTTCTGGTGTCCTTCGACAGCTCTTTGGTCTTCACCATAGTGGAGTTTGGAGTGTGACTGTTTGAGGTTGCGAACAGGTGTCTTTTATATTGATAACAAGTTCAAACAAGTGCCATTAATATAGGTAATGAGTGGAGGACAGAGGAGCCTCTTAAAGAAGAAGATACAGGTCTGTGAGAGCAAGAAATCTTGCTTGTTTGTAGGTGACCAAATACTTATTTTCCACCATAATTTGCAAAATAAATTCTTTCCAAATCAGACAATGTGATTGTCTGGATTTGTTTCCACATTTTGTCTCTCATAGTTGAGGTATACCTATGATGACAATTACAGGCCTCTTTCATCTTTTTAAGTGGGAGAACTTGCACAATTGGTGGCTGACTAAATACTTTTTTGCCCCACTGTATATATATATACATATATATATATATATATATATATATATATACACACACATGATCTGGCCCACAGGTGCTGCCCTGTAGCAGTAAAACTGCTATGGAGCGGACCTGAAGTGGTTAATTATCTATAGGGGACACTTTAAAAACCTCTATAACTCAAAAAATGTAGAGTTAACCATTACTGATTTCTCTAGAATTATTCCTCTTACTATGGCATAGGTAGCGCTGCCTAATATGTGTCACCCAGTTGTAGATGATGTACTTGTGTGCATTGTACATATGCATTTGCATTCCTTTATGCTTGCAAGTAGGGATGGGGAGACATTTTTTTTTTACAACATATTTTAACTTTTTCAAACTTTCCGCTTAGCTCCCCATCCTGGCACCGCCAATGAATATTCTGAACTACCAGAGGGCAAGGTGAGATTGAAGCCCTAGGTGGCGGAGGTCAGCTGGAAAGCAGCAGTGATTACTTCTATTTGGCAGCCCAAACTGGTTGAAAAAAGTATACAAACGTGTGTCTTATGGTAGAGGCGTAAATTTGTTTAAATCCCAATACTGCCCTGCTGAAATACTTACATACTTGACAGTTAAAGGGGTAAAACAAAAAGAACAAAAAACTAAATATTAGGCACTTCACACTTTACAGATGAGTACTGAATCCAAAGAAAGTATAAATGCAGTCTATATTATATGAGTTGAATATAATAGATGGGCAAATCTGGCCGCATTCAATTTTCAATTGTTTGGAAATTCCTGCTTAAAATTTTGTGAACCCAAAATGATTGTGGCCATTTTTTAGGGCTAATAGGCAAACTACTGTCGAAATAAGGCATGACACTGAAGTGTTTGTTGAGTGATGGACACTAGTGTAAGAAATAATTATGTAGTGAGGGTAGCTCTCTGTTAAACAAGCAAACTCAACAGAGATCACTGTAGTAGTGCTGCAAAAAAGATAGTCAAAAATTGAGAGAGACAACCAAGTTTAATAGGTCCAGTTGATTTGTATTCGCAAAAGTCAGAAGTAGCCAACATCTTCCAGGGCCTCATAGGGTTCCCTTCATTAACCGGTTCCCGACCGGCTCACGCAGATATACTGCGGCAGAATGGCTCTCCTGGGCGAAATTCCGTATATATACGGCTTCGCCCAGGAGAGCCACCAGAGGGCATGTGAGCACGCCCCCTGCACGGCAGGGAACCCGATGTGCGTGGCCGGCGGGTGCGATTGCTGCCGGCCACATGCAATCTGGTGCACGAGCAGGACCACGGGGGTTTGTGTGTGTAAACGCACAAATCCCTGTGCTGTCTGAGGAGAGAAGGACAGATCGTCTCTTTCTACAAAGTAGAAAATACGATCTGTTATCTCCTTCAGTCAGTCCCCATCCCCCCACAGTTAGAACACAAAATAGGGAACACAGGTAACCCCTTGATCGCCCCTAGTGTTAACCCCTTCCCTGCCAGTGACATTTACATAGTAATCAGTGCATATTTATAGCACTGATCGCTCTGTAAATGTCAATGGTCCCAAAAATGTGTCAAAATTTTCCACCCTTTCCGCAGCAACATCGCAATACTGCAAAAAATCGCAGATCACCGCCATTACTAGTAAAAAAAAAAAGGCATATAAAGTCCATAAATATTTCCCACAGTTTGTAGACGCTATAACTTTTGCGCAAACCAATCAATATACGCTTATTGTGAGTTTTTTATCAAAAATATGTAGAAGAATACATATCAGCCTAAACTGAGGAAAATGTGTTTTTGTTTTTTAAAAATTGGGATATTTACTATAGCAAAAAGTAAAAAATATTGTTTTTTTCAAAATTGTGGCTCTTTTTTTGTTTATAGCGCAAAAAAAAAAACGCAGAGGTGATCAAATACCACCAAAAGAAAGCTCTATTTGTGGTAAAAAAAAAAGGATATCAATTTTGTTTGGGTACAACATCACACGACCGCGCAATTGTCAGTTAAAGCGACGCAGTGCCGAATCGCAAAAAATGGCCCGGTCATTGGGCAGCCAAATCTTCCGGGGCTGAAGCAGTTAAGACTAAAAGGGGCCACATATACATAAACATTTGTCAGCAGACAATTTAGAATGGAATACATACAATAAAAGATAAACTATAAGTTTATACTTCAAGAAATAAGATGTCAACATATGTATACGAACTATAGAAAAAAACATTTATAAAAAAATAACATATCTAGCCCATATAGAATTCCTAGAATTCCTCCTCTATGACCGTAACCATTATCTCCTTAATGGAATTTTTTTACGTAAGCGTCTTTTGCTTTACTATCTTGCCAAGCTCTATGTTATGTTCTGGTTTTATTCCTATTGTTATGACATGTAGCATCGTTCCATGGCGTTGTGCCTTATGCAAAAACTATAGAAGTTACTATTGTAAGCCATGGCGGCTGCATCCAAAATTATAACTAAATAAATATAATAAACATAGTAATAATAATAATAATAATAACAACAACAACAATAATGAAAACAATAAAATAGTGTTGCATTTAATCAGAAGCTAATAGCTGTACTAACTACTTTACACTGACAGCAGCTGTGATGCCCAGGGCTGGTAGGAGGGCCTCCCAATCTTGCAGCACTGTAATTGACTGCACAGTGCTGACATCATCAGGAGCCTGTCCTAACAACACCTGATCATTTTACATGACAGCTCAGTCACAGTTGTGAGTGAGTCAATGGAGCACGCCCTAGAACAAGACAGTGACACATATATGCAGTGGCTGGTCCATTATGCATATAGTGGCTGTAAAGGGGTTAAATCATAATAATAGTATTAAATATGACCAGAATAACAAAATATTATATCAATAAAATCCATAAAAAAAAATTTTTTGTATAAATCTATAGAAATATTAGCTTATTGTATTACCTATCAAGTATGCACTGATGGAAATTTATAAATGAATGGATATTATTTGTGTCTGCGGATACTAACATTCCCCTAAAAAAAATTCCAAAATAATAATAATAAACTAAGACACAAATATGCCTACAGTAAAATTACACCCTCCCCCTTTATCAGGGGCACAAACAGAACCACGACTACGAGTTTCTTTGCCCCAATAATTTACACAAGACCCCTGCCCAAAAGTGGAGTAGATGCAGAAGAGATAGAAGAAAGAGAAATCCTTCTATTCCCAACAAGAGAAACAAAATAGAAATTCAAAATGTTCCTATACACTCTCTATAGAAGAAAGGGTATTACTAAAAAAGACAGAATTGTTGTCGTTTTAAAACCAATCTGTTTGAATTATTGACCTGCAGTCATTCAACAGTAAACTTACGCTTCAAAGACATTATAGTAAACAACTGATCCCTCCTATAGCACCACCACCTTACTTAGCACAAATCTACCATTAACCTCAATAAATGAAGACCAGCAGTCTAAATATCAAGATTTCAAAGCTATTAAATTTCCATCTACATCCAACCTATTCATTTTACATATAACTTTCATTCCACCATCCAAAAATATGTATTGACCAGGTTCAACAAATTACAGCAGATAAAAATCCTTACGAACAGAACTTGACATACAAAATCAACAAGCACTACAAATTAAACCCTATGTAGCGGGCCTCCCATATTTGGGGTCGCTATGCCTGAAATTTAGGGGGTAGCCTGAGCATTAGTTTGGCTCAGGCTGTTTGATTTCTTAAATTGGTCTCTGCTTTATTGTGATGTTGCCTGGTTGTATAGTTCCCTTTGACCTGTGGGTGGCGCTGTTGCCCAGGTCTCGGGTGGAACCTGCAGGTGGCATTGCAGCGATGTTGGGTGTCCTCTCTCGGCGGCTGTGCGGTGGGCGTGGTCTACCCGCTGTGCATGCCCGGAGAGGGTACTTGAGGAGCAGACGCCATTGGCGAAGGGTCTTCATCCTCAACATGTACCC
Organism: Rana muscosa; assembly: GCA_029206835.1. Classification (NCBI taxonomy): domain Eukaryota; kingdom Metazoa; phylum Chordata; class Amphibia; order Anura; family Ranidae; genus Rana; species Rana muscosa. The sequence goes on along the minus strand of CM055120.1, from coordinate 138,387,230 downwards.
CACCTTCTGTGGCCCTCATGGCCAGGGGTATGTGTGAATGTGTTGGGTCCCGGGCACCTTTAGCCCGAGGCCACATCGTTCCAGGTAGGCCCAGTACCTTAAACTGAGGCCTACAACCAAACTGCGGAATCCCAGGGTGCCCGTGGGAGGGTGACCCGCTTTGAAGGAGAGGCAACCAGGGGAGGACCTTTCTAAGGGGATCGGTGAAGGATGTCACTGTCTCGGGAGAGGCCTGGTTACCTGTCGGAGGGAAGAATTCCGTGATCCGCCAAAAGCTCTTGTAACGTGCCCCATTGGCACCTACGGTCTCTAAAGTTACAAGTGTTGAGGAGTTCAGGACTTAGAAGCTAGAAGATCCTGTGGCAGAGGATCTCCTAAACGTGTCTCTAGAAGAAACAAATCTAAAGTAAATGTTCCGTGCTCCACTCCGGCTGCTAGGACTGTGAGAGGGAACTATCCGGGTGAGCAAAACCCACTCAGGCCTGAGTGGCGACGAGTGGTAATTGAGTGCCGCGTGCCTGAACCTATATTCCTGTTCAACTCTCTCTCTTTCCAACTTTCCTATCGAGTTGCAAGCAAAAGAAAAATAAACTTTTTTATTGGGTTTAACATTGTCTGGACATTGGCTTTCTTCAAGAGAGAAATAGACTTTTCCCTACACTTTAGGGACGAGAACCAATGGAAAGAGGTAACTTAAATGGCCGCGTTTTATCGCCGACGCTCGGGGTAGCTCGGTGTGAAAGGGCTCTAATTGAAAAGGGTTTTACCAATAACTAGAGTTGGGCAAATGGTTCGGGCCAATCAAAAGTTTAGCCCGAACATTGTCTGTTCACCCATTTAGCGAACATCCGAATTTGCAGGGCGCTCAGTGGGATGATCGCCCGCCGAGCGCCCCACAATGCACTGCGTGCTTCACAGTGCATTCTAGGGCCCTAATTGGATGAAGCGATGCACCTGACTGCAAGGCTTTGCCAATTAGGGCACAGAACACTATTAAGCTCCATGTACACTGAAGCTGATAAACGGCAGTTTATTGGTGTTTTGGCGTTTTTTTAAAAAGCCCATTAACTGCACTCTATGTTAGCCTATGTGTTCATGTACACATAGCGTTTTTTAGTGTTAATGAGCAGCGGAGTTAATGGGCTTTTTTCTGAACGCAAGAAATGTGCGTTCAAAGTGCAGTTTTTCGGCGGGAAAAAACGCAAAATGCTGAAAAACGCTAATAAACGCTCAAAAACTCTCAAAAACGCTGGTCGCCAGCGTTTTTTAGCGTTTTTTGATCCATTGACAAAAAAAAAACTAAAAAACGCTAAACACTGAAAAACGCTAATAAACACTAGTAAAAAACGTTGATAAAAGCTATATTTTAAAGCAGCTTTTTCTGCCAGAAATCTGGCGTTCAAAACGACCGTTTTTGAGCTTCTGTGTACATGGAGCCTTACAACCTTGTGTCAATGTAGTGTGTTAGTGTAGTGCAGTGTTTAACACAGCCGTATATAACATTTAGGCCCCTTTCACACTGGGGCGTTTTTCATGCGGTTTAGCGCTAATATTAGCGCTATTATACCGCATGAAAAAATCATGCCCTTTAGCCTTCAATGTGAAAGCCCGAAGGCTTTCACACTAAAGCGGTGCGCTAGCAGGACCGCTCCAAAAGTCCTGCTAGCCGCTTCTTTACAGCGGTGAAGGAGCGGTGTGTTCACCGCTCCTTTACCGCGGTCTGCCATTGAAATCAATGGGACAGCACGGTAATACCGCCCGCAAACCGCGGCAATAGCCGCGGTTTGCGGGCGGTATTAACCCTTTTTCGGCCGCTAGCGAGGGTTAAATTTACCCCCCTAGCGACCGCATACCGCGGTAAGAACGACGGTATAGCAGCGCTGAAAATCACGCTGCTATACCGCCACCGCCACCGCTCCTGCCCGCCCCAGTGTGAAAGGGGCCTTAGTGCTGTATACAGTGCTGTATATCATCTTTTTTTTTTATAGTTTTTACATTTCTGTCAGCGTCAGTCCTCAATTTAAGCCCTTGCCCACCGCCCATCATCGTTGACGGTGGGAGAATGGCAGTCCAGCGCAAAATGCCATAGCTGTACGGCGGGCGCTTTAAGGAGTACAGGGGGTGCGCGTCGGCCGCGTGACGTAGGAGCTAGTGCGCGATTGCTCCTCAGAAGGACAGAACGGAGATTTGTCAATGTAAACAGACAGATCTCCCTAGGACACACATTTAACCCCTTGATCGCCCCCCTAGTGTTAATCCCTTCCCTGCCAGTGACATTTATACAGTAAGCATTGGCTATTTATAGCACTGATCGCTGTATGAATGTCAATGGTCCCTAAATAGTGTCAAAAGTGTCCAATCTGTCGGTCACAATGTCGCAGTCCCAATAAAAATCGCAGATCACCGCCATTACTAGCAAAATAAATTTATAATAGAAATGCCATAAATCTATCCCCTTTTTTGTAGACACTATAACTTTTGCGCAAACCAATCAATGTACGCTTATTGTGATTTTTTTTACCAAAAAAATGTAGAAGAATACATATCAGCCTAAACTGAGGAAGAAATTTGTTTTTTATATATATTTTTGGGGGATATTTATTATAGCAAAAAGTAAAAAATATAGCTTTTTTTTCAAAATTGTCAATATTTTTTGTTTATAGCGCAGAAAATAAAAACCGCAGAGGTGATCAAATTACCACCAAAAGAAAGCTCTATTTGTGAAAAAAAAAGGACGTCAAATTTATTTGGGTACAGTGTCGTAGGACCATGCAATTGTTAGTTAAAGCGATGCAGCGGCGTATCGCAAAAAATGGCCTGGTCAGGAAGGGGGTAAGTCCATTTGGGGCTGAAGTGGTTAATGTGTACCAAACAGCACTTTTAATTCAATAAAGTGCATCCAATCACACATTTTCCAGTTTCTATTAAATTTGGGTAATAAGCCCCCCATCATGTCTGGGAGGCCAACAAGGAGAGGTAGACTTTCCCATGGCACTGTAAGGGGGCCAGCAGCGTCTGTGTCCACAGGTAAAAGTGGACGTGGTCTGTCCTCAGGCAGGGCATGTTTGTCTCTGTTTAGTGATGTTGCTTACTAAACCATCCTCATCCTATTCATCCTTTATGACCCAAGCTGACACTAGTGCGCAGTCCACCTTCTGCTTCCTTGTTCACAGCTACTCCTGCCATAGCCCCAGCTTCATGCATGGAGGAATCAGCTGAATTATTTGAACACAGCATCAGTCACTTGCTTCTGGAGAATGTACAGACATTATTTGATTCTGATGTTGGTTCTGAGGTAGAAGAAGGGAGTAACATGAGCCTACAGAGAGGAAAAAACACTAATAAACAAAACATTTTCAGTCATGTTCCCCAGCCGCAGCGTATTGCCAAGTTGGCTCCAGTGATGATAAGGATGGAGGGGATGATGATGATGAGGTCACTGACATGACTTGGGTGTTGGATGGAGCAGAGGAGGAAAGTGAGGGGGAGGAACAACCCCAACGAGGCAAGATGTCCTCCAGAGGCAGCCATCATGGAAGAGTAGAGAGCAGCCACCCTATTCCATCAGATTGTGGAGCTGTTATCTCCCGGCCCACTTCCCACAGCTCAGCTCTGGGGGCCTTTTTTAGCACATGTGCAGCAGATCACATTGTTGCAATTTGCAATCTCTGACGAAAGCTGATCAAGCGTGGCAAAAACACCATTTGGGTACCACATGTTTAACAAGGCATTTAACCTCCCACCACTTAGCCCATTGGCAAGAGCACCTGAAAGCAAGACGCTAGGAACACAATTCTTCTACTTTTTACTCCTCACCTTTCATGTCTACACCTTTTATATCTCATGACCTCTTAGCAGCCTTCACTGACAGGGATGATGGTATAGCAAAGGATGTCACAGCTCCCTGCAACATGTCTGCCAGCAGCACACCACCAGCTGTATAGCAGCAGAGTATAACAGACACATTTCTCTGCCCCAGCTACTGCATCGAAAAAAAAATACACTCCCTGCCACCCACATGCCTAGCGTCCATATTCCAGCTTGCCCAAATTGCTGGCTTTACAAATCCTTCCTTTGCATCTGGTGGATTCTGCCCCCTTCCATGAATTTGCAAAATGGGCTGTACCACAATGTCAGGTTCCCTGCCGCTATTTCTTTTAACGTAAGACCAGCTCTGTATCATCACATGGAAGGCAATGTTTTAGCATTGTTGGATAAGGAAGTCAGCAACAAGGTCCACATTACTGCTGACACATTGTCCAGCAAGCATGGTCTGGGACGATATATTTCATTCACATCACACTGGGTAACTCTGCTTGCAACTAGGAAGGATGCAGGATAGAGCTGCTCAGTGCTAGAGATTGTTTTGTAACCATATCTCCATACAGCTGGTGGTGTTGATGTGAGATCTGTCAGCTCCACCCCCTCCTACTCCTCCTCCATGCCCTCCTCTGCTGAATTGTCCCTATAAAGCCCCCGTATGCATTTAAGGGGCTTTCTAAGTCAGGCTAAAAGATGCCATGCAGTGATTCAGCTGATCTGTCTAGGGGACAGGAGCCACACTGGAGCAGAGATTCTATCAGCTCTGCAGGGGCAGGCCCAGAGGTGGTTCAACACACGCCAGCTTGAGCCAGGAATGGTGGTGTGCGATAATGGCACTAACTTTCTGCCTGCCCTTCGACAGGAAAAGTTGACACATGTACCATGCCTGGCACCTGGCCTCAATTTGGTGGTGCAGCATTTCTTAAACAGGTACCCAGGGTTGCAAGATCTTATAAGGCAGGCCAGAAGGGTCTGTAGCCCTTTTAGGCGGTCATACACAGCCAGTGTTCGGTTGGAATTCCACCTTCCTGTAAACTGCCTGATTTGTGACATGCCCACCAGGTGGAACTCAACTTTGGCAATGTTGCAGCAGCTGCACATGCAGCAGAGGGCCATCAACGAGTACCTGTGTAAGTATGGCACAAGGACAGGCTCAGGGCAGCTTGGCATTTTTTCCCCATGCCAATGGCTGCTGATAAAGGATGCATGCACTGTACTGTCACCATTTGAGGAGGCGACAAGGAAGGTGAGCCGTGACAATGCATGCATCAGTGACACAATCCCTCTTGTGTTCCTGCTGGAGCATACGCTGTGTGGCATTATGGACAGGTCACTCAAGACAGAGCAGTGGGAGGAATAGGAGGACTTCCTTTTCTCTCAAGGCTCGCTTTATGCAGACACTAATCTTGCGATGACACAGAACACACCAGAGGAGAGGGAAGAGGAGAAGGATTATGGCAGTTTTGGAGACATTGAAGCAAAGGAAGACATATGTCAAACCTTAAGAGATGGTTTTCAGTCCCCACAAACTGTGGGAGTAGTACGTGGCTGGGAGGAGGCAGTACCAGATATTGTCATCCTCAGTGACCCTGAGGGCTCTACTTCTAATGCCTATTTTTAATAAAGTATAATTGGTAAAATGTACTAGACAAAAGCCAGGTGTTATACTAAAGAATTAAGAGACAGCAGATGACACAGAAGTATACAATTGGCCAGCAGCAGGACAATCTCAAACAGCAAGGCTAGTCCTAAAATTACAAAGGTCTCTTAATGCAGTTTGTCAGCTTTCCCTATCCAATCCCTACAGTAGCTTTCAATACACTGACACTCAGGAAGTTTTGTGACCCATTTATTATAGTGAGAGGGTTGACTTATCCAAAAGCCTCCTTATTGGCTCTTTTAAGCCTGCTTGCCTTAGTTCATTAGCCATGTAGTGCAATATGGTTTTAAAGAAATCTGTACAGAAATTTGAGGGGATTGAAAATCTCAAACCTGCCGGATTCATCTCTAACCCATAGTAGTGGCAAACCTGAACCTCATCCCCAATTAAATACATGTGTGATTTATTGTAGCATCACAAAACTTATTGACAATACATTTTTTCTTGCGCTTTTGCTTGAAGATACCTTTTCTATACCTTCTTGAATGTTTTTCACCATTTTGTGGCAAAATTTTATTTTTATATTACAGTAATATATACACTATATTGTCAAAAGTATTGGGACACCTGCCTTTACACGCACATGAACTTTAATGGCATCCCAGTCTTAGTCCAAAGGGTTCAATATGGGGTTGGCCCACCCTTTGCAGCTATAACAGCTTTAAATCTTCTGAGAAGGCTGTCCACAATGTTTTACCATTCTTCCAAAAGCACATTTGTGATGTCAGGCACTGATGTTGGAGGAGAAAGCCTGGCTCACCACAGTCTCTGCTCTAATTCACCTCAAAAGGTGTTCTATCAGGTTGAGGTCAGGATTCTGTGTAGGCCAGTCAAGTTCCTCCACCCCAAACTTGCTCATCCACATTAAATTGCCAAAAGTTTTGGGCCAACCCTCCAAATCATTTGGTGGAGGGGGGAATATGGTATGGGGTTGTTTTTCAGGGGTTGGGCTTGGCCCCTAAGTTCAAGTTCTCGTCCAACATCAGTGCCTGACCTCACTAATGCGCTTCTGGAAGAATGGGCAAAAATGCCCATAGACACACTCCTAAACATTGTAGACAACCTTCTCAGAAGAGTTGAAGCTGTTATAGCTGCAAAGGGTTTGGCGAACTCAATATTGAACCCTACGGACTAAGACTGGGATGCCAATATAGTGTATTTTTTCTAACTACTTGCTGACCACCTGCCCACCATCTGCTGCGAGCAAGCGGCCACTGTAGGCAAAGCAATGTACCTGTATGTTGCTGCCTGCTTCCGGGTTTAGGGCACTAGCATGGGCCCCCTTTACCCTGGCTCCTGCTGTGATGCTGTGATTGTATACAATGGGAGCTTGTCAGCCAGTCCCGGCCAATAATTCATGGTTAGGACCGGTTGATTGGCTGTGTGCAATCACAGCCCAGAGCTCTTGTGTTGGTAAACAACACAGAGCTCTGTAGGAAGGGAACGACCTGTCAGTTTGAGAAGGGATGAAAATCTGTGAGATCAGTTAGTAAAAGCAGCACACTGTAGACACATTACACATAGTTAGGCACATGTTTAACCCCATGATCGCCTTAGATGTTAACCCCATCCCAGCCAGTGTCATTAGTACAGTGACGGTGTATAGTATTATCACTGATCACTGTAATAATAATAATTATTATTATTATTATTATACAGGATTTATATAGCACCAACAGTTTACGCAGCGCTTTACAATATAAAAGGGAGACATAACAGTTACAATACAATAAAATACAAGAGTATTAAGAGGGCCCTGCTCAGAAGAGCTTACAATCTAATAGGCTGGGGCAGGTGGTACAAAAGGTTGTAACTGTGGGGAATGAGCTGATGGAAGTGGTAAAAGATTAGTTGGAGACGTGATAGGTTTCCCTGAAGAGGTGAGTTTTCAGGGTTATGTCAGTGGCAGTTAGTCAGCTCCCCCCAGCATCAGTTAGTGTCAGGTTTTACTGCCACAGTATCACAGTATAAAAAAAACTGTATATATACTATAGTTTTTAGGCGCGATAACTTTCATGCAAACCAATCAGTAAACACTTATTGGGTTTTTGTTTTTGTTAAAAACATGTAGCAGAGTACATTTTAGCCAAACTTTATAAAGAAATTAGATTTTTTTTTTTTTATTGGATGTTTTATAACAGAAAGTTTTTTTTTGTTTTTTTTATCAAAATGCTCTGTCTTTTTTTGTTTATACAGCAAAAACAAAAAACCCAGTGGTGATCAGTTACCACCAAAAGCTCAATTTGTGGGAAAAATGATATACATTTTGTTTTGGTACATTGCGTGCATGACCGCCTCTTAGGCCCCTTTCACACTGGGGCGGTTTGCAGGTGCTATTTTGCTAAAAATAGCGCCTGCAAACCGAGCCTAAACTGCGGCTGCTGTCTCTCCAATGTGAAAGCCCCGAGGGCTTTCACACTGGAGCGGTGCGCTAGCAGGACGTGAAAAAAAGTCCTGCTAGCCGCATCTTTGGAGCGGTGAGAGGAGCGGTGTGTTTACCGCTCCTCCACCGCTCCTTCCCATTGAAATGAATGGGACACCGCAGTAATACCGCCCGCAAACCGTGGCTGTAGCCGCGGTTTGCGGGTGGTATTAACACTTTTTTGGCCGCTAGCGGGGGTTAAAACCGCACCGCTAGAGGCCGAATACTTCAGCAATCCCGACGGTATAGCGCCACTAAAAATAGCGGCGCTATACTGCCACCGCACCCTCCGCCCCAGTGTGAAACCGGCCTAAAAGTAGTACAGTGCAGAATAGTAAAAAATAACAGCCTGGTCATGAAGGGGGAAAAATCTTCCAGAGCTGCAGTGGTTAAATGACATCAACCCGTAATATTAAAACCTTAAAAAGCTATATTAATTAAACAGCATATTGGATGTTTTGGTGAAATCTAGGCTTTGTTTAGTCTACATATTAAATAACATGTATTATACAGTAAGTGAAATTTATCTCAAATTTAGCTGTTTGCTTTTTACGGCTATTCAATGCAAATCAGTCAGGCGCACATACAAAAGATTTTAAATGTCAGTCAAAATACAGTTATGCAACATAGGATCTGATATAAGAAACCCAAACAAGATTCTTTTCCTGTCATATCAAACATCTACCAGTTAAATGTGACAGTTTTCTGAACAATAGCAAATACGGTGTTCATTTGCATGATTATGTTATAGCAACAGCAGCTCGAATGATCGACTTCCTGCAGTTTATCACCTAAGGTTTCCAAAATGCCTTAACAGCCATCAGCCAAGAAATGTACATGTCATTTACAAATCAGAAATCACAGATTTTGACTCGAGTGATTGCACACAAAGAAGTGCTGAAGGGTTCATAGTGGCCAAAATGAGACTTAAAAGTGATGAGAAATAGAGAGCAAAAGGGCTGCAATTGCCTCGAAGCCTAAAATAGACAGATTCACTGCTTTGGAAAATACACACACACCAGCTACTCCATCATTTTTTAAAGGTCAGAATTTTTGTAGGTGGATTGGGAAAGCAGTGGATTGCAGATGTGTTTAACAGCAGGGTATTTTCCGCTGCCATGACCAGTTAAGAAAGATTTTCAAAAACTCATCTGCTGGTAAACAGTTTGGCCCTAGTCCGGGTCATCTGCCTTATCTGTGCTCATTGCAGCATAAATTCTTACCTGGATAAAGTCCCACATCTCACATCAGTCAAACTTAGGATTTTTCTACAGTCCATTACATTTTTACAGTGGTTCCTGAATGGAGCCTGCTTGTTTTTTTATGCTTTGTACATATTGTTCAAATCTTGTAAACGCAACACAGATCTTGTTGCAAGAGAGAAAGAAACATGTTGCAAAATCCATCTGTGTAGCAGAGGAGTTATTTTTCCTTATATGGAAAGCAGTATTGCTGGGATCTTTAAATAAAGTGTATAACATTTGTTCAAGTAGGAATTACATTATCCTATAAAATGTGGCTTAAAGAATAAACAAAATACCTAGGAGACTGAAGGTTTTTTTTTTTATCAGATACTTTTGCCCAAAAAAATAAAAAATTTAAATGTCCTGTTTTCTAGCAATTGTTTTCTAGTGTACTTTCTCTGTGTGCACTGCATGGAAAAGAGCAGGTATCAGGATGATGTAACTCCTGCACACATACATAGTTGGAGTTTCTGTAAATCCTCAGTGAACAACCAATGACTGAAGAGGAGCGATAGATAGCGCAGAGGAAGAAAAAGATGGATGAATGGATGGATGAAACAATAAGGGTTAGAAAAAGACAGCATTGATCAATCAGGGTTATAGGATGGAAAACAGCCAGGGGAGTCTGTCATAATGTTTAAGTATGATGTGCATACTTGTACTTTAGCGTTGGTATTTCAGTTACTGTATATACTCGAGTATAAGCCGAGTTTTTCAGCACATTTTTTTGTGCTGAAAATGCCCCCCTTGGCTTATACTCGAGTCACCTTTTTGTGCCTAATCTCCTGGAATTTGGGGACCCGATACCGGACAGCCATAGGTCCCCTGGACCCCAACCTTGGCACACATGTAGCCCCACTCTTCCTCTACAAGTGTGAAAAGTATGTTGCCGGGGAACCTATGGCCGGGGAGCACCGATTTTTCAAAGCCGGGCACCCCTTCCATAGACTCCCATGTTAAACGGTCATTTCTTCTGTGACTTCGGGGACCCAGTACTGACTAATCGTAGACTCTCATGTTAAACGTCAGTCTAGTCATGGACACAGTGAGGCATGGGAACAGTGAGGCATGGGCACAGTGAGGCATGGGAACAGCAAAGCATGGGCACAGTGAGGCATGGGTACAGTAAGGCATGGACACAGTGAGGCATGGGCACAGTGAGGCATGGGCACAGTGAGGCATGGACACAGTGAGGCATGCACATGGACACAGTGAGGCAAAGTGAGGCACAGTGAGGCATGCAGATGGACACCCTAGACTTATACTCGAGTCAATACGTTTTCCCAGTTTTTTGTGGTAAAATTAGGTGCCTCGGCTTATATTCGGGTCGGCTTATACTCGAGTATATACAGTATGCTGTCATGCAAGTCATATCAGACAGTAGGTATGTCATGCAAAACTGAAGATAATCTTTCATTAAATCCCAACTCCAGGCAAAAGGAAAAAAATCCCCCTGCAGTGGAGCCTCCATGCACTGCAAGGGTTAAATGCCCCTTCAGTCTGTGCGGTAGGTAAAGGAATAAATAGGCTGTAATACTTACCTTATTCCTTGCTCCAGCAATCTTCTTCCACGCTGTGGGATTGGTCCTCCAAAGCCTCTTTTCCAAGTGCTCCAGCAAGTGATTGCACTGTGACATCATCACATACAACACAGGACCAGCAGTCCTACATTTTACGTGATACAGAAATTGTTTGCCAACTGAATGGATAGAACTGATTCAAGTCCACATCCCTAATACGTAGTGTGGAAAATAAGTTCCTCAAAAGTGGGACTTTAATGGACCATGAACAGTAGAAAATGTGGTAAAATTACAAATTTATTATAGAAAAAATGTTGAAACATAATACAAAAGAGATATAAACAAAAAACACATGCTACAATATACAACAAAAAACAAACAGCTGGAAAAACCCAAATCCACTGTCACGGAGACAGGGGAATCCAAAACGTTTCATCTAATGAAGTAGAAGCAGGGATGAGCCGAACACCCCCCTGTTCGGTTCGCACCAGAACCTGCGAACAGACAGAATGTTCGCGTGAACTTTAGAACCCTATTAAATACAATGGACTCAAACGTTCGAAATCTAAAGTGTTAATTATAAAGGCTAATATGCAAGTTATTGTCCTAAAAAGTGTTAAGGGACCTGGGTCCTGCCCCAGGGGACATGTATCAATGCAAAAAGAAGTTTTAAAAACGGCCGTTTTTTCGGAAGCAGTGATTTTAATAATGTTTAAAATGAAAAAATAAAAGTGAAATATTCCTTTAAATTTCGTACCTAGGGGGTGTGTATGATATGCATGTAAAGTGGCGCATGTTTCCCGTGCTTAGAACTGTCCCTGCATAAAATGTCATTTTTGAAGGAAAAAAAGTAATTTAAAACTCACTCGCGGCTATTAATGAATTGTCGGCTCCCGGCATACAAAAGTCATTGATAAAAATAAAAAATAAAGCGTGGGGGTCCCCCAGAATTCAATTACCAGGCCCTTCAGGTCTGGTATAGATATTAAGGGGAACTACGCCGCTAAAAAAAATAAAATGCGTGCGGTTCCCCCAAATATCCATACCAGGCCCTTCAGATCTGACATCGATTTTAAGGGGAACTCCACCCCAATTTTTTTTTAAAAATGGTGTGGAGTCCCCCCAAAAATCCATACCAGACCCTTATCCGAGCAAGCAACCTGGCAGGCCGCAGGAAAAGAGGGGGGGACGACGAGAGCGCCCCCCCCCTCCTGAACCGTACCAGGCCACATGCCCTCTACATGGGGAGGATGTCCCCATGTTGATGGGGACAAGGGCCTCATCCCCACAATCCTTGCCCGGTGGTTGTGGGGGTCTGCGGGCGGGGGGCTTATCGGAATCTGGAAGACCCCTTTGTACCCCTACCATTTCACAAAGAAAGTGTAAAAAATTGTAAAAAAAAATACACAGACACCATTGGGAAAGTCCTTTATTAAAAATAGAAAAATAAAAAATAAAAAAAAAACATTCCAGCGGTGAAATCCAGTGTCCCGCGGCGATCCGATGTCCAGCGCTGTCCGTCATTGGCTGAGCCTGAGCGGACCTGATGGGGAACTTCCTCCGCAGTCTATTACATGTATAGACCCGCCCCTTCTAAAGTTCCCCATCAGGTCCGCTCAGCCAATGACTCTGTGTAAGGCTGAGGACCTGATGCGGAACATGAGAAGGGGCGGGTCTATACATGTATTACACAGTGAAGGAAGTTCCCCATCAGGTCCGCCCCCTCGGTATGTCAGACCGCGCCTACGTCATTGGCCTGAGCGGACCTGATGGGGAACTTCCTTCACTGTGTAAATTTAAATTACACAGTGAAGGAAGTTCCCCGCTCAGGCCAATGATGTAGGCGAGGTCTGACATACTGAGGGGGCGGACCTGATGGGGAACTTCCTTCACTGTGTAATACATGTATAGGCCTGCCCCTTCTCATGTTCCACGTCAGGTCCTCAGCCTTACACCGAGTCATTGGCTGAGCGGACCTGATGGGGAACTTTAGAAGGGGAGGGTCTATACATGTAATAGACTGCGGAGGAAGTTCCCCATCAGGTCCACTCAGGCTCAGCCAATGACGGACAGCGCTGGACATCGGATCGCCGCGGGACACTGGATTTCACCGCTGGAATGTTTTTTTTTTTAAATTTATTGAATTTTTTTAATAAAGGACTTTTCCAAGGTGTTTGTGTGTTTTTTTTTTACATTTTTTGACACTTTATTCAGGAAATGGTAGGGGTACAATGTACCCCTTACCAATTCACATAGGGGGGGCCGGGATCTGGGGGTCCCCTTTGTTAAAGGGGTCCTTCAGATTCCGATAAGCCCCCCGCCCGCAGACCCCCACAACCACTGGGCAAGGGTTGTGGGGATGAGGCCCTTGTCCCCATCAACATGGAGACATCCTCCCCATGTTAAGGGCATGTGGCCTGGTATGGTTCAGGAGGGGGGTGCGCTCTCTCGTCGAGAGGGGGCGGACCTGATGGGGAACTTCATCCACAGTTTAATACATGAATAGACCCACTCCTTCTCACGTTCCGCATAAGGTCCTCAGCCTTACACCTACGTCATTGACTGAGCGGACCTGATGGGGAACTTTAGAAGGGGCGGGTCTATTCATTTAATACACTGCCGAGGAAGTTCCCCATCAGGTCCCCATCAGGTCTGGACAGCGCTGGACATCGGGATCGCCGTGGGACACTGGATTTCATCACTGGAATGTTTTTTTTTTTTTTCTATTTTTAATAAAGGACTTTTCCAATGGTGTCTGTGTATTTTTTTTACAATTTTTTACACTTTCTTTGTGAAATGGTAGGGGTACAATGTACCCCATTACCAATTCACATAGGGGGGGCCTGGATCTGGGGGTCCCCTTTGTTAAAGGGGTCTTCCAGATTCCGATAAGCCCCCCGCCCGCAGACCCCCACAACCACCGGGCAAGGGTTGTGGGGATGAGGCCCTTGTCCCCATCAACATGGGGACATCCTCCCCATGTTGAGGGCATGTGGCCTGGTACGGTTCAGGAGGGGGGTGTGCTCTCTTCCCCCCCCCCTCTTTTCCTGCAGCCTGCCAGGTTGCGTGCTCGGATAAGGGTCTGGTATGGATTTTTGAGGGGACTCCACGCCATTTTTTTTAAATTTGGGATGGAGTTCCCCTTAAAATCCATGCCAGATCTGAAGGGCCTGGTATGGATATTTGGGGGAACCGCACGCATTTTTTTTTTATTTGCGGCGGGGTTCCCCATAATATCTATACCAGACCTGAAGGGCCTGGTAATTGAATTCTGGGGGACCCCCACGCTTTTTTTTTTTATCAATGACTTTTGTATGTATTGCCGGGAGCCGACAATTCATTAATAGCCGCGAGTGAGTTTTAAATGACTTTTTTTCCTTCAAAAATGACACTTTGTGCAGGGACAGTTCTAAGCATGGGAAACATGCGCCACTTTACATGCATATCATACACACCCCCTAGGTACGAAATTTAAAGGAATATTTCACTTTTATTGTTTCACTTTAAACATTATTAAAATCACTGCTCCCGAAAAAACGTCAGTTTTTAAAACTTTTTTTTGCATTGATACATGTCCCCTGGGGCAGGACCCCGGTCCCCAAACACTTTTTATGACAATAACTTGCATATAAGCCTTTATAATTAGCACTTTAGATTTCTCCCATAGACTTTTCGAATTTGCCGCGAACACCCCAATTTGTTCGCTGCTCGGCAAACGGGCGAACAGGCAATGTTCGAGTCAAACATGAGTTTGACTCGAGCTCGAAGCTCATCCCTAAGTAGAAGTCTTCTTTAGGGATAATGAGCTGAAGTTATCCAGAGATGTACAATGGATCACATGTGTTGTAGGCATCTGCTAGAGGAGATCATAGCTGAAAGAGTGAGCTGAAGTGCCAGGACAGCACCCGTTAAGCCAGGACAGGAAAAGGACGGAACGTGTCTAGAGGTACCCCTGCGTCAATATGTGCCTACCCAAAGGGGACCAGAGAGGCGTCGGGGGACCAGCCAAATGCAATCTGTATCTCAAAGGTTTGGGATTAATCACCAAGTCCGGAGATTGATTTTTGTTGTATATTGTAGCATGTGTTTGTTGTTTTTATCTCGGCATCTTTTGCATTGTGTTTCAACATTTTTTCTATAATAAATGTGTAATTTTACCACATTTTTTACTGTACATGGTCCATTAAAGTCCCACTTTTGAGGAAGTTGTTTTGCACACTACATTTTACGTGAGGACTAAAGCCAGCCATAGATGGTTTGAATCTCTGGCTGCCTCTCTCCTTTCTCTTCTCTCCTGGCGCTATAAAATAAGGTATATAGCGGCCTATTTTTTTTAAAAACACATACACTGGTGCACATTATTTACTGTAACAGAGGGGATTGTAGAAAGAACACGAGGCGGTTTATTTACTAAAGGCAAATCTACTTTGCACTACAAGTGCACTGCAAGTGCACTTGGAAGTGCAGTCGCTGTAGATCTGAGGGGGACATGCAGAGCCTCTCCTCATTATAGATCTTCTCCTCAGATCTACAGCGATTGCACTTTCAAGTGCACTTCCAAGTGCATTTGCAGTGCACTTGTAGTGCAAAGTGGATTTCCCTTTAGTAAATCAACCCCTAAGTGGCTTAACAACCAATTTTAAGCCGTTAAAAACACTATGGGGGTTATTTAAGAAAGGCAAATCCACTTTGCACTACAAGTGCAAACTACAAGTGCAAAGTGGACTTGAAAATGAACTGAAAGTGCACTTGGAAATGCAGTCGCTGTAGATCTGAGGGGGACATACAAGGAAAATAAAAAACAGCATTTTAGCTTGCACATGATTGGATGATAAAATCAGCAGAGCTTCCCCTCATTTCAGATCTACCCCTCAGATTTACAGCGACTGCACTTCCAAGTGCAGTTTCAGTGCAATTTCAAGTGCACTTTGCAAAGTGCAAAGTGGATTTGGCTTTAGTAAATAACCCCCTATATATACAGTATATCTATATATAGATATACTGTATATAGATATATCTATATATATATCTATCGATAGATAGATAGATAGATATTTTTTTTATTATTATTTATTGAACATATATATCTGCTCAGGGTTCAGCTTTAAATGCTGTGCTTAAGCAAAAGTTCAGAGGAACAAGGTGCCTTAGTGACAATCTTAGTATATACTAGACATGTGCATTCGTTTTCGTCCGAATGCATTTTCGTCCGAATTTCAGCTATTTTCGTTATCGTTTTAACAAACGAAAACGAAAGCACAGAATCCGAAAACCGAAAGATCCGACATAAACAAATGCTTTATTTTCGTTTTTGTTGCTACAACAGTTCGATATAGATAGGAGATTCGACGTGACGCTGACAATAACAATCTGTGTCTATCGAACCTGTGGTCGAATGCGCCTAACCTTAACTCTATTAGTCCAAGAATATTCTACATAGAGAGAAAAGATTAGACATTATAGAGAGAAAAGATTCGACATAGGAGAGAAAGATTCGACATAGGAGAGAAAAGATTCGACATTATAGAGAGAAAAGATTCGACATAGGAGAGAAAGATTCGACATAGGAGAGAAAAGATTCGACATTATAGAGAGAAAAGATTCGACATTATAGAGAGAAAAGATTCGACATAGGAGAGAAAGATTCGACATAGGAGAGGAAAGATTCGACATAGGAGAGGAAAGATTCGACATAGGAGAGGAAAGATTCGACATAGGAGAGAAAAGATTCGACATAGGAGAGAAAAGATTCGACATTATAGAGAGAAAAGATTTGACATTATAGAGAGAAAAGATTTGACATTATAGAGAGAAAAGATTTGACATTATAGAGAGAAAAGATTCGACATTATAGAGAGAAAAGATTCGACATAGGAGAGAAAAGATTCGACATTATAGAGAGAAAAGATTCGACATAGGAGAGAAAAGATTTGACATTATAGAGAGAAAAGATTTGACATTATAGAGAGAAAAGATTCGACATAGGAGAGAAAAGATTCGACATTATAGAGAGAAAAGATTCGACATAGGAGAGAAAAGATTCGACATTATAGAGAGAAAAGATTTGACATAGGAGAGAAAAGATTCAACATTATAGAGAGAAAAGATTCGACATAGAGAGAAAAGATCACTGCTTGTGGGCGGAACATTCGACCGGAAATGTATGATTGCAGAGTCGTACAGTTTCGCTGCTCCGTCGAATCTTCTTTGAACATTCGACAGACACCATAAGCCTTCAATGACAGATTCGACCTTAATTAATTCAGATTTTCGGACGAATGCAATTTTTAACGAAAAACGAAATAAATAAAAACAAATTTCGGGAGTAACTAAATAAATTTATTTTTTGGACGAAAACGAAATTCCGAAACGAAATATTTCAGTGTGCACATGTCTAGTATATACTAATGTTTATAACTAATGAGGCAGTGCGAAGAGATTTTCTGCTTCATTAAGTGTCCTGTTCACACCCTGTGACTATTTATAACTACCTAGGTGAGGCCAACATCATACAGACATGTAAACAGGTGATTACAGAAAGAGCATACATCAAATGTTAAAAGGGTTTAGTTATATCATGTTTGTTCAAATTTTAAATAGAAAGTCCACTTTACAGCTGATTATTCCCTTTCGAGATGACTCAACGTAGCACGTCACTCACCAGTTGGCTGTTTAGGTCTCCAAGTCCTAGCCATAAGCTCTTTTTAAAGCAGAGTTCCACCCAAAAATGGAACTTCCGCTATAGGTGCAGGTGACCCCCTGACATGCCACATGTGGCATGTCATTTTTTTTGGGGGGGGAGGGGGGGCGCAGATACCCTCTTTTTAGAAGCATCCCGCTCCCACTTCCTCCTGGGGCTCTGCGGCGCTGGAAGGACGTTCACCTCTCCCTCCCTGCAATCTTCTGGAATGCGTCACAGGTTTCAGAAGATTGCCCAGCCAATCACAGCACACAGCGCGGCTCATGCATGCGCACTGCGTGCCTGGCTGTGAAGTCACAGCGGGGCACCCTACAGTAGTGATGCCGGCACCGCAGAGAGGAGGGGGAGAGGAGCGGGGCTTCGTTCGCCCGCCTCACTGGACCGTAGGACAGATGAATGTCCAATTATTAAAAGTCAGCAGCTACCAGGCTCGGTTTGGCCATAGGGCAAACCGGGCACTTGACCAGTGGGCCGCCAGTCATTGCGGCAGGGCACAAGGCTCTTTGAGCCCGCGCTGCTCATTCAGCCTCTCCGCGGCTGCCCGGCGTCCCCAGCCATCGGCGCCGGGGGGACGTAAGCATAGAGGGGGAGGAGTTAGTTGAGAGGCCTTCGCGGCCGCTCGGCGTCCCCAGCCAATCGGTGCCAGGGGGACGTAAGCATAGAGGGGAGAAGCTAGATGAGAGGCCTTCGCGGCCGCGCGGCATCCCCAGCCATCGGCGCCGGGGGGACGTAAGCATAGAGGGGGGAGGATTTAGTTGAGAGGCCTTCGCGGCCGCTTGGCGTTCCCAGCCAATCGGCGCCGGGGGGACGTAAGCATAGAGGGGAGGAGCTAGATGAGAGGCCTTCGCGGCCGCCCGGCATCCCCCGCTATCGGCGCCGGTGGGGCGTAAGCATAGAGAGAGGAGAAGCTAGATGAGAGGCCTTCAACCTCTCCACGGCCACATGGCCGCCCATATTGGTCTGCCATCGGTGCCGGTCGCTTGACTGCGAAAGGGGGAGAGCCAGAGCAGACACCTGCTGCTGACAACTTGAAGCCGATAAAAGAAAACGTGAGTACAACCCCCCTGTAACCTGCATAGGAGGAGCAGTGGGGGCAGCTGCATATAGAAAATCATTCTCTCCATCTTCCTTCATCAGGCTCGGAATGCCTGTGAGAGGTAGAGGAGAAGCAGGCATTCCAAGCCTGATGGAGGAAGATGGAGAGAATGATTTTCTATATGCAGCTGCCCCCACTGCTCCTCCTATCCTGCCACTTTCTGCTGCCCTTCACCGGGCTCTCCACACCACCCATGCTCTCTGCCACTCCCCCAGTGCTCTCCACCTCCCCCCATGCTCTCTGCTTCCCCCCAGTGCTCTCTCTCCACCTCCCCCTATGCTCTCCGGCTCCCTCCCTGTGCTCTCCACCTCCCCCATGCTCTCCACCTCCCCCATGCTCTCCACCAGCCCCCCTGTGCTCTCTGCCACCCCCATGCTCTCTGCTGCCCTCCCTGTGCTCTCTACCTCCCCCCATGCTCTCTGCCACCCTCCCTGTGCTCTCCACCTCCCCCCATGCTCTCCGCCACCCTCCCCATGCTCTCCACCTCCCCCCATGCTCTACAGTGCCCTCCCTGTGCTCTGCACCTTCCCCCATGCTCTCCGCCACCCTCCCTGTGCTCTCCACCTCCCCCCATGCTCTCTGATGCTCTTCCTGTGCTCTCCACCTCCCCAATGCTCTCTGGCGCCCTCCCTCCATGCTCTCCACCTCCCCCCATGTTCTCCACCACCCTCCCTGTGCTATCCACCTCCCCCATGCTCTCCGCTGCCCCCCTGTGCTCTCCTCTTCCTCCCTGAGCTCTCGCCCCACCCCATGTTCTCAAGGTTCTTCCCTGTGCTCTTCATCCCCCCATGCTCTTTCCTGGTCCCACCTCACCTCCCCCCCACACCTCTGCTGGGTTCCCCCCTCCCCTCTCTCAGGGGATCTGTCAGGGGGAAGAGTGGGGAAGGGGCCGGTTAACATGTCATAGGCTGCTCAATCCAAAATGCCTGGGCCTATTTTTTGTCCCAGTCCGGGCCTAGCAGCTACACTTTTTGTAGCTGCTGACTTTTAAATTGGTGGAACCCTGATTTAACTAGAGAATGGCTTATTCATAATTGATTATTTTGGTACCTGAAATATCAGGGAAGAAGGATGCAATGCTTATATATTAGCAATTGTAGCAATGTTTATATTGACAACCCGAGCCAATGATTCACTCCTGCCCACACTCCTACGGAAAAGACATTCTGCCAGCAGCTGGATGTAAACAAAGAGGCCAGTGATGCTGAATGATGTAATCGACCCAATATGTTGAGAGAATTAGAGGGAGTGTCGGGAGTATTGGCAGGAGTGGATGGTTGGCACAGGCCGCTGTATTTGTGCTAGCAGGTTGTCAGGGTGCCTTTAATCCACATCATGGGACATTATTTGTGAATGTTTTTAATAAAGGATTTTTCTGAGGTATCTGTGTTTTTATTTTCTGGTAAAAAAAAAAATAAGAATGAGAAACCAGGGGTGCTATAAACACTATAACATATTACTCATTCATGTGAGGGTAGTATTGTTGGGGTCTCCTTATTCTACAAGAGCTTCCAGATTCTTGATACCTCCCCCACAGAACCACACATCCACCTTGTAAGGGATTTTGGGGATAAGGCCCTTGTTCTCATCAACATGGAAATGGAATCTTACTTGAGGGATGGGGGGTCTCCATGAAAAAATACCCTCATTTTGAGGGTATGTGGCTTGAGTTTGGTTTTGGAGCAGGGTGCACACTTGCTGCCTCTCTCCCTCTTCTGGCCAGCCAGGCTGTATGTCTGAATTTTGGGAAAGACCCCATGCAGTTTTTTTTGTTTTTTTGCTTCTTGCACAGCATAATTGGTTGCTATAGTGTATCAGAACAACTAATAACTGTACGATCACTGGCATCCTAGCAGGCAATTATGTCACAGATTGCTAGGATGCAGGAGGCCAGCCTACACAGCACCCCTGGATTGCTAGTATGCAGGAGGCTGCCAGTGTCCTAGATACGAGTGGGTAACTAGATACAAAAACAGCTGGGGTTCAGATTGATCAGAGCCCAGAGCTCATCCCTAAAGACAACAGTAGACCATGCCTGCATAATAAACAGAATCTCCACCAGTGGTTGTGACTGGGT
Organism: Rana muscosa; assembly: GCA_029206835.1. Classification (NCBI taxonomy): domain Eukaryota; kingdom Metazoa; phylum Chordata; class Amphibia; order Anura; family Ranidae; genus Rana; species Rana muscosa. The sequence goes on along the minus strand of CM055120.1, from coordinate 138,366,689 downwards.
GACAGCCAAGGTGGCCAACTGGGAGAACATGGCCTGGGGAGTCATTGGGTTAAAGCGGAGTTGCAGTGTTTTTCAGTTTATTATTCTGGGACATGTGACGTGTCCCCAGAAGATTGCAGAGAGGGAGGGGCCGCCTAGGGGGAGAAAAGGACTCGTCTAGGTGTCCAAGCAATGGAAGGAGGAAGTGGGACAGGAAGTACTTGTCAAAACCAGGTACCCACTCCCCCCTTAAAAAAAAAATACATGCCAAATGTAACATGTAAGGGGGCGAGGAGTGTTTAAAGCGGAAGTTCCACTTTTGGGTGGAACTCCACTTTAACATGACCTTTGACTAAAATGTAGATATTCGTTGACTGTTTAGTTTAGAATAGGTAGTATACTTTATAAAAGTCCAGCAAATGCAGGCACTAGCAGACTTCCTTATATAGGCCCATATGACCTGCTGGTAGAGATACTGGGTCCTAAAGTCCTTCTCCTGCCAGAGGTGCTAGGTCCTAAAGTCCTTCTCTTGCCATAAGTGTTGGTAGAGATGCTGGGTCCTAGAGCCCTTCTCCTGCTGTTGGTTCCCTGACACACAGAAAACAATTGCTTCCTGTGTGTCCTAGCGCTGACCAGTGTTTGACAGTGCAGTTAAATGCTGGTCACCGCACATAGTGTGAATTAGCCCTAATGAATTTATAGTGCCTACATGATGTATTAAGGCTTGTACATTTTGTACTGCTTTGTTTTATTTTGGTTTATTGCAATCAATAAGGGGAACTGTACAAAGTACAATCACTACATTTGCTTGGCTCTATCTGTGGATAAATCCTAAAAAAAGTACCGGATTGAACAGCATTTAACACCTTTATAAATAACCACCGGTTAGCAAGAAAACAAAATGACTATAATGATACAGAACTGGAGGTTTAGCACCAGGCGGAAGCAGTGAACTCCTGTCATAATCAGTCCACAGCCTTTAGGTTCATTGCACATCTCTAATGCATAGTGATGAGTTCATTTTCTCGAAATATTTTTCAAACTGTCACAAATGTTTTGGTACTAACTTGGTTCTACTAAAAATACAAGCTGCTTGAATATCTGTTAATGTTTAGATACTGTGGACAATCCCTGTTTGACAGACTCTGCTTATACTATTTCCACACATGGTAAAAGCAGTTTTATGACTTCTGAAGAACATTTAGCAGGCAATTTATGCCGATATAGAAATCAAACAGTAGAGACTGTGACCTACTAATGATCTAGCTTATGTCAGGTAAGGTGGGTAAAAAACTGTCTAACTAAAAGGCACGTATTAGAGTTATAATACTTGTAAGTGGGAGATCCTCGGGCCTAAGAAGGATACCAGGAACTCCATGGTTTTCACACAAGGTCAAAGGCTCGAAGAGATTTTTACTGTAAAGCTATAGACTTTTCCACCATAACGCCTTAGTGAGACTTTTAAGACCAAGTCCCAGTGATTCACGCAATGTGTGGTGTAGTGGGAATAACGGATAGCCTGGGTCCACTGGGAGTCAGAGAAGGAAACCTGAAGGTCTGATTCCCTCTGGAGAATTGGCTTAGTTTTGATAAATGTCATTTTATCTTGTAGAAGGCTATATATGAGGGATGTTCCTTTCATAGATGATTTGGGGTTTGTGTAAAACGGACAAATTCTGGAATGTAAATAAACAGTAGGTAGTGGAAATGTCAGTAAAAAATCATAGACTCAGAATAAAATAAATAAAGTATTACCTGGGACATATTCCTGAAATTTTATACTATACCATTGAACTTTTACTTGACTGATTATTGCCACCTTTACAAGCCATGAATGCCCGCCATTGTCTATTGTGGGGCATATACACATACATATCCTTATGTAGCGGGGTCCCCAAATTTAACCCCGCTATACTTAAATTTAGGGGTGACCAGAGCAATAGTTAGCTCGGGTCTTTTGATTATTTGGACTCTGCTTTGCTGCTGTGTCACCTGGCATGCAGTTCCCCTTTGGTCTTATAGGTGGTGTTGTCACCTATACCCGGGGTTGAACCACAGGTGATGGAGTGGATATTGGATGTCCTTTCTCGGCTGCCGTTGGTGGTCGGTTCTGGCCTGCTGTGCATGCTGGTAGAGGATATATAAGGGGCAGACGCCATTACACAGGGGCCATTTTTATGCGAGGAGGGAGCTACCCCTCAAGGGGGGGTGCACCCCATCATGATCGAGGAGTCTCAGGCACCTTTGGCTCGAGACTACGGAGTTCCGTATTGGCTCAGTACCTTTGACTGAGTCCATAAAAGAAGCTGAGGAAACCCAGGGAACCTTGGATGGGGGACTGAACCTCCAGTCCGCTCTGACTGAAGGGGAACCGGGGGAGGATCGATCCCATAACAAGAGGTTAGTGATAAAGATTGCTAACTCGGGAAAGGCCTGGTGACCTGTCAGAGGGAAGGATTCTTAGCTTCACGGACTGCCTTAGAGGAGCTGTTTGCTGTTTAAAAAAGAGGGATCTCCTTGACTTGGTCCTTGGAGGGGACTGAGTCATTGTTCCAGCATCACGCCGGCTGCTAGTGCTATTGAGTGACTATCCGGGTGAGCTGTACCCACTCGGGATCGAGTGGCGACGAAGCCAAGACTGTGCCTGAATCCACTTCTGTCTGCTAACCTTTTTTTCTTCTCACTTCAACTCTCTGGTTCATGGAAGCAAGATAAAATAAACTCACGTTGGAGTTGATATGTTGTGTGGACATTAACCTCATTGGGGAAAGTTACAGACTCGCTTTTATAAACATAGAGGGGAGAACTAGAAGAAGGGGACTTTTCAACTGCAGGACCCAAGTATGTAACAACGCCTGACCTCTATAACCTAGAGGACACGGGCATGTGGCATGGTGTGTCCTCTCCCCCTGCTTGAGGAGGTAAGAGGGGGAAAAGGATTCAATTGCTACACTTATAAAAAGAGAAAACTGTATAGAACTTTTATTTTTTTATTTAAAGCCATCATTGTATGGTTGACAGTGTTGATGAATTTGTCATGTTTAAAAAAGGAAATTGATTTTATTTATCTTCCAGACAGTCCTCCAGCTCAATCTCTGATGTTGCTGTCATATAGTTGCACCCTAGAAAAACATTTTACATAAGATACAGGTTTCTTTTTTTTTTTCATTGTCAGCATTTTTTCCTAGCTTTCAATGAAGATGTTTCTAGAATGGTGCAAGATCCCATAAAAATTATATACATTTTTTCTTTATCTTTAGCTTCCTTAATCCTGATCCTTACTTGATCCTGTTAGCATTTGTCACTGATTACTTGATCCTTTTAGCCTTTCCCCTGACAATGCTCAAAAGACAAAAAATGGGCCTTCACTACCTTCAATCTTTACTGTAATATTATGGCCTTCTGAATTCTGTTATGTTTTGTGACCTTATTATGTACACATACTGGTGTACAATCATACTTTTGTATTACAAAAAATTCAATAAAAATGTATTGAACAAAAAAAAAAAAAGGAACTTTTTTTTAAATCAATAGGTCAAAGAAAAAAAATTGCAAAAAAACAACATTATTCATCTAGTTTCAATATATTTATTTTCATTCACAAAAATAAATAAATAACAAAATCTGATAATTAGATATTCCTTAAAAAAAAATGGTGGATATCATACTTTACTAGGAAATTAATTATAAATATGTAACATCCAGTAACAATTACAATAATATTAGCCAGATAACGCCATATTTTATAAATAACCTTCTAAGCTTCATTATTTGCATTAAATTGTTAGGCAAATCAATAGCCTCCCTAGACATTAATGTTTTATGCCTTCGGCAGCCATGGTAGTCACTTGTCCATCAAGCAGGATAAAACAGTAAAATCTGTAGCTGCTGAAGAACATCTAGGGACATGGAATTACCGATCTATATTCTGTTTTCAAAGAAGCATAACAGTGATTTACAGCCTCACTTCCTAAAAAGCTTGGGGCAGTTGAGATCATTCATGCCCAAGTCATATTCTAAAACAATAAATTAATGTGATTATCCAATCCTGACAATGCTGTACACACTGTGAAAGAGCATAGAGGAAACAAAGAAAGAATTGCTCCCCAGTGATCAAGTGCTGCGTAAACATGAAATCTAGTTTTGGAACAGTTTATTACACAAAATACACTTCATATTCTGCAGGACTGCCACCACTTTACTGCACTTTTCAGACTCATTTGAATGAAGCTCAGTTATTCTGTCTACTTGTTATTCAAATATTTTTTTATTGAAAAGAGAAATTACACATTTTAAATGGCTTAATGATTCAGGACTGTACTAATTCTTTTGTGAGTACTAGCACCTTAACTTAGGCTTAGACCATCTATGATATTTAGGTGAAAATCAAACAAGAAAGACATCTTATATTTGACAGCCAGTAGTAAGACTTTCCACATTCAAAGTTATGCAGCCTAATGTATTGGCAGCAAAGATACCAGCAAAATACTATTCCCACCAACCTTAAAATATATGTGAACCCTCACCTTGTAAAACAACCCATTCAGTTTAAAATATTAAATGCAAAACTTTTGTGTATATATATATATATTGTGACAGAGCATCCCAGAGAGAGCCTGGGAAAGTCCTGTTTGGGGTTTATACATCTCCCAGGCTCCTCTCATATACATTCAGGGATCTCTGAGCCAGGATCCACTTCAGGTGTTGGTTCTCTCCACCAGCTTAATTAAAAGCTCACCTGAGCAGACAGCCTTTGCTCAGCCTGGGAAACACAGACAACATTGGTCTGTGAGAGCAAGAAGGTTGGTAAAACATTGTTACTCTGTGAATGTGGAAGCTGACAAGCGTTAGGCTTGTTCAGCCTAGTAGTGAGGGCCTGTAAATACTGTGTAGTTAGAGCCGAGACACGGCTAGGCTTTTGTTTAGATATTTTTTCTTCTGTTTGTTTTCAGCCCACTGTACAGCACCTGTCATTGACATTGTATATAGCACCAATAAACCCCACTGTGTTTTCACTGATCCAATGGACTTGGTATCTGTGCCTGCTCATCCCAGGGAGCTTTTGTACCTACTACCTGTCCCCCAGGTTACATATGGTGGAGGCTGCGACCAGCTGTAGTAAGTTACTACTTAAAAGGCCAGTACCTAAAGTGATAACATGGAGGACCTCCTCAAACAAATGGTGTTGGCAAACGCTGCACAACAGCAAACTAACGCTGAATTGCGGCAAGCAAACGCTACACAACAGCAAACTAACGCTGAATTGCGGCAAGCAAACGCTGCATGGCAGCAAGCAAATGCTATACAACAGCAAACTAACGCCGCACAACAGCAAGCCAACGCTATCGCACAGGAGCAAACCAAGGTGCTGTTCCAACAGATTGGTGCTGTACAGGAGCAATCGCAGAGGCTGTTTGAACAGCTTGCCACTGCTGCAAAAGCGGATAGGAAAACCCTCACTGAGGTTGTGGAGACGCTAGCACAGGGGTCACCTGCGATAATGAAGGGTATTGGAGACAAGCCCTCAGCCATCCATGTGGGTCGCTTTCTTTCAAAGATGACGGCAGATGATGATCCAGAGGCCTTCCTACTAACATTTGAACGGACTGCTGAGAGGGAAGGTTGGCCCCAAACCCAGTGGGCAGGACTGATCGCCCCCTTACTTTCTGGAGAAGCGCAGAAGGCCTACTATGATCTGGAGTCAGCAGAAGCGGGAGATTATGAGAAGGTCAAGCGGGAAATCCTGGCACGACTTGGCGTTACCTTGGCTGTTCGAGCTCAGCGGGTCCACAGCTGGTTCTTCCAAGAAAAGAGGCCCCCAAGATCGCAGATGTTTGATCTGATCCACCTGGTGCGGAAATGGCTACAGCCGGAGTCCCTGTCTGCGCCACAAATAGTGGAGCGTGTGGTCATGGACCAATTCCTGAGGTCACTGCCAATTCCCCTGCAGAAGTGGGTGAGTCAAGGAGACCCCAAGTCAGCAGACAACCTGGTGGAGCTCGTTGAGAGGTACTTTGCTGCAGAGAACCTGGTCACCACCCCTACAGCCGCACGGACTTTCCACCCAAAGCCACGGTCTCCCCAGGCAACCGGTAAGACTGTTCCAGGGGAAGTGGGTGGTAAGCATGGCAAGGAAATAGGGGGGAGGATTTTTGGTGCCAGGACTGAAGTTTGGCGGCCCAAACAAGGGAAGCCACTGCCTGTCAGCAAACCAAACTGGGGAAACATCAGATGTTTTCGTTGCCAAGAACTGGGACATGTTGCAGCAAACTGTCCATTGACAGATGAACCAATGCAGTGTGATCTATCTTTTAGAAGGCAGTCTATGTTTGCTGCTGTTTCATGCGCTGCAATGCCAAATGTGGGAAAACACATGTGTCATGTGACTATTAATAATAAGCCTATTATGGCCTTGCTGGACTCTGGAAGTCTGGTTACTTTGGTTACAGCTGAGATGGTTGAAACTGTGAATTTTCATGCAAAAAAGGTTGCTGTGATCTGTGTACATGGGGATACCCGCGAGTATCCAATAGCCACTGTTCAGTTTAAAACTGGCTTAGGTACGGTGACCCAGTCGGTTGGACTGGTGCCCCACTTGGTGCATGAGGCTATCATTGGTAGGGACTTCCCTAAGTTTTGGGAACTGTGGGATTGTCCCGACCCAGTCGCAGTACCTAACTCAGTCGCAGAGCCAGAACTCGTGGCCATTACTGACCTTGTGAGTTCAGGGGACTCCTCTCAGGGCTCTCCGGGTGATCCTTTCTCAGTTATGGCAGGAGAGCTGGGGGAGCCGGAAGAAGTCCCCACAACCGGTAGAGCTGGACAGCCGTCTGCTGAATCTGAGCCTACGTTAGAGTTTGCCAATCTTAATGTGCACAAGGAAAATTTTGGTACGGAGCAGAGAAAAGACCCTACCCTTGCCAGGGCCTGGGAAAATGTAATAGTGATTAATGAGGTACCTGTCGAACCAGGGGACAGGCTCTGTTTTCCATATTTCTGCAGCAATGAGGATTTACTGTATCGTGTATGTAAATCTAATGATGAAGTGGTTGAACAGTTGGTAGTCCCTAAGTTATACAGACGGGTGGTGTTGGAACTTGCCCATGGGCACTTGCTAGGAGGCCATTTAGGGGTTGAGAAAACCACTGAAAGGGTGTTGCGCCGGTTTTACTGGCCTGGGATACGGAAAAACATAGAAAATTATTGTCAATCCTGTCCTGTGTGTCAGATGTCAGCCCCCCAACCCCACTTCCGAAGTCCGTTAGTGCCCTTGCCCATTATTGAAGTGCCTTTTGAGAGGATTGCCATGGACCTTGTGGGTCCACTCCCCAAATCTGCCCGCGGTCATCAACATATCCTCGTGATCATGGATTACGCTACCCGTTACCCCGAGGCCGTTCCCTTACGCACTGCATCTGCTAAAAACATTGCCAAAGAGCTGTTTATGGTGTTCAGTCGGGTTGGCGTCCCGAAAGAAGTCCTTACAGACCAAGGTACCCCATTCATGTCACGAATAACTAGGGAGCTCTGCAAGTTATTTAAGGTGACGCAGTTGCGTACCTCAGTGTACCATCCTCAAACGGATGGCTTGGTGGAACGCTTCAATAAGACATTAAAGAGTATGTTAAAAAAGGTTGTTGATAAGGATGGGAAAAACTGGGACTTCCTGATACCTTACTTGATGTTCGCCATCAGGGAAGTTCCCCAGTCCTCTACGGGGTACTCTCCATTTGAGTTGCTTTATGGGAGACACCCTCGGGGACTCTTAGACATAGCCAAGGAAACTTGGGAGGGGGAGCAGACACCTCACAAAAGTGTTATTGAGCATATCGCTCAAATGCAGGATAGGATTGCAGCAATCATGCCGGTAGTAAAAGAACATTTACTGCAGGCCGAAGCAGCCCAACAGAGGATATACAACAGGGGGGCCCAACTTCGTGTTTTCTCACCTGGTGACCGGGTCCTCGTGTTAGTTCCCACTGTTGAGAGCAAATTCCTGGCTAAGTGGCAGGGACCCTTTGAAGTAATTGAAAGAGTTGGGGAGGTCAATTACAAGGTTTATCAACCAGGTAAAAGGAAGCCCGAACAGATTTACCACATAAACCTGTTAAAGCCCTGGAAGGATAGACTGGCATTAACTGCGAGGTCCCTCCCGGTAACCCTTAAAGGTACTGAATCCCCTCTGATCCCTGAGGTCACGATTCCAGACACCCTGTCATGTTCCCAGAAACAGGAAGCTAGAGAGTTCCTGATGAGGAATAAAGAGAAATTTTCAGAGTTGCCGGGCACGACTTCAGCAGTTCAGCATGATATTGTTACTGAACCTGGAGTCCGTGTCAAGCTCAAACCATACCGAATTCCCGAAGCTAGAAGAAAGGACATCGGTGAGGAAGTTAAAAGGATGTTGGAGCTAGATGTTATTGAGGAATCCAATAGTGACTGGTCTAGCCCCATTGTATTGGTCCCAAAACCGGATGGCACTTGGAGGTTTTGTAATGACTTCAGAAAGCTTAATGCGGTAACAAAGTTTGACACATACCCAATGCCCAGGGTAGACGAGCTTATAGACCGACTTGGCAAGGCCCGTTATCTGACCACTTTGGACTTGACCAAAGGATATTGGCAAATACCCCTGACTGGTAGTGCCAAAGAAAAGACTGCATTTGTGACCCCGGAGGGGTCGTTTCAATATAAGAAAATGCCTTTTGGGTTGCAAAATGCCCCTGCAACATTTCAGAGGGCTATGGACAGGACCCTAAGACCTCACCGACAGTATGCTGCAGCCTATCTGGACGACATAGTGGTGCATAGCACTGACTGGGAGTCTCACTTGCCCCGTGTCCAGGCTGTCCTGGATTCCCTCTTCAAGGAGGGGTTTACGGCAAATCCAAAAAAATGTGCCATTGGGCTAGAGGAAGCCAGGTATTTGGGCTACACTATTGGCCGGGGTGTCATAAAGCCCCAGGTGAATAAAATAGAAGCCATCCAGGAGTGGCCACGCCCTGCAAACAAGAAGCAGGTCAGGGCCTTTCTTGGCATTGCGGGGTACTATAGAAGATTTATCCCAAATTTCGCAACTATAGCTGCCCCACTGACAGACCTTACGAAAGGGAAAGCCTCCGTAATGGTGAAATGGTCTCCAGTAGCAGAAGAGTCTTTTCAAGTCCTGAAGAAGGCTCTTTGTGCACAGCCAATCCTATACTCCCCCGATTTCTCCAAAATTTTTTTGGTCCAGACAGATGCGTCTGATGTTGGTATCGGGGCAGTACTTTCACAGGTACACAATGGGGAAGAACACCCTGTGGTGTACTTAAGCAGAAAGCTCAATGACCATGAAAAGAAGTACGCAGTCATTGAAAAGGAGTGTCTGGCCATAAAGTGGGCCGTGGACGCGCTCAGGTACTACTTGTTGGGGCGCCAGTTTGAGTTAATAACTGACCATGCTCCCCTGAAATGGATGGCCCAAAAGAAGGAGACTAATAGGCGGGTGAACCGGTGGTTTTTGGCCCTACAGGATTACGCCTTTACGGTAAAACACAGGCCAGGTGTTGAGATGGGGAATGTAGATGCCCTCTCCCGTGTTCACTCCTGTTGGGCTACAGGTGTTCCAACCCTGGGGTTGAAACAAGGGGGGAGGATGTGTGACAGAGCATCCCAGAGAGAGCCTGGGAAAGTCCTGTTTGGGGTTTATACATCTCCCAGGCTCCTCTCATATACATTCAGGGATCTCTGAGCCAGGATCCACTTCAGGTGTTGGTTCTCTCCACCAGCTTAATTAAAAGCTCACCTGAGCAGACAGCCTTTGCTCAGCCTGGGAAACACAGACAACATTGGTCTGTGAGAGCAAGAAGGTTGGTAAAACATTGTTACTCTGTGAATGTGGAAGCTGACAAGCGTTAGGCTTGTTCAGCCTAGTAGTGAGGGCCTGTAAATACTGTGTAGTTAGAGCCGAGACACGGCTAGGCTTTTGTTTAGATATTTTTTCTTCTGTTTGTTTTCAGCACACTGTACAGCACCTGTCATTGACATTGTATATAGCACCAATAAACCCCACTGTGTTTTCACTGATCCAATGGACTTGGTATCTGTGCCTGCTCATCCCAGGGAGCTTTTGTACCTACTACCTGTCCCCCAGGTTACAATATATATATATATATATAATATATATATATAAATAACAAAAACATTATAAATACATTTTGTTGCCTTTTAATAAGTGATCACATAACCTCTGTTCTAAGCTGCATGAGGAGCTCAGAGAGCTAGGGGAGGAGAAACAGCAGCACACTGGTCTTCCCAGTAAATGGCAGTGCCGGGGGGGGGGGGCATGTCAGCAAGTCTAATCATTGGAGGAGAGCAGTCTGAGTTCCCAGCACATCCAGAAAACTGAGCATGCTGTGCTCTCATGCCTAGTGTGGTCAGTTTTTAATAGGAAAGAAGAAGAACTGGCCAGGTATACACCAGGTATTTCACACAAAAAAGAAATACAAAGAGAACTGGATATGTTTTCTTTTTGTTTACAAACTTTTTTATTGTGTACAAAATAATGGTACAAACATTATGTCATGACATCAGAGAATTACAGTATTTTCAATCAATAATTATAATGATTTATGACAGAGTAACCACCTTTATTTATTTATGACAACATCTATTACATATAAAAAATAAATGATTCAGTATGTTTTCATACAAGTACATGGCACAACAGGTACATATCAAGAATATGAAATGTTGGGGTAATATTCTTTAAGAGCACAATAAACATGAGCATGCTTTACAGTATGATAAATAATATAGCTGACTATGGTTCACTTGTTAGCACTGCTCCAGTTTTGGAAATCTCTGCTCTTCAGGACACAATTTTCTAGAGTTTGTATGCATTTATATTTTCATGAGGTCCATTGTCATCCAATACTGGCTAAACATACTGTCCTGTTACTTATACTGGACAACAAGTTTGTGTAATGTCTTATGTAAATTGGGTAGAATTTAGAAACTTTGTATTATAGGCTAGGTTAAAGTAGAGAATATGTTGAATGGTTAGGGAGCACATTTATAAAGCAGCAGTGTGACCTTTGGCTATACTAGTGCTTAAAGGAAAACGGTAGCACATTTGTAAAGCAACAATGTGCTGTACAAATGTGTTTACAGATGTACTTAGATTTCCCTTGCTTCGAGACTTACCATCCAAGCAAAGCTCCATTCATCTCAATGAATACAGAAAGTGTTGGGTAAGGAGAGCTGAATGTAGGAGAGTACCTATTTACTCACCATGGCCGGATGCAGGTTAAGGCCCATTTTAACTCCTTTCCCCACAACCTCCTGGGTTCATGGACATGTCCAAAGAAGATTAGCCAGAGAGGCCCCACCTGATGTGGCAGAGGTAGCTGAGCAAGTTATCTGCAGCCACATGAGAGGCCCTTCTCTGCCAGAACCAATGTGAAGAGCCTGATAGCATGTAGCTCCCCAGAAGACCCAGCACCTGTGAGGCACACAATTGCCACTAAAAACTCTAGTTACAGTTTGGTGCCCCCTCTTTTGTCCTTGGGCCTGGGATCCCTCCAGCTGTTCACCTGTGTTACTAGAGCTACCATGGACTACGCTAAGTGGGATTCTGTTGATGAAGATAAGTGTGAGTGGCTGTGATCTGAACTGCCATAGGAGACAGCATTCCTACACATGCAGATGTTGGGTCTTGCTGGATGCCTTTCCCTGCATGGCTGTCCTCCCATTGAAGTCTCAGAGTCTGCCAATTAAAGGGGTGTTCCACCCGCGATTTTTTTTTTTTTTTAAAGTCAGAAGCTACAAACACTGTAGCTGCTGACTTTTAATAAGGACACTTACCTGTCCTACTCGCCCGTGATGTCAGCCCCCCCGAGGCCGATCCCTAGGCGCTGGCAGCTCCCGGTGCCACCATCCTCAGTAAGGGAAACAGGCAGTGAAGCCGTGCGGCTTCACTGCCCGTTTTCTATTGCGCTTGCGCGAGCAGCTCGGCGCTTTGAGAATGGGCCGGCTGCTCTCTGGGATACACACAATTCCCAGAAGGCAGCGCGCCCCATTCACAAGAAGACACTGAGTTTAGGACGAGGAGGATTTTTGGTGAAATCTTTTTTTTCAGGGTGGAACTCCACTTTAAGTTTTCAACTACCTAAGGGTGTCCTGGCCCTAACCCTCTTTCCCCCAAAAAAGTTTGTTAAGAGAAATAAACTTTGTTTTGCATTTAAGAAGTGTCTGGCGCCCAATAGCTTTAACTACTCTGCACCCACCATGCCTCACAACCCACTACATACAGAAGGGTGTCAGCTGTCCCTGGCCCTAGAGGTTATCATCATATCAAAGGAGGCCTGGGACCTTGCTACACCTGCGATTATCGCTAGTGGCTGCTATAGACGCTAGCAATAATAACTTTCTTCTCGCCTCCCCCCCCCCGGCCAGGAGAAGACAATGGCCTGGCAGGAAGGATTTTCACATCAACAGAAGCAGTAGGACATTTATATTTAAGTTTTCAATTATTCCATTTATCTAGCTACTTTTTTAAACATCAAATGGTCTCTAACAAAAGCATGTAATTTTTTGATTCTTTCATTAACTTATCATAACTCCTTAAAAAGGGACTGAACTGTGTAAGCTGTGCCCAGAGAAGGCAAGCACAGCTGAAAGAACTAGTTACTAGTATTGCCTGCCGGCTCCCCAGTGGCGTACCTACGGGAGAATGGGGCGGTCCGCCCCTGGTGCCACACATTGGGGGAGTGTCAGGCCGGCTTTCAGAGCCGGGACAAGGCAGTGGTGGGTGCAGGAGGTGTTCTGTAGCTGTGCTGGCTCTCTGTGTTCATGCGAGTGTGCAGAATCTGTTGTTCAGTGTCACTGAGCTCACATTGGGCTCATACTGCCACCTCTGGCTGCTTCATGTATGTGCGCCCCTCATGTGTGCTGCCAGCAATTTATTTTCACAGGGACATGTGGAATCAAGACCCGGGACAAGGAAGACCACATTAGAAGTGGGGGCTGTGAGTACACGGACAGATGCACACCGTTGGGGTCAGGAGTGCACCGCTAAGGTAGTGAACCCTATGGCTGACTGCTGCGGATGGAACACTGGGTGATTAAGGAAGGCAGGTCCACTGGAGCACTAACAGGGATCCCACAGGGAGCTAGAGCCTAAGATTCCCCAGGGCGCGGAGTCTAAGATCCAGCAGGTGTTCACCAGAGCCTCTAGTGGTGAGGATGGACTAGGCTGCAACTGGATCTAGGTCATGGCCCCCAGAATCCACCAGCTCACGCTCACAATAGGCTATAGAGGATAGAGGGCAAGCAGCAGCTCAGGATACAAGAGATAGTGAGGGGATAAGCCAAACGTCGGGGGGACTAGCAGACAAGGATAAACAAAGGACACGCCAAAAGTCAAGGTCACAAGCATATAGGGATTGTCGAGAACAAGCCAAGATCAGTAAAACAGAGACAGACGTAGCACACGGCAATCAGGAACCCAAACACACAATAGCTTAACAAACAAAGTTGATTAGCACGGCTGACTTGCAGTGCACAGGTTAATATAGTGTTCCCTGATAGGGCCTGGGGAGCCATGCTTGGAGGAGAGATTATTTAAGCAGCCAGGTGAGAGTGGCTGGCCTCTAAGGTGAACACATGGAGAAGGGGTAAGCTGAGAGACAAACATTACTGCATAACCAGGACAAGGAGGCTGTTTGTGTAGGGGGTGCAGAGCTGTGTGTGTGTTTACAGATGTGTGTGTGGGCCAGCTGAGTATGTACAGGTGTCGGGGGGGGGGGGTGAGTGTTTAAAGGTGTGAGGGGAGGCAGCTGAGTTTCTACAGGTGTGTGTGGGGGGGCAGCTGAGTGTTTACAGATGTGAGGGGGGGGAGCTGAGTGTTTACAGGTGTGAGGGGGTGGGGGCAGCTGAGTGTTTAAAGGTAAGAGGGGGCTAAGTGCGTACAGGTGGGTGGGCTGAGTGCGTACAAGTATGAGGGGGCTGAGTGCGTACTGGTGGGTGGGCTGAGTGCATACAGGTATGAGGGGGCTGAGTGCATACAGGTTGGTGGGCTGAGTGCGTACAGGTATAAGGGGACTGAGTGCGTACAGGTATGAGGGGGCTGAGTGCGTACAGGTGGGTGGGCTGCGTGCATACAGGTATGAGGGGGCTGAGTGTGTGCAGGTGGGTGGGCTGAGTGCGTACAGATATGAGGGGGCTGAATGCATACAGGTATGAGGGGACTGAGTGCGCACAGGTCTGAGGGGGCTGAGTGTGTACAGGTGGGTGGGCTGAGTGCATACAGGTATGAGGAGGCTGAGTGCATACAGGTTTGAGGTGACTGAGTGCGTACAGGTATGAGTGGGCTGAGTGCATACAGGTATGATCAGTGAGGGGGGTACCCGATGGGGGGTGCCAGATATAGGATCCATCCCGGGTGCCAAATGCTCTAGGTACACCCCTGAGGCTCCCTATAGCTGATCTTTTTCCCATTACTCACTTACTTTGCCTTGCTCTGCACTGTGTCCCTGTGTACAGATGGTAATTTTGGTAGAGGCAGGGCTTTGCTTCCAAAAGTCAGAGCTGATAATGAAAAAGCAGCAGGAGAAACATAGGGAAATAGAGATCCACAGAATAGATGCAGCAGAAGAGAAATGTATACAGTACAGGTCCTCAGGTACAGATCCGTCTCTCCGGCAGGACAGTAGTGACATCTCCAGATCTTACTCCAAATGTCATGAGATTAGCAGTCAAAGAAAAAAGAGCCTTAGATGATCTCATACGACAGATATACAGTTATGAGGCTGTATACACAGGAGTGCCTAAGCACACTAACATATCAGGAAACACATTTCAACAAGCAGGACAACCTTTCAAAATGTTCCCTATACCATTGCAATTTTTCACTTTTGGGTTGAGGTCCACTTTACAGTAGGTGTAAACCCTAAATGAAATTTAGTTATCTAAAGCAATGTTTTATAAACAACCCCTTTTTCTGAAATAAAATGCTTGTTTATAAAAAATTTAAATGAACTGTTGCATTTCAGTGCTGCTGATCTCCTACAATCTCTTTGTAGTGAATTATTGACTTCCATCACTACAACAATGGCCGAATGTCATTTCCCACGGCTGGTTCTTTGATGATGACAGCAGTGGGCTATGCCTACTTAATGTGCATTGAACTGGCCACTTGTAGATTCTATGGAAAGCCTGTATGACAGGGAGATAATGCAGGAGTACAGCTGGGAGGTAGGGACAGACAATTTCACTCTATGACATTAAGTGCCTGAATGAAGACATGCATTGGAGGATCCCCAGGTATTATTGTAATGAAAGCTGCAGGATTCAACATATTAAAAGTAACCTTTAAAAAGACATTAGCACGTTAAAGCTTATATGAGATTATAATTATTGGATTCATATATATTTTAACTAAGCCCTAACATCTAACTAAGCCCTTGTTCTGTATACAGTGCCTTGAAAAAGTATTCATACCCCTTGAAATTTTCCACATTTTGTCATGCTACAACCAAAAACGTAAATGTATTTGATTGGGATTTTATGTGATAGACCAACACAAAGTGGCACATAATTGTGAAATGGAAGGAAAATTATAAATGATTTTCAAAATATTTTACAAATATATCTGAAAAACGTGGCGTGCATTTGTATTCAGCCCCCCTGGGTCAGTACTACTTTGTAGAACCACCTTTTGCTGCAGTTACAGCTGCAAGTCTTTTTGGGTACATCTCCACCAGCTTTGCACATCTAGAGAGACGTTTTTTCACATTCTTCTTTGCAAAATAGCTCAAGCTCTGTCAGACTGGATGGAGAGCGTCCGTGAACAGCAATTTTCAAGTCTTGACACAGATGTTTAATTGAATTTAGGTCTGGACTTTGGCTGGGCCATTCTAACACATGAATATGCTTTGATCTAAACCATTCCGTTGTAGCTCTGGCTGTATGTTTAGGGCCGTTGTCCTGCTGAAAGGTGAACCTCTGCCCCAGTCTCAAGTCTTTTGCAGGTTTTCTTTTAAGAGTGCTCTGTATTTGGCTCCATCCATCTTTCCATCAACTCTGACCAGCTTCCCAGTCCCTGCTGAAGAAAAACTTTCACACAACATGATGCTACCACCACCATGTTTCATGATGGGGATGGTATATTCAGGGTGATGTGCAGTGTTTGTTTTCCACCACACATGGGGTTTTGCTTTTAGGCCAAAAAGTTACATTGTGGTCCCATCTGACCAGAGCACCTTCTTCCACATGTTTGCTGTGTCCCCCACATGGCTTCTCACAAACTGCAAATGGGATTTCTTATGGCTTTCTTTCAACAAGGGTTTTCTTCTTGCCATTCTTCCATAAAGGCCAGATTTATGGAGTGCACGACTGATAGTTGTACACTGGACGGATTCTCCCATCTGAGCTGTGGATCTCTGCATCTCCTCCAGAGTTACCATGGGCAACTTGGCTGCTTCTCTGATTAATGCTCTCCTTGCCTGGCCTGTCAGTTTAGGTGGACGACCATGTCTTGGTAAGTTTGCAGTTGTGCTATACTCTTTCCATTTACAGAAGATAAATTAAACGATGCTCTGTGAGATGTTCAATGCTTGGGATATTTTTTATAACCTAACCCTGATTTAAACTTCTCCTCAACTTTATCCCTGACCTATTATAACAAACAGGTGGGGTAGTGGCACTACCTGGGGTACCTGACAGTGGGGAAACCCACTAAATTAACAAAAAGTATCTATATAACTATATAATGTAAGATGTAGAACCTGTACCTTGGTGTGATCATACAATGTAAATAATGGATTCTAAGAGCAGTGAAACAACAATATGTGAGAAAGCATAAGTGCATAACAATCTGTGCAGTAAAATCTCTATACCAGTGACCAAAAACCTAAATGTATATATATCAATAATTCAAAGAATCCGGTAACAGAACGTTGAAAATAATAGAAAAATTATATATATATATATATATATATATATATATATATATATATATATTGTGAGGGGGTTAGCTCGGCAGCGGGTGTGTGTGACCCCCTGGATGGGTTCGCCACACAAAAACAGGCACAGCAGACAGATTTGTAGTTGCAAAAAACAAAAGGTGTGGTTTATTTAAACTATTTACAGACAAAAAAATATAGCAGAAAACAAAAGAAACAGGAAAATAAATCCTGGTCAATTTGACCGCTCACTACACACGTTGGTGTCCCTAAATAACAACTGGGTACAGCCTTGTGCTGCCCCAGTCCCTAGCTCCCTGTTTTTGAAGTTCTTAGAAATAACCACACAGGGTTTGGCTCACCGCACAGAGATCACACTCCCCAGACTATCCACAAAGATCTGGTTCCAGGTTAGAGCATCTCCCTTAGCATGCTGGGAGTTCTTGTAGAGGCCTTAACGAGCCACTTGCTTCAGCTGGGCTCATTAACTCTTCCCCCGCAAGACTCCCAGCACTCCCCCTAGCAGGGCCGGATTAACATAGGGGCTATTGGAGCTGCAGCTCCCGGCCCCTTCCTCAAGATAGGCCCATTTGCCCAAAAAAAAATAAAAAAAAAAAAGCAAAAAAAAGCAAAAAAAAAAAAAAGATCGGCTTCGAGGATTGTAGCTCGGCGACCAGGGGCCACAGAGACCCCATATTTGGGGGGTATGCAGCTGACATACCACCCCACCACTGGTCAAAATATGGGGCTGCTATCATTTAGGGTTCCGGAGATACGAGGATGCTTGCGCAGCCGGTCAGAAGCTATATACAGAACGGCCAGTTTAAATACAAGCTGACACACTCTGCAGCAGAGAGGATGAGCTCACAGTGCTTATAATAATTATTTGTATATTACTAAGACTGCTTTCACACTATGCCGCCCCGAGCGTTGGCGGTAAAATAGCGGTAAAACGCTGCTATTTTACCGTCGGATTTGCGGCACATTTCGGCCACTAGCAGGGCGCTTTTAACCCCCGCCAGCGACCGAGAAAGGGTAAAAAACGCCCGAGATGTGCCGCTACAGCGGCGTATTTCCGGCATACGGCGGTGCTGCCCATTGGTTTTAATGGGCAGGAGCGCATTAGGAGCGGTGAGTTCACCGCTCCTAATGCGCTCCAAAGAAGTTGCTGGCAGGACTTTTTCTGACGCCCTGCCAGCGCACCCCTCCAGTGTGAATAGAGCACCTGTTTAAGGGCGGATTGCAGGCGCTATTTTTAACGCTATAGCGCCTGCAAAACGCCCTCAGTGTTAAAGGGGTCTTATAGTAATTAACCCCTTGCCACCCAGGCCAATTCTGAAACTTCTCTCCTACATGTAAAAATCATCATTTGTTTTTTGCTAGAAAATTACTCAGAATCCTCAAACATTATATATTGTTTTAGCAGAGACCCTATGGAATAAAATGGTGGTCTTTGCAACTTTTTATGTTACACGGTATTTGCGCAGCAATTTTTCAAACCTGTTTTTTTTTTTTAAAGAGACTGTTTGTTTGATTCATAAAAAAAAAAAAAAAAAACACTAAAGTTATCACGATTTATTTTGTTGTATACTAAGCGATGCTTTAAAATTTTTTACAGGTTACATGTTGAGAGTTACAGAGGGGGTCTAGTGCTAGAATTATTGTTCTCGCTCTAACGATCATGGAGTATGTAACCTGTGTGTATCCTGCTCTGATACTAGCCAGTGCCTACCCAGCCACTGACTAGTATCTCTCCCCAGCCTGTCCCCACACACTCTCTCACCTGCTGACCTGTGGATGGGGGAATCACTCCTGCAGTGTTATTGTGTTCTGCCTGCGAATACAATGATTAGTGTTGCTAACTATAGCTGGCAGCACTGATTGTTTTGGGAAAAACCTGACAGGCTGGTTGTACTCAAGTCAGATAATAGATTGACTTGTGTAAAACCAGCTAGCCCATACATAGATGGACTATGGCTGGTCTCTGCTTAATTGGTGTAATTTCAATCCATGTATGGCCCGCTTAACCACTACGCAGTCCCTAAACATCCTTCCACAAACCTTTACATTTTTCCTTCCCAGATTCCCTTTATCCTCTTCACCTGTAAATACTCTCCACACTTCTCTCCTGTACATACTGCTCACTGTCATACCCTCCACACTTCTCTCCTATACATAGTGCCCACTGTCATACCCTACACACTCCTCTCCTGTACATAGTGCCCGCTGTCATACACTTCTCTCCTGTACATAGTGCCCACTGTCGTACTCTCCACACTCCTCTCCTGTACATACAGCTCACTGTCATACCCTCCACACTCCTCTCCTATACATAGTGCCTACTGTCATACCCTCCACACTCCTCTCCTATACATAGTGCCCACCGTCATACCCTCCACACTCCTCTCCTATACATAGTACCCACTGTCATACCCTCCACACTCCTCTCCTATACATAGTGCCCACCGTCATACCCTCCACACTCCTCTCCTGTGCATACTGCTCACTGTCATACCCTCCACGCTCCTTCCCTATACATACTGTTCACTGTCATACCCTCCACACTTCTCTCCTATACATAGGGCCCACTGTCATACCCTACACACCTCTATCCTGTACATACTGCCCATTGTCATATCCTCCCCACTCTTCACTGTCATACCCTCCACACTTCTCTCCTATACATAGTGCCCGCTGTCATACCCTCCACACTCCTCTCCTGTACATACTGTTCACTGTCATACCCTCCACACTTCTCTCCTATACATAGTGCCCACTGTCATACCCTCCACACCTCTATCCTGTACATACTGCCCATTGTCATATCCTCCCCACTCTTCACCGTCATACCCTCCACACTCCTTTCCTGTGCATACTGCTCACTGTCATACCCTCCACGCTCCTTCCCTATACATAGTGCCCACTGTCATACCCTACACACTCCTCTCCTGTACATAGTGACCGCTGTCATACACTTCTCTCCTGTTCATAGTGCCCACTGTTGTACTCTCCACACTCCTCTCCTGTACATACAGCTCACTGTCATACCCTCCACACTCCTCTCCTATACATAGTGCCCCCTGTCATACCCTCCACACTCCTCTCCTATACATAGTGCCCACTGTCAAACCCTTTACACTCCTCTCCTATACATAGTACCCACTGTCATACCCTCCACACTTCTCTCCTATACATAGTGCCCACCGTCATACCCTCCAAACTCCTCTCCTGTGCATACTGCTCACTGTCATACCCTCCACGCTCCTTCCCTATACATAGTGTCCACTGTCATACCCTCCACACTTCTCTCCTATACATAGTGCCCACCATCATACCCTCCACACTCCTCTCCTGTACATACTGTTCACTGTCATACCCTCCACACTTCTCTCCTATACATAGTTCCCACTGTCATACCCTCCACACCTCTATCCTGTACATACTGCCCATTGTCATATCCTCCCCACTCTTCACTGTCATACCCTCCACACTTCTCTCCTATACATAGTGCCCACTGTCATACCCTCTACACTTCTCTTCTGTACATACTGCTCACTGTCTTACCCTCCACACTCATCTCATGTACATACTGCTCAGTATCATACTGTCCACACTTCTCTCCTGTATATACTGACCACTTTCATAAACTCCTCTATTGTACATAGTGCCGGCTGTCATACCCTCCACACTCCTCTCCTTTACATACTGCTCGCTCTCATACCCTCCACATTCCTTTCCTGTACATACTGCCTATTGTCATACCCTCCTCACCTGTACATACTGCCCACTGTCATTCCTTCCACACTCTTCTCCTGTACATACTGCCCACATTCATAAACTCCTCTATTGTACATAGTGCCGACTGTCATACCCTCCACACTCCTCTCCTGTGCATACTGCCCACTATCATACCCTCCACACTCCTCTCCTGTACATACTGCCCCCATTATACCCTCCACACCCCTCTCCTGTACATACTGCCCACTATCATACCATCCACACTCCTCTCCTGTACATACTGTAACCCAACCTTACCCTCCACACTCCTCTCCTGTACATACTGTAACCTAACCTTACCCTTCACACTCCTTTCCTGTACATACTGCCAACTATCTTTCTCTCCACATTTCTCTCCTGTACATACTGCCCCCATCATACCCTCCACATTCCTTTCCTGTACATACTGCCCACTGTCATACTCTCCACACTGCTCTTCTGTACATACTGCCCACTTTCATACCCTCCACACTCCTCTCCGGTACATACCACACTCTGTCATACCCTCCACACTCCTCTGCTGTGCATGCTGCCCACTGTCATACCCTTCAAACTCCTCTCCTGTACATAGTGCCTTCTGCCATACCCTCCACACTACTCTCCTGTACATAGTGCCCACTGTTAGACCCTCCACATTCCTCTCCATTACCTGCACATACTTCCCAGTTTTATACCGTCCATACTCCTCCCCTAAGCCTCTTACCCACAAAAAACAGTTATTTAAAATTATACAGAATATCCTCAATGTTACCAGATCTAGAATGGGCACAATTTTGTTAGTTCAACTGAAGGAAATCTTCTCAGTCCTCATATTTGTTCTGCCCCATTATTAGTACTCATTTAATTTTGTGATTAGTATTGTGATGTATAGAGGAACAATGGGGATCTCAGCTACTCTAAATATAGCACTGGTGAAAAAAGTGTCCCTTAAAAATATTTTTGAAATGTTGGCAACTATGCACTTAGGCACTGACCAAAGGCCACCGGGTCAGTAGGGGGCCCCATGAGAGGCTCCTGGGATCCTGTGATAATAAAGCGGTAGTAAACTTTGCTAACATTACTACTTTTTAGAGGCCCTGAGGTAGGTTTTGCCATAATGTACAAGTATTCACAGCATATTAGCACATTAGGGTACATTTAAATTGTCAGACTGAGCCCTCCAGCGCTGTGATCAATCCGGCGGGTCCTGAGCGCTTCCATTTTCACCCGGTCTTCCTTCTGGGCTCTGTGCCTCCGGTCACTTGCCTTGGCCGGGCTGCGTTGATGTCATTCCCACGCATGTTCATGCGCATCCTCTCTCTCTCATCCCCCCTTTCTTCCTCATCCTCCCTCCCTTACCCCTCACCCCTCTCTCACCCTCTCTCTCTCTCTCTCTCTCTCTCTTTCTCATCCTCCCTCTCTCTCTCTAATTTAATTTGTTATAACAAAAAATTGTTTGCATATTTATTTATTTATTATTTATAAAAGGCCCACCAAAATCCTCAGCACCAGGCCCATGATGTTCTTAATCTGGCCCTGCCCCCTAGTGGTATGAATTGGCATAAAGCCTGAATCTAGGACATACATATCTACCATCCTGGATGGAACCTGGTGATTTTACCTGCCTGCTGTCACATACCCCCCCCTCTTGTTTTAAACTTGGGGTTGGAACACAAGCAATCAGGCATGCATGTACTCGAGACAAAGCATCCACATTCCCCATTTGAATGCCAGGGCGATGCTTTACCATAAAGTTGAATTCCTGTAGGGCCAGGAACCACGTATTCACTCTTTTATTTGTCTCTTTGTTTTGAGCCATCCAATTTAAAGGAGCGTGATCAGTAATCATGTCAAAGTGCCTAGCAGATAGTACCGAAGGGAATCTAGAGCCCACTTCACCGCCAAACACTCCTTCTCAATCGTGGCATAATTTACCTCATGGGACTTCAATTTCCTGCTGAGGTAAATGACTGGGTGCTCTTCCCTGTTCCAGACCTGGGACAATACTGCTCCTAACCCAACGTCTGATGCATCACTTTGTACGACAAAGTCCCTAGAGAAGTCCGGTGAGTACAATACTGGCTGGCTACATATGGCTTTTTTTAAGAATTGGAATGCTGCCTCAGCCTCTGGGGTCCATTTAACCATGACCGACTCTTTCCCTTTTGTCAGGTTAGTTAGGGGCACAGCCTGATAAGCAAAGTGAAAAATAAAAAAAGAAGGGAGGTGGGACTTTAAATGAAACAGTGGGCTGATGGGGATAACAAATGAGGTAAACCACAGAATGTTGAATGCATGTATTGAATAAATACAAAAGATGTACAGTGAAAAAAGGGGGCAGCGTGTACATAAGCACATAGCATGACCAAATTTCCATACATAAACAGATATAAACATAAAAATACATAGCAATGAATGATGGCAATCAATCAAATAAGGGTGTGTGTGTGTGGACATATATGAGCTGAGCAGCACACAGCAATGGTAGTAAGTGATGAAGTAAAAACAAGTCTAAAAACTGTTTGATCAAAATAAAAGTCCCATTAGCGCATAAAGCTGCATCATTGTAAGCCCGACGCGGCGTTTCGTGTATGTAGAAACACTCCTCAGGGGCAGATGCAAGGGGTTATCTGAAAATACAGAGTAATAATGATCAGGGTAATAAACTGATTTCCTCCAGAAAAGACAGGAGGTAAGTTCTGGTTACTTACAGGGTGTGCCACATTATGATGCATGTGAAAGATAGGGCCGAGAGGCTGCCCGTCCCGGGAACTGAGGTGGCAGAGAATCAAACACACAGCGGGGCGCAAAGGCATCATCCCTAGGCAGCAGATAGCCATAATTGTTCATGAAGTAAGATGTTCCCTCAAGGTGCAGTGGAAGTATCTGAAATGAATGGGTAAATCCATCAGGAATAACCCACAATCTAAAGGGAGTAGTGAAATGGAAGCTGCATGAGGGATGATCGTTGTTACCTTGTGAGTGTGCTGAATGGCAATGACTGGTAAAAGCTCTGGCGTCTGCATGCAGGTGGAAATGGGCTGGATGACCAAGGAGACGCCTTTATAGCGTCCCGCACATGCATGAGACTGCCACCAACGTCACGCTGGCTCGATAGTGCTGGAGGCGGGGCCACAACCAGGCAGCATGACAGCCTGCCTTGGAGTGACGCCGCACAGACCAGCTAAGTCGGTCAAGTTGGATCATGCGCGCTCAACAGCACGACGCCCCCAAAGGGGCGTCACCCGGATGTGCGGCGCGTGGCGCTGATGCGATGACAGCATCCGCCCAGACTCCCCACAAACATCCCGCCCAGCGACGGGCGGAAGTGGCGGGGAGATGAGGGGGGGCACCATGAGCGCATCACAGTCCCGGGTAACGGGCAGGAAGTGGCCCAGAAAGATCCACAAAATGTGCATCAATGCTCAAAAATCAACCCCATGTAGAAGCTGGCAGGGGAGTTTGGCAGGGGAGTCTGGGCGGATGCTGTCATCGCATCAGCGCCACGCGCCGCACATCCGGGTGACGCCCCTTTGGGGGCGTCGTGCTGTTGAGCGCGCATGATCCAACTTGACCGACTTAGCTGGTCTGTGCGGCGTCACTCCAAGGCAGGCTGTCATGCCGCCTGGTTGTGGCCCCGCCTCCAGCACTATCGAGCCAGCGTGACGTTGGTGGCAGTCTCATGCATGTGCGGGACGCTATAAAGGCGTCTCCTTGGTCATCCAGCCCATTTCCACCTGCATGCAGACGCCAGAGCTTTTACCAGTCATTGCCATTCAGCACACTCACAAGGTAACAACGATCATCCCTCATGCAGCTTCCATTTCACTACTCCCTTTAGATTGTGGGTTATTCCTGATGGATTTACCCATTCATTTCAGATACTTCCACTGCACCTTGAGGGAACATCTTACTTCATGAACAATTATGGCTATCTGCTGCCTAGGGATGATGCCTTTGCGCCCCGCTGTGTGTTTGATTCTCTGCCACCTCAGTTCCCGGGACGGGCAGCCTCTCGGCCCTATCTTTCACATGCATCATAATGTGGCACACCCTGTAAGTAACCAGAACTTACCTCCTGTCTTTTCTGGAGGAAATCAGTTTATTACCCTGATCATTATTACTCTGTATTTTCAGATAACCCCTTGCATCTGCCCCTGAGGAGTGTTTCTACATACAAGAAACGCCGCGTCGGGCTTACAATGATGCAGCTTTATGCGCTAATGGGACTTTTATTTTGATCAAACAGTTTTTAGACTTGTTTTTACTTCATCACTTACTACCATTGCTGTGTGCTGCTCAGCTCATATATGTCCACACACACACACCCTTATTTGATTGATTGCCATCATTCATTGCTATGTATTTTTATGTTTATATCTGTTTATGTATGGAAATTTGGTCATGCTATGTGCTTATGTACACGCTGCCCCCTTTTTTCACTGTACATCTTTTGTATTTATTCAATACATGCATTCAACATTCTGTGGTTTACCTCATTTGTTATCCCCATCAGCCCACTGTTTCATTTAAAGTCCCACCTCCCTTATTTTTTTATTTGAATATGGGATGGAGATTTCATATGTTATCTCACTCAAAGTCCCAAAGCGCCAATGGGCGTCCCCCGTTTCCTTTTATGATAAGCAAAGTGGGGAATGAATCACCGATAATAACCAGCGATTCCCAGAAAGGCTCGTACCTGCTTTTTGCTGTTGGGACGTGGCCAATTCTGTATGGCCTCGACTTTGTTGACTTGGGGTTTTATTACTCCCCTCCCAATAGTGTACCCAAGATATTTGGCCTCCTCCTGCCCAATGGTACACTTCTTGGGGTTGGCCGTAAACCCAGCTTCCCGGATAGAGTCTAGGACTGCTTGTACTTTTGGCAGATGTGAGGCCCAATCTGTGCTATAGATAATTACATCATCCAGGTAAGCCGCAGCATACTTCTGATGGGGCCTCAGTATCTGGTCCATTTTCCGCTGGAATGTGGCCGGAGCATTCTGTAACCCAAACGGCATTCTTTTATATTGGAACGCCCCGTCTGGGGTTACAAATGCGGTTTTCTCCTTGGCCGACTTGGCCAGGGGAATTTGCCAATACCCTTTTGTGAGATCAAGAGTTGTCATGTATCGGGCTGTTCCCAGCCGGTCGATCAACTCATCTATACGTGGCATGGGGTAGGTGTCAAATTTTGTAACTTTGTTCAGTTGTCGAAAATCGTTACAAAATCGCCAGCTCCCATCCGGTTTAGGCACTAACACAATGGGACTTGACCAATCACTTTGGGACTCCTCTATCACCCCTAACTTAAGCATCTTCTGTATTTCCTCACGTATTGCCTCCCGTCGGGCCTCCGGGATCCGATAGGGTTTTAGTTTCACCCTTTCCCCGGGCGGGGTAATAATATCATGCTCTACCCCAGACGTTTGTCCCGGCAGCTCAGAGAGAACCTCCTTGTTGCGAAGCACAAACTCCTTAACCTCCTGTTGTTGGGGGTTTGACAAGGTGACTGCTATTCCAACCTCAGGAATCACGCACTCAGACTGAGCTGGTGACAAAGTTTCCACGACTAGGGATTCCCTATCCCTCCAGGCTTTCAACAGATTAACGTGATAGATCTTTTCGGGCTTTCGCCTTCCTGGTTGTCTGACCTTGTAATTCACTTCGCTCACTCTTTCCATTATCTCATAGGGGCCTTGCCATTTGGCGAGGAATTTTCTTTCAACCGTAGGGACAAGTACCAATATCCTATCCCCCGGGGAAAAGGTACGGGTCTTGGCTCCACGGTTGTACACTCTCTGCTGTGCCAACTGCGCTTGGGCCAAATGTTCCTTTACGATTGGCATTACCTGTGCAATTCTATCTTGCATCCGGGCGACATGCTCAATCACACTCCTGTGGGGAGAACTCTCACTTTCCCAGGTTTCCTTGGCGATATCGAACAGCCCTCTGGGGTGTCTCCCATAAAGTACCTCAAAGGGTGAGAAACCCGTAGAGGATTGGGGTACCTCCCTAATAGCAAACATTAAATAGGGAATTAGACAGTCCCAATCCTTTCCATTTCTATCCACCACTTTCTTTAACATTTGTTTTAGGGTTTTGTTGAATCTTTCAACCAACCCATCTGTTTGGGGGTGATACACCGATGTACGCAATTGTGTCACTTTGAACAACTTACACAGCTCTTTCATAACCCGGGACATAAAGGGTGTACCTTGGTCCGTAAGCAGCTCTTTACAAATACCCACATGGCTAAAAACAAGAGATAGCTCTTTGGCTATGGTCTTGGCCAAGGTATTTCGGAGAGGAATCGCTTCCGGATAACGGGTGGCATAGTCCATTATAACCAAGATGTACTGGTGCCCCCTAGCGGACTTCATTATCAGACCTACCAAATCCATTGCGATCCTCTCAAAGGGGACCTCAATGATGGGAAGAGGTACCAGCGGGTTACGGAAATGTGGCCTCGGTGCCGACCTCTGACACACAGGGCAGGAGGAACAATAATTTTCTGTTTCCTTCATGACCCCAGGCCAATAGAATCTATGCAATACTCTCTCTCTGGTTTTCTCTGTCCCCAGATGACCTCCAAGAATGTGCCCATGGGCCAACTCTAACACCAACTTCCTGTAAGTTTTGCGTACCACAAGCTGCTCAATGGTTTCTTCTGCCCTTTTAGCCACCCGATACAGTAGGTGCTTTTCCACGATGAAGTACTGTATGGGTAAGTGCAGGTCTCATCTGGGTTCACTAACTCGCCATCTATTTCCACAACGTTTTCCCGTGCCTTTATTAGGGTGGGGTCTTTTAACTGTTCTGTGGCAAAATTTTCCTTGTGAACCTCGAGATCAGAAAACTCCACAGACGGCATGTTTTCGTCTGAGGATATTGGCTCCTCCCCAGTTTCTCGAGTCTCCCCTGCCAATACCGACAAGGGAAATTCTGGAGAGTCCCCACCACTCTCAGAGGAATTCTGACTATCACATTCCTGGTATATAGGGGCACCAGTGGGGGGCTCAGGATAATCCCATAGTTCCCAGAACTTTGGAAAATCCCTTCCCACAATGGCATCATGAGGCAAGTGAGACACTAATCCCACCCGATGAGAGAGGGTACCTTTGGGGGTCTCAAAACACACTGTAGTCACCGGATACTCTCGGGTGTCTCCATGCACACAAATAACAGCTACCTTGCTATTCCCAGAGACCTCTGTAGTAACTAATTCAGCCTTTATCAGTGTCACGAGGCTACCTGAATCCAGCAATACAACAACATTTCTACCATTAACACACATTTTGCATAAATGTTTCTCAGTTCCCCGAATGGCAGTGCATGCGACTGTCGCAAACAGCGACTGATGTCTGTCCGTTAGAAAGTCACATTACATGGGTTCATCCACAACCGGGCAATTTGCTGCAATATGTCCCTCTTGTCGGCAGCGGTAGCAAACAATCCTTCTTGCTGCCTCTTGAGCCCCTGACTTCCCAGGCTGTTCTTGCCAAACCTTGGGTAGAACTCCCACCCTCTCACTCTCTCCACCCTCACCCCTTGGAATCATCTTACCCGCCACTGGGGATGGTCTGGTCTTAGGGTGGAAAGTCCGTGAGTCTCTGGAAGAGGCAGTCAGGTTCTCTGTAGCCAAGTACTTCTCTACACGATCCACAAGATTATCGGCCGTTTCTGGGTCTCCATTAGTGATGAGCCGAACACCCCCGGGTTCGGTTCGCACCAGAACCCGCGAACGGACCGAAAGTTCGTACGAACATTAGAACCCTATTAAATACAATGGATGCGAACGTTCGAATTCTAAAGTGCTAATTATAACGACTATTATGCATGTTATTGTCCTAAAAAGGGTTTGGGAACCCGGGTTCTGCACCAGGGGACATGTATCAATGCAAAAAGAAGTTTTAAAAACGGTCGTTTTTCGGGAGCAGTCATTTTAATGATGCATAAAGTGAAAAAAAAAAGTCAAATATTCCTTTAAATATCGTACCTGGGGGGTGTCTAAAGTATGCCTGTGAAGTGCCACGTGTTTCCCGTGTTTAGAACTGTCCCTGCACAAAATGACACTTCTAAAGGAAAAAAAGCCATTTAAAACTGCTTGCGGCTTTAATGTAATGTCTGGTCCCGGTAATATGGATGAAAATCTTTAAGAAAAATGGCATAGCTACCCCATGACCCCCCCCCCCCCCTACCCCAGCCCATTACCAGCCCCTTTGGGTCTTGTATGGATATTAAGGGGAACACCGCACACAAAATAAAAAAGGCCCTATATACTCTGAACAGCCGTATACAGGCGGTGCATACAAGACAGGGACTGTAGGTTTGTTCTTATGTAGAATGTGTTTGTAATTTTGAACAGGTACATTGTTTAAGTGTAGCTCCAGCCCAAAAATCAATTTTTAAACTTTTTGGAAAACATAGGTAAGGGTTATCACCCCTGTAACATTTGTTTTGCTGTCTGTGCCCCTGTTCAGAACATTTCACCTCACTTTCCGTCCCAATGACAACTGTTTTTGAAATGTGGTGTTTTTCTTGAAACAAGGATTGGTGATAAAGCATCAGTACAGAGGAGACACCTTTCTCCCATATTAATTCTTACAGGAGAGAATTTTCCTTCCTAGGGGTAGATTTCCTCTCACTTCCTGTTGTCTTCTTGCGTTTGCAAGTAGGAGTCGTTTGTAAGTTGGATGTTTGAAAGTAGGGACCTGCCGTATATACTCTGCAGAAATAGGCCCCTTAGTTGTTGGTGTTGGCACAACACTGTAAGCACTCACAGTTACTCTTGGTTGGTGCTGGAACGCCCTGCTGTCAACTATTATATCAGGAATTGTAATTACATATAATTGTTGAACAGTGGTAGTAAAAATTGGGCCTTTGATGGTGGTGCTGGTGCCACAACACTGTAAGCCCTGACAGTTACTCTTGGTGGGTGCAGCAATGGGCCCTGCTGTGAATTATTAGATCAAGAATTGTAATTGCATGCCCCTGTTGAACAGGGGCTGAAAAATTGGGACTTTCGTGGTGGTGGTGGTGGTGGTGGTGTTGCCACAACACTGTAAGCCCTCAGAGTTACTCTTGGTGGGTGCAGGAATGGGCCCTGCTGTGAATTATTAGATCAAGAATTGTAATTACATGCCCCTTTTGAACAGGGGCTGAAAAATTGGGCCTTTCGTGGTGGTGGTGGTGGTGGCGTTGCCACAACACTGTAAGCCCTCAGAGTTACTCTTGGTGGGTGCAGCAATGGGCCCTGCTGTGAATTATTAGATCAAGAATTGTAATTACATGCCCCTGTTGAACAGGGGCTGAAAAATTGGGCCTTAGGCACTGGTGGCACAACACTGCAACCCCTCACAGATACTGTACTTGGAGCACAGCAATTAGCCCTGTTGCAAAGTATTGCTTCAAAAATTGTAATGACACGCCCCTGTTAAACAGGGGCTGAAAAATTGGGCCTTAGGCACTGGTGGCACAACACTCCAACATCTCACAGATACTGTATTAGGAGCACAGCAATGAGCCCTGTTGCAAAGTATTGCTTCAAAAATTGTAATTACACGCCCCTGTTAAACAGGGGCTGAAAAATTGGGCCTTAGCCACTGGTGGCGGCACCCATAAACAAAAATGATCTTCCAAGCTATCATCATCAATCGTATCATTGAGGACTCGGAGGAGGAGGATAGCCAGTCAACATAACAGCACAGGCACTCAGCATCAGCATCAGTCTTGAAGGGATGTGACATGTTAAAATCAATTAGTCTGTTATATCAGCATCAGGTGTGTGGTAGCTGGTGGTGATCCAAGACTGGTTCATCTTGATGAAAGTCAGTCGATCAACCGAGTCGGTGGACAGGCGCACCCTGTGATCCGTGACAAATCCTCCAGCAGCACTGAATGTGCGTTCCGAAAGAACGCTGGATGCAGGACAGGCCAGTAGCTCAATTGCATACTGTGCAAGCTCTGGCCAGTGATCCATCCTCAAGACCCAGTAAGCCAGAGGATTTTCGGTGGGGAAGGTGTCCAAGTCTGACCTTGCCCCTAGATATTCCTGCACCATGTTTATCAGACGCTGGCGATGGTTGCTGGAACCTATCATACTTTGGGGCTGCGGACTAAAGAATTGTCTGAACGCATCGGTCAGACGGCCACCTTCCCCACGCTCCTTCTTTGACTGGCCGAAGCCTCAGCAACTCGTTGTCCAGGACCAGGAGTTTGTAACCTCCCAGTCTCTGGGAACGCGTTGCACAGACCTTTCTGCAAGGCCTCCCGGAGTTGTCTCATCCTCTGCTCCCTCTGCGACGGTAACATAAGGTCCGCAACCTTACCCTTGTACCGTGGATCAAGGAGAGTGGCCAGCCAGTAATGGTCCCTCTCCTTGATCCGAAGAATACGAGGATCCTTCCGCAGACTTTGCAGGATCAGGGAGGCCATGCAGCGTAGGTTAGCTGAGGCATTCGGTCCGGAGTCCTCTGGGTCACTAAGGACGACATGATCCGCAGCCACCTCCTCCCAGCCACGTACAAGTCCACTGGTTTCTTGGGACTGTAAATCATCCCTAAAAGACTGCTGCTGATGATGCTGAGTGCCAGCCTCCACCTCCATGCTGACACAATTCTCCTCCTCCTCCTCCTCCTCCTCTTCCTGTGCGATGGGTGGGACAGAAGGAACACTGTCTGGGTAAAGGGGGCCTTGAGAGGCAAGGAAGTCCTCCTCTTCCTGCCTCTGTTCTGCCTCAAGTGCCCTGTCCATTATTCCACGCAGTGTGTGCTCCAACAGGTGGACAAGAGGTACAGTGTCACTGATGCATGCACTGTCACTGCTCACCATCCTCGTGGCCTCCTCAAATGGTGCCAGGACAGTGCATGCATCCCTGATCATGCCCCACTGGCGTGGAGAAAAAAAACCAAGCTCCCCTGACCCTGTCCTGGTGCCGTAGTCGCACAGGTACTCATTGATGGCCCTCTGCTGCGTGTGCAGCCGCTGCAGCATGGCCAACGTTGAGTTCCACCTGGTGGGCATGTCACATATAAGGCGGTTCTTGGGCAGGTCCAACTCCTTTTGCAGCTCAGCCAGGCGAGCACTGGCATTATAAGATCTGCGGAAATGCACACAGACTTTCCTGGCCTGCCTCAGGACATCCTGTAAGCCCGGGTACCTGCCCAAGAACCGCTGCACCACCAGGTTAAGGACGTGAGCCACACAGGGCACATGGGTCAGTTGTCCCTGTCGGAGGGCGGAGAGGAGGTTGGTGCCATTGTCGCAAACCACCATTCCTGGCTTAAGCTGGCGTGGCGTCAACCACCTCTCGGCCTGGCCCTGCAGAGCAGACAGGACCTCTGCCCCAGTGTGGCTTCTGTCCCCCAAACACACCAGCGCAAGCACGGCATGGCATCTTTTTGCCTGCGTACTTGCGTAGCCCCTTGAACGGCTACGGAGCACCGCTGGTTCAGAGGACAAAGCACAGGAAGAGGCCATGGAGGAAGAAGAAGAGGAGGGGGTGGAGGAGAGAGGTGTGTCACAACCAGTAGTAGCATTTTGGAGGCGTGGCGGTGGAACAACCTCCAACACTACTGCACCTTGTCCTGCATCCTTCCCAGCTGCCAAAAGAGTGACCCAATGGGCCGTGAAAGAAAGGTAACGTCCCTGTCCATGCCTGCTGGACTATGAGTCAGCGGTAATATGCACCTTACCGCTGACCGCCCTGTCCAGCGAGGCCAAGACATTGCCTTCCACATGCCGGTAGAGAGCCGGAATAGCCTTCCGTGAGAAAAAGTGGCGTTTGGGAACCTGCCACTGAGGAACCGCACATTGCACAAACTCACGGAAGGGGGCCGAGTCTACCAACTGAAAAGGCAGCAGTTGAAGCGCTAGCAATTTAGCCAAGCTAGCATTCAACCGCTGGGCATGTGGATGGCTGGGAGTGAACTTCTTTCGACGGTCCAGCAGCTGGGGCAGGGAAATTTGCCTGCTAGAATCGGACGTCGGTGTACTGCTAGCAGAGTGGCCGCAAGTACTTGGCTGTGACACACCTAATTCTACACCTTCATTCCTCTCAGTGCATGTTTCAGAGAGGACTGAAGTTATAGTGGGGTTGGAGATCCCAGCTGATGCGGTGCAAGGAGAGGTCCGCTTTGTTCTTTGGTGTGGGTCTTTGAGGTAGGCTTGCCAACGAGCTGCATGGCAGGTCAACATATGTCTGGTCAGGCATGTGGTACCCAAGCGGCTGATGTTTTGGCCACGCGATATACGCTTGAGACATATGTTGCAAACAGCAGCTGTGCGATCTGATGCACTAGCCTCAAAAAAGGCCCACACCAAAGAACTTTTTGAATGACGGGCAGAGGTAGCGCCCTGCACAGGCGGAGCTCTGCGGTGTGATTCCGTCGGTGTACTGCCCTTACGCTGGCCACCAAAGGGCATCCTGCCTCGTTGGAGATGTGCCTCCTCCTCATCCTCCTCCTCCTCCTCTCTCCTATTAGGCACCCACGTGGAGTCAGTGACCTCATCATCCCCTCCCTCCTCATCACTGGAGCCAATCTGGCAGTATGCTGCAGCTGCTGGAACATGACTGCCAGATTGGTGTCCTTCTTGAGCATCCCCTCTGTCTGCTCTCACGCTACTGCCTTCCTCTAGCTGGGTTTCATCATCAGACCCTTCGAAACGCTGGGCATCCTCCTGGAGCATGTACCCAACACTGTGCTCAAACAGTTCGGGGGACTCCTCAGGAGGAGGACATGGTGGGTCTAGGGAAGGAGTGACTGATGATGAGTCTGACATTGATACCAGGGAAGAGGACGCTTTGGCAGCTGCTTTGCCAGTACCCTGAGCCTGGGTGAGAGAGGATGAGGAGGAGGAGGAGGGCTTGGTCATCCACTCTACCAAGTCTTCGGCATGATGTGGCTCAACATGTCCAGCTGCCGAAAAGAAGGACAAGCGTGTCCCATGGCCATGTGCTGATGACAATGCACCGCGTCCACGACCAGCACTGTTGCCCCCAGACACAGAGCCTGCTTGCCCTCTTTTATTGCCTCCTGACTGTCTGCCTCTCCTTGTTTGCCTTCCAGACATTCTAATGGATGGCCTGCAGGGAGATGGGAAAAAAGCAATAAGGGCTACCTTCAGGTGTCCTTCTCTGTCCCTTTACTTAAGGATTTCTAAATATGGTTGAGGATGATTGCTTTCGCACAGAATAGCACAATGACAATTTCCCTGACTGTCCAAAAAACAAGGATTTCAAAGATGGTTGATGAGGAATGCTTTAGCACAGTATAGCACAATGAGAATTTCCCTCACTGGCCTTCCCTGTCCCTACAAACAAGGTTTAGCACAGTAAAACACACTGACACTCTCCCTACCTATAGTTTTCTGTCCCTATAAAAAATGTTTTTTTAAAGATGGTTGATGATGAATGCTTTAGCACAGTATAGCACAATGAGAATTTCCCTCACTGTCCTTCCCTGTCCCTACAAACAAGGATTAGCACAGTAAAACACACTGACACTCTCCCTACCTATAGTTTTCTGTCCCTATAAAAAATGTTTTTTTAAAGATGGTTGATGATGAATGCTTTAGCACAGTATAGCACAATGAGAATTTCCCTCACTGTCCTTCCCTGTCCCTACAAACAAGGATTAGCACAGTAAAACACACTGACACTCTCCCTACCTATAGTTTTCTGTCCCTATAAAAAATGTTTTTTTAAAGATGGTTGATGATGAATGCTTTAGCACAGTATAGCACAATGAGAATTTCCCTCACTGTCCTTCCCTGTCCCTACAAACAAGGATTAGCACAGTAAAACACACTGACACTCTCCCTTCCTATAGTTTTCTGTCCCTATAAAAAATGTTTTTTTAAAGATGGTTGATGATGAATGCTTTAGCACAGTATAGCACAATGAGAATTTCCCTCACTGTCCTTCCCTGTCCCTACAAACAAGGATTATCACAGTAAAACACACTGACACTCTCCCTACCTATAGTTTTCTGTCCCTATAAAAAATGTTTTTTTAAAGATGGTTGATGATGAATGCTTTAGCACAGTATAGCACAATGAGAATTTCCCTCACTGTCCTTCCCTGTCCCTACAAACAAGGATCAGCACAGTAAAACACACTGACACTCTCCCTACCTATAGTTTTCTGTCCCTATAAAAAATGTTTTTTTAAAGATGGTTGATGATGAATGCTTTAGCACAGTATAGCACAATGAGAATTTCCCTCACTGTCCTTCCCTGTCCCTACAAACAAGGATTAGCACAGTAAAACACACTGACACTCTCCCTACATATAGTTTTCTGTCCCTATAAAAAATGTTTTTTTAAAGATGGTTGATGATGAATGCTTTAGCACAGTATAGCACAATGAGAATTTCCCTCACTGTCCTTCCCTGTCCCTACAAACAATGTTTAGCACAGTAAAACAGACTGACACTCTCCCTACCTATCCTTCTCTTTCCCTAAACTAAAGGAATCCAGGTTAAGCAAGAAAAAAAAATGTCACTGTCCCTGCCTATGCTTCTCTTTCCCTGCTCCGGAACACACTACACTAGGCCGCCGTGCTGGCAGCCTTTTATAGTGTGGGGCGTGTACTAAACACCCTCAGCAATAATTGGCCACAGGCATCCTGCCTGTGGCCAATCATTGCTCTCCTCGCTGCCGGCGCTGTGATTGGCCAAGCATGCGGGGTCACAGTGCATGCTTGGCCAATCACAGCGCCTGGATGACACTGCGATGGCGTAGTGCATTGTGGGCCGCGAATTAGGCGCGAACGGCCCAAATCGTTCGTTGTTCGGCGAATGATCGAACAGCCGATGTTCGAGTCGAACGTATGTTCGACTCGAACACCGAGCTCATCCCTAGTCTCCATGGCTTACCCACTTTTGGATGGCCGTAGGAAGAGCTCTCAAGAAACGATCCATCACAACACGTTCCACAATCTTTGGTGCAGACAAAGCCTCTGGCTGTAGCCACTTCCTGCTCAGGTGAATGAGATCATACATTTGAGACCTGGGGGGTTTTCCAAGCCGGAAAGTCCAGTTATGCACACGCTGAGCCCGGACAGCCAGGATGACACCCAGCCGTGCCAATATTTCATTTTTTAGCATCACATAGTCTTTTGCTTGGTCAGGCTCTAGGTCATAGTAAGCTTTCTGCGATTCACCAGTTAACAGAGGAGCCACCAGTCCAGCCCACTGCTCCTTCGGCCACTTTTCTCTTTCAGCAGTCCTTTCAAATGTGGTCAAAAACACCTCTGGATCGTCCTCTCCAGTCATTTTTGTCAATAAACGACTCACCCCAAAGGACACGGTATTAGTGGACTGACTTTCCTCACTGGTCTGCGGACGGTGCTGCATTACTGTTTCCATTTGTTGTAGTCTCTGCTCTTGCTTCTGCAACAGGTCTATGAAACGGGCCTCCGATTGCTGCAGGGCTTGTTGCTGAGCTTCCAGACTCTGTTGGTGAGCTTGCTGCTGGGCTGCAAGGCTCTGTTGATAAGCTTGCTGGTAGGATGCAAAGCTCTGTTGTTGAGCTGCAAGGCTCTTTTGCAAACCTGCATTTGTCTGCTGCTGATTGGCATTTGCTAGAGCCAGCTGTTTCATTATCTCCTCCATGCTGGCCTTAAACTGCCACTGGTTCTCCACCAACTGTGAGGGGGTTAGCTCGGCAGCGGGTGTGTGTGACCCCCTGGATGGGTTCACCACACAAAAACAGGCACAGCAGACAGATTTGTAGTTGCAAAAAACAAAAGGTGCGGTTTATTTAAACTATTTACAGACAAAAAAATATAGCAGAAAACAAAAGAAACAGGAAAATAAATCCTGGTCAATTTGACCGCTCACTACACACGTTGGTGACCCTAACTAACAACTGGGTACAGCCTTGTGCTGCCCCAGTCCCTAGCTCCCTGTTTTTGAAGTTCTTAGAAATAACCACACAGGCTTTGGCTCACCGCACAGAGATCACACTCCCCAGACTATCCACACAGATCTGGTTCCAGGTTGGAGCATCTCCCTTAGCATGCTGGGAGTTCTTGTAGAGGCCTTAACGAGCCACTTGCTTCAGCTGGGCTCATTAACTCTTCCCCCGCAAGACTCCCAGCACTCCCCCTAGTGGTATGAATTGGCATAAAGCCTGAATCTAGGACATACATATCTACCATCCTGGATGCAACCTGGTGGTTTTACCTGCCTGCTGTCACAATATATATATTGAAAAGTAGTCCAACACTAATGTGTATGAAAATGAATGTTCAGAAAAATAGATGAATAGACTATAAAATTACGAAATTATTGAAGACATTCCCATAACAAGTTCATTCTCTGTGAGATAATCCAAAGTGACTTGGTGTGGTATGAAGCAGGTAATCAGGTGACTTGTGTGCTCCCCCTTCTGGGTCCCTACTCACCAGATGCCACAACCCCTGCAGGGGTAGATGGCGTATAGTAGCTGAAGCTGCTGGAATCCTAAGGCTTCTCCCCGTCCTTTCCGCTAGATGATATCCTGCGTTCCCGAGTGCTGAGCGAAGCTGGTATGATGGTAGCAATTCCTCAGCAGTGAATCCTCATAGGAAGTGACAATGGCTCCAATAGTGTAGTATCATAGGTGTTTATTTAAAAAGTTTAAAACAACAAGGGGTACCAGCATCAACACATAAAAAGCAACTGGTACTCCCCAAGAACATACACTAAAATCCGTGGGTAGATGAGCGTAACGGAGGCCGGGATGAGCAGCGTGGGTTCCAGCTGCGTTCCACCCGCTCTCCTCGCAACCCGGAAATAACGTAACGTGCGTATACGTGGAGCACACCTTAAGCTTTTCGTCAATGGACGTCGTCTGAGGCAATGACCTGTACAGCGAACACTACGTCTAAATAGGCAGAGCGTCTGTCCAAAGTTCCTCCTGTCTGGTGTGTTCCTTGGCCTTCATGATGCGGTTTGTTCACTAAGGTTCTCTAACAAACTGAGGGCTTCACAGAACAGCTGTATTTATACTAAGAATAAACTACACACGGGTGGACTCTATTTACTAATTAGGTGACTTTTAAAGGCAATTGGTTCCACTAGATTTTAGTTAGGGGTATCAGTGTAAAGGAGGCTGAATACAAATGCTTTTGAGATATTTATTTGTAAAATATTTTGAAAACCATTTATCATTTTCCTTGCACTTCACAATTATGTGCCACTTTGTGTTGCTCTATTACATAAAATCCCAATAAAATACAATGACGGTTTTGGTTGTAACATGACAAAATGTGGAAAATGTTGAGAGGTATGAATACTTTTTCAAGGCACTGTATATAGCTCATCCTACACTAGTAGAAACTACACAGGCTTCTCACGGCTTAGCACTGAAAGATAAAGCACATAGCTGCAAATGTTAATAACTTCTGATCCATAATAGCATGTAAAAAAAAAGGGTTTCAGAGAAGGGTATCAGCACTAAAAATGGAAGCATCAGAAGGAAAGAAAGAAAAAAGTCTGTGATAGAAGAAATGAAGAAAGAGTGGTGTATACCAAGAAACCAAAGGCCAAAGTGGTTCCTGTCCGCTAAGAACTTTGTATGTTACAACAGGTTTAAATGGTGGTATTCCCCACGTTTATTTCTGGCCAGTGAGTAAGTTGAATGCCACGTGACACCTGTAGATTTTTAAATAAATGTATTACTTGCCATATTAGTTGTCTAATGTGTTGAAACCAGGCATAAGTAATGATCAAGAAAATATATGTAATTAAACAGAATAAACGAGGCAGGAGTTTGGTTTGTTTCTAGGATGACTTGAAGTAGACATACAAATACTTTGGAAGGCATAATCTAATTGTATGCAGGGTTTATTTAACAGATGGCACAGCACCTCTGGGCAGATAATCCTTGCAATGCATAATTTACAGCTCTATTCTCACAGAAGCTCTCCCCTGACACCCTGGATATCAAGCCCAGTTGTAGACAACCCATTTAACCCTGCGCTCTTATTACTTTAGAACATATATATTTGCTTATAATTTGGAATATTGATCCTAAATAGTATACATCATTTCATATATATAACTTCTATTAGGGTCTTTTGATAATACATGAAGACAACTATAACTCTCAACCCATTTCATATAGATGCGTCCACCAATAACAGGTGTCTTTATGCTTTTCTTGTTTTCTAATGACCCAGCATAAATAGCGGAACCAGTATTCTTACACGTAGACCTTCTAAATTAGCTTGTAATCTGAACCAGGTATCATTTTCCAGTTTAAGCAATATTGGTAACAACCTAAGGAAGCATCACTTTCATAGTTGCCAACATAGTAAAAAAAATTAGGGACACTTTTTTGTCTGCAGGCGGAGTCATCTTATAATTAGGGGGCGGGGCATTCGTTTGTAGGTGTGACGTAGTGGGGAAATAAAAATGCGGCACGCGAAGGGCGCTGCTGCAAAAATGGGTGCGGTTTAAGCTTAATATTGCCCATGGCTTAAAGGGGCGTGACTAAAAGGGGTGTGGTTAGAATCTGAGATGAACGAGGGATGGAGGGAGAAACAAAGGGAGAAAAAGAGAGAGAGAGAAGGAAGGAAAGAAAGAGGGATGGAGGGACAGCAGGCCCAGATCCTACACCACAATAGAAATATGTGTATTTCAGAAAGTTTAACAATCAGCAGATAAAGATACTCCAAACACCTGGTGTTAGCGTTTCAATCATCCCGGCACCATGGTTGTTATGGTGTCTGGATGATTGAAGCGCATTATTTCTAATATTATAAATTGTAATATAAAATGAAATAGTTCAACTCACCATAATGCTTAATCAGTGGGAGCCCTGAGTGTGTCACTTGCCACGTCGACTGCCACCAGATGCCATCAGGTGTCCCCAGTAGAGTCCCTCCATACATCAGGCGTCCCCAGCAGAGTCCCTCCTTACATTAGGCGTCCCCAGCAGAGTCCCTCCTTATATCAGGCGTCCCCAGCAGAGTCCCTCCTTACATCAGGCATTCCCAGCGGAGTCCCTCCTTACATCAGGCATCCCCAGTAGAGCCCCTCCTTACATCAGGTGTCCCCAGCAGAGCCCCTCCTTACATCAGGCGTCCCCAGCAGTAGCCACTCCTTACATTAGGCGTCCCCAGTGGAGTCCCTCCTTACATCAGGCATCCCCAGCGGAGTCCCTCTTTACATCAGGTGTACCCAGAGGAGTCCCTCCTTACATCAGGCATCCCCAGAAGAGTCCCTGCTTACATCAGGCACCCCCAGCAGAGTCCCTCCTATCATCAGGCACCCCCAGCAGAGTCCCTTCTATCATCAGGTGTCCCCAGCAGAGTCCCTCCTTACATCAGGCATTCCCAGCGGAGTCCCTCCTTACATCAGGCATCCCCAGCAGAGCCCCTCCTTACATCAGGCATCCCCAGCGGAGTCCCTCCTTACATCAGGTGTCCCCAGCGGAGTCCCTCTTAACTTCTGGCGTCCCAGCAGAGTCCCTCCTTACATCAGGCATCCCAGCGGAGTCCCCCCTTACATCAGGCGTCCCCCCATTGGAGCCCCCTTACATCAGGAGTCCCCCCATTGGAGCCCCCCTTACACCAGGCTTCCCCAAATTGTAGCCCCCCTTACATCAGGCTTCCCCCATTGGAGCCCCCTTACATCAGGCGCCCCCCCATTGGAGCCCCCCTTACATCAGGCTTCCCCAAATTGGAGCCCCCCTTACATCAAGCTTCCCCTTATTGGAGCCTCCTTACATCAGGCATCCCCCATTGGAGCCCCCTTACATCGGGTATCCCATAGCGGTGTCTCCGCCACCATTACGGTTTGCAGAACAGAGGGGGAACAGAATAGAGGCGGAGCTGGCCGCGTGGCTACAATAAAAATTAATGCTGCAGTGCCGCCCAACCTTTTCCATAACAGGTCACAGATTGACCGGCAGCGCCCACCCGTGTTCTTCTTTTGGTCTTCTTACAAAATGGCCGCTGGCGAAGACATTGTCTCCGCCGGCTGCAGACCTCTAGTGGCGGTGGCAAAAAAGCGTGAGAAAAAATTATTTCCCGGGATATTTCCCAGGAAATTAAAAAATCGGGCAAAAGAGTCTAAATCCCGGGAATGTCCCGGGAAATTCGGGACAGTTGGCAAGTATGCACTATGATGAAAATAAAATCAGTTCCAAGGTGAGTGTATTCAGAATCAACCTAAAAACATTATTGGGAACAGCCTTATAGGGGCTGAATAAGTCACAAATGGAATGTGATTTTCCCTCCTCATTAATGATGGTTGCAGAATTTTCATATGCTTGTATCTGGGGTGAACTAAGGAGGAACTAATTTCACCACCCGCAATAGATTGTGCACTTTGGCAGCAGCAAAAACA
Organism: Rana muscosa; assembly: GCA_029206835.1. Classification (NCBI taxonomy): domain Eukaryota; kingdom Metazoa; phylum Chordata; class Amphibia; order Anura; family Ranidae; genus Rana; species Rana muscosa. The sequence goes on along the minus strand of CM055120.1, from coordinate 138,325,667 downwards.
AAACTAATACTGGCTTGAAAATACAATGAAAGCTACTAAAGATTGCTTTAAAGTACACACATACACTTTATCACCAAAAGAATTGGGACACCTGCCTTTACACGCACATAAACTTTAATGGCACCCCAGTCTTAGTCCGTAGGGTTCAATATTGAGTTGGCCCACCCTTTGCAGCTATAACAGCTTCAACTCTTCTGGGAAGGCTGTCCACGAGGTTTAGGAGTGTGTCATCGGGAATGTTTGACCATTCTTCCAGAAGCGCATTTTTGAAGTTAGGCACTGATGTGGACGAGAAGGCCTGGCTCGCAGTCTCCGCTCTAATTCAACCCAAAGGTGTTCTATCGGGTTGAGGTCAGGACTCTGTGCAGGCTGTCAAGTTCCTCCACCCCAAAATCACTCATCCATGTCTTTATGGACCTTTGTTGTGCACTGGTGCGCAGTCATGTTAAAACAGGAAGGGGCCATCCCCAAACTGTTCCCACAAAGTTGGGAGCATGAAATTGTCCAAACATACTTAGTATGCTGATGCCTTAAAGTGATTGTAAAGGTTTTTTGTTTTTTTATAAAATAACAAATATGTTAAACTTACTTGCTCTGTGCAAGGGTTTTGCAAAGAGCGGCCCGATCCTCCTTTTCTGGGGTCCCCCGGCGGTACTCCTGGCCCTTCCTGTTCATCGAGTGCCCCCATGGAGAGCCGCTTTCCATGGGGGCACTCGTGCGGGCAAGCTCCCGAGTCCTGCTGCTGCGTCTATTGACACAGACAGTAGGAGCCCCACCCCCGGCTCCCGTCTCACTGGATTTGATTGACAGCAGAGGCAGACAATGGCTCCTGCTGCTATAAATATATCCAACGAGGACCCGAGACAGCGACTGGAGCTGCTGTGCTCGTCCCCGTCGCTGAAACGATCGAGTTCAGGTAAGAAAAAGGGGGGCTCTGGGGGGCAGCTGCAGCACTGAAGGTTTTTCACTTTAATGTATAGAATGCATTAAGGTGAAAAACCACAAGGATTTAAAACTCCTTTAAGAGTTCCCTTCACTGGAACTAAGGGGCCAAGCCCAACCCCTGAAAAACAACCCCAACACCAGAATCATCCCTCCACCAAATGATTTAGACCAGTGCACGAAGCAAGGTCCATAAAGACATGGATGAGCGATTTTGGTGTGGAGAAACTTGACTGGCCTGACCTCAACCTTTTGCAAAGAATTAGAGTGGAGACTGCGAGCCAGGCCTTCTTGTCCACATCAGTGCCTGACCTCACAAATGCGCTTCTGGAAGGATAATAAAACATTCCCATAGACACACTCCTAAACCTTGTGGACAGCCTTCCCAGAAGAGTTGAAGCTGTTATAGCTTCAAAGGGTGAGCCAACTCAATATTGAACCCTACGAACTAAGACTGGGATGCCATTAAAGTTCATGAGCGTGTAAAGGCAGGTGTCCCAATACTTTTGGTAATATAGTGTATGAATGATGGTTTTCCCCTTAATAGGTCTGCCCAACTAAAACATACATAAGTATACATACAGTAAATGAGCTTTAAAAAAAAACCTCTGTAGCTGCAGGCACTGGGGAGCAATTTATCTTAAAAGCTTACAACAGAAGCACTGAAGTTGTTTTCACAGCAGCTTAGCTCCTCCTGTTCCCCCTCCAATAGCACCTCCTCTATGTTTCCATTAGAGAATGGAAGACGTTTGTCAAATCACTATTGGAAAGGAGGAGCAGAGTGAACCAAGCTGGCTTAGAAAAGGACTTTCACCCAAAAATGAAATTTCCGTTTTAAGTGATGGTGACCCCCTGACATGCCACATTTAGCATGTCATTTTTTTGGAGGCATCCATCTCCCACTACCTCCCGGGGCTCCGCGGCGCCGGAAGGAAGTTCACCTCTCCCCCCTCCCTCCCTGCAATCTCATGGGACACGTCACAGGTCCCAGAAGATTGCCCGGTCATTCACAGCGCGCAGCATGGCTCATGCATGCGCAGTGCGTGCCCGGCTGTAAAGCCACAGCCGGGTGCACACAGTAAGGATTCTGGTGCCGTGGAGAGGAGGGGGAGAGGAGCGAGGCTTCCTGCATCCACATCGCTGGACCGTGGGACAGGTGAGTGTCTGATTATTAAAGTGGATGTAAACCCACTCTCATCCTTTCTAAGCTACTGCCATAGTACTGATCTATAAGGATATACATGCCTCCTGCATGTATCCTTATCTGTCAAATGTCTCCCCTCTGTTTGTTATAGGAACTGAAAAACTGCAGATTCTGTGGGTGGATCTGTTGTCTGGAGCTCGGTGGGTGGAGTCGTGATGTCAGTAGACTCCCCGCCCACCTCTACACTCCCCGTGTCAACATGCATTTTCTCCTGTGTATTCCTTCTGCTATGATCACTAACATCCAGTCAAAATCCAGAAAAGTAACCACATGACTTCAGAAAAGGAGTGGGGGTGGGAATTAAAAAAATAATGCCTGTCTAAAGCTAGTGCACGAGATATGTAAATAACCTGTCACTCAAAGCAAGGGGGCGGAACGGACAAAGGTTTTTCTCTGTTTGTCCGTTTTATCTCACTGAACAATAAAAGAGGATTGTTCAGAGCTGGATTAACTCTTTGTGGCAAGACCTGGCACAAAATGATAGGAATCTTATACTCTACATTGTGACAGCAAAAAAAATAAAAAAAATGTTGGGGTTAACATCCACTTTAAAAGTCAGCCGCTACACTTTTAGTAGAGGCTGACTTCAATTTTTTTTTTTTTTTTTTGCCGGAACTCCACTTAAAAGTGATACTAAAGCTTTGTTTTTGTTTTTTTTGTTTTTCTTTAAAATGACAAACATGTTATAACTACCTATGAACAAGATAAGAGCGCTACCATATACTATACTAATACATCACCAAATAAATCATAAAAACTCATATCAAATGAAAAATAAAAATATATAAAATTCCAGTGAACAAATAAATAAATATATAAAGTTCATGTGAATCCAAGGAGGTTTTTCCAGTGCAACTTCAACTTAATCAGATGTGCAGTATAAAGTGGCAAGTGCCAAGATAAACATCAGTGCAAAATTCGTACTCCCCTCTGTGTGCCCTATCACTCACCAGAAATCCAGGACCAGGGCTGGAACAAGGGGTGGGCAGAAGGGACGGATGCCCTGGGCGGTACCATTTACTGGAGGAAGGGGGGCGCAGTAGAGGCCATCCTACAGGCCGCCTGTCCTGAGGCAGCAGGGCCACTTTCATCTTGCGGCTGCAGCGCTCCCCTCCCACCTCCTCCTCCTCCTCTTGTTTGTCACACAGCGCCGGTCTCCTGACCGGGAGCGCTGTGTGTCAGGGAGCTAAGTCTGTGTGTGTGTTCGGCGGTGCTGGTCCCGCCCCCCTAGACCAGTTCATGTGGTAGCAGATTGAATCAGTGTTCCGCCTATCACACAAGCCGGTCTAGGGGGGCGGGACCTTGTTACGGCGCCGCCGAACACACACACAGACCCAACTATGTGAGTGTGACACACAGTGCTGCGGAAGATGTCCGCTGTGTGATCCAGCCAGGGCAGGCTATGGTGAGTCTGACTGCATTCATAGGAAAAGTGAGGCTGCGATTATTGGCACAGAGACGCTGCAATTGGGCACAGAGAGGCTGCGGTGGGCACAGAGAGGCTGCGATTATGGTCACATCGAGGCTGCGATTATGGTCACAGAGAGGCGGCATTGATGGGCACAGTAAGGCGGCATTGATGGGCACAGTGAGTCGGCATTGATGGGCACAGTGAGGCTGCGATTATGGTCACAGAGAGGCTGCGATTATGGTCACAGAGAGGCGTCATTGATGGACACAGAGAGGCGGCATTGATGGGCACAGAGAGGCTGCGATTATGGGCACAGAGAGGCTGCGATTATGGGCACAGTGAGGCGGCATTGATGGGCACAGTGAGGCGGCATTTGATGGGCACTGGTGAGACTGCATTGATCTCTTGTATCATGTCTGTAGTCTCTGACCATCTTTAGTATGATGTCCTCAGTCTCTAACCATCTCTTGTATCATGTTCTCAGTCTCTGACCATCTCTTGTATCATGTTCTCAGTCTCTGACCATCTCCTGTATCATGTTCTCAGACTCTGACCATCTCTTGTATCATGATCTCAGTCTCTGACCATCTCTTGTATCATGTTCTCAGTCTCTGACCATCTCTTGTATCATGATCTCAGTCTCTGACCATCTCTTGTATCGTGTTCTCAGTCTCTGACCATCTCTTGTATTGTGTTCTCAGTCTCTGACCATCTCTTGTATCTTGTTCTCAGTCTCTGACCATCTCTTGTATCATGTTCTCAGTCTCTGACTATCTCTTGTATCATGTTCTCAGTCTCTGACCATTTCTTGTATCATGTTCTCAGTCTCTGACCATCTCTTTTATCATGTTCTCAGTCTCTGACCATCTCTTGTATCATGTTCTCAGTCTCTGACCATCTCTTGTATCATGTTCTCAGTCTCTGACCATCTCTTGTATCATGTTCTCAGTCTCTGACCATCTCTTGTATCATGTTATCAGTCTCTGACCATCTCTTGTATCATGTTCTCAGTCTCTGACCATCTCTTGTATCATGTTCTCAGTCTCTGACCATCTCTTGTATCATGTTCTCAGTCTCTGACCATCTCTTGTATCATGTTATCAGTCTCTGACCATCTCTTGTATCATGTTCTCAGTCTCTGAGAATAGTATAGATCCCATCGTCTGTAGGCGCTGTAGCTTTTCACAGCGCGGGGGGGGGCGCAGTTTTTCATCTTCGCCCTGGGCACCGGATGACCTTGTCCCGGCACTGTCCAGGACTCCCATAACAGAAGTGGGATGCACTTTGAGAGGGTGGCTGGGCTTAGTAGTCCCACTGGCTGTATCATTGCGGCTTGCGTTGTCCTCACTGAGCCATCAGAAGTCCCAGAATCCCGTTGAGAAGTGTGCAAACCTTATGAGGACTGCTGGGCTCTGTGGTCCCACAGGCTGTAACTCCAGCTACAATAGGGGATGTCATTAACGAACCTCCAGGGATGGGTACAAATGGCAAAAAAAGCTATACAGCGTAATTCTGTATATTTATTGTATAAAATCAAAAACTCCAGGTAATCGACTCATATTAAAACATTCAAAACAAAGTAAAACCGGAACCGGAAGTGGCCAGCCGGAAATTATGACCACCTGTTATGTTTTCATTTGATATGAGTTTTTATGATTTATTTGGTGATGTATTAGTATAGTATATAATAGCGCTCTTATCTTGTTCACATTTTTTAAAGGCACATGCTGAGAGCAGCAACCTTGAATGTTAGTAATAGTAATCACTAATATTTATATTTAATTTTTTTCTTATCACAAATTATTATTTTTATAATCACTTGTTTAGCGCAGGAATTCACTGTATTATACTCTATTTACTTACATGTTATACTTACCTGCTCTATACAGTGGTTTTGCCCAGAGCAGCTCCTATTGTCTCCTTTACGTGTCCCCCTCTAGCGCTCCTGGCTCCTCTCCCTTGTGTAGAGCCCCAGAGAAAGCAGTTTGCCCCTGGGGGCACTACTGTGTGCTCGCTTCCGAGCCGCTGCTCTATGCGCCCATAACCCACATAGAGCCACGGTTTGGCCCCGCCTCCCATTATCTCCTTATTGGCTCACTGGCTGTGATTGACAGCAGTGGGAGCCAATGGGCTCCCACTTATGTCTCAGTCAATGAGGAGGGAGAGTCCTGGGACAGCCGAGGCTATTGTGAATATCGCTGGATCAGAGGAAGCTTGGGTAAGGATTGGGGTGGCTGGGGGGCCACTGCACACAGAAGGTTTTGTTACCCTAATGCATAGAATGCATGAAGATAAAAAAACTTTCAGCCTTTTTGAAGACCCCTCGTATATAACACTGCCTGTCCTAACAACGGGTTAAAGGTCTAGAAGCTAGGATTCTTGCACTGTATGTTAATGAGAAAAGACCTGGGACAGACTTACTTCCAAAAAAAACAGAGAAAAGGTAATACTCATATATATATATATATATATACAGTGGCGGAACTACCGCCATAGCGACACACGCGGCCGCTATGGGGCCTGCAACCGAGAGGGGCCCGTGGGGAGGAGGAGGAATGCATACTGCCAGCGGCGCACGGTCCCCCAGCCAGGGGAAGTGAGGAGAGGAAGAGCCAGCGGGTGCCCTGTAATTGGCTGAACGGGCCATGTGCGGGGCGGGCCGAGCGGCAGACATGGGGGTCTGTGAATAGCCCTGCGGAGCTGGTGCTGGTCACGTGTGGAGGCGGGGGCGGGGCTGGACTGTGGATTTGATAATCGCGCTTGCTTGCTCCCGGAGACAGAGTCCTGCTTCACAATGTGTTTATCCTGAGGTCTCATCTGCTCTGTCAGCTTACCCCCATCCTCTGTGTCACCCCCCCTCCTCCTCTGTGTCACCCCCCCTCCTCCTCTGTGTCACCCCCCTCCTCCTCTGTGTCACCCCCCTCCTCCTCCGTGTCCCCCCTCCTCCTCTGTGTCCCCCCCATCCTTTGTCACCCCCCTCCTCCTCTGTGTCACCCCCCTCCTCCTCTGTGTCACCCCCCTCCTCCTCTGTGTCACCCCCTCCTCCTCCGTGTCCCCCCCTCCTCCTCTGTGTCCCCCCATCCTTTGTCACCCCCCCTCCTCCTCTGTGTTACCCCCCTCCTCCTCTGTGTCACCCCCTCCTCCTCTGTGTCACCCCCCTCCTCCCCCATGTCCCCCCTCCTCCTCTGTGTCCCCCCATCCTCTGTGTCACCCCCCTCCTCCTCTGTGTCACCCCCTCCTCCTCCTCTGTGTCACCCCCCTCCTCCTCAGTGTCCCCCCATCCTCTGTGTCACCCCCCCTCATCCTCTGTGTCACCCCCTCCTCCTCCGTGTCCCCCCCTCCTCCTCTGTGTCCCCCCATCCTCTGTGTCACCCCCCTCCTCCTCTGTGTCACCCCCTCCTCCTCTGTGTCCCCCCTCCTCCTCTGTGTCCCCCCATCCTCTGTTTTACCCCCCTCCTCCTCTGTGTCACCCCCCTCCTCCTCCGTGTCCCCCCTCCTCCTCTGTGTCCCCCCATCCTCCTCTGTGTCACCCCCCTTCTCCTCTGTGTCACCCCCCTCCTCCTCTGTGTCACCCCCCTCCTCCTCTGTGTCCCCCCTCCTCCTCTGTGTCCCCCCATCCTCTGTGTCACCCCCCCTCCTCCTCTGTGTCACCCCCCTCCTCCTCCGTGTCCCCCCTCCTCCTCTGTGTCCCCCCATCCTCTGTGTCACCCCCCCTCCTCCTCTGTGTCACCCCCCTCCTCCTCTGTGTCCCCCCTCCTCCTCTGTGTCCCCCCATCCTCTGTGTCACCCCCCCTCCTCCTCTGTGTCACCCCCCATCCTCTGTCACCCCCCCTCCTCTGTGTCCCCCCATCCTCTGTCACCCCCCCTCCTCCTCTGTGTCACCCCCCCATCCTCTGTCACCCCCCCTCCTCCTCTGTGTCACCCTCCCATCCTCTGTCACCCCCCCTCCTCCTCTGTGTCCCCCCCTCCTCCTCTGTGTCCCCCCATCCTCTGTCACCCCCCCTCCTCCTCTGTGTCACCCCCCCCATCCTCTGTCACCCCCCTCCTCCTCTGTTTCACCCCCCATCCTCTGTCACCCCCCTCCTCCTCTGTGTCACCCCCCCTCCTCCTCTGTGTCACCCCCCCATCCTTTGTCACCCCCCCTCCTCCTCTGTGTCACCCTCCATCCTCTGTCACCCCCCTCCTCCTCTGTGTCCCCCCATCCTCTGTCACCCCCCTCCTCCTCTGTGTCCCCCCATCCTCTGTCGACCCCCCCCATCCTCTGTGTCACCCCCCTCCTCCTCTGTGTCACCCCCCATCCTCTGTGTCACCCCCCATCCTCTGTCACCCCCCCTCCTCCTCTGTGTCACCCCCCCTCCTCCTCTGTGTCACCCCCCTCCTCCTCTGTGTCACCCCCCTCCTCCTCTGTGTCTCCCCCATCCTCTGTCACCCCCCTCCTCTGTGTCACCCCCCATCCTTTGTCACCACCCTCTTCCTCTGTGTCCCCCCCATCCTCTGTCACCCCCCTCCTCCTCTGTGTCACCCCCCCATCCTCTGTCACCCCCCTCCTCCTCTGTGTCCCCCCATCCTCTGTGTCACCCCCCTCCTCCTCTGTGTCCCCCCATCCTCTGTGTCACCCCCCTCCTCCTCTGTGTCCCCCCCATCCTCTGTGTCACCCCCCCATCCTCTGTGTCACCCCCCTCCTCCTCTGTGTCACCCCCCTCCTCCTCTGTGTCACCCCCCCATCCTCTGTGTCACCCCCCTCCTCCTCTGTGTCACCCCCCCATCCTCTGTGTCACCCCTCATCCTCTGTGTCACCCCTCATCCTCTGTCACCCCCCCCTCCTCCTCTGTGTCACCCCCCCATCCTCTGTCACCCCCCTCCTCCTCTGTGTCACTCCCCCCATCCTCTGTGTCACTCCCCCCATCCTCTGTGTCACCCCCCATCCTCTGTGTCACCCCCATCCTCTGTCACCCTCCCCCATCCTCTGTGTCACCCCCCTCCTCCTCTGTGTCACCCCCCCTCCTCCTCTGTGTCACCCCCCCTCCTCCTCTGTGTCACCCCCTCCTCCTCTGTGTCACCCCCCATCCTCTGTGTCACCCCCTCCCCTGTGTCAGCCCCCTTCCTCTGTGTCACCCCCCCTCCTCTGTGTCACCCCGCCCCTCCTCTGTGTCACCCCCCCTCCTCTGTGTCAGTTCCCCCTCCTCTGTGTAAGCCCCCCTTTCCCTCTGTCTCTCTCTCACTCTCTTTCTCTCAGCCTCTCGCTCACCCCCTCTCTCGCACCCACCACTCTTTCTCTAATCCCCCTCTCTCACCCCCACTCTCTCATCCCCACCTCGCTCACCCCACCCCCACTCTCTCTCATCCCCACCCCTCTCACCCCCACCATCTCACCCACCCTCTCTCTCTCTCACCCCCTCACCGCCGCCTCTCTCTCCTGCCTCCTTCCCCCTTTCTTTCACCCCCTCACCTCCTCCTCTCTCACCCCCCCCTCACCGCCACCTCTCTCTCACCTCCTCCTCTTACCTTCCCCTTTTTCACCTCCCTCCCCCCACCTCTTTTCCTCCTCAGGGGGTGGGGGCCCAATGAGGATGGCTGTATGGGGCCCCAATAATTGCAAACAGCAGCCCTTTGAGTGTCTTGCCGACACTTTCCCCCCCCAAGGCTCCCCACCAATGGAAGGAAGGAAAGCAGCACTACAGTAGAGGAGCTCCACCCCCAAACTCCAGCTCCCACACTTCCTGGCTTGAGCCGGCTCTCGGTAAGGCAGTCTAATGGGGGTCTTTCGGGGCAGGGGACACTGATGAGGGGGGTTCCCTGATCTAATCGAGGGGGGACCGATATAAGGGAGGGGAGTCTGTGGGGAGGGAGGTGGACAGTGTCAGTAGGGCAGTGGATGGTACCAGTAGTTACCATCCACGCTAACCGTGACACATTATTGCTCTCCTCCAGGTCTTTAAAATCCTTTAGTGTATACCACAAAAAATTTGCCATGCGCCGCTTAAGTGTTCGGGTTTGGCTTGAGGAAAAGGTGGCAACCCTACCTGCATTCCCGGGGCTCACCGTCACATAGCCCTACCTCTTGGCCCGGCGCCTTTGATAGACAGAACGCCGGTCCAATGCGGGACATGTGACGTCATCAAAGGCGTCGGGCCAAGAGGTGGGGCTATGTGACGGTGAGCCCCGAGAACGCAGGACATTCAAATGAAAGCTATTACAGCTCTCTGCTTGTACGCACAGTGCGCCTCTTCCTCTCCTCACTTCCCCTGGCTGGGGGACCGTGCGGGCGGTGCTCGCCCCTCCACTCTGAGGCAGCCCCATGCTCGCCAATAGCCATTTGAGGGCTGCAGTATGCATTCCTCATCCTCCCCGGTAGTTCCGCCACTGGCTCGCCTCTTCCACTGCACAGGTGAGGCTACATTGTGCACGGGTCATGCTGCATTGTGCACAGGTGAGGCTGTATTGGGCACGGGTGAGGCTGCATTGGGCATGGGTGAGGCTGCATTGGGCACGGGTGAGGCTGCATTGGGCACGGGTGAGGCTGCATTGGGCACAGGTGAGGCTGCATTGGGCACGGGTGAGGCTGTATTGGGCACGGGTGAGGCTGTATTGGGCACGGGTCATGCTGCATTGGGCACAGGTGAGGCTGCATTGGGCACGGGTCATGCTGCATTGGGCACGGGTCACGCTGCATTGGGCACAGGTGAGGCTGCATTGGGTATGGGTCACGCTATATTGGGCACGGGTGAGGCTGCATTGGGCACGGGTGAGGCTGCATTGGGCACAGGTGAGGCTGTATTGGGCATGGGCAGGCTACACTGCGTTGGGCACAGGCCACGCTGCTTTGGGCACAGGCCACACTGCATTGGGCACAGGTGAGGCTGCATTGGGCACTGGACACGCTGCATTGGGCACAGGCCACACTGCATTGGGCACAGGTGACGCTGCATTGGGCACTGGACACGCTGCATTGGGCACAGGCCACACTGCATTGGGCACAGGTGAGGCAGTATTGGGCACGGGCAGACCACGCTGCATTGGGCACAGGTGAGGATTATTGAAGCGCTAACACCAGGTGTTTGGAGTATCATTATCTGTTGATTAAACTTTCTGGAATACATATATTGCTATTGTGGTGTAGGATCTGGGTTCTTTCTTTCTTTCTTTCACGCCCTTTAAACCACGACCACTATTTAATTTAAGTCCGACATTTTTTTGTGGGGGGGGGGGGGGGCCCATACAACATTTTGCTATGGGGCCCTGTGATTTCTAGTTACGCCCCTGATATATATATATATATATATATATATATATTTAAGTATGATGTGTGAATGGGAACACATACCAAACACATAGATGGGATTTCCCTAGTTTGACTTTAAAAGTGGAAATATGTTTTAAACTGCCAGAAACTTTAAAGAAGAGTGCCTGAAGCTACAGAAGCTACATTTGTTTAAAGTTCATTTACTGCTTGTTAAAAATGTGTACTTATCTAAATGTCATTGCCCAGTTGCAGTTATACTTTAACCTTCAAATTAGGAAAATAGAAAACAATGATTTTTGCCCTTGGTGAACTGATGATCAAATGCATTGACTGGACTTACCTTACTGGTAATCTCACATCCTATTTGTGTTCTCACCTGGCTGACCATATATCCATACCATACAGTATATTATGGTAAATTGTTATTTTATAAACACATACAAGAGGTATTATTTCATCAAAAGACCCATTACACATATTTGACAAATATTCACATATTTGAAATTAAAGTTGTTCAATTGGACCTAAACTTTTGAAAATGTGCCCAAAAAAATAAGCAGAGGGCAAAGGACAATTGCAGAATTTTGTTTATCCCATGTAAGATCTGCCCCATTGATGACTGGTGGGAGAAAATTCAAGACACAGCCATTCCCCCTTCCACACAAACGAGATAGAGGTAGTAGTCTTCCCCACCAAGATATTGTATTCTGACAGCAGCACCTATCACATGTAACTCACAAATGGCGGGGACTCCTCCCCCTTTTTCCCTTTCTGCACGCAGCTTGCAGGCTTTTCTTCTTTTAGGATACGCCCACAAACTACGCAGTTAGAAAAAGTTAAAGAACAGTCCTGTACCTCCTTTTCTCTCGCTAAAATAGTGACGCAGTCCAATTTTTCCTTAATGGCCAACCTCCACAAAACACATAGACAAGAGGAAAAATAGCCCAACTTCCAGGGGTAGCTGCAAAATCCCGGACTCGAGTCCCCACGTGTAGCACACAGATCCATTCCTTGCTTACCTCCGCTAGCAGGTGGGACACACCATGCCACATGCCCAGTATCCTCCTTGTTGCAGAGGATGAGCAGTGTTATCTGATTTGGGTCCTACAGCGAGTTACCCCCTTCCATTGGATTCTTCACCCTAGAGTGTAGGAAGAAGTCTATTCTCTCTCTTTACTTCAAGAACGCCATTGTCCAGACAGTATTGAAACCCAATAAAAGGTTTATTTTGGTTGCTTAAGAACTCAATAGGAAAGTTGGAGATAGAGAGAAATGAACTAGGAGGCAGGTTCAGGCACGCAGCACTCAATCATCAATCGTCGCCAGTCAGGCCTGAGTGGGTTTTTGCTCACCCAGATAGTCCCCCCAAGAGCGGTCCTAGCAGCCGGTGTGGAGCACGAAATGTTTACTTGTAGTTTCCTAGGGATACGGTCAGGAAATAATCTGTAAGTCTTAAACTTCCCAGCCTAGTAATATTTAAGTCCTTAGGTGCCCATAGGGCACATTATTAGGCTTGTGGCGGGTTATAGAATCCTTCCCTCTGATAGGTAACCAGGTCTCTCCCGAGACAGTGACCTCCTTCACCGATTCCCTGGTTTCCTCTCCTTCAGAGCGGGTCACCCTTACTTGGGCACCCTGGGACTCCTCTTCTTGTGTAGGCCTCAGCTAAAGGTGCTGGGCCCACCTGGAACAATGCAGCCTCGGGCTAAAGGTGCCCGGGGCCGAACACACACACATACCCCTGGCCATGAGGGCCACCAAAGGTGGGGTACGTGTCTGTTCTTCTCTGACCAAAGGGTCCTCTCCAACGCCTCACACCTAATGGCGTCTGCCCCTTAAGTACCCTCTCCCAGCATGCACAGCGGGTAGACAACGCCCACTGCACAGCTGCTGAGAGAGGACACCCAATGGTGTTGCGATACCCCCTGTGGTTCCACCTGAGCCGGAGATGACATTGCTACCCACAGACAACAGGGAACACTGCAGCCAGGCAATATCACACCAGAGCAGAAGCAAGCTTTAGGAAATTAATAGTCTTAGCCCAACTATGGGCTTAGACTAAACCCCTAAATTTGAACATAGCACCCCCTAAATTGGGGGGGACGCTACATTTACATATATTTATATACAATAAAATCATTATTACCAGACACAAAAATTCCTGCTTAATCTGAAAGATAAAACTGCATTGAGGTAATAAATAAAGCTCTGTATGTAAATAAGGTCTTAGTGATTATTCACAAGGATGCTGTAGTCTGTACAGTGCTAACCAGGTTTTTTTGCATTGAGCTGTGTGCAGGCAATGTGGATGCAGCAACTGTATGAACACAGACACGGATCCTAATTTGACAGGCATGTGGATGCATATGTACAGCCCCAAACACAGACAGTGTGCATTTGGCCACTCATCCGCACCTGTACACAGCCAATGCATCCCCACAGGGTAAGAGGCGGCTCCAGCCACACAAAGTGCTCACTCACACTGTATGGGCCAGAGAATCTGTATAAATGAGCCCTTAATTTTTTTATTATATTTTGTAGTTTTGATTATTTTCATTTTTTTACTAGTATTATTATTTTTTTAACATTTTTTTTTCAGAATGCTTTTGGTGGGTGGAGGGGGCTTTGTTGCAATATCAGGGGTCTAAACAGATCCCTGAAGTCTCACTTTTAAAACAGGGAAAGGAACTATGGAAGCACATTCCCCAGTTCCTTTCTGCAGCACAGAATGAATGAACAGGAAGAGCTCTGCACAGCCTGTGTTCACTTAGAAAAGGAAGGGGTGGGTAAATATGTCATCTTCCCCCCACACTCCATTCTGGGGAGCCTACAGCTGCTGGTGGGAGAGAAGCCAGCAGCATTGCGGGGAGGGGGCAGGGAACCTGATAGAGGACAGGAGGGGATGACCTGTGCGGCGGGGGGGGGGGCAATTAGAGGAACCGATCCCCTGTATGTCTCTCTGTACAGCAGCTGAAAGCAGCTGGTGGGAGAGGAGGAGAAGCTGGCTTTTAGCTGCTGTACAGAGAGCCATACAGGGGATTGGATATTATAATTGGCCCATCCCCCAAAAAACCTAATGTGATAGGGAGGCCAATCAGGCCTCCTGTTGTATGGATGGGGTCACCATTGCGACCCCAGAAGCCCCACCAATGGAGCCAGCCATTTTGGCTACAACTGAACTTTTAACAAAGGGGACCCCCAGATCCCAGCCCCCCCCAAGTGAATTGGTAATGAGGTACATTGTACCCCTACCATTTCACAAAGAAAGTGTAAAAAATTGTAAAAAAAAGACACAGACACCATTGGGAAAGTCCTTAATTAAAAATAAAAAATTAAAAAATTAAAAAAAACATTCCAGCGATGAAATCCAGTGTCCCGCGGCGATCCCGATGTCCAGCGCTGTCCAGACAAAATGTCATGTCATTGGCTGAGCCTGAGCGGACCTGATGGGGAACTTCCTCAGCAGTGTATTAAATGAATAGACCCGGTCCTTCTAAAGTTCCCCATCAGGTCCGCTTAGCCAATGACGTAGGTGTAAGACTGAGGACCTGATGCGGAACGTGAGAAGGGGCCGGTCTATTCATGTATTATACTGCCGAGGAAGTTCCCCATCAGGTCCGCTCATCCAGAGACGTAGGCGGGGTCTGACATACGAGGGGGCGGACCTGATGGGGAACTTCATCCTGTCAGGTCACCTACGGCCAGGTGACAGATGCACACCATAGGGGGACAGGAGTGCACCGCAAGGTAGTGAACCCTATGGCTGACTGCTGCGGATAGGAAACTGGGTGGTTGTGGAAAGCGGGACCAGAGGAGCACAACCGGGATCCTATAGGAAGCTAGAGCCAAGATTCCCCAGGGCGCGGAGTCTAAGACCCAGCAGGTCTTCTCCAGAGCCTCTAGTGGTGAGGATGTTATGCTGCAGGCTGGGTCCAGGTCGCGGCCCCTAGAGTCTCCTAGCTCACGCCCCGTAGGATAAGGGGACAAGAGGGGAAGCAGCAGCACAAGATATAAGAGTAACGAATAACAAGCTGAAGGTCAAGGGCCACAAGCAGACAAGGATAACGAAAGACAAGCCGTAGGTCAAGGGTCACGAGCAGACAGGGATAGTCGGGGACAAGCCAATAACGAAACAGAGAGACAGACGTAGCACATGGCAGGCAGGAACCCAAACACACAATGCCTAACAAACACGTTGATCAGCAAAGCAGGTTTGCAGTGCACAGGTTAATATAGTGTTCTGTGATAGGGCCTGGGGTGGAGTCAGGCTGGGAGGAGATTATAAAGGAAGCCAGGTGAAAGGGTTCTGGCCTTTAAGATGAACACATGGGAAGGAAGGTAAGCTGACAGACAAACACTACTGCATATCCATGACACATCCACAGTTTAATACATGAATAGACCCGCCCCTTCTCACGTTCCGCATCAACTTTAGAAGGGGCGGGTCTATTAATTTAATACACTGCCGAGGAAGTTCCCCATCAGGTCCCTATCAGGTCTGGACAGCGCTGGACATCGGGATCGCCGTGGGACACTGGATTTCATCGCTGGAATGTTTTGTTTTTTGTTTTTTTTTCTATTTTTAATAAAGGACTTTCCCAATGGTGTCTGTGTATTTTTTTTACAGTTTTTTACACTTTCTTTGTGAAATGGTAGGGGTACAATGTACCCCATTACCAATTCACATAGGGGGGCCGGGATCTGGGGGTCCCCTTTGTTAAAGGGGTCTTCCAGATTCCGATAAGCCCCCCGCCTGCAGACCCCCACAACCACCGGGCAAGGGTTGTGGGGATGAGGCCCTTGTCCCCATCAACATGGGGACATCCTCCCCATGTTGAGGGCATGTGGCCTGGTACGGTTCAGGAGAGGGGGCGCTCGCTTGTCCCCCCCTCTTTTCCTGCGGCCTGCCAGGTTGCATGCTCGGATAAAGGGTCTGGATTTTTGGGGGTACTCCACGCCATTTTTTTTTTAAATTTGCGGCAGGGTTCCCCTTAATATCCATACCAGACTTGAAGGGCCTGGTAATTGAATTTGGGGGAACCCCCACGCTTTTTTTTTTTTTTTTATCAAAAACTTTTATATGTATTGCCGGGAGCCGACAATTCATTAATAGCCGCGAGTGAGTTTTAAATTACTTTTTTTCCTTCAGAAATGACACTTTGTGCAGGGACAGTTCTAAGCACGGGAAACAAGAGCGAATAGTCCTCAGAAGTTCGGGTCCCCATTGACTTCAATTGGGTTCGGGTTCGGGGTCAAGTTTGGGTCAAGTTCGGTCCCGAACTCAAACTTTTTACCGAAGTTCGGCCGAACCCGTCGAACCCAAACATCCAGGTGTCCGCTCAACTCTAGTTAGGACACATACTGTTAGGAGGTGCTGATGTCAACTACAGCCACCTGTCTATCTGTTGTCTGTTATAATGTAAATGAGTCTAGTGTGGCTTCTCTTTCACCCATTGTTGTCTGTGCTAATTGACCCTGCAATTGTATGAAGGAGTTCTGTGTTGATATGTATGATAATGTGTATTGTAGTTATGGAGTCACATCGGCTGCATAAGGGATTCGTTAATTAGTTCATGTTAATTTATGTTTCTGTGTATTACTAGAGTAATATGAGCAGGATGTAGGAACCCCCTCTTTTACTGTATATAAGTCTTCTGTATTCTGGTTCTAATAAACTGTCTGATGTTTTACCCTACACTGAGCTACGACTAGTGAATGGGGAAGCTAAGGGGCCCTTGGATGGTGTAGTTCCTGACAGAGGAAGCATTTACGGCGGACAGATTCATTTTGAGTACGGGGTCCGTCACAATGTCTAGTGAATAATCATTCTTCTGGAGGTGCATGGATTTACTGGGCCAGGAAAGAATACCTTACTGTATAGCCTAATGTCTCTTAATACAGAGTGTGTGCATGCATGAGTTGTCCTCCATGGACAGTAAAAATGTTTGTGCTTGAGGACTGCAGGCGACAGTGGGTAATACATACCAATGCTTTAAAGCAGCAGTAGCTGTTTTCATTTTAATAAAACACCTTCACCCCTGTAGATATTTTTGTTGGTTAACTTTAAGTATTACATTTTGTTTATTCTTCAGTTTTTGCAATTTTACGTCTATTACACACTATGCTACATTACAAAAAAATGGGATTGCAGATGAAAGTTCTGCTTGAAAGCTAATCTCAAACAGAGATCTGTTTTTTCTATTGCTCCACTAGAGCTCTTTCTGTAGAATCTACACTCTACTTTCTTACTATTTCTTTCAAGACTCTAAGAAACAATAAAAGCACAAACATATTATGCCAAACAAAATAAATAAAATATCAGTCTGGGGCACAGAATCCATGGGAGAAGATTTCCCAACATGAAAGATAAGAAATAGACACAAGTACAATCAGTTTAATACAATATAATCAAAAAATAATAAATATAACAAACACAATGAGCCAAACAAACAGTTGCATGTGTCCAATAAGTGCATTTTCAGTCATACAGAGGGCAAAGTATACCAACTACAGTATATACAATTAAGCGAAGGGACTGTAGGTTTGCATTATTGTTATTTTACAACCGGATAATCTAAATAATACATGTATTTTTCTCTGTTCAGGCTTTG
This sequence comes from Rana muscosa, assembly GCA_029206835.1. NCBI lineage: Eukaryota > Metazoa > Chordata > Amphibia > Anura > Ranidae > Rana > Rana muscosa. Next base: position 138,308,256 of record CM055120.1, on the reverse strand, counting down.
GTATGTGCAAAAGCAATGCAAGCTGGACTGTATCAAGATTCTAAAGAGGTATCTTACTGCCACTTTTTATGTTACCATTTTGATTTCCTATGATAGCTTAGGGCATAAACTAAATTAGATTATCATTGTATTACATGCAGAATCCTACACAATGTTGTTGCCACAAAAATCTGTAGTAATAGATGATAGCCTAAAAAGTGTCACAAGAGAGAACAAAATGAAATCAATCAGTACCACTGTCATATTAATCAATTATCTTTATCAGTTACCCAACTGATATATACTGTATATATATATATCTGAAAGGCCTGAAAGGTTTCAACACATAATTGAATACAACAATGGTATATTGAAATGCTTGCCTCACCCTGTCCAAACCACAGTAGTGTCACAGCATGCCAAACTTTCTAAATGTAGTACTGTCAGTACGTATCACAATGTCAGCACTGTTGTTACACGTCAGTATCTTGAAACTCGAAAGACATCACTTTTTGCAATATCACAACTCCAGTATATCATAACATGAGTTTTTTTCCTGATCTTAGAATACTATATTCTAGATATGTCATCCCCTACATGCATACCATATTAACCTATTCTTCAAAGGTAGCAGATCATGGGACTGCAGGAGGTGCTCTTCATTTAGAGGGTAGTGTGAGTCATAACAATTATCCATCCTGGGGTAAGTTGTGCATAAGTTTGTTGCTTTTAGCTACTCTTATTGTGTTAAGCCCTGTACACACGATCGGTTTACCGATGAAAACAGTCCGATGGACTTTTTTCATCGGACAAACCGATCGTGTATGGGACCCATCGGTCTTTTTTCCATCGGTTTTAAAAACTAGAACATGTTTTAAATTTTTCCGATGGATCAAATACCGATAGCAAATTCCGATCGTCTATGGGCAAGTCCATCAGATAAAAAAACCCACGCATGCTCAGAATCAAGTCAACTCATGCTCAGAAGCATTAAACTTCATTTTTCTCGGCTCATCGGAGTGTTTTACGTCACCGCGTTTGGAACGGTTGGTTTTTTGACTGATGGTGTGTAGGCAAGACTGATGGAAGTCAGCTTCATCGGATTTCCGATGGACAAAACCATCGGATTAGAATCCATAGGATATCCGATCGTGTGTACGAGGCTTTACTCATGGATGCTTCTTATTTCAGGGAATGGAGCAAGCTACATGTGCCCATGAGTTATGAAGTAAGTACATGGATCATATACTGCATGCTTGTATGTCCTCATGTGGATTACTGGTGGTACAGAATGTCACACAATGTATACCTTATCTTCATGGTTTACTGTGAAAGGCATCTCCATAATCTTGGCCTAACTTATGAGGAGGTACATCATTCTCTTGTTACTCTTGGGAACCAATTTTGGACACTTGCCTGTGCTTTTTTCTGTTTCCATGCTAAACATTCTCAAAAACGTGCAAGAGGAAGAGAAAGAGTGCATTGACCAATTTAGGCCACAGGTCAAATCTGTGGATTCCATATTTCAAAGAGTACATCTTCTGGGGTGATACTATAATATTATGTAGCGCCCTGTTCCTATTGAATAGGGGTTATGTGATAAATTTAGTGTTATCTGAGCTGTAAACAGCTCAGAGTGATTTAATAAAGTTGATTTGCTTCTGTTCCAGTTTGGTTGTGTTGTGCGCATTTCTCTCTGTTGCCAGTAGGTGTCACTGTCACCACAGGCCAGGGTGAGAAATACAGCAGGCTAAGTGCATTGACTGTTCTTTCCCAGAAACAGCCCAGTGGGAGTGTTCTACTGCTATTCATTCTGGGAGAGGATATTTAAGGGACAGACGCCATAATTATTTCTCTCTGACCTCATGGCCCTCCTGGCCTAAGGTATGTGGCAGTTGCTCTTTCCTACCTCGGGCCGTGCTGGCTCGAGGCTGTGCTACTATGAGTAGGCCCAGAAGTCTGTCTGGGGCCTACTTAACTGAAGGTGGTCCTGTGCTGTCTTGCCTGCGCGGAAGAAGCCACTCAAACTGAGAAGATTCCAGGGGGGGGACCCTTGCTGGAGAAAACCGAGCTGAAGGCTGGTTTCTCAGGAAGGGCCTGGTGACTCGTTTGGAGGATGTACCCAAGTTAACCTACCTCACAGTACTGCTGGATGGCTTAAAGGGTCTGGTACTGTGCAGCTGTTCTATAACTAACTGACTACTGGCTAAACAATCCTGTGGCAGGGGATTATCCAGGAGTTCCACGTATCGCTAAGTCTGTGGCAGAGACTTATCCGTGCTTCATACCGGCTGCTTGGTCGGTGTGAGAGGCCTATCCGGTTGTCGCAAGATCCAGAGACAGAAAGCTGTTTGTCCTCTGGATCCAAGAACCTCATCAGTGATCTGCAAACAAGGTATCTGAACTTCCCCTAACCCTCTATCCTTCTGCTACCGAAAGTTTGTTTAATAAATCATTGGAAAAAAGACTGAAGTGACTGGCACTCCCATCTATCTAAAACTTCCTAACATAGACTCTTAAGCCTCGTACACACGACCGGTTTTCTCGTCAAGAAACGACAAGAAAACTGTTGGGAGAGCTTTCTTGCCGAGAAAACCGTTCGTGTGTATGGTTTGTCGTCGAGAAAACTGCCGGGAATCTCAACGAGAAAAATAGAGAACCTGCTCTCTATTTTCTCGTCAGGATTCTCTATTTTCTCGTCGGGATTCCCGACGAGAAAACCGGTCGTGTGTATGCTTTTCCGAGTCTTAAAAAATTGCGCATGCTCAGAATCAAGTATAAGACAGGAGCGCTCCTTCTGGTAAAACTAGCGTTCTTAATGGAGATAGCACATTTGTCACGCTAAAACGAACTGAAAGCACGAAGACTGAAAAGCGTGAATCGTCTCTCCCCAAACTTTTAATAACACGCTGTAACACGAGAACAACAAAAGCAGCCCAAGGGGTGGCGCCATTGGAATCGAACTTCCCCTTTATACTGCCGTCGTACGTGTTGTACGTGACCGCGCTTTACAACAACGAGATTTGGAATTGACAGTGTGTATGCAAGGAAAGCTTGACAAGAATCTCGTCAAGCTTGACAAGAATCTCGTCGAGAAAAACAACATTTTTTTTTACGACGAGATTCTCGGTCGTGTTTTCGAGACTTAAATCTCTGGGACGGTGAAAGTTGGGGTAACGGCAGGACCCAAATTTAATCCAGCAGCCCTCTAGGGGGTAACGCTACAATTATAATATACATTCCAGTTGCTACTTTTGACACCCTTATCTGATATTGGAGGGCAAAATATTGACAATCATATTAAGAAAGGTATATTGGGTTCTGTGAAAACATAAACAGGGGAGAAAAGGCACCAAGGAGCCTTATAGTGTAGTAAATAAGTTTATTAAAATATTAAAAAACAATAATATGTGAACTAAAGGGGGGTTAATTGGGACTTTAAGCGAAACGTATAGAAACATATGCCTCTATCTCCATATCAATATGCAAAGAGAGGGGTTTGGAACTTTAAATGAGGCACGTGGGGCACAACTAAATATTAGTCATGCTTGGCGCTCGCAGTTCACCCAGCTGTGTTAGAAAAGTGAATGAATATTTGCTTTCCTAACACTGAATAGCCTCTCAGCCAATCAGGTGCTCGGGTCTGTTACCCGTCACCTGATTGGCTGAAACGACAGGTGCTGTGATTGGACGCCTATCAGGCATCCAATCATAGGAGAGGACGGGGGAGTGGGCGGTAGAAGACATCGCCGACATGGAGGAGCATGGGGGATACCACTCGCGGGGGGGGGCACAGTGGGAGCATTTGATGGGGCACAGTGGCAGCATTTGATGGGCACAGTGGGAGCATTTGATGGCACACTGGTAGCATTTGATGGGCACAGTGGCAGTGTTTGATGGTACAATGGCTGCGTTTGCTGGGCAGAGTGGCTGCTTTTGATAGGCGCAGTGGCTGCATTTGATAGGCGCAGTGGCTGCATTTGATGGGCACAGTGGCTGCATTTGATGGGCACAGTGGCTACATTTGATGGGCACAGTGGCTACAGTTGATGGGCACAGTGGCTGCGTTTAATGGGCACAGTGGCAGCGTTTGATGGCACAGTGGCTGCTTTTTATGGGCACAGTGGCTGCGTTTGATGGTACAGTGGCTGCGTTTGATGGCACATTGGCTGTGTTTGATGACACAGTGGCTGCATTTAATGGCACATTGGCTTCGTTTGATGACACAGTGGCTGCATTTAATGGCACATTGGCTTCGTTTGATGACACAGTGGCTGCATTTAATGGCACATTGGCTTCGTTTGATGACACAGTGGCTGCGTTTGATGGTACAGTGGTTGCGTTTGATAGCACAGTGGCTGCATTTGATGACACAGTGGCTGCATTTAACGGCACATTGGCTTCGTTTGATGACACAGTGGCTGCATTTAATGGCACATTGGCTTCATTTGATGACACAGTGGCTGCATTTAATGGCACATTGGCTTCGTTTGATGACACAGTGACTGCGTTTGATGGTACAGTGGTTGCGTTTGATAGCACAGTGGCTGCATTTGATGACACAGTGGCTGCATTTAACGGCACATTGGCTTCGTTTGATGACACAGTGGCTGCATTTAATGGCACATTGGCTTCATTTGATGACACAGTGGCTGCATTTAATGGCACATTGGCTTCATTTGATGACACGGTGGCTGCATTTAATGGCACATTGACTTTGTTTGATGACACAGTGGCTGCGTTTGATGGCACAGTGAGGCTGCAATTGATGTTTTTTTTTTTTTTTTTTCAGTTTGTTTTCACCCCCCCCCCCCAAATATTTTGAGCACCAGCCGCCACTGCCTGAAAAGAAAAAACACTGTTTTAAATTTAGCAGCTATCACTATTACCATGAAGAAATGTCAAGAATATTGGCAAAACTATAGGAATGTTTCCTATATGCAAGGATCTAGGACAGTGATTCTCAACCAGGGTTCCTCCAGAGGTTGCTAGGGGTTCCTTCAGCATTGGGCAATTTCTGCCTCTCAGATAATTTCCTACTGACACCATTGATCTTTTTAGCCATCTGTAAGGAGGTAATTCTTCCCAATGACCACAAGTGTAAGGACCATCCTTCATACTGACCATCACACAAAGGTATCATGAATTGTAGATTTCTCATTTTTAGCAGTGGTTCCCCGAGACCGGAGAACTATTTCAAGGATTCCTCTGTGTTGAAAAGGTTGAGAAAGGCTTATCTAGGAACTTGAGCAACAGAAAACTAACATACAACAGAAGGAGAGATTGTAAGCTTGCTTTAGAAAATCATTCATATGGTGTTTCTAACAATGAAAGGAATTATAGCGGCAATAAATTATTTCAAACTATTATGACACTGTAAGCCCCTACCACAAAAGATTATAAAATACTTGTCTAGTACAAAACAAGTGTACAAATATTGCTCTGATAATGAGAGAGGGGAAATTCTATTTAGTGATTCCTGTTGGTGGTATTTTGTGTCATTATTCCATGAACCCGAAAAAAAAACTTTTTGCTGATAACAAGATTTATATGGATGCTGAGAGAATAAGTTAGGTTAATCCAGTCAATGACTTGGCACTAACAAGAAATAGGGAACTGAGCAGTATTGGATTTGAGAATCAGAGGTTGATTTAATTAAGACAAATAGACCATGCAAGGGAGGTTGCGCTTTGCAAGGGAATTTGCACTTTATATACAAATTGATAGGTGCCGTGCTTCACTATATGAATCCTCCTGTTCACAGCAAATGAAAAACCATGATAAAACCCTCATGTAGTTACAACTCTTATGCCGCGTACACACGATCATTTTTCCCGTCGGGAAAAATGACATTTTTTCCTTTGGACGGGAAAAACGGCATTAATCACGACGAGAAAAATTAGAACATGCTCTAATTTTTCTCGTCGTGATTCCTGTAATTTTTTTCCGCGGCAGATTTCCCATAGGGAAACACTGCCGCGGAGCCTACACACGGTGGTTTTTCTCGTCAAGAGAAAAAATGACGGGAAAAACGGGCGTGTGTGGGGGAACAAGCCGTTTCCACGTTTTTCCTGTCGTGATTCATGGCGGTGTTTTCACCGCCGTGAATCACGATCGTGTGTACGCGGCATTATATCTGTGACTTCAGTGAAAACCTAACATATAACATATAAATTCATATAACCAGTCCATGCATCCATAGCTGAGCTATATATATGTGTGCCAAAAAGTATTTTAACCACCTAAAAACCGAGCTACTTTCTGAGCTTTGGTGTTTACAAGTTAAAAACATTTTTTTTTTTTGCTAGAAAATTACTTAGAATCCCCAAACATTCTATATATTGTTTTTCTAACACTCTAGAGAATAAAATGGTGGTTGTTGCAATACTTTCTGTCATACCGTATTTGCATGTGCACTTTTTTGGAAAAAATACACTATTTTGAATTAAAAAATAAGACAATAGTAAAGTTAGCCCAATTTTTTTTTACATTGTAAAAGATAATATTACGCCGAGTAAATTGATATCCAACATGTCACGCTTCAAAATTGCGCCTGCTCGTGGAATGGCGACAAAGTTTTACCCTTAAAAATCTCCATAGGTGACGTTTAAAAAGCTCTACAGGTTGCATGTTTTGAGTTACAGAGGAGGGCTAGAATTATTGCTCTCGTCTTAACGATCATGGCGATATCTCACATGTGTGGTTTGAACACCGTTTTCATATGCAGGCGCTGCTCACATATGCGTTCGCTTCTGCACGCGAGCTCGGCAGGACGGGAAAGAAAAAAAAAATCCTATTTATTTTACCTTTTATTTAAAAATTTTACACTGTTCTTTTTAAAAAAAAAATGTGTCACTTTTATTCCTATTACAAGGAATGTAAACAGCCCTTGTAATAGAAAAAAAGCATGACAGGACCTCTTAAATGTGAGATCTGGGGTCAAAAGACCTCAGATCTCATATTTACACTAAAATTCAATAAAAAAATATAATAACTTAATGTCATTTGAAAAAAAAAATGTCTCTTTAACCACTTCAGCCCGGACCATTTGGCTGCCAAAGACCAGAGAACTTTTTGCGATTCGACACTGCGTCGCTTTAACTGACAATTGAACATGTCGTGCGACGTGGCTCCCAAACAAAATTGATGTCCTTTTTTCTCCACAAATAGAGTTTTCTTTTGGTGGTATTTGATCACCTCTGCGGTTTTTATTTTTTGCACTATAAACAAAAAAAAGAGTAAAAATTTTGAAAAAAAAAGCAATATTTTTACTTTTTGCTATAATAAATATCCCTAAAAAATATATAAAAAACAATTTTTTCCTCAGTTTCAGCCGATACGTATTCTTCTACATATTTTTGTTAAAAAAAAAATCGCAAAAAGAGTTTATTGATTGCTTTGCACAAAAGTTATAGCGTCTACAAAATAGGGGATAGTTTTATGGCATTTTTATTAATAAATTCTTTTTTTACTAGTAATGGCGGCGATCTGTGATTTTTATTGTGACTGCGACATTATGGCAGACACATCGGACACTTTTGGTGCTATTTTGAGACCATTCACATTTACACAGCAATCAGTGCTATAAAAATGCATTGATTACTGTGTAAATGTGACTGGCAGTGAAGGGGTTAACCAGGAGGGAGCGCTGAAGGGGTTAAGTGTGTCCTAGGGATGTGTTCTAACTGTAGGGGGGATGGGCTATGTGTGTCACGACACTGATCACCGTTCCCGATTACAGGGAGCTGTGATCAGTGTCCTGTCACTAGGAAGAATGGGGAAATGCTTGTTTACTTTAGCATTTCCCCGTTGTTCCTCTCCGTGACACGATCACGGGTATCCCCGCGGTCATCGAGCCTGCGGGACCCGCGGTCGGACTCACGGAGCTTGCGGCGGGTATGCGCGCCCACAATGCCGCTCCTTAAAGGTGACGTATATATATACGTCGGTCTGCCCACAGGAGCCATTCTGCCGACGTATATATACATTAGCCGGTCCTTAAGTGATTAAGAGCATTGGGCGGAAGTGACGTTTTGAAGTGTCGCTTACGCCCTGCAATTATATGGAGACGGGTGGAGGCCATCTTCTCCTCACTCATCTACATACCAAGCAAGCAAGAGGATTCGATCGCCTCCAGCCCTACTGCCTTCTCCGGTAAGCGACGGAGGGCACCAGAGCGTGGCGGGAGGGCCCCTCTCCTGCCGCCGATAAAAGTGATCTTGCGGTGAATATGGCGCAGAGACCACTTTTATCGGAAAGCTTAATGCCCACTGAAGAAGAGGATACCGGGGTTATGGCTGCTAGCTGCTGTCATAACAACGGTATTCCTCTTGAAAGTACCAACGTAAAACGACGGCGGGCAGTCCGGAAGTGGTTAATTTAATTTGTGAGTGATTTCTTGTTGAATCCCCCAAAACTTTACTCACATTCAAATTTGTGCTTTTGTGCACCCTACACCAGGTGTACTCTCACTTAAGTTCTGACCACTCTTTTACATATGGTCAGAAACAGCTTTTTGTCCTATAAATGAGGACTAGATGTGCTCACTGGATGGGTGCTCGCTGGATGAGTAGTAACCACAATATGTTTATGATACAGGGATGTAATCACAAAAGAGAAATTCATAATCATCAATAATTTAATAACACATGATTAGTTAGGGAACATAATTCATGACATACAAACATCATAATACATACATCAAGGAATAAGAAATAAATAATGACTACATGATCAACATGTGTAAAAATAAGTATATGATGATATGGGCTTATGTAGGGCATCCGAGGATGTGTACTCTACGCGTTTCATGGCCGCCTGCCACTCGTTAGGAGTTTGGATGCATGAAAGTAGTCTAAAATTAAATGAATAAGAAGATTTGTTGTGGTAGTTTCTGGGGATCCACTACTCCCCATAGACAGACCCAAGATGAGAAAAAGGTAAGAAAAAAGTGGGAGAAAGAAGGAAAAGGGGGACTAGGAGTAAAAAATATCAATGTACCTTGCCAGATAGCCTGTGCTAAAGCCATGATTGGGGAGATGTGTGGGAAGGTAGTCCTGCGGGATATTCTATTCCCGGGACTACCTTCCCACACATCTCCCCAATCATGGCTTTAGCACATGGGCTGTCTGGCAAGGTATATTGATATTTTTGACTCCTAGTCCCTCTTTTCCTTCTTTCTCTCTCCCCCCCTTTTTTCTTACCTTTTTCTCATCTTATTGGGTCTGACTATGGGGAGTAGTGGATCCCCAGAAACTACCACAACAAATCTTCTTATTCATTTAATTCTAGACTACTTTCATGCATCCAAACTCCTGACGAGTGGCAGGCGGCCATGAAACACGTAGAGTACACAATCCTCGGATGCCCTACATAAGCCCATATCATCATATACTTATTTTTACACATGTTGATCATGTAGTCATTATTTATTTATTATTCCTTGATGTATGTATTATCATGTTTGTATGACATTGATTATGTTTCCTAACTAATCATGTGTGATAAAATTATTGATGATTATGAATTGCTCTTTTGTGATTACATTCCTGTATCATAAACGTATTGTGGTTACTGGTTTACCAATACCATATCATGTCAATGTATAGGGATCAGGGATGAGCCGAACACCCCCCTGTTCGGTTCGCACCAGAACCTGCGAACAGACAAAATGTTCGTGTAAACTTTAGAACCCTATTAAATACAATGGACTCGAACGTTCGAAATCTAAAGTGTTAATTATAAAGGCTAATATGCAAGTTATTGTCCTAAAAAGTGTTTGAGGACCCGGGTCCTGCCCCAGGGGACATGTATCAATGCAAAAAGAAGTTTTAAAAACGGCCGTTTTTTCGGGAGCAGTGATTTTAATAATGCTTAAAATGAAAAAATAAAAGTGAATTATTCTTTTAAATTTCGTACCTGGGGGGTGTGTATGATATGCATGTAAAGTGGCGCATGTTTCCCGTGCTTAGAACTGTCCCTGCAAAAAATGTCATTTTTGAAAGAAAAAAATGCATTTAAAACTGACTCGCGGCTATTAATGAATTGTTGGCTCCCGGCAATACATACAGCAGTCATTGATAAAAAAAAAAAAAAAGCGTGGGGGTTCCCCAGAAATCAATTACCAGGCCCTTCAGGTCTGGAATGGATATTAAGGGGAACCCCGCCGCAAATTAAAAAAAAATTGACGTGGGGTTCCCCCAAATATCCATTCCAGGCCCTTCAGATCTGGCATGGATTTTAAGGGGAACTCCACCCCAAATTTAAAAAAAAAATGGCGTGGAGTCCCCCTAAAAATCCATACCAGACCCCTTATCCGAGCACGCAACCTGGCCGGCCGCAGGGGAAAAGGGGGGGACGAGAGAGCGGCCCCCCCTCCCTCCTGAACCGTACCAAGCCACATGCCCTCAACATGGGGAGGATGTCCCCATGTTGATGGGGACAAGGGCCTCATCCCCACAACCCTTGCCCGGTGGTTGTGGGGGTCTGCGGGCGGGGGGCTTATCGGAATCTGGAAGACCCCTTTAACAAAGGGGACCCCCAGATCCCGGCCCCCCCTATGTGAATTGGTAAGGGGTACATTGTACCCCTACCATTTCACGAAGAAAGCGTAAAAAATGTTTAAAAAAAACACACAAACACCTTGAAAAAGTCCTTTATTAAAAAAAAAAAAAAAAAAAAAAACATTCCAGCGATGAAATCCAGTGTCCCGTGGCGATCCCGATGTCCAGCGCTGTCCTTCATTGGTTGTGCCTGAGCGGACCTGATGGGGAACTCCCTCTCAGTATTTTAAATGTATAGACCCGCCCCTTCTAAAGTTCCCCATCAGGTCCGCTCAGCGGACCAGATGCGGAACATGAGAAGGGGCGGGTCTATACATGTATTACCAAAGTGAGAGCAGTCCCCCATCAGGTCCGCCCCCTCGGTATGTCGGACCCGCCTACGTCATTGGCTTGAGCGGGGAACTTCCTTCACTATGTAAATTTAAATTACACAGTGAAGGAAGTTCCCCGCTCAAGACAATGACGTAGGCGGGTCCGACATACCGAGGGGGCGGACCTGATGGGGAACTGCTCTCACTTTGGTAATACATGTATAGACCCGCCCCTTCTCATGTTCCGCATCTGGTCCGCTGAGCGGACCTGATGGGGAACTTTAGAAGGGGCGGGTCTATACATTTAAAATACTGAGAGGGAGTTCCCCATCAGGTCCGCTCAGGCACAACCAATGAAGGACAGCGCTGGACATCGGGATCGCCGCGGGACACTGGATTTCACCGCTGGATTGTTTTTTTTTTTTTTAAATAAAGGACTTTTTCAAGGTGTTTGTGTGTTTTTTTTAAACATTTTTTTACACTTTCTTCGTGAAATGGTAGGGGTACAATGTACCCCTTACCAATTCACATAGGGGGGGCCGGGATCTGGGGGTCCCCTTTGTTAAAGGGGTCTTCCAGATTCCGATAAGCCCCCCACCCGCAGACCCCCACAACCACCGGGCAAGGGTTGTGGGGATGAGGCCCTTGTCCCCATCAACATGGGGACATCCTCCCCATGTTGAGGGCATGTGGCCTGGTACGGTTCAGGAGGGAGGGGGGGGCGCTCTCTCGTCCCCCCCTTTTCCCCTCCGGCCGGCCAGGTTGCGTGCTCGGATAAGGGGTCTGGTATGGATTTTTAGGGGGACTCCACGCCATTTTTTTTTAAATTTGGGGTGGAGTTCCCCTTAAAATCCATGCCAGATCTGAAGGGCCTGGAATGGATATTTGGGGGAACCCCACGTAAAAATTTTTTTAAATTTGCGGCGGGGTTCCCCTTAATATCCATTCCAGACCTGAAGGGCCTGGTAATTGAATTCTGGGGAACCCCCACGCTTTTTTTTTTTTTTTTTTATCAATGACTGTTGTATGTATTGCCGGGAGCCGACAATTCATTAATAGCCGCGAGTCAGTTTTAAATGCATTTTTTTCTTTCAAAAATGACATTTTCTGCAGGGACAGTTCTAAGCACGGGAAACATGCGCCACTTTACATGCATATCATACACACCCCCCAGGTACGAAATTTAAAGGAATATTTCACTTTAATTTTTTCATTTTAAGCATTATTAAAATCACTGCTCCCGAAAAAACGGCCGTTTTTAAAACTTCTTTTTGCATTGATACATGTCCCCTGGGGCAGGACCCCGGTCCCCAAACACTTTTTAGGACAATAACTTGCATATAAGCCTTTATAATTAGCACTTTAGATTTCTCCCATAGATTTTTCGAATTTGCCGCGAACACCCCAATTTGTTTGCTGTTCGGCGAACGGGCGAACAGGCAATGTTCGAGTCGAACATGAGTTCGACTCGAACTCGAAGCTCATCCCTAATAGGGAACCATGACATCCAAGTTATTTCATTTATCTCATTCATTTATACACCTTTATACCTAATTTAAAGTCCCAACTCCACTACCTCTCTGTTTTTGCATAATATTTAGGGATGGAGGTATTCTGGTGTCTTTCTAGGCTGGGATGGGTCTCATTCTCTCTTTCTCACTGGATGAGTATTCCCATTCACAGAGTTTCAGCTTTCCTGCCTCAGGCATCGATGCGCCCATCCATCCGGACATAAAAAGAAGAATCACTGGACATAGTGCTTAATCCTTATTAAAAAAATATGTCTTTTATAAAAACACTTACAGATATACACACACTCTTTTGCGGTGCTTCCATTATCCTTGCTGCAGTGGTTTTGCTAAATCTGTGATTTCATTTACATGTACTAATGGCTTCTCTGTTCACCTATGGAATTTTCACTTTGCATGAGACTTTCTCCAAAGCTTAGTGATGGAGGTGAAGCTCTGCTGACTTCCATCATCCAATGTACAAGCAAAAACACATTTTTTTTCCATTTTCCTTGCACACGATTGGGTCATTTTTGCAAAGTAAAATATTACCACATTCACTAAGCTCTGGGGAAAATTTCTTTGATGTCCTAGTCTTGGGTTAAGAAGTGCCAGAGTTGAAAGGATCAGCAATACACAAGGGTACATTTTCTAAGAAGTGGTGCATGTTTATGAAGTGGGAACATAGTAGCGAATAGGGATGAGCTTCGAGTTCGAATCGAACTCATGTTCGACTCGAACATTGCCTGTTCGCCGAACAGCAAACAATTTGGGGTGTTCGCAGCAAATTCGAAAAGTCTATGGGAGAAATCTAAAGTGCTAATTTTAACCACTTCCTTACTGGGCACTTAAACCCCCCTCCTGCCCAGACCAATTTTCAGCTTTCAGCGCTGACGCATTTTGAATGACAATTGCGTGGTCATACAACACTGCACTCAAATTACATTTTTATCATTTTTTTCCCACAAATAGAGCTTTCTTTTGGTGGTATTTGATCACCTCTGCGGTTTTTATTTTTTGCGCTATAAACAAAAAAAGAGCGACAATTTTGAAAAAAAACACAATATTTTTAACTTTTTGCTATAATAAATATCCCAATTTTTTTTACATTGTTTTTTCTTTTAGTTTAGTCCGATATGTATTCTTCTACATATTTTTGGTAAAAAAAAATCGCAATAAGCGTTTATTGATTGGTTTGCGCAAAAGTTATAGCGCCTACAAAATACGGGATAGATTTATGACATCTTTTTTTTTTTTTACACTAGTAATATCGGTGATCTGCCATTTTTGTCAGGACTGCGATATTGCGGTGGACACATCGGACACTTTTAACACTATTTTGGGACCATTCACATTTATACAGCGAACAGTGCTATAAAAATGCACTGATTACTGTATAAATGTGACTGGCAGTGAAGGGGTTAACCACTAGGGGGCGGGAAGGGGTTAAATATGTTCCCTCATGAGTGATTCTTACTGTGGGGGGAGGGGACTGACTGGGGGAGGTGACCGATGGTTGTCCCTATGTACAAGGGACACACCATCAGTCTCCTCTCCCTAGCAGGACCAGGGGCGGATCCAGGGGCAATTGCCCCCCCCCAGACCATCTGTCACACTCACTTTTTGCGCCTGATCTCCCGGACTTTGGGGACCCGGTACCGGCCGCCCATAAGTCCCCTGGACCCCAACCTTGGCACACATGTAGCCCCATGTCTCCTCTACAAGTGTTCAAAGTTTGGTGTCTGGGAGACCTACGGCCGGGGAGAACCAATTTTTTAAAGCCGGGCACTCCTTCCATAGACTCCAATGTTAAACGGTCATTTCTCCGGTGACTTTGGGGACCCGGTACCGGCCGCCCATAGGTCCCCTGGACCCCAAACTTGGCACACATGTAGCCCCATGTCTTCTCTTCAAGTGTGAAAAGTTTGGTGTCTGGAAAACTTACGGCCGGGGAGAACCCATTTTTTTAAATCCGGGCACTCCTTCCATAGACTCCCATGTTAAACATCTGTCTAGTCATGGGCACAGTGAAGCATGGGCATAGTGAAGCATGGGCAAAGTGAGGCACAGTGAGGCATGCAGATGGACACCATAGGCTTATACTCGAGTCAATACGTTTTCCCAGTTTTTTGGGTAAAATTAGGTGCCTCAGCTTATATTCGGGTTGGCTTATACTCGAGTATATACAGTACTTGTTCTGCGGCTGCCGCTGCCTCTCTGAGTGTCTCTCTCAGTTTCTCACAACAGCCGATCAGCAGCGCCGAGAGAGAGACTCGTCTAATGTAGTTACGCGGCGCACTGACACGATACCAGAAAAAGGAGGAGGAGGTGGGTGGAGTCTCTTCCCTGCACTCGTTGCTAACGCCTGGGCCGCTTGGCGTCTAGCAACGAGTGACGTCAGTGAGTCATGTTGGGCCGCTCTGTGGGCAGGTGCGATAGCGTGCGGCTCCACAGACGGGTAAGAAAGCGGGCGGCTCCGCTTGCGGCGCGGTTTGTGGGCGGGCGGCGCGGTTCGTGGGCAGACCGTGCTGCTCAGTGTGTTGGCAGCGCAGGTGAGAGTGAGAGAGCAGGCTCAGTGTGGCAGCTGGCCAATCAGCTAGCCGGGAGCGGGGGAGCAGAGAGATGAGATCATCTCTCACCGCCCGTGCCTGCCCTGCATTCCTGCAGTGACTTCCGCCCTCACTGTGCAGGCAGCAGAGAGATTACATAATCTCTCTGCTGCCTGACTCTGGGAGTCTGGGACACAGCAAGAGACAACCAAAACTACACCTTAGCAGGCAAGTTACTGACAATCCGCAAGGTGTGGCAGGTGATGTGGCAAGTGACAATCCGCATCTGGTGGCAGGCAAGTGACAATCAGCAAGGTGTGGCAGGTGAGTGGCAAGTGACAATCCGCAAGGTGTGGCAGGTGATGTGGCAAGTGACAATCCGCAACGTGTGGCAAGTGACACGCTCAGGGCTCCCACCAATTGCAGGCGACGGTGGCAAGTGACACACTCGGGGCTCCCACTGATTCTGCATTGAACTATTTAATTTTATATTACAATGTAATCATAGAAATAATGCGCTTCAATCATCGTGACACCATAACAACCATGGTGCCGGGATGATTGAAGCGCAGACACCAGCCATTTCCCCGATAAATTTCCCACAAAAAAAACATATTTTTTGGCAGTGCCTCTCCAGAGAAAAGACTCTGGATCCGCCCCTGAGCAGGACATGGATCTCTGTGTTTACACACAGAGATCCACGTCCCTGGCTCTGTGACAGCCGAATGCGGGTACCTGGCGGACATCGCAGCCACCAGGCACGCGCATCGGCACCCGCGTGACACAGCGGGCACAGCTCTTCCGCGATGCGCGCGATGCGGAAGTAAACAAGAAGACGTCAAGGGGACGTCCACCCGGCAGTTCAGGTCCGCGCTGCAGCCGTCTTTCGGCTATAGCGCGGATCTGAAGTGGTTAAAGGCTTATATGCAAGTTATTGTCATAAAAAGTGTTTGGGGACCCGGGTCCTGCCCCAGGGGACATGTATCAATGCAAAAAAAGTTTTAAAAACTGAAATTTTTTCGGGAGCATTGATTTTAATAATGCTTAAAGTGAAACAATAAAAGTGAAATATTCCTTTAAATTTCGTACCTAGGGTGTGTGTAGTATGCCTGTAAAGTCGCGCTTGTTTCCCGTGCTTAGAAATGTCCCTGCACAAAGTGTCATTTCTGAAGGAAAAAAAGTCATTTAAAACTCACTCGCGGTTATAATGAATTGTCGGATCCCGGCAATACATAGAAAAGTCATTGATAAAAATAAAAAAAAAAGCGTGGGGGACCCCCTAAATTCAATTACCAGGCCCTTCAGGTCTGGTATGGATATTAAGGGGAACCCTGCCGCAAATTAAAAAAGAAATGTGTGGATGTCCCCCAAATATCCATACCAGGCCCTTCAGGTCTGGTATGGATTTTAAGGGGAACTCCACCCAAATTTTAAAAAAAAATGGCGTGGACTTCCCCCAAAAATCCATACCAGACCCTTATCTGAGCATGCAACCTTGCAGGCCGCAGGAAAAGAGGGGGGGACGAGAGAGCGCCCCCCTCCTGAACCGTACCAGGCCACATGCCCTCAACATGGGGAGGATGTCCCCATGTTAATGGGGACAAGGGCCTCATCCCCACAACCCTTGCCCGGTGGTTGTGGGGGTCTGCGAGCCGGGGGCTTATCGGAATCTGGAAGACCCCTTTAACAAAGGGGACCCCCAGATCCTGCCCCCCAATGTGAATTGGTAAGGGGTACATTGTACCCCTACCATTTCACGAAGAAAGTGTAAAAAAAAAGGAAAAAAACACACAGACACCTTGGAAAAGTCCTTTATTAAAAAAAAAACAAGAAAAAAACATTCCAGCGATGAAATCCAGTGTCCCGCGGCGATCCGATGTCCAGCACTGTCCACACGAAACGTCATTGGCTGAGCCTGAGCGGACCTGATGGGGAACTTCCTCTGCAGTGTATTAAATGAATAGACCCACCCCTTCTAAAGTTCCCCATCTCAGCCAATAACGTAAGTGTACCACTAAGCGGACCAGATGCAAAACGTGAGAAGGGGCGGGTCTATTAATTTATTACACTGCGGAGGCAGTTCCTCATCAGGTCCGCTCAGCCAATGACGTGGGTGGGGTCTGAACTGATGGGGAACTTCCTGCATCAGCAAGATCTCTCCAAAGAAAAAATTTCAAAGCTCTTTTGAAGAAGCACAAAGAAATGGGGAACGGTGAGGACCGTAGATGCAGTGGTCAGCCAAGGAAACTAAATGCAGCAGATGACAGACACATCATACTTACTTCCCTTCGACATCGGAAGATGTCCAGCAGTGCCAGTGTGGGACCCAGGTACACCTTTCTACTATCAGAAGAAGTCTGGCCAGAAGTGGTCTTCATGGAAGAATTGCAGGCAAAAAGTCATACCGCTGATCGCCTTGAAAACAAGGCTAAGTGACTTAACTATGCACAAAAGCATAAGAACTGGGGTGCAGAAAAAACTGCAGCAGGTGCTCTGGGCTGATGAATCAAAATATTGGAACATTGAAATATTTGGCTGTATCAAGGGGCAGATTTTTTGCCAAAGAGCTGGACAGCGATACTAAAATGAGTGTCTGCAGGCAACAGTGAAGCATGGTGCAGGTTCCTTGTAAGTTTGGGGCTGCATTTCTGCAAATGAAGTTGGAGATCTGGTTAGGATCAATGGTGTTCTGCATCAGTACAAACATACAGTCAATATCATTAACCACTTAAGGACCGAGCCGCTTTCTGAGATTTGTTGTTTACAAGTTAAAAACAGATTTTTTGGTAGAAAATTACTTAGAACCCCCAAACATTATAAAAAAGATTCTAACACCCTAGAGAATAAAATGGCGGTTCTTGCAATACTTTCTGTCACACCATAATTGCGCAGCGGTTATACAAGCGCACTTTTTTGGTAAAAAAATAAATTTTTTGAATTACAAAATAAGACAACAGTAAAGTTAGCCCGATTTTTCTTTATATTGTGAAAGATAATCTTACGCCGAGTGAATTGATACCCATCATGTCACGCTTCAAAATTGCGCCCGCTCGTGGAATGGCGACAAACTTTTCCCCTAAAAATCTCCATAGGCGATGTTTAAAAAATTCTACAGGTTGCATGTTTTGAGTTCCAGAGGAGGTCTAGGGCTAGAATTATTTCTCTCGCTCTACCGATTGCGGCGATACCTCCCATGTGTGGTTTGAACACCGTTTTCATATGCGGGCGCTGCTCACCTATGTGCTCGCTTCTGCACACAAGCTCGGCGGGACGGGGCACGTTTAAAAAATGGCCCTTTAAGAGCTATGGCCAAAAGTGACATTTTGACGCCACTTCCGTCCTGTGATGGTATGGAGACAGGTGGGGGCCATCTTCCCCTCACTCGTCTCCATACCAAACAGGAGAAAGGACCCGATCGCCTCCGCCGCTGCCGATTGCTCCAGTAAGCGGCGGAGGGCACGGGAGAGCGACGGGAGGGGGGCTCCTCTCCCGCCACCGATAAAAGTGATCTTGGAGCGAATCCACCGCAGAGACCACTATTATCGGAAACCGGACCGCCCGCTAAAGAAGAGGATACCGGGGTTATGGCAGCTAGATGCTGCCATAACAAAGATATCCTTCTTCAAAGTGCCGATGTATATCGGCATGTGGCGGTCCGGAAGTGGTTAAGAACTATCTTCAGCATAAAGAAGAACAAGGATTTCTGAAAGTTATGCTTTGGCCCCCACAAAATCCTGATTCCAATATCATTGAGGCTGTCTGGGATTACATGAAGAGACAATAGTAATTGAAGCAGCCTGTATCCACAGAAGATCTTTGGTTAATTCTCCAGGATCTTTAGAGTAACCTACCTGCCGAGTTCCTTCAAAAACTTTGTTCCTAGCAAAATTGGTGCTGTTTTGAAAGCAAAGGATGGTGCACCAAATATTGATTTTATTTGGATTTCTCTTCTGTTCATTTACATTTTGTTAATTGATTAATATAAATTTATATTTCTGAAAGCCTTCTTAATTTACAGCATTTTTCACACCTGCCTAAAACATTTACACAGTAGTGTATATTTAATTATTATTGTATAGCTCTTGGTAAGATGGAGTATAAGGAGAAAATATTGCATAACTGTAGACCACGCATATACAGTGCCTTAATACAACACGACTGTTTCTTGAATGCAAGAAACCAAAAATTTAAACCATCAGAACAAAATCCTTTATCCTTTAAATGAAAAGAATGGTAATAAACTAGAAAAACAAACAATACTAAAAAGTAAAAACCAATATAGAACTTTTCAAATGCTCGCAAAAATTAGAACATTGCTAGTAACAATCAAAAAACATAATAAAATATTTACTTACTGTATCAAGAAGTGCAAACATATTTCCATACAGTACTGAGTGCTGTGGGGAAAGGCTAGTCAGGTTCTTGGATTATGATATTAAATTCATCTGCCAGCTTGTTTGTACCATCATTTGAAGCTTTTAGAATTCCCTCCATGTGTTGTGCTTGCAAAATGTTTATAAATATATATCTAATGCATGGGAATAAATATAAATCTTGAATTAATCATGTTGAGAATTTTGGTAGCACAAGATGCATGGTAAGCATGTACAGCTGAATGTAGAAAACAACCTAAAGGCAAAACACAACATCTGGATGAAGTTTAGTCATTTGATTTCTCTGGCTCAAAAGATTTGAATCCAATTAATGCCATTACCTAGTGGTGCATCATAAGAAAACAGCCAAGATTTCTATACAAGACCAGTGCAGTGATGGAAATAACAAAGAAATCTGCAGTTTCTCATCTTGTAGTCTACTACTTACCTATGAAGATTATGACCATTACATTTTAAACTCACAGAATAATTTCATTTAATTGATACATTAAATTATTTTATGATGACATAATTAAATACATAAAATATATGCATATCACATTACAATTAGTTATTTGCCTTATGAAGAACATCAAGCACATCCCAAAAAACAGGTTCCGCTTTGAAAATGTAATGTTTTTTTTATTATTTAACCACTTAACGACCGCTCACTGTATATATACGTCGGCACAATGGCACCGACAGGCACAATCACGTAGAGCATACGTGATTGACTTTGTACAGTTGGGGGGTCCGATCGGACCCCCCTTCTGTACAGTGAGCGGTCGGAATTCGTCTGGGAGCGTTCCCTGATGGGGGGGCGGCCGTTCGATTCCGACCACCCTCCCGCGATCGCTCCCGGCGAATAGAAATGCCCCCTCTGTCTGTGTACTGTTTACACAGATAGAGAAAGCAGGAGGAAGTGATGTCATCTCCTGTGCGGCGCTCACATATACCGAGCGTCGTACAAGAGAAGACACACAGGTCAGTGCACTAACACTACACTAACACCAGCACACATAGGCACATAAATCGCCCCCCCAGGCCCCCCCAGATCACCCCCCAGCCCCCCCAGATCACCCCCCAGTCACAGTGTCACTGATTGCAGTGACCATTTATTTACTGATCACTGCAATCAGTGACATTTGTGACTGTAAAAGTGTCACTACATTTAGTTTTAGGTCCAGTGTAGCCCCCTAACCCCCCCTAATAAAGGTTTAACCCCTTGATCACCCCCCAGATAACCCTTTCACCCCCTAGCACCGCCGTCGCTTGGCGATCATTTTTCTGATCGCTGTCTTGGCGTCGGTGATGCAGATCGGTACCCAGTAATTTTTTTAGGTTCGCCGCAGGTTTTTATAGCGTCGGGTACCCCCATAAATTATCTAATAAAGGTTTAACCCCCTTGATCGCCCCCCAGGTAACCCTTTCACCCCCTATCACCACTGTCACTAAGCGATCGTTTTTCTGATCGATGTCTTAGCGTCGGTGATGCTGATCGGTAGCCAGTATTTTTTTTTTAGGTTCGCCGCAGGTTTTTATAGCGTCGGGTACCCCCAAAAATTATCTAATAAAGGTTTAACCCCCTTGATCGCCCCCCAGGTAACCCTTTCACCCCCTATCACCACTGTCACTAAGCAATTGTTTTTCTGATCGCTGTCTTGGCGTCGGTGATGCAGATCGGTACCCAGTAATTTTTTTAGGTTCGCCGCAGGTTTTTATAGCGTCGGGTACCCCCCATAAATTATCTAATAAAGGTTTAACCCCCTTGATCGCCCCCCAGGTAACCCTTTCACCCCCTATCACCACTGTCGCTAAGCGATCATTTTTCTGATCGATGTCTTAGCGTCGGTGATGCAGATCGGTAGCCAGTAATTTTTTTTAGGTTCGCCGCAGGTTTTTATAGCGTCAGGTACCCCCATATATTATCTAATAAAGGTTTTAACCCCCTAATTGCCCCTAGTTAACCCTTTCACCAGTAATCATCATATAAGTGTTACGGGTGACGCTGGTTAGTTAGTTTGCTTTTTATAGTGTCAGGGCACCCGCCGTATATAACCCAATAAAGGTTTAACCCCCTGATCGCCCGGCGGGTGATATCAATTAGGTTTTAGCGTCAGAGAGGGTCTGCGTCACACCCCAGGCAGCGTCAGGTTAGTGCCAGTAACGCTAACACCCACGCGTGAAGCATACACCTCCCTTAGTGGTATAGTATCTGAACAGATCAATATCTGATCTGATCAGATCTATACTAGCGTCCCCAGCAGTTTAGGGTTCCCAAAAACGCAGTGTTAGCGGGATCAGCCCAGATACCTGCTAGCACCTGCGTTTTGCCCCTCCGTCCAGCACAGGCCACCGAAGTGCAGTATCGATCGATCACTGTCACTTACAAAACACAACACACATAACTGCAGGGTTCGCAGAGACAGGCCTGATCCCTGCGACTCCAGTGCTGTAGGAGGTGATTTCACCACCACAGTTAAAAAAAAAAGAAGCAAATATGCCGAAGCATTGGGGCAGCAGGGGCGGAGGAGCGATTTTGCTCCTAATGCCGCGTACATACGGTCGAAATTCCGACGGAGGCTTGCCCGTGGAAAAGTCCGACCATGTGTGTGCGGCATAACTTTTTTGCGGGAGGATGCCCCCATGCTTCGGCATATATAAATGGTGCATGTATGCCCATCATTAGAAGTGGGTGGATGAAGGGCGGTATTCTAATGGTGGGCATACCCACCGATCAATCTCTTTTTTCGTTCAGCCACCTGGCTGCATGAAAAAAAAAGATTACAATACATGTCCAACAAGGACCAGCAACGTACTGGTATGTTGCTGGACTTTGAATGGTTATACCAGATTGATGCCTGCGGGTTTAGGTATCATCTTGGTATCATTCTTTTCAGCCAGCATCCAGCTTTAATGTAAAAGCAACCCTAGTGGCTAATTAGCCTCTGGACTGCTTTTACAAGCAGTGGGAGGGAATGTCCCCCCCCCCCGGATATAAAAAGCGCCATTGGGAAATTGGGAAAGCATTTTATCACACTGATCTTGGTGTGGTCAGATGCTTTGAGGGCAGAGGAAAGATCTAGGGTCTAGACCCCAGTTTTTTCAAAAAAAGAGTACCTGTCACTACCTATTACTATCATAGGGGATATTTACATTCCCTGAGATAACAATAAAAATGATTAAAAAAAAAAAACATGGAAGGAACAATTTAAAAATAAAATAAAAAAGCAAAATTAATAATAAAAAAAAAAAAAAAAAAAAAAAAAGCACCCCTGTCCTGCCCTGCTCTTGCCCAATGGCGAACGCAAGCGTCGGTCTGGCGTCATATGTAAACAGCAATTGCACCATGCATGTGAGGTATCACCGCGAAGGTCAGATCGAGGGCAGTAATTTTAGCAGTAGACCTCCTCTGTAAATCTAACGGGGTAACCTGTAAAGGCTTTTAAAAATGTATGTAGTTTGTCGCCAATGCGCGTTTGTGCAAAATTTTAAAGCATGTCGTGTTTGGTATCTATGTACTCGGCCTAAGATCATCTTTTTTACTTCATCAAACATTTGGGCAATATAGTGTGTTTTAGTGCATTAAAATAAAAAAAAGTGTATTTTTTCCCCAAAAAATGCGTTTGAAAAATCGCTGCGCAAATACTGTGTAGAAAAAAAAAAATGCAACACCCACCATTTTATTCTGTAGGGCCTTTGCATTAAAAATATATATAATGTTTGGGGGTTCAACATAATTTTCCTGCAAAAAAAAATATGTTTTCATGTAAACAAAAAGTGTCAGAAAGGGCTTTGTCTTCAAGTGGTTAGAAGAGTGGATGTAAGCTTCCTAATGTTGTGTATAAAATGCCAGAACAGTTCAAAACCCCCCCAAATGACCCCATTTTGGAAAGTAGACACCCCAAGCTATATACTGAGAGGCATGTCGAGTCCATGGAATATTTTATATGTTGACACAAGTTGCGGAAAAAAGACAATTTTTTTTTTTTTTTTTGCACAAAGTTGTCACTAAATGATATATTGCTCAAACATGCCATGGGCATATGTGGAATTACACCCCAAAATACATTCTGTTGCTTCTCCTGAGTACGGGGATACCACATGTGTGAGACTTTTTGGGAGCCTAGCCGCGTACGGGACCCCAAAAACCAATCACCGCCTTCAGGCTTTCTAAGGGTGTAAATTTTTGATTTCACTTCTCACTGCCTATCACAGTTTCGGAGGCCATGGAATGCCCAGATGGCACAAAACCCCCCCAAATGACCCCATTTTGGAAAGTAGACACCCCAAGCTATTTGCTGAGAGGTATTGTGAGTATTTTGCAGATCTCACTTTTTGTCACAAAGTTTTGAAAATTGAAAAAAAAAAAAAGAAAAAAAAATTCTTTCTTCATTTTCAAAAACAAATGAGAGCTGTAAAATACTCACCATGCCTCTCAGCAAACAGCTTGGGGTGTCTACTTTCCAAAATGGGGTCATTTGGGGGTGTTTTGTGCTATTTTGGCATTTTATGGCCTTCGAAACTGTGATAGGTAGTGAGGAGTGAAATCAAAAATTTGTGCCTAGAAATCCTGAAGGCGGTGATTGGTTTTCGGGGTCCCGTACGCGGCTAGGCTCCTAAAAAGTCCCACACATGTGGTATCCCCGTACTCAGGAGAAGCAGCAAAATGTATTTTGGGGTGCAATTCCACATATAACCATGGCATGTGTGAGCAATATATCATTTAGTGACAACTTTTTGTAATTTTTTTTTTTGTCATTATTCAATCACTTGGGACAAAAAAAAATATTCAATGGGCTCAACAGGCCTCTCAGCAATTTCCTTGGGGTGTCTACTTTCTAAAATGGGGTAATTTGGGGGGGTTTTGTGCTATTTTGGTATTTTATGGCCTTCAAAACTGTGATAGGTAGTGAGGAGTGAAATCAAAAATTTGCGCCCTTAGAAATCCTGAAGGCGGTGCTTGGTTTCCGGGGTCCCGTACGTGGCTAGGCTCCTAAAAAGTCCCACACATGTGGTATTCCCGTACTCAGGAGAAGCAGCAGAATGTATTTTGGGGTGCAATTCCACATATAACCATGGCATGTGTGAGCAATATATCATTTAGTGACAACTTTTTGTATTTTTTTTTTTTATTTTTTTTTTCTGTCATTATTCAATCACTTGGGACAAAAAAAAAATATTCAATGGGCTCAACATGCCTCTCAGCAATTTCCTTGGGGTGTCTACTTTCCAAAATGTGGTCATTTGGGGGGGTTTTGTACTGCCCTGCCATTTTAGCACCTCAAGAAATGAGATAGGCAGTCATAAATTTAAAGCTGTGTAAATTCCAGAAAATGTACCCTAGTTTGTAAACGCTATAACTTTTGCGCAAACCGATAAATATACACTTATTGAGGTTTTTTAACTAAAGACATGTGGCTGAATACATTTTGGCCTAAATGTATGACTAAAATTGAGTTTATTCGATTTTTCTTATAACAAAAAGTAGAAAATATCATTTTTTTTTCAAAATTTTCGGTCTTTTTCCGTTTATATCGCAAAAAATAAAAATCGCAGAGGCAATCAAATACCATTAAAAGAAAGCTCTATTTGTGGGAAGAAAAGGACGCAAATTTTGTTTGGGTACAACATTGCATGTCCGCACAATTTACAGTTAAAGCAGCGCAGTGCAAAATTCTGAATTCACCTCTGGTCCTCTAGCTACCAAATGGTCCGGGGCTTAAGTGGTTAAAGAACATTTTTATCTGAGGCTCTTATTGCACATATTAAATATAAGGCTAATGCCGCATACACATGATCGGAAAAACAAATGTTCGATGTGAGCTTTTGGTCGGATATTCCGACCGTGTGTAGGCTCCATCGGACATTTGCTGTTGGAATTTCCGACAACAAATGTTTGAGAGCAGGTTCTCAATTTTTCAGACAACAAAAGTTCTTGTCGGAAATTCCGATCGCGTGTAACCATTTCCGATGCACAAAAGTGCTGCGCATGCCCAGAACCAATTAGACGCATGCTCGGAATCATTGTACTTCATTTTTCTTGGCTCAACGTAGTGTTATACGTCTCCGCGTTTTTGGCCATCAGAATTTCCGAGCAACATTTGTGCGATCGTGTGTGTCCAAGACAAGTTTGAGCCAACATCCGTTGGAAAAAAAAAAACCCGGTTTTGTTGTCAGAAGTTCCGATCGTGTGTACGCGGCATAATACATTAAAAAGGATTTCCAGAAAAAAAGAATATGTAACCTCTGAAATATAAAGCTACATGTAGAAGTAGAGTGTGGTCTACCATTCAATGCTCCATTTAAGTAACAGAGCAATTCTTTTTATCCTGTTGTTTACTTCCCTTTCTAGAAAAGTTTGAAAGCTTTATACAATATATACTGTATATACTCGAGTATAAGCCGAGTTTTTCATCAAATTTTTTTGTGCTGAAAATGCCCCCCTCGGCTTAAACTTGAGTCACCTTTTTGCGCCTGATCTTTTGGGACTTGACACACTTGTAGCCCCACTCTTCCTCTACAAGTGTGCAAAGTTTGTTGTCCGGGGGACCTACGGCCTGGGGAGCACCGCTTTTTCAAAGCCGGGCACCCCTTCCATAGACTCCCATGTTAAATGGTAATTTCTCCAGTAACTTTGGGGACCCAGTACCAGCCGGTTGTAGGTCCCCTGGGCCTGAAACTTGGCACACATATAGCCCCATTTCTTCTCTATAAGTGTGCAAAGTTTGTTGTTTGGGCGACCTACGGTCGGGGAGCACCAATTTTTCAAAGCTGGGCACCCTTTCCATAGACTCCCATGTTAAACGTCAGTCTAGTCATGGACACAGTGAGGCATGGGCACAGTGAGGCATGGGCACAGTGAGACATGGGCACAGTGAGACATGGGCACAGTGAGCCATGGGCACAGTGAGGCATGCACATGGACACAGTGAGGCAAAGTGAGGCATGCAGATGGACACCCTAGGCTTATACTCGAGTCAATACGTTTTCCCATTTTTTTGTGGTAAAATTAGGTGCCTCAGCTTATATTCGGGTCGGCTTATACGCGAGTATATACGGCATGTATATATCGTCCATATGGGTAACAGAAAATTAAAGTAGATAAAAACCCAATCACTTAAATCCCATACAAATGTTAACATATTTACATAATTTCTAAAGGTATTTAATTATTTTTAAATCTGCAGCTTTCACTAAAATAATCCCAGGTGATTCTGTCATTAATGTCCCTGTTCATGCACTTCCTTTTATAGCTTGACAACTGTCTATAAATTGTGCTTCTGCTTTCTGTCCCATTTGCCTCCAATGGCAACAACAAATAAGACGTGCTGATAGTGTCCACTGTTGCCACTATCAAGGAGCCAGTCCAAACCATTTCTATGCAGCCACTGGTGGAGCAAGTTCCTGTAGACAGAAAATGGCCGAATAAGGAAATCAGCAGCACTGAAATACAAAGAAAATTAAAAAAAAAGTGTAAACAGTAACAAAAAAATTTAATTGTTTATAATTCACAGTGCTTTGGCAAACTAAATATTGTCCAGTTAGGATTTAGATCTACTTTACATATAAGCAACTAACAAATTACCTAATTGAATATATTACATATACAGCAGAAAAAGAGATCAGTGAGCGCTTAAAAGTTAAAGTCCATGATGATCTGTAAATTTGCTAAGCAGAATGATCTGCAATAATCTGGATCAAATCTAGGAATAATATTTAGATTTATTACCATTACTAATCATAGCAGTCATGACAATTGTCACCAGTTTACAGGTTTCTTTGAAACTTCTCATTACTATTGTTATTAACCATGACCATGTTCATCATGGCCATTATTAATGCAATAGCATGTATAGTATCTAAACAAAATGATCCTAACTAAAAAATTATAACAACTTCTTCTGTCAAATAATTTTATTTTCATTTTTCCAGAAAAATTATTCAGGAACTATTCATTTCATTGTAAGATCATCCGGCTAATACTACTGGTACCTAAAATAGCCTGATTTAGTACTGCAGTGCTATTTTTATGTTTCGACTAGTTTTCAATCTTTCAGTCTATTTTATTATTACCATTATTATTTTTAAGAACGAATTTCATCTAATGATGTTATTTTATTATTTGTAGATACTGTATCTGTAATGTTGTCTCCTGCAGTCTCCCTGGAGACACATGCATACAGACCCGATAAGAGTGGCAAGCTATTATACTATGATGATCTGGTGCATTGTATATAAATATTCTAATGTGCCTTCTAAATTATTTGTAGAATTTGCCATACTTTTCTAATAAAGAAAACTAGTGTCTGAGTAGTGCATCAAAGAAGCTACCACCATTCCACTTGTGATCATCTCCAAAATTTGAAAGCTACAGGGAGTAAAAACATTTCCAGTGGATTGTTTAGTATGGGTATATACATATGCAATATCTTCATGTATCATGTTTCTATACCGTGTGTGGGATATGTATTTTAAATGTGGTTTTACATTTTTATAATTAAAATGTATGTATTTTTTCATGATTTTGTGATATTTTAAAGGCCTGTATTTTACATGTATTGTACATGAGATGGGATGTCCTTATATAAGTTAGGGACTAGTTAGACCATTTCTATTATATTGTAAATAAAACTGAATTTAATATGTAAGCACTTCATAAAATATTATTCATAGTCACAATACAGTTTTTCATCTGTCCTGTAGTCTGAATACTAGTGCTTTCATTTAAGAATAGATTTGTGTACATGCATGTTTGTGACTCATTTTAATTAGTTGTTTTTTAGGTCTTTTATTTATGCTTTATTTGAATAAAAATCTTCAATTGCTAAGGAAAATTAAACAACAAGAAGCAAGGATTTACCTTTTATTTTGATCCAGAATCAACAGTAGAATCCATTAGAGCTTACTAGATCTTACAAAACAATTAATAAATGCATGGAAAACTGTTTAAGATAGGCCACTCAATCAGAGCAAACCTTCAAAGAAACATAATCACAATTTTCCACATTTGCACAGAAGTAAAACTGCAGCTTTTAATTACACTTCTGAAATGTCTTCTTAAAGACTTTCTAGTCAAATAGTTACCTCTTTAACTATGGAATGGCTGAGTGGTGGACTCACGAGGCCTGTTCATTACCTGTCATTAAATGTTTGAAAGTTTGCATAATTGATCCGTCTAATAAGTCATCATTGATTTATAGGGAATGGTGCTGAAGTGTTCCTCTTTAAAAATTCATAACACCAGTATGTGTCTTTACAATCCATTAGCTGTTTACGTACCTAGAGTCCTCAGATTGATTGACCTTGGACTGAGATTCTCCTGGACTAAGCTGATTTTCTTTTCTAGCTCGCCTTAGGTTTAGAGAAGCAATACTTTGGATTTCTCCCTTGACAACTATACTTTGATTTTTTTCCCCTCAATCAAAACGGAAGCTTACTTCAAATGATGAATAAATAAAGCATACTCCATAAACAGCTTTCTACTATTATTTAAGCTTGTGAGCCGAGCACTGTTAGTCTCCTTTCTCTGCCATCAGATTCAAGTGTGTAAATGTTCTAAAAGGTTTTGAATGTTTTATGATGATTTCAGGGAATGATGGAGTAATAGCTGAAGAGTGAAGCTATTAGTTTTAATATTTATATTGAGTGCTCTGAAACATTAATGTGACAGGATGTAGGATCAGAGCAGCGGGACATATTCACTTCACAACTTGTACCACGTGTTAAAAATATTTATTTTGTAAAAAAACAATCTTCTTTCTTTTTACAAGTTTTTGTGAACTTTGAAACTTTATCACTGTGAATTTATACAGTTCATTGTTAGTTATTTGATGGCAAAGTGAAAGCATTTTTGCTGCTTCTTCTAGCAGAGAGTATTTGAAAACACAAAAATGTCCATTGCTAACATACAGTATATACAGTCTATTAGAGGGAGAGATTGAAACTCTAACAACTATGCAGAAACCTAAATCATAGGTAGAAGCAAATAAAAGACCTATTAATATAATTTTACAAACTTGCAAGCAAAATCTTGAGTCTTCTTTTCAGAAATGTAGATATTTGCTTCACAACGTTAGAATGGGATTTAAACAATATTTTTCTGCACACAAGAGGCTTATTTGTAGATGTTTAAGTGATTTACAGTACACTCTATTGCCCAGCACTCCCACCTTCTAAGTTAAAGTTCTTAAAATTGTATTTAAACTCCTCCCACCCAGCCACTGTACATAAACGGCCAGGTGGGCCTTTCATCATTCTAAGTGGTCGTTCAGGAATGTCCCTCAGACCTGAAGCCATGCTGTGGAATGATCCTGTGATGGCTGTGATTGCAGGACACAGCCAAGATGGAAGCGGGATATGGGCGCTGTGATTGGCCCACCCAATCACGTGGCGGCGGTGTGCAATCACAGCCTTCACTGTGTAAACAGAAACACGTGTCTCTGTGACAGTTCTCCCTGCTGAGCTCAGTGAGAGCTCAGTGCAGGAAGGGGGGGCAGGGGAATCTGCAAGATCTCTGACAGCTCTTTTTGTAAGGATGATTTTACACACAGAGATGTCACAGATTCCCCCACACACAGTACACCAAGCACCACTGTCCCTGTCCTTATACACATCTGTCACAGTGCCCCCATTAACATCTGTTCGAGTGCAGAAAACATCTGTCTGTCCCCATAACATCTGTACCAGTGCACAAAACATCACCAGTGTCCCATCACATCTGTACCTGTGCACAAAACATTTGCAATTGTGCAATAGTGTACCATTGTGAAAATTAACATCAGTCAGTGTCCGCCGGTGGCCAATCAACATCTGTCAGTGTAGCACTAATAAATAAATAAACATTTAAAGCGCGCCAGTCCTTCTGTGCTAGTGTACAAAGGCGAACGCACGCGTTGGTCCTGTACGCATACATAAGCAGTGATCGCACCACACATGTAAGGTATCACCGTGAACGTCAGAGTGAGAGTAATAATTCTAGCACCAGACCTCCTGTGTAACTCGAAACTGGTAACCAACAAAGGCTTATAAAGCGTTGCCTATGGAGATTTTCAAATACCAAAGTTTGACACCATTTCACAAGCGTGTGAAATTTTAAAGCATGATATGTTTGCTATCTATTTACCCGACACAACACCATATTTAATATTTTACCAAAAATGTGGGTATTCTATTGTCTCTGCATTGAAATTAATTGACCACTGACAGAACGGAAAAGATTTTCCCCCTTTTTTCACACAAATAGAGCTTTCTTTCGGTGGTATCTGCGTTTTTTTTTTGCGCTACAAGCAAAAAAAGAGCGCCGATTTTGAAAAAAAAACAAACAATATTTTTAACTTTTTGCTATAATAAATATCCCCCCCAAATTTAAAAAAAAAAATGATTTCTTCATCAGTTTAGGCCAATATGTATTCTTCTACATATTTTTGGTAAAAAAAATCACAATAAGCGTATATTGATTGGTTTGCGTCTACAAAATAGGGGATATATTTATGGCATTTTTTTTTTACTAATTATGGCGGTGATCTGCGATTTTTAGCGGGACTGCGATATTGTGGCGGACAGATTGGACACTTTTGACAGTTTTTTTGGGACCGTTGACATTTATACAGCGATCAGAGCTAAAAATAGCCACTGATTACTGTATAAATGTCACTGGCAGGGAAGGAGTTAACACTAGGGGGCGATCAAGGGGTTAAGTGTAGTCCCTGTTTCTAACTGTATGGGGGCTGGGCTGACTAGAGGAGAAGAGGGATCGCTGTTCCTGATCACTAGGTACAGCAGATCTCTCTCTAACTCCCCTGTCAGAATGTCTGTTAACATTGACAGATCCCCGTTGTGGCTCTCGTTCCCGTGATCACGGGTGGCCGGCGGACAGTGCGCGCGTGCGCGCCTGCTATGGATCCTTAAAGAAGGCGACGTACACCTACGGTGATTTGTGGGAACGTGTGCACCTGCCACCATATAATGACGGCAGCTGGTCGGCAAATGGTAAGGACGTATTTATGCAATAGTGCGTAAAACTGCATTTTGCATTCGCAAAACTGCTGCGCAAATACCGTGTGTCATAAAACCCACCATTTTTTTCTCTAGGGCCTCTGCTACAAAAATATATAATGTTTAGGGGTTCATGCAGGTCAATACAGATTTTTACTTGTAAACAAAAAGTGTCAGACGAAGGCCTGGTCTTTAAGTGGATAATGCCTGAAGGTGCTACTTGGATGTTGCGCTTCTCTTTGTGGCCAGGCTGTGAAAAAGTGTCACACAGGTGGTATCGCCATACTCAGGAAGAGTAGAAGAATGTGTTTTGGGGTGTAGTTGCAAGTATGTCTATGCCATGTGTGAGAAATAACTTGTTAATATGACATTTTTGTGATTTTTTTTTTATAATTTCTTAATTTTCCAAAGAATTGCTGGAAAAAATTACAACTTCAAAAAACTTGTCATGCCTCCTAGTTAATACATTGGACTGTCTACTTTCCAAGAAGGGGTAATTTAGGGGAATATTTGTACTGTCTTGACATGTTAGGGCCTCAAAAAATGAGATAGGCCGTCAGTACATCGGTGTGATAAATTTTCAATGATTGGTACCATAGCTTGTGGACTCTATAACTTTCAAACAGATCAAATAATATACACTTATTGGGGTTATTTTTACCAAAGAAATGTAGCAGTATAAATTTTGGTAAAAATTTATGAAGAGAAATTACTTATTTGCAAAATGTTATAACAGGAACTCCCTTTTATTTCAAAATATTTGGTCTTTTTTCATTTATAGCACAAAAAAATTAAAACCCCAGTGGTGATTAAATACCACCAAAAGAAAGCTCTAGTGTGTGAAAAATTAATAACATTTTTATTTGGGTACAGTTTTGCATGACTGAGTAATTCTCATTCAAAGTGTGAGAGCGCTGAAAGGTGAAAATTGGCCTGGATAGGAAGGGGGTAAAAGTGGCAAGTTGTATCAACAGAACTTATCTCTGTGTAAAAGTGGAAGTAAAGACTAACTATAAATGTTGTTAAAGATGTCGCACCCGGGGGCATGGCCAGCCGGCGGAGTGAATGGACACTCGCTGATTAAGCTCCTCTCCGCCACGGGTCATCAGGGACGAGCAAAGCGACCAGAAGCCGATTTCCACACACCGACCGACCCTTACAGAGCTGGGGCCCCCGGGGATGTCATCCAGAAAGAGGAAGGACAGGAAGCAGCCCGGGAAAATGACGGATTACTTTACCCAGCACTGCTATAGTGACCAAAATGGAGTAAAGGGAGAGCACACACGTGGCTCTCACTCTCAGCGCAGCGCGGCTCCTGGACACAGCTCAGGCCGTAACAACAACAAGATGGGGAAGGGGAGCTACTCACCACTGCTATCTGCATCATCCAGCCCAGCAAAAAGCAGGCAAAAGATGAACAGCATCCCGGAGGAAGTCCTGGAGGTAAGCCTGGATTCATCTCTGGATGATACCAGGGAGCTGCAAGACTCCATATCTGATTTCCCCACTGCTAATATGCCAGTAATGGATGCTACTCTAAAGGACATGTAAGTCTCATTGAGGCCCACTCTGCACGCTGACATATTAGCACTGACACAATAATTCAAGTCTGAAACCTTCACTGTAAACAAGAGAGTCTCACATGCAAATATTGGGGATTTTGCTGCAACCTTTAATGAGCTAGTGGATGCCCATAATGATAGAGAAGATGAGATAATGAAACTCAAAATGGCGGATTTAGAAGACAGGTCCAGGAGGAATAATATTAAGATTAGAGGGTTCTCCGAGTCATTTAGGCCCCCTGACCTGAAAGAATACTTCACAACCATCATGAAAACAGTGCTTCCTGACGCACCTCTGGAAGATCTCATTGTAGATCGTATTCACAGGCTCCCAAAACCCAAGCACATCGCCTCGCATTTACCGAGGGATACTATTGTTAGAATACACTTCTACCATGCTAAGGACCAATTCATGGCGGCCGTTAGACACCGAGACTCCTTACCCGCTAACCTGCAAGACCTTTATTTCTCTGCTGATCTGTCAGCCTTCACCATGCAACAGCGCAGGCAATTGTCTACTATCACGAAACCCCTGAACAACCATAATATCACGTACCGCTAGTTGTACCCAGCAAAGTTTCTGGTAACGAAAGAAGGCACTAATCACTTGATCACTACTGTTAAGGAAGGCCTCCACCTCATGCGGGATTGGCAAATTATTGCGCCAGGTGCTGCTGACGAGGGTGACGCAACTCGCCAATATCATCCCATGCCAACTCAGACAATGAAACAGGCTGATCAACTTACATTAGTTCTACATACTTGACTCTTTCCTGATGGCCCAGGGGATTGCTGCATTGTTCTTCAGATAAATCCCTTAAGTTGAGCAGTTATCTTACCGCACAGATTCTACCCAGAATTGCAAATTGTTATATTGCTGTTTTTCACTCACTTTCAATTGCTTGTTCCATCTAAAGGTTTATCCAACAGACCTTGCCATCCATACACACGGATTTGATCGGACACATCTCGTCGACCAACGATACCTGGATACTAGGACAACTCTTACAGCCAGTTCAATGAAAGGTAACTCTGCAGCTCATCTACACACCCTAGATATTACTACAGACTAACCTGCTCACCGGGTTAAAATGCCACTCAAAATCACATCCTTTAACGTCAAACGACTGAACAGTCCACATAAGAGGCAGATAGCATGGAAAGAGGCACACAGACTCCAAAGCGATGTCATCTGTTTTCAAGAGACACATTTTGTATCCCACAGACCCTTCCAACACCGCAAATTTCCCCATGTCTTCTAAGCTAATGGCCCATCCAAGAAAAGGGGAGTGACTATAGCTATTAAGGACTTGGTCCAATTCAAAAGTTTAGATGTACATCTGGACGACTCAGGCAGATACATAGTCCTGGGTTGTGAACTCGATAGTGCCAAAAATACATTGGTTAATGTTTTCCTCCCCAATACAAAGCAACTAGCATTCCTGAAAAGGATTTGGAAGAAAGTCACCACAATGTGACAAGGAAATTTAATTATGTCATGGACTTAGATCTGTCTAGTGGCGCTAGACCTCTACGACGTAGCGTGACTCTGGACCATTTCATTTCTTCTTCAGGACTATACGATGTGTGGAGGTGCCAGCATTCTTCAGAAAAGGACTTTACGTTTTTGTTCCAATGTACACCACACTTACTCCCATATAGACTTGTTTCTAGTGGACACATTTCTTTTGCAACAGGTTGTTAAGTCATACATTCATTGTATAACATGGTCGGACCATGCACTGATTTCCATTGGTGTGGGGGATCATCGTGCTGAAACCAGGGGAAACAGGTGGCATAACGACATTTATACATTATCACAGCCTAAAAACGCGGACCAAATTGGTGCAGCGCTTAAAGAATTTTTTGCCATTAATGCCCCTTCGGTCAATGACCCCTTTATGCTGTGGAACCTGCACAAGGTTTATATTAGAGGTTTGCTTATACAGATGAGTGCAAAAATAAAGAAACAAAGGACAGAGTGACTTAACGACATGCTAGCCAAGATCAGCCACTTAGAACACCTTAATAAACAAGGCACATCAAAAGATATTAGAGACTTCTTGTTCACGATTAGACAGGAACTACAAACCCATCTGGTAGCCCAACATGACTACCAGATGCGTTCCCTAAAAGCTCAATCATACAGATGCGGGAACAAGGCGGGGAAAGAATTAGCTAATCAACTGAAAGAAAAATTAACCAGACAAAAATCTCCTACATGATAAACCCCAAAACTAATCGAAAAGTTACCAATCCCAAAGAAATCGCAGACGTTTTTAGTGACTACAATGAAGCGCTCTACAATCTTAAAGATGACCCTGATACATGTTAACCCACTGACGACATAATAACAGATTTCCTGGCATCGGTAAACCTCCCTTCCCTACCCCAAACTGACCTGGAACGACTGAACCAACCCTTTACGATACAAGAAATAGAATCAATAATTAAAAGCCTTTCCCACAGCAAATCACAAGGGACCTGATGGATACTCATCCGAGTATTACCAACTATTCAATTCCATTTTAACACCACACTTACACAGAGTACTCAAAGCTGCAATGGCCGCTGCTAGATTCCCCCCGGAAATGTTGACAGCCACAATAATCACCCTACCCAAGCCAGGTAAAGAGCCTAATTCACCTCAAAACTTTAGGCCAATCTCTCTACTGAACATAGACGTGAAGTTATACGCATACTGAAAGCACACAGACTGACAAACCTGCTACCCAAACTGATAAAATATGACCAGGTAGGCTTTGTGTTGGGCCGCCAAACTACTGACGCCACCAGAAGAATGTTAAATCTCATTCACCTGGTTGAAAAAAGAGGGGAGCCTTCTCTGCTTCTCACAGTGGAGGCAGAGAAGGCTTTCGACAGAGTACACTGTGGATATCTGAACAAAGTCTTGGAGAAATTTGGTTTGTCCGACCCAATACACAGCGCAATCTCAGCATTATACTCCTTTCCTTCAGCATTTGTTTTTACAGAAGGTATGTTCTCAAAAAAATTCCAAATCACAATTTTTTTTTTCATCCTGTCACCAGTGGAGTACAGCATCATCATATAACTGGTGTGGCGGTGATCAGGGACACTGACTGGTGACAATATGAAAAAAAATTAAATATTATAATTTATTTTTTATTACATGTTTTTCACAGCTAGCAACACAATTGATCAGTCATTGGCTGTGTCTCGTGGACACGGCCAGTGATAGATCGCGCCACTGCAGGGCCGCACGAACGTTGCTTCCTAACACTCAGGATAAGAAATAAGAAAGCCACTGCCCGGCCATTAATCTGCTATTGGCCAGGTGGGAACTGGTTAAAAATATATGCATTAACTTACATAAAATCCATTATATACCAACAAATTCAACAAATCAATTATTACACTGTCCTTCTAATTCTAATGGTTTGTGGACAGCTTAACTTTTTGTATTTATTTTAAAGCTTTTATATTTTTACTATTATATATAATATGTACTTTACATATTAGTGTAGCGGGGGTTAACATTTAGGGGGAGTATCTGGGTGGTAGTATGACCCAGATACGCTAATTGTTATGAATCTATGGCCAATTTGATTTGTGGAGAATATAATGGTGCTCAGTTCCCTGCGGCCCCTGGGTGGCGCTGTCGCCTTGGGCTGGGGTTGAACCATCATTGTAGGGCCGTGCCCTTTGTGTCCTCTCGTGGCAGTAGTACAGCGGGGCGGGGAACCTGCTGTGCCTGCTGGGGGAGGGTATAAAGGGGGCGGACATCTTGCGCACGAGGTTGAAGCCCCAGGCACCTTCAGCCTGGGGGCTGCTGTTCTGTCATCCGCGCCCAGGTGCCCTAGGCCTGGGTGCGAAGGAGTTCAAGTTCCATCCTAGGCACCTTAGGCCTGGGGTGAGGTACTAGCAAAGACCCGGGGCCCAGTACCTTCGACTGGGTCCCGCATGGGAGAAGATGCCTAGGGGGCCTACCGAGTGAGGGGACCCGAAGCTCGGACGAGGAGAACCAGGGAGGTGACCTGGCCTGAAGATCCAGCGCAGCATTGGCTGGTGACAGTGCAGGCCTCTGGGGACCGTCCGGGATGGATCATCTCCCTAACAGGGGTCGTCATTGGAAGGTAGTTCATGTTCTATGGTCTTTGCAGAGACCCAGCTACATCAGGTCGGTGGCAGAGGCCTATTCTAAGGTCTGTGGCAGAGACCAACCTCACGGTCGGTGGCAGCGACCGTGCGCCAAAAGTTATTGTGAGTTCCTAGCAACTTATCTGATCCGAAAGGATTGTGCCTGAACCCTCACCCCACCAAGTTGTGTTTGTATCAACCTGTCTGCTTGCAAAGAGGCATATTTATCTCTGCGGAAATAAATATAGATGTTGTACTGTCACCTGGTGTGGGCTTACTTTTCTAGGAGCAAAGTGTTCTACATTCACTTATCTACTGGTCATTTTTGAAGTGGAATCTCTGGACAGGGACACAGACCCGAAGGTAAAGATCATAGCTCAAACCTCTACACGCCTAAGAGGGGCGAGCTGGTGGCAGCATCTCACTCCTCCCCCCTTGGTTCCCCTAGACGAGTAAACCAGCCGAAAAGAAGAAGGGAGAGAGCGGGTGAGACCGCTACATTAGCATTTAGGACATGCCAAGATATTTTTTTATAGCTGTGAGGGTTTATTTAAAGTGACAGCACAGTAGTAGCTGTCTAAGGATCATTGACTATTCTGACTCGTTCACATGATTGCATAAATCTCAGCTTGAGCTATTTAGCTCTGCATATAAAAGGTTTCTTTATAAAAGATGGTAAGGAAGCAGCAAAATTACCTAAAGCTCCAAATATTAATATGCAATATTGCATGTTTACCTAACTAGAAAAACATTTAGAAATGCTTAAAGTCCCAACTATAAGAAACAAAAAATAGACATAACCCCTACACATTCCCTTCTGTACCAAGGCTTGCATACTTTACAACCAATCCTTACAGGGAGAAGTTAAAGTGTATCTAAAGCTAAAGCTTTTTTTTCAAATTTGAATAGAGCAGACAATGTTTAAACCCCTCAGATTTTCATTTGCACTTTTTGTCCTGTTGGCAAAACTTAGCTTAATTTCATGACCTTCATATACATCAGGAAGCGACAAGAAATCTCTCTAAAGTGAAAGGAAATCCCCTGAGACAGTTATATCCAGTTATATCCAGAACAGATGTCTCTATTGGAAAATTCCCCTTCACATCCTTTTCTGCTGACAACAGTAAAATCTTAGATTTCCCAGTTCCTAGTTTGTGTTTTGAGAATGGACACCTGGGCAAATAAAAAAAAGGTGTCTCTCTCCAGCAAGGACACAGACAGCTAAAACCTGTTCTAATCCATCCCAACTATATCTAAACATTTTGAAAAAAGTTTTGGTTTAGAATATGCTCATGTTCATCAAACTCTAAGTGAAGTTTGCACACACTGACATTTTGCATGTAAAATACATACAACAAATTATTGATGTCATATGGATATTAAAGGGATGGTCTTTATTTTTAGTTTGATAGAGCTACCTTTACATGTGATATCAGGCCAATTGATAGACTGTTAAGACAGATAATCACACTAAACAAGGCAGGCATACTGGGAAAAAAAACCTTGATCAAAAAGCTTGCACCATTTTAAAGTTTAAATAGGCAAGACCAATGTGCAAGAAGGTGAAAAAAACTTTAATTCAAATGTATTTAATATGCACAATTTAATCTTGACCACAAGATTAAATTGTGCATATGCATAATAAGCTGGTAGTTAAATAGGCAGATAAACAACAATTACAGTCAGACTTTAGTTTAAAAAAATGCCATGAAAATATCGAGAAATTCCAGTAATAGGAATAAAAGAAGAATCCAATAAAACAACTAAAAAATACTTACCATCATATTGCCAATGTACATTTTTTAGCCTCCTCTAATCTCCCCAGCAGGCTCCATGGGGAATGTTACATGGCAGAATGTACTACTAGACCATATATTCTTTACATGTTGTTGTATTATAACACATTTCACAAGGACACCAGAGAAAACATTTCAGCAGGAAGCGGATGGTGCAATCAATACATGAAAAATTGAATATTCTACAACATAATCTCCAAAAAACATTTCTTAAAGTCAAATCACTTATTAAGTGAAGAAAACACAAATTGTTTACAATTCAGTCTTTCACATGCTGGGAGTAATCGCACAAGGGGGACTTGGAAAGAAAAAGCTAGTGTATTTCATCTCTTATTAAGCAGTTAGGTTTTAGGGCTTTTACACCAAATTACATTACAAGGAAAAGTAAATGAAGGAAATATATAATATGGGCTGTGTGTTGTGGTATTCAGAGCCAGTGCTGCTTTCATAAATATGTATGACTGTCTATCTGCAGGTTAACCAAGGTATGGTAAATTACTTTGCAGTGTATCATTCTGGGGTTATATTCTCAACTCTCATGAGAACAGCTTTGTTACAGGTTTGGAGCACTAATAAAAAACAGCAGTGTGACTTGAACAGATGTTTTCCTTGGGCCTGCCTTGTTAATAGTCTTTTTAGCTTCTCCTAAGGACTTAAATCAGGTCTCATTCAGTCTGAATATTTGAAATGATGTTAACACCATCCACAATAAGCACTAACAAGGTACATTAGAAATGCTCAGGGTATTGAACAAGCTTTCTCGATGATTATACAAGACATTTCTACCAAGTTAGGGATGGCTGAAATGCTCCATAGCGATGGTTGCACTTGGCAAGGGAGAAAGGCAGCAGAGTATATACAGCACAAGATAGAAATTGAGGCATTTATAGGTGATAAATGAATGAAGCATATTTTACAAAAGTAAAGGTTGTGAAATAACATGTGAATGATAGGAGTATGTTCATAAACTGTGAAAAACAACCTCATTCTTGTACTTCATTGTGGGTCGCTTGGCATAATTTTCAACACTATGGTGGGAATGCTTCTTACCATTGCAAAACATAGTAATGATAACCTTAATGAGATATCATGACAAAATGTGGGTTTAAGCTAGAGCAAGAGTTCCAGCAACCAAGATTAAAAGAAGAGAAAATGTGGCTCTACTGTAATCCATACTAACTCATATTCCAATGTGTCTGGCTGCTTCTAAAATGCCTGTCTGTTTGTTTTGGTTTTGGGCTATAAATACACAGTACACTTTAAAACAATTCAGGACAACTCTGAAATGTTGTTCTGCATATGTAAATTGATGCAAAATAACTAACTACCCTGCTCTCCCCTTCTCTTCTTCTCCTGTCAGCGGGGGATCTCGGCCCCCCTTCTGCAGGGCTTGGTGCAAGGAAGACAGCTCAGGCAAGTCATGGAAGCATCGAGCAATGCTATAGGAAGGTGAGACATACACCTTTTGGATTGTATATTGCTGTAGTGGCAAGGATTCTGGCAGTTTACAAGCATTTTTGCTATTATTCACACTTGGCACATTGCATGGCAAGCCCTACCCCGAAAATAAGCCCTACTGTGTTTTTGGTGGCCAAAATTAATATAAGACCCGGGCTTATTTTCAGGGAAACACGGTACTATTGTGAAGGAGAGCATTCATTTTTTTCTCTTACTATCTGCTGTCCTGAGTTTTATTTTGAATGCAACCTTTGTGGTATATACTTTGACAGCAGACAGCGTGGGCAAGCTACTGTTTTTAACTTCTTAGTGCTCATTAGCATTGTTTAGCATTCAGCTTGCATACACAGCCCCCAATGCAGAAAATTAAGAAAAAGTGAATAGAAAAACGATATAAACATAAGTATGCAAGTAGGCCAAGCTGTTCATTAAAAGGGCTCCTTTTACTTTTGGCAATTAGTGAGCAATCATCTTACTCTTTATTTTCTAGACATAAAAATAGTATTTAATTACTGTTTTAAATATTTTGAGTAATTTAGGTGATACAATTTTATTTTCATTGAGCGTGTCCATTAGTGTAGTCACCAGGGAAACTACAGTCCAGCCAGAGTTATGATTCTGGAACTATATTAATATTTTAATACTGTTTACACTCCAAAAGCAACACATACAAAACTCAACATATTTAATAGGCCGAGCCAAGGTTCCTGAGAAGGCACAGTATAAGAATAAATGGATTTGCTTTATCAGACAATTCAGTCTGATATAGGAACTGGTAAGAGGGCCTTTTGGAACTCTCATAAGTACATGTTTACATATTTGAATATGCAACCACCTAAACACCCATCCTAGTTTATGCAGTCATACTAGCCTGCAAAAAATAGGTATAAAAGGTACTCAAAGCATATAATAGTACAAATGCAGATAATTATAGCATGTTGATACCCATAAAGGAATATGACACCCCCACTTTTTTATCATATCAACAAGAATGAAAAGTGGACAGACATTTCATAATGGCATATGAAAATGGACTAGGACCCCTTTACCAACTTCTTCCAAGCTTTGTATATTGTCTTAGAGAACTTTTTAAATATTTTGTCAATACACTAAAACATTGTTTGTGGTAAAATCCTATATTTTAATTTCAAGTATATGGATATTTTCACTTTTTACTACCTTTTTGTGAGAGGAATTAGCTTTAAAGTTTGTTGTGTATGCTATGCCTGGTCAACAGCTATCACACTAAGCTGAACATACCCATTCAAACCTTTTGTGATTCTGTAGTTACAGACATACCTTCATTTATAGTCGTAACTAGCTCCAAAACACATACATAATATTACAGAGAAAAAAGTGGAACTCTAAATTTGCCCCTGTTCCACATGACATTTTACAAACATTTTCAAAAAGGTCTAAAGTTGCAAAAACTACAAACTATCTATGTGTCAGCTACCACACCGCAAGATCAAAATGCCAAGAAAAAATAAAAACAAAATGATTGCCAAAATCGATAATGGACAAAAAATGTTTGTCTTAATGGATAGGTCTTTATCCCTATTCATTTGAGCTACATCTGAATATCATAAGCCACCTTGCAAGAATAATTTTTTACTTTTTGCTATAATAAATATCCCCCAAAAATATATATAAAAAAAAATCTTTCTCAGTTTAGGCCGATTGCAATAAGTGTATATTAATTGGTTTGTGCAAAAGTTATAGCGTCTCCAAAATAGGGGATTGATTTATGGCATTTTTATTATTATTATTGTTTTTTATTAGTAATGACGGTGATCTGTGATTTTTATCAGGACTACGGCATTGTGGCAGACAGATCGGACACTTTTGACACTATTTTGGGACCAATGACATTTATACAGCGATTAGAGCTAAAAATATGCCACTGATTACTGTGTAAATGTCACTGGCAGGGAATGGGTTAAACACTAGGGGGGCAATAAAGGGGTTAAATGTGTTCTAACTGTAGGGGGGGTGGGCTACCTAGGACATGACAGAGATCACTGCTCCTGATGACAGGGAGCAGTAGATCCCTGTCATGTCACTAGGCAGAACAGGGAAATGTCTTTTTTACATAGTTCTGCCTCTCCTCATCGTGATTGTGGCCCACCGGCAGACATCGAGTCCCCGGGACACACGGGCACGCGCGCACAACAGACGCCGTGCACGCACCCGCTAGCCCGGGATTACGAAGGGACGTCACACTTTTTTGCGCACCTGTGCCATTCTGCCGATGCACA
Source organism: Rana muscosa (assembly GCA_029206835.1). NCBI lineage: Eukaryota > Metazoa > Chordata > Amphibia > Anura > Ranidae > Rana > Rana muscosa. Next base: position 138,265,784 of record CM055120.1, on the reverse strand, counting down.
TTGGCGTGCAGTGGTTGGGAAGCGGTTAATGTGTATTTTTCCCCCAAAAAAATTGTGTTAGAAAGACCGCTGCACAAATACAATGTAACATAAAATACTGCAACAATCATTATTTTATTCTCTAGGGTCTCTGCTAAAAAATGTTTAATGTTTGGAGGTTCTAAGTAAGTTTCTAGAAAAAAATACTGATTGAAACTTGTAAACAAAAAGTTCCAGGAAATGCCTGGTCAGCAAGTGGTTAACATTGAGCAGTTTTTGTCAAACAAGTGATAGTAATTGTTAAATCAGAGAAACTTTATTAGGGTTTTAAGGTTGAGGTTGAGGTTTTGAGATTGAGGCCAGTTCAGGACTGGCCATTAGAAATGAGGTTCAGGTTTGTGTTGAACATGAGATTGTGTACAAATGCAGTCCTTCACCGCTATAGCAGCCACCTAACAATTCACTTCCTGGCCTAAGGAAGTGGCTTTGTGAGTGAGGAAGTGGATGAGGGTTTTCTTGTGTGCCACCCACTTATTCTAAAAGGCAGGGTTCCCAGCAGATATGTGTCAATGTTAGATATGGAGAGCTGACATAATGTCAGGGACTTTTGATTCAAGACACATGAAGCATCTTCTTACCAATAAAAAAGGCAGCAGGAATGGTGAGACTCCATGAGGCAAGGGTTAGCAACAAGATCCCTCGGGTGTTCTTCTTGGAGCATACAATGTGTAGTGTGATTTACTAGGCATTGGAGAAACAGCAGCAAGAAGAAAATGAGGGCTTTCTGCTGTCTCAGACCCAGCAGGATTGTTGCCTACTTTCCTGTAAAGCAAAAGCACTAGGAGGAAGAAGATGATTATGAGGAGAAATGTTGGGATGCTGACGTTAGGGAAAAGGGGGAAATTAGGAAGGCTTCAAGAGTAATGTTTTAACCCTTCTAAACCCTACAATTTGTACTTGGGTGGGGTGAGGTCATTGAGCACACTCATGATCCTCTACTGCAGAAATGTTGCTGAAATGCCTGTATAAGAACCCCAGAATTATAACCATAAAGGAGAGGGACCATTATTGGGTGGCTATCTATTTGGATCCCCTAATCAAGCGGTAAATGGCAGATTTCATGCTACCATCCCAAAAGGAGTACAAAAACACCACTTAAACTAGGTTCTGCAGGACATGTTTCATGAGAGTGCAGGATTCTCTCCCATGCACAATGTGTCTCTGATCCTCAGATCATTGAAGAGAAGAGCAGTGGTGGTAGTGGCGACAGCTGCCTCAGTAACATGTTTAAATATTTTTTTTACTACAGTGGACAAGCCCTGCTCCAGGCAGTGTCTCAACAATATGATTACAGATTACTCAGGCTTCATGGCTGATGCAGACTGTCAGGACCCAGGTCTGAACCTACAACCTCTGCTGTGCCTGGCGGAGTCTGGCGGAGTCTCTTCTCTTGTTACCACTTGTCTCTCACTTGTTACCAACCTTTGGCTTGTTAATGACTACACTTTTGCTTGATCCCTACCTATATCTGCTACTGGACCCCAGCATGCTCATCTCCTGGTGGAGCAAACCTGAGGACTGCAACCTGGTACTAATACGCAGCAAAACCCATGTCCACTATCAGGAGCTCTGGTGAACACTGTTTACTGCTTAGACTCCGCATTTTGGGTGAACCTGTTTCATTTGCCAGAATGACCTGCTTCTGTACTTATCCACCTGTTCAGTAAAATGCCTTTCTACTGCTATAGCCACTAGTTTCCAAGCCTGACTCCTGACCGTGACACAGACACTCTTCAAAGTGAAGACCACATGGACAATAAGATGTCCAGGCTGGACAACTATCAGAAGCTTGTACAATGTGTACTGGAGCTTCTGGCTTGCCCTGCAGCCAGTGTGCTGACTGAGAAAGCCTTCAGCTCAGCAGGCAGCATTGTTACACAGAGACAAATTGTCTCTTGCGTTATGTCATCTCTCCCTCTTTTACTGCAGCCTAAGGAAGCTGCTTACATACAGCCCAGCCACTGTACAATATGTGTGAATATTGTCTAGAAAATAATGCACTCTAATGTTTATTTCAAGCTACAACTGGCCTTATCCCTCCCTTCTACATTGCAGCCTTAAAAAAACTGCTTACATAATGTCCAGTCATTGTAGGATATGTGTGTCTATAGTCTCTAAATAATACAGTCTAATGTTTATTTGAAGATAACACCTGCCTCACCTTTTCATCCTACATCGTGGCCTAATCAAGCTGCTTACATACTGTCCAGCCACCATTAAATTTGTGGATATTGTCTCTAGGATAATACATTATAATGTTTCTTTGAATATAAAACCTGCCTTGCATCTCCCACTTGCATTACAGGCCCAATTAAGCTGCTTATATACTGCCCAGCCACCGAACAACATTTGATTGTCTCTCAGATATTATTCTCTAATGTTTATTGTTGCTGTATTTAAGTCAATAAATAATGTAAAAGGTAAAATAAGTTTGACAAATCTCACAAATCAAACTGGGGCACATTTGTTCAACCATTATTACCATATTATTATGTATAGCAATGCAGTGCAAGGATTATCAATGTGAACAATTTATGTCACTGTCACGTACCTGACGGTGACGAGCCCGGTTAGCAGAGGGAGGCCTCCCTTACGGCTCCCACCGGCGGCCCCTGGTGATATAACAGGAAGCACGGAGGTGGAAGGGGTACGAGTGCCTGGCAGGATCAAGAATTACCGCAGGTGATCAGGAACCAGCAGGTGAGGAGGCAGGAACCAGGAACTACAGCAGGTGAGTGGACAGGAACCAGGAACTACAGCAGGTGAGTAGACAGGAACCAGGAACTCAGAAGATGACCCGGACCGGGAGGCACAGCAGGTAGACTGGAACCACTGGGCAGCAGCAGATGAACAGGAACCAGCAGATGAGCAGACAGGAACCAGCAGATGAGCAGACAGGAACCAGGAACTCAGCAGATGACCCGGACCGGGAGGCACAGCAGGTAGACTGGAACCACTGGGCAGCAGCAGGTGAACAGGAACCAGCAGATGAGCAGACAGGAACCAGCAGATGAGCAGACAGGAACCAGCAGATGAGCAGACAGGAAACAGGAACTCAGCAGATGACCCGGACCGGGAGGCACAGCAGGTAAACTGGAACCACTAGGCAGCAGCAGGTGAACAGGAACCAGCAGATGAGCAGACAGGAACCAGCAGATGAGCAGACAGGAACCAGCAGATGAGCAGACAGGAACCAGGAACTCAGCAGATGACCCGGACCGGGAGGCACAGCAGGTAAACTGGAACCACTAGGCAGCAGCAGGTGAACAAGAGCCAAGGTCAGGCAGGATCGTCAGACAAGCCGGGGTCGGGTAAACTGGCAGGCAGCGAGGCACAAAAGGATCAGGCAATACCGAAGTCAGAAAACAGGCCGATGGTCAGGTACAGGCAGATAGCAGGAGGGTCACAGGAAGCCGGGTCATATACAGGTAAACAAGGCAGATCAGGTCACTTGGGATAAACGCTGTAGAGCAGACAGCAGGGACTGTCTGCAAGTGAGGAGTTTAAATAGCCCTTCGGGCGTCACCTGCGGGGGCGGGAACCAGGAAGTCCAGGGCGTCTGTTCCTGACAGGGTTTCCATGACATTGCCCCCCCCCCAAGGGGCAGCCTCCGGATGCCCCTAGGAGCAAACTTCTCGGGGTGAGACCTCCTGAAGGCTTGTATCAGGTCTTTGGCGTGAATGTTCTCTTCGGGTTCCCAGGAGTTCTCCTCTTGTCCGTAACCCTTCCATTTTATTAAAAATTGACTCTGGCTATTTCTTCTTCGTGCATCTAAAATAGCTTCTACCTCGAATTCCTGTTCCCCGTCTATGATGACGGGATCAGGGCGAGTCGGGGTCCGACCTGGGAATGGGTTGGAGACTGACGGTTTCAATAGAGAAACATGAAAAACAGGGTGGACCCTCAGGGAGTCGGGGAGCTCCAGCTCGTAGGCCACCTCGTTGATTTTCCTTTTGATAGGAAAAGGCCCTAGAAACTTGGGGCCCAATTTCTTGGACGGGCAAGCCAATCTTAGATTGATGGTGGAAAGCCATACTTGGTCGCCCGGTGCCAGCGCTAATTCACCCCGTCTCCTCCTGTCGTAGACCGTCTTGTTATACTCCTGAGTTCTTGCCATGGCTTCGCGTAGAAGCTGGTTGTTAGAGGAGAAGAAATTCACTTTTTCCAGAACTGCGGGCACTGAGCACTCAGGGAGAGAGTTGGGCAGAAATGTGGGGTGAAACCCGAAGTTCGCAAAAAATGGGGTCTGGTTAGTTGCGGAGTGGATGGAGTTATTGTAGGAGAACTCCGCTAGCGGAAGCAGGGAGAGCCAGTCATTCTGAGCAAAGGAGGAGAAACAACGCAAATATTGCTCGAGGGTCTGATTTGTTCTCTCAGTCTGTCCGTTGGTTTGAGGGTGGTAAGCCGAAGAGAATGATAGCTCTATTCCCAGAGTCTTGCAGAGGGACCTCCAGAACCGGGAGGTAAATTGTACCCCCCCATCGGAGACTATATTAGCAGGTACCCCGTGGAGCCTGACGACTTCTTTAATGAACATTTGTGCAGTTTCCGGGGCCGAGGGGGTCCCTCTCATAGGAACAAAATGTGCCATCTTGGACAGACGGTCCACAATCACAAAGATGGTGGTGTGATTCTCAGCCGGGGGGAGTTCAACTATGAAGTCGATAGAAAGCATTTTCCACGGTCTCTCTGGAACGGGTAAGGGCTTCAGTAGTCCCCAGGCTTTGGATCTGGACCCTTTATTCCGGGTACATGTAGTACAGGACTCCACGAACCTCCTGCAATCCTCGCGTAGTCGAGGCCACCAGAAGGTACGTTGTACCAACTCAGTGGTCTTAGCCACGCCAAAGTGCCCAGCAAGGGCATGATCGTGGCAGAGCTCTAGCACGGTTATCTTTAGTTCTTCTGGTATGAATATCCTGTCTTGGTGCCAGAGTAATCCATCCTTGGTTTGCAGATCCAGTTCAGGAGAGGGTTCCTGTCTAGTGGTGGCTTGTCTGATCCGGGAGAGTAGGTCCTCCTGAAGTAGGAGAAAATTCCCAGGAGCGAGGATTGTATCGGGTGAGGAGAGTTCTTTGGATCCATGAAACATTCGGGACAAGGCGTCAGGTTTAGTGTTCTTGGCACCGGGGCGGTATGTCACATGGAAGGAGAACCGGGAAAAAAACAGGGCCCATCTGGCTTGTCGTGGTTTTAGTCTTTTTGCAGTTTTCAGGTACTCTAAGTTCTTATGGTCGGTGAATACTAAGATCGGGTGAGCAGCACCTTCAAGTAAGTACCTCCATTCTTCCAGGGCGGACTTAATCGCCAAGAGTTCCCGGTCTCCCACGTCATAGTTCTTTTCTGCCGCAGATAATTTGCGAGAAAAGAAAGCCACCGGATGAAGCAAAGCCTTGGTTCCTTGCCTCTGTGACAATATTGCCCCTACTGCAACCTCAGAAGCATCTACCTCAAGTACAAATGGTAGGGAGGAATCTGGGTGTTTTAAGATGGATGCAGAGGTGAAGAGCCCTTTGAGATCCTCAAAGGCCTTTTGGGCCTCAGGGGACCAGTGGAAGCGGGTACCTTGCTTGGTTAGCTGAGTAATGGGTGCAATGATGGCGGAGAACCCCCGGATGAATTTACGATAAAAGTTGGCGAATCCAACGAACCGTTGGATTCCCTTCTTATCCACTGGCGCTGGCCAGTCCAAGATTGCGGTGATCTTCTGTGGGTCCATCCTGATGCCTTCGCCAGAGATGATTAATCCCAGAAATGCTATGCTCTCCCGCTCAAACTCGCATTTCTCAGCCTTCGCATATAGTTTATGCTGCCGAAGCCGGTCTAACACACTTCTGACATGCCTGCGATGAGAGTCAAGGGAGGAAGAGAAGATTAGTATGTCATCTAAATAAGCAATCACAAAGAGATCTAAAAAGTCCCGAAGAACATCATTAATTAAATACTGGAAGGTGGCAGGGGCATTGCACAGCCCGAAGGGCATCACTAAATATTCGAAATGTCCGAACCGGGAGCGGAAGGCGGTTTTCCACTCATCGCCCTCCTTGATTCGGACCAGGTTATAGGCTCCCCGGAGGTCAAGCTTAGTGAAAATAACGGCAGCTCCCAATCTTTGGAACAACTCTGGTACCAGAGGAAGAGGATAACGATTTTTAATGGTGACCTTATTTAGTTCACGGTAGTCCACACATGGCCTGAGGGTATGGTCCTTCTTTTCTACAAAGAAAATGCCTGCGCCTGCTGGCGACGTAGAGGGGCGAATGAACCCCTTTAAAAGGTTCTCATCAATGTAGTCCTTCAGGGCCCCCTGTTCCACCTCCGTTAAAGGGAAAATCCTACCGAAAGGAATAGCTGCTCCGGGAAGTAGATCAATGGGGCAGTCGTAGGCTCGGTGGGGTGGTAGTGTCTCTGCCCCCTGTTTACTAAACACATCGAGAAAGTCCAGGTAAGCGTCAGGGATGGCCTGACGTATTCCGGCCTCAGTGTCGGTACACATTAAGGTGGCAGGCCCAGGGGGTTTGTGTGAGCCACAGGACCGTTGGCAGTAGGAGGAAGGAAACGTGATCACCCCCGTGACCCAGTTAATGGTAGGATTATGGGCTTGTAGCCAGGGCATACCGAGAATTATGGGGAACAGTGGAGAGGAGATAATATCCAGCCGTAGATATTCTCGGTGCACCCCGGTAGAGGAGAAGACAGTGACAGGTAGGGGAGCCGTCTCTTCGACCACGGGCCCCGACTTGATAAGGGACCCATCAGCCAGGTGAACCCGTAGTCCATGGGCCTTGGGAAGTAGAGGAATAAGTTGAGTACGGGCAAAAGTTGAGTCCATGAAGCAACTACAAGCCCCAGAGTCAATAATTGCAACGACTTGCAGGGTCCTTCCTGGGAGCTGCAGGGAGATAGAAAGAGCGAAGTGAGAGGAGGATTTAGTCTGAGGGTTGATCACAGCAGGGAATACTGACAAGCCCTTACGGAACTTCAGGGGAAGTTCCTAACGAAGTGACCGGGCTCCCCGCAGTACAGGCACAGGTTGTGCGCGCGTCGGCGTTGGTGTTCCTCCGGAGTAAGGGAAGGGCGGAGGACCCCACGCTGCATGGGTTCAGCAGCATCGTACGAGGGGGTCAAGGGTGCTGCAGAAGCTGGGTGCGGATGACTGGGGACCCAGGGAAGCATCCAGGTCGGCCGGGTGAAGCCCGTGGCCCTCTCAACCCTCCGTTCCCTCAGGCGTCGGTCGATCTGAATTGTCAGATCGATCAGTAGGTTCAAATTTTCTGGTATTCCTACCCTAGCCAGTTCGTCCTTCAATGGGTCAGAAAGGCCTATGCGAAACTGGTGACGGAGGGCAGCGTCATTCCAGCTGGTGTCTGCGCTCCAGCGCCTGAATTCAGCTACATAATCTTCCGCTGCTCTGCGTCCCTGCTGAAGGGTCCGCAGGACGTTCTCTGCAGTGACCGAGAGCTGAGGGTCCTCGTACAATTGGGCAATGGCGTCAAAAAAAAGTGTAAGGCTGTCCAAGGACACATCTTTGCGTTCTAGCAGGCGGTGGGCCCAGTTCTGTGGGTCTCCGGAAAGCAGCGAAATTACAAAGCCCACCTTGGTAGCTTCTAAGGAAAAGGTGCGGGGCTGTAAGGCAAAGTACAACTCACAAGAGTTCCGGAAAGCCCTGAACTTGCTCCGGTCCCCGGAGAATCTTTCGGGTGTAGGGACCCTGGGTTCAGGGGGAAGCATGACCACCGTGGGCGCAGCTCCTGCCCCGGCGGAAGAAGTGGAGGCACGTGGACCCCCTTGAGCTCCATCGGGGTTGGTGAGGGCCCGCACTTGTCCTTCCAGGTGAGTGTAGCCTTGCTGGAGGCTCTTAACGGCCTCGGTCAGTCCCGCCAGGTGTCGGCATAGTTCCTCCATAGGTGAGGCTCCCTGCTCGGGCTCAGACATGGCTGTCTGCTACTGTCACGTACCTGACGGTGACGAGCCCGGTTAGCAGAGGGAGGCCTCCCTTACGGCTCCCACCGGCGGCCCCTGGTGATATAACAGGAAGCACGGAGGTGGAAGGGGTACGAGTGCCTGGCAGGATCAAGAACTACCGCAGGTGATCAGGAACCAGCAGGTGAGGAGGCAGGAACCAGGAACTACAGCAGGTGAGTGGACAGGAACCAGGAACTACAGCAGGTGAGTAGACAGGAACCAGGAACTCAGAAGATGACCCAGACCGGGAGGCACAGCAGGTAGACTGGAACCACTGGGCAGCAGCAGATGAACAGGAACCAGCAGATGAGCAGACAGGAACCAGCAGATGAGCAGACAGGAACCAGGAACTCAGCAGATGACCCGGACCGGGAGGCACAGCAGGTAGACTGGAACCACTGGGCAGCAGCAGGTGAACAGGAACCAGCAGATGAGCAGACAGGAACCAGCAGATGAGCAGACAGGAACCAGCAGATGAGCAGACAGGAACCAGGAACTCAGCAGATGACCCGGACCGGGAGGCACAGCAGGTAAACTGGAACCACTAGGCAGCAGCAGGTGAACAGGAACCAGCAGATGAGCAGACAGGAACCAGCAGATGAGCAGACAGGAACCAGCAGATGAGCAGACAGGAACCAGGAACTCAGCAGATGACCCGGACCGGGAGACACAGCAGGTAAACTGGAACCACTAGGCAGCAGCAGGTGAACAAGAGCCAAGGTCAGGCAGGATCGTCAGACAAGCCGGGGTCGGGTAAACTGGCAGGCAGCGAGGCACAAAAGGATCAGGCAATACCGAAGTCAGAAAACAGGCCGATGGTCAGGTACAGGCAGATAGCAGGAGGGTCACAGGAAGCCGGGTCAGATACAGGTAAACAAGGCAGATCAGGTCACTTGGGATAAACGCTGTAGAGCAGACAGCAGGGACTGTCTGCAAGTGAGGAGTTTAAATAGCCCTTCGGGCGTCACCTGCGGGGGCGGGAACCAGGAAGTCCAGGGCGTCTGTTCCTGACAGGGTTTCCATGACAGTCACCATAAAGCCCACTCTTGTGATTACATCTTTGTGGTACAAAATCCAGCTACTAGAAAGGTACTTTAATGAACTAAAGAATACAGAAAATGATGTTTCTCTTTGAGAACAATATATTCCCCTGAAAATATGCCTTAAAAATTGCATTACAAATGTTTTTTTTTAATAGATCTCATCATTCCTGATAATTTATCTTTAACAAGTTAATTTTGATTTTCAGAGGTTGACTCACATCAAAACATGCAGCAAATGGAACACTTTTCTTAGTAATTGTCATCTAACTAGCAAATCATTCTTGTTCACCATAATTATATATGCAATTTACAGTTTAAAATATGATTTGGTTAGGCAAATAGAATAACATACTAAAAAATAAATACTATTAATTTTTATGAAAAAAAGACTGCCCCTTTGGTAATACAGAAAATAACATGGTTTAGACCTGTAAATTGGACTTGTGTGGAAATATGTTAAAACTTAGCCTTTTTGGCACCTGAGAAACATAAGGTCAGACCAATATATTTTACTGATTAAAAACCATGTTTATCGCTTTGTACCATGTTTTTAAAGACAATGCATATACATTTTGTTACAGTGTAGAATTTGATACAGTATCAATCTTATCTAAGAGATCGCTTTTGTATCCCCTTGAGTGAATAAACCTAGAGAGAAAACATGTAAAAAAACATAAGTACTAAATGTTTTTTTTTTACATTTTCTGTGTGCCAGAAACAAATACTGTACACAGATGAAAAACACTATGGGCCATATTTATAAAGCAGTGGATCTAACTTTCACCAAATATTCACTGCAAGTGAATCTTACAGGTGCAGGTGTTTAATCGGAATCTGCTTTATTGGCCAAGTATGTACAACAAGTCTTAAGCCTGGTACAGATAAGCATAATATTGGCATGCTGGAAAAATAGCAGGGGATTGGCATCTGATCAGCACTCACAGCCAATGGACTGCAAGCACTGATCAGTGTGTTCTTAAGAAAAACAAAAAATCTGATTGGCCATTATGGGTTACTACATTATGCCATTAAAGCATTGTTTTCGCAAAATGGCAAACACAATAATGCAATAAGCTGCAGCATTAAATATAATCAATATTTAATGACACCGGATAGGTTAGTCATTCACTAGTATAGGCTAGCAAAGTTTAAATATTTTTTATTGTTGCTGTTGCATTATGTATGTCTAAGCAATCAACTGACACCATCCTCATCTGCTCATCTAAGGGGTGCATTAATAACCAGCCTGGAAAATCCTACCCAGTAAATGAAGCCTTCTCCTGAGACTTTTCAAGGGGTGGGAGGTACTTCATTCATTGCCATAACAAGGACTATCTGCCTGGTCTTTCTAAAAGTAGATGACATTTTATTAACCACTTTAGGACTAGAGATGATACACCTTATGCTTAGGAGCAAGCAATGTTTCCATTTTGGCTATGTGCTTTTCATTTAGCAATAACTTTGTCATTACCTAATTACTGAAGTAATGCATTTTATGGCATTAGTAAGACACAAGGTTTTCTTTTGGTGTTATTTCTTCCAAGAATTATTATATTTTTCTGCATTTTAAAGGAAAACAATTAAAAAAAAAATAAGTTTTCAGTTTTAACTGTGTTACCTATTAAACAATTAGTGTTACAATAGATTCAGGATACCTGATTTATTTTGCAACATGTCCCTTATTTAATGACTCAAAAATTATGAGGGAAGAATGAGGGCATGGCTTGCCTAAGGCCAAGAGCAGAGACAAATGAGAGGGCTCCAGCACCTAGAAGGAGACAACACTGGGTTACCACTATCATTGCCCTTCACTCACTAGTTATGGAGTGCAGTAGGAGAAGAAAAAGTCTGAGCTCTAGTCAATCGGCCATTTCCATCCCCACTACAGGATGCAGGCATTGTTTGTCAGTGGGGTTTTTCATTCCATCTGTTGGTGAGGAAGAATGAGAAGGCACATTTTTTTCTGATCCAATACTGACTTCTTTGCATTCCTGAAGGCCCTAAGCCTCATTACTGTGGAACTGGAGCCGTGGCCCGGCCCAAATCCACCTGTATGGTTCCCACTTGCTCTCCCTGAACAGTGGCAAAAGGTGCCTTCCTCATCCCATCACCACCAGAACCATCAGTCTCAGTTCCACAATCGACCCCTTAGAAGCTGCCTATTCACCTACCTCTGCAGCATGGAGTATCTGTAACATAATTGTAACTCATATGTTCTTGTTACATAGTTACATATAGTTACATAGTAGGTGAGGTTGAAAAAAGACACAAGTCCATCAAGTCCAACCTATGTGTGTGATTATATGTCAGTATTACCTTGTATATCCCTGTATGTTGTGGTCATTCAGGTGCTTATCTAATAGTTTCTTGAAATCATTGATGCCCCCCGCTGAGACCACCGCCTGTGGAAGGGAATTCCACATCCTTGCTGCTCTTACAGTAAAGAACCCTCTACGTAGTTTAAGGTTAAACCTCTTTTCTTCTAATTTTAATGAGTGTCCATGTGTCTTGTTAAACTCCCTTCCGCAAAAAAGTTTTATCCCTATTGTGGGGTCACCAGTATGGTATTTGTAAATTTAAATCATATCCCCTCTCAAGCGTCTCTTCTCCAGAGAGAATAAGTTCAGTGCTTGCAACCTTTCCTCATAACTAATATCCTCCAGACCCTTTATTAGCTTTGTTTCCCTTCTTTGTACTCGCTCCATTTCCAGTACATCCTTCCTGAGGAATGATGCCCAGTACTGGACAGCATACTCTAGGTGCGGCCAGACCAGAGTCTTGTAGAGTGGGAGAATTTGTTTTATCTCTAGAGTTAATACCCTTTTTAATGCATGCCAATATTCTGTTTGCTTTGTTACCAGCAGCTTTTCATTGCATGCCACTGCTGGGCCTATCATCTACTAGGACCCCCAGGTCCTTTTCCATCCTAGATTCCCCCAGAGGTTCTCCCCCCAGTGTATAGATTGCATTCATATTTTTGGCACCTAAATGCATTATTTTAAATTTTTCTACATTGAACCTCATTTGCCATGTAGTTGCCCACCCATTAATTTGTTGAGATCTTTTTGTAAGGTTTTCACATCCTGCAGAGAAGTTATTGCCCTGCTTGGCTTAGTATTGTCCACAAATACAGAGATTGCACTGTTCATCCTTAAGGTCGTTTATGAACAAATTAAACAGGATTGGTCCTAGCACAGAACCCTGGGGGGCCCCACTACCCACCTCTGACCATTCCGAGTACTCCCCATTTATCACCACCCTCTAAACTCGCCCTTGTAGCCAGTTTTCAATCCATGTACTCACCCTATGGTCCATGCCAACGGACCTTATTTTGTACAGTAAACATTTATGGGGAACTGTGTCAAATGCTTTTGCAAAATCGAGATACACCACGTCTATGGGCCTTCCTTTATCTAGATGGCAACTCACCTCCTCATAGAAGGTTAATAGATTGATTTGACAAGAACGATTCTTCATGAATCTATGCTGATTACTGCTAATGATACTGTTCTCATTACTAAAATCTTGTATATAGTCCCTTATCATCCCCTCCAAGAGCTTACATACTATTGATGTTAGGCTAACTGGTCTGTAATTCCCAGGAATGTATTTTGGGCCATTTTTAAATATTGGTGCTACATTGGCTTTTCTCCCATTAGCTGGTACCATTCCACTCAGTAGACTGTCAGTAAAAATGTAACAATGGTCTGGCAATTACTTGACTGAGTTCCCTAAGTACCCTTGGGTGAAGCCATCTGGTCCCAGAGATTTATTAATGTTAAGTTTCCCAAGTCTAATTTTAATTCTGTCCTCGGTTAACCATGGAGGTGCTTCCTGTGATGTGTCATGAGGATAGACACTGCAGTTTTGGTTACTGAAGCCCCCCGATTCCCTCGTGAAGACTGAGGAGAAGAAAAAATTCAATATCTTCGCCATCTCCCCATCCTTTGTAACCAGATGTCCTTCCTCATTCTTTATGGGGCCAATATGGTCTGTACTCCCTTTTTTACTATTTACATACTTAAAGAATTTCTTGGGATTTTTTTTGCTCTCCTCCGCTATGTGTCTTTCATGTTTTATCTTAGCCGCCCTAATTGCACCCTTACATTTCTTGTTGCATTCTTTATACAGTCAGAATGCTGATGATGATCCCTCAACCTTGTATTTTTTGAAGGCCTTCTCCTTTGCTTTTATATGCATTTTTACATTGGAGTGAAGCCATCCAGGACTTTTGTTTGCTCTTTTAAATTTATTACCCAATGGGATGCATCGGCTAATGCCCTTATTTAATATGCTCTTGAAGCAAACCCATCTCTCCTCCGTGTTCTTTGTTCCTAAGATTTTATCCCAAGTTGGCTCTTTTGAAATTCAGTGTCTTTATATTTCCCTTATGTTTCCTATTTGTGTGATATATACTGAAGCCAATTGACCTGTTATCGCTGTTACCTAAATTGCCCTTTATTTCCACATCCATGATCAGGTCTGTATTTTTGGTAATCAGTAGATCCAGTAACGCTTTATTTCTAGTTGGTGCGTCTACCATCTGACCCATAAAATTGTCCTGCAAGACATTTAGGAACTGGCGAGCCTGAGATGAATGCGTGGTTCCCTCCGCCCAGTCTATGTCTGGATAATTAAAATTCCCCATTATGATAACACTTCCCATCCTTGCTGCTAATCCAAATTGTGATAGGAGATCTGTCTCCCCCTCCTCCCTCAGGTTAGGAGGCCTATAGCATACTCCCAGTATTATTTTCCCCTTAGCTTCATCCCTTTGGAGCTCTACCCATAAGAATTCCACCTCCTCCCTAGCTCCCTTAGTGATGTCATCTCTCAAGTTCAATTGTACATTATTCTTGATATATAGGCATACCCCTCCCCCTTTTTTACCCTCTCTATCCTTGCGATAAAGGGTATACCCTTGAATGGTTGCCAGTCAATCATGAGAGCAGTTGAACCAGGTCTCTGAAATTCCCACAAAATCCAAATCCTCTTCGTACAACAGTATCTCTAGTTCACCCATCTTGTCTGCCAGGCTCCTGCCATTGGTGAACATGCCACGTAGTTTAGACCGGTCGCATACTATCCTCTTATTGGGTGTTCCGAGATTGCAACTAGGACTTGCTATTATACTTACCTTGGGTTTATGTGCTTTGGTTACCCTACCACCAATACTACCCTCTGGAATATGTTCTGCACTGACTATCTCTACCTCTGGACCCTCCCCCCCCCGTTGCCTAGTTCAAAAACCCCTCTAACTTTTTGGCCATTTTCATTCCCAGCTGATCTGCACCCTCCTCATTTAGGTGCAATCTGTCCCTTCTATAGTACTGGTTATCGACAGAGAAGTCGACTCAGTCCTCCAGGAACCCAAACACCTCCTTACTACACCAGCTCCTCAGCCACTTGTTTACTTCCCTAATCTCCATTTCTGGTGTGGCTCGATGTACCGAGTTGTACCTATAGTTATATAGGTGTTATGTACCCAAAGAGCAAGGATAACTTGACACAAATTTGTGGCAGTGTTGAATTGTAAGTCTGTTAACTTGCTGCACATTTTCATTCGAATGTTGTACACTTGCAGAGTACTTGAAGCACAAGTTCTAGTTGACACGTTTCCAATTTGTAGCAAATTTGCAAGGCAAGTCTCTAGCAAGAGCAAAGTTGCAGTGGTGAATCTACAGCAAGAGCTCTGCAAGTCACTGTGACCCCTGTGGTGGGATGACTATTGCACAACATAACTGAACCAGACCTTGCAGCAGACTTGTAAAATGTTTGTAAACAAAGTTGATCTGGAGTCACGCATTGTGGGCTTGCTGCAATTGTGCAACAAACGTGTGAAGCCTGGCAAGTCTAGCAAAAGCTTAGCAAGTTATTTTCAAACTTGCTGCACAATTGTTTGCTATCTGGGTACTTTATATACTGTTTTTTTTTTAGGTGACTATTGGACTTTGCCCTGCCTACATGAATGCCAGCTCCTGCTGACAGATAGCTGTGAAGTCCTACCATCTCTTATTACCTACTTTGTGGGACTTTGAGTTGATTTTTATACCATCTGTACTATATGTGTGCCTAGGCTACCTCAGGATGCTCAGGGTAGATCTTGTATGGTCTCTGTTCTTATACAGGGTAGGACACTCTCACAGTCACTCTCCTACAGTTATGCAATTGTACCACACCAAAATTAGCTTTTTCCCCTTTCCAAACGTGGACTATGTTTTTGCAGGGCAGTCCTTCTTTGTGTCTTTACAAACTGCATTTTACTTTTTGTTATTTCACTGTACTTTATGCCCTGTTCCCTGGGGATATAACCTATGTCCCTATCCCTGACCTTGTCAGTTCACTGCATCTGTGGAATAGGATCAAGCCACTCTATGTTTATTCCCACACCCACTTCTTCACTTGAGTTCTGTCGATTTTCCATGGCTGCCTTGCCGGCCCTGGGGATCTGTGTATTACTCTCCATTTTGCCGTTGGTTCTTCCACTTGGACTGGTAGGAAATTTCAATCCCACAGAGACAGTATCCACAAACATAGTCTTAATGTATACCTTCCATATAACTTGATAAATAGGTAATTTGCTTTGTTGGGTGTGCCCACATGATGTGATCTGTAGACCACAAGATTTTTCATGGGGATTTTTCATGGGGCTGAGCTTTGCTTCTGGCAGGATGGTCTTGATCCTTTATGAATCCTTCATGGGGTAAGGGACAAGTGGGTGCTCAAGACGTGTAGACGCTAATTCTTCTATCATGCTGATTACACGTCTTACTTTACTCCATTACTGATTTACCTGCTCCTAACGCAGTGGTATATAAACAAAATTATACCCACTTCTCACTCTCTTGAGACCACGAGGCTTCTCCAACAGCCTGGGGGTGCCAGGGTCTCATTTTATGAATCCCCACTGGTACAGTATATGCCTCCTTTTTACTGCTTTTTGCTCACAGTGTCCACACTTGATATAAGAGTGTACCAGCTTTAGCTTGAGTCCTACATATTCATGTCAGGTGAATGGTTCGGCCCGAGCATGAGTTCATTGGCTGTTCGCCCCTTTTGGGGAGAATACCCGAATTTGTAGGGTGTTTGGCAGGTGTTCGCCCTGCCAAACGCCCTACAATGCACTGCGTGCTGCACAGTGTATTCTGTAAAAGTTGGTTGTTAAGAAGTGGGGCCGGGAAGCCGGCCACTACGTCCTTACCAACTAATGAGCCATCAGCTGTCAATGGGCTTCCCCACTGACAGCTGGTATAAAAGAAAAAAATATTCCGGAAAAAAAATATTTTAAGAAAAAAGGCATGGGGCGCGGGGATCCCTGCGATCGACTCACGGAGGGATGGAACGGGGAGATGTTAGTATAAACACATCTCCCCGCTCGCCTACTGACACTGTCACCGATCTCCGCTCTGTGTAATCAGATCGGAGATCGTGATGTGTCACTCGTAGCCACGCCCCCTAACAGTAGTAATCACTCTCTTAGGCACACTTAACCCCTTCAGCGCCCCTAGTGGTTAACCCCTTCACTGCCAGTGTAATTTTTACAGTAACCAGTGCATTTTTATAGCACTGATCGCTGTAAAAATGACAATGGTCCCAAAAATGTGTCAAAAGTGTCCGATGTGTCTGCCATAATGTCGCAGTCACGAAAAAAATCGATGATCGCCGCCATTACTAGTAAAAAAATTTTTTTTTATAAAAATGCCATAAAACTATCCCCTATTTTGTAAACGCTATAACTTTTGCGCAACCCAATCAATAAATGCCGATTGCGATTTTTTTTTTACCAAAAATTTATATATTTTTCGGGGATATTTATTATAGCAAAAAGTAAAAAATATTGCATTTTTTTCAAAATTGTCGCTCTATTTTTGTTTATAGCGCAAAAAATAAAAACCGCAGAGGTGATCAAATACCACCAAAAGAAAGCTCTATTTGTGGGAAAAAAGTACGTAAATTTTGTTTGGGAGCCACGTCGCACGACCGCGCAATTGTCAGTTAAAGCGACGCAGTGCCGAATCGCAAAAAGGGGCCTGGTCGTTCGGGTTAGAACTTTTCCCCTGCTGCAAACCGAACACGGGAGTATTCGGCCCATCTCTACTACATATACTCCCCCTCATCTATACCAATTGACCCTTCTCACCCATTTCTCTTTCTGACCTGTCCCTTGAGTTTTGTTGGTATCTCCATACACAACTATGACCCCAGTCTTACATATTCTAGTTCTGAGGCTATTGCTTGTTCCTCCTGTACTTTTACTGTTTTTGGGCTTGACCCTTTTGCAGAATCTCAGATGATCTATGTTACACCTTACATGGTCAAGAACCTCTCTAACTTCTTCTCTCCTATCCTTTTCCTCATTTTTTCTCCAAGTGCCTAGGGAAGATAGTGCTCTTCAGGCCTGTGCTTTTATGTTACACCAATGGTATTATGGTTCATATCCATTTTGTAACTCACAATGTCCAGTGCTTTAACACCCCTCACAAGTGATCCCAGGTACTTTAAAACATGCACAAGTGATAAAAACAAGTAATCTTCCTTAAAAAACTCACATTAAAGCATTTGTTACCCCAATACTTCATATTCCTTATATGTGCCTGCTGTACCATGTACTTGTATGAGAAAGTATCCTGTTATCTTTGTATTGCTTCCTTTGTGTGAAGTCCCTGGTGTTCCTATCAGTTCCTCTGATTACCTATTAAAAACTGACCCCACTAAGCAGGAGAGCACACCGTTGTCAGTTCTCTAGCTATGCTGGGAACTCTGCCAGCTCTCCTCCAATGATCAGACTTGTCCTAACACGCCTCCGCTGCACAGCCATTTACTGGGAAGCTCAGTGTGCTGCTGCTTCTCCTTCCCCCAGCTCTTATGCAAATGAGAACAGAGGGAATGTAATCACTTATAAAAAAAGGGGAAAAATTAATTTTTAACATTTTTGTTAATTTATAGTAGTGGTATTTACTTATTTTTAATTTACTATTGGAGCACTCACAATAGGTGTTGCGCAGCTTTTTTGTTTACTCCTAAAGTCAGATTGACTACTTCCTCATCTTTGGCCCTTAGATTTGGTTGGATCATTTCCCTATCTTTTTTTCCAAAGTCATCCTAATTACACCTAAGATGTCAGCCACCTTGGCATTCAACAAGTGCTAATGAACATTGCCGTACAAATATCTACTTCCCAGACTATCTCAAAGTTTCTCACAGTATTATGTACAAATGTTATTTTTGAACATCAATAAAAGCTTTATTGTTTAAAAAAAAAAACATTCTTTAAAATTTGTATCCTACCAAGCATGCTGTACGTTTTTTAAAGCATACCGATCTCTGTCTCACAAAGTGTTTTATGACGTTGAAGTCAGCACAATTGTGCTACATCTGGACACTCCCTCCACCACGATTGAACTATAAAAGTCTGATGCAATGGAAACGTTCTGGGGAGCTAGGTTTCTCACTTGTTTCCCTCTACAATATATCTGAAACCCATATCTTAGATAGAATTTTACACAGAAGATAAAATATGGGTTGACATAGAAAGCACACTATTGCTTATGTCACTTGTCTCCTTGTCATGGGTAAAGTCCAAATATTGACCTTCATAAAACTTCTTTCCTGCTTGTATTTCTTCTCCCATACTGGCTTGGGACTATGCAATTAGACTGGGCTATATCTTCATATATGGGTCTGATGCCTGCAATTTTAGGAAACCTGCCTTCCCCAGCAGGGTTTCTCTGTGCCTCACACTTGTGCTGTAAGTGGAGCAGGCTCACTAACATTTCAAAATGCTAATTGCTAGGTGCTTTCAACCACTTTACACACTTAGGTCTTAGGCCCTCTAACCACTGGTTACAATACTTCCAAATATGGCAATTCCAGGATCAGCTTAAAAGACTGGGTGATGTTGTTTGAGACTTTACCCCATTTGAGGTGTCTTCATAATGCGGGGCCCACACAACTTATCTTGATTCTTATTTTGACACTACTTAACTAAGCCAGTCTGAACATCCCTCTTTCCATATGCTGTTGGAAAAAGTATTTGGGTCAACAGTTTCAAGAAACAGACCTCCTAAAAGCATTTACACTTTACTGCAGGGCATATATTGCATATTTCTCTCAAGAACAGAGTTATAAAATCATTAGGCAATGGCATAGATGCCCTTATAAAATCTCAAAATATTTTCCATCAACATTGAATCATTGCTGGTGATGTGAACAAAAAAAGGGTGGTCTTGTCCACCGATTCAGCATATTTGGTCCCACATTTTTTCCATGAACAAAGAGGTCATTCACAGGTGCAGAGGTTCCCTTCTAGAAAAATAAGGCTTTCTTTGCTTCTTCTTACTACTTGCCAGGTCAGTTATTCAGAGTCATCGGGGAAAACTACACGTACCTCAAAGATGAAAAAATGGCTCTTCAAATTTACCCACGTCCAACATATGGGGGAGTTGACTGCCCGACTCTACGACCATTACACTACATACATGAACACAAGAGAATTGATTTACTAAGAGGCAGATAGGCTGTTCCCATTTCAATTGAATTTTCTCTTACTTTAGTACATTTGGCAAAAATTCACATTGCCAGAATACCCAAACATGTGCAAGGAAAAAACAAACTGTATTCTTGCATGCACATGATTGGATGATAGAAATCAGCAAAGCCATACCTCAATCACTGAGTTATATGGAAATTCCCTTTCAAAATGTGAAAATCAGATTTTCCCCCATTAAATTAACCCCATTGAGCATCTGAGTTGTCCACCTGGAATCAGCAAAGTCTAAAAATATTTTACAGTAAAGACAATCACCTTCATAGAGCTTTTGGGTTTTCCATTTTTCTCCCCCAGGGCATCTGATACTACTCTTCCAAGATTTTTTTATCCATCTCTCTTACTCCCTCCTGTGTTTTTCTCTTCTCTCTTTCTCTCACTTCCCTCTTGTTTTGTTTCTCTCCATCACCTTTTTCTCTATTATTCCACCTCTTAAGTGGTGGCCCTTTGGTCCAGTGGGATGACAACATAACATTTTCCCCCATATGGCCTTCCCTGTAACATTAGTCTAATCCAATGAAGACTGGCAATCAAAGGGTTTTCAGCTGTTGCTTCTTTATTGCATTTGTCTTATCACACAGCATACAATACTGTAGGTCTTGCTGTCAAACACTTCTTATTCATTTTGCAACATCATGAGGGGTGTGTCTCCTCT
Organism: Rana muscosa; assembly: GCA_029206835.1. Lineage (NCBI taxonomy): Eukaryota > Metazoa > Chordata > Amphibia > Anura > Ranidae > Rana > Rana muscosa. Next base: position 138,245,536 of record CM055120.1, on the reverse strand, counting down.
GGAATTGTATCTGTTATTCTGTATGGAAAAAGCTAATAAAAATATATTCTTTAAAAATAATATAGGAAGGAGGTTAAATTAGGAGGCAATTATGACTACGGTAATAAGCAATTAATGGGGGGTTATATGTTAAAAACATCTTTATTGAAAATGAAATTATAATTTTTAACATTCTCTACAGAAAGAAGTCAAATTAATAGCTCACTCTCTTTTAGTTGTTGCGAATATTATTCAAAACTTTCAGTGATTGAATTATGTAGGTTCACAATGCTGACCTTTCCTTTTGAAAATGCTAATGGCATGGCTGTCAAGCTGATCAGATAAGTCACTTAGGAGATTTGACTTTGCTCTGACTATATTTGCGTCATGAATTTCCTGGGCCAGTGATTCAGAAAGTAAAGCAATTAGAGAGAACCAAGCAAAGAGAACTTTCAGATTAAGGTAAGCAATAGCAGTCTGTGCATTTCTCTCGGTAAAGGCTTCTTTGAATTTAGGCTTCTGTTTTGGAGCATCATATAGACAAAAGTTTAAAGTGTAGGGCAAAACCATTTTCTTTCGTTTTGAAGATAAGGGTTAGGCCCTGTGTCAATTTTTTTGGCTGTCTGTTTCCCTGTTAGACTTATCTTTCTGTTTGCCCTAGGGTCCTCTGCCACGTGGCAGAAAATAAGGTGAAATCCAAAATTTTAGAGTTGTCACCAGAACAAAAGGTGAAGATAAACCATCCAATATGACAAACATTCCACTAACAACTAGACATGTGCACACTGAAATATTTTGTTTCAGAATTTAGTTTTCGTCCGAAAAATGCATTTATTTAGTTACTCCCGAAATTCGTTTTTATTTATTTTGTTTCTTTAAAAAATGCATTAGTCCAAAAATCCAAATTAATTAAGGTCGAATCTGTCAATTGAAGGCTTATGGTGTCTGTCGAATGTTCTAAGAAGTTTTGACGAAGCAGCTAAACTGTACGACGCCGCGATAGTACATTTCTGGTTGAATGCTCCGCCCACAAGCTATAGTAGAATTCTAATGTTGTATGACTAGTAATAATTATATTTAATAATTATTATTACTAGTCAATCAACATTAGAATTCTTCTATGGGTGGAGCATTTGACCATAAATGTTGATCGTATGTTTTTTTCTGCTTCGTCAAATCATCATGTCTCTATAATGTCGAATATTTTCTCTCTATGTCGAATAATCTTGGACTAATAGAGTTAGGTTAGGCACATTCAACTGCAGGTTCGATAGACACAGATCGCTATTGTCACCGTCATGTTGAATCTTCTATCTATATCGAACTGTTATCGCCACGAAACGAAAATAAAGCATTTTTATGTCGGATCTTTCGGATTCGGGATTCTGCACATTCGTTATCGTTTGTTAAAACTAATTCGAAAATCCCCGAACTTCGGACGAAAGTGCATTCGGATGAAAACTAATGCACAGGTCTACTAACAACTGTCTAAGATGGAAGTTAACTTCATGTAGGTAAGATTTCCTATAGTTTCCCATAGCATCTTTAGGACAGGAAGTGAAGAGAAATCTCCCCAGTTGGACACAGACAGCTCAAAAGAAAACAATAGGGGTTTACACTCTTCCCTTTCTTATATATATATATATATATATATATATATATATATATATATATATATTTATTTATTTATTTATAAATAATAACATGCATTTTATAACAAATTATTTATGAAAATTTGTGTTTCAAATACATACATATCATAATTAATAATTTGTCTCCAGAAATTTTGTGTTGTGCTCTCCAAAATACATGCCAGGTTATGTGATTGCCAAAATGAACACTTGGCTCATCAACTGTAATAATTTTGCAGTGAATACTTTTAATCAAGCAACCATAAAATCATCACTTTTAAACTATTTCTAAACTTGATCATATTCTTTAAACCCAGCAAGGCTAAATATATACTATGCAAGACTACACATTATGTATATTGCATATATCAAACTGCTCTCTTTTTTCCTGACATGTACCTTGTCTGCCCCTTATTTTTTAGGAACAGATGAAAGTAAATGTATCTTCAAGAGCCACTGTGTTCTCTGTTGACAGGTATGATTGCATCAGCAAGCAATATTTTGTAAATTCAAATCAAATATAAGGGTAGAATTGAAAGCAGCCCCCTGCCCACCATGGTTGCAGTTGTTGTTTAGTAGTTAAGTCACTGTAAAGTTCAGATTATGAAAAAAATCAATACATGTGGTTTTCTCAAACCACTAAAATCCTTTGATACTTTACAACCATAGTAGATTTTTCTTGAATGCATCCCAAGAGGGCAGCAAGCAGAAAATCTCAAAAAGGGGAAAAAAATGTTGGCTTGGAAATGTTTTCATAATTATTTCATCATGTCTGTATTTTAACATCACACATGTAAAAATTGTGAATTAATTTTTCAGTAACCAACTTTGAAGATCAACCTATATGTTACATCTGTTAAGTTTAAGGGAATTTGTTTGCAAATATTTTAAAATGAATGTTTAAACGAGAGAAAAAGTTTGTAATGTCTATTTATTTTTATTAGGTATCATCAAGTCTGAAGTATAGAAAAAAAACAAAATATTTTACAATTGTCAGTTGAATTTGTGAATGCTTGGATGACAAATAGTTAAAATGTAATTGGCAATAGAAAAAAACGCGCTAACCCTGAGAAATTAAAAAGAAAAATTAAAAACGAAAACAAAGGCAGCAGCTTGGGTGGGATAAACACAAATAGCAAATTAAGTACAATGTAATGTTTTTTAAGGTCTCGCAGCCATAAACTTTTTGTAACTATCGTCTATCAATAATTTTTTTTTTAAATGATGTTGCAGCACTTTAGAAGTTCCCTTCACTGAATCATAAAACCATTTTAAATAGCATTCTTAGTTGTCCCCTTGCTCTTCAAATCAATAAACACATGCCACGATAGAAAGAAGACTCCGTAAATCACTGTTTTCTTTGAAGAAGCAATCCCATTGGGCCTGGATGAATAAATAAGAGAGCTTTCACTCAATTCAAAGCCTGTAACAACTTTAATTTGATGTATCCCCATGAAAATGCTGTTATAGATTTGGTTGAAGGATCTATGTGCCCAAGAATACATCTGCTTTTGGTGGACTCATCCCCTACCTTTTGAAAGGGGCTCCAAAATAAAGGTATTATGATCTACTGTTTGTAGACCACCTGGAAATTTATACTGAGAAACAAAAATATTCACATCCTTCAAAAAATTAGCAAGTGTTCATTTAATCTACAGTATTAGTTTATTTTACGTGAATTGTCAGAGAATTTTTTATGGGTATGTGGTTACATACATAAATTAAAATGACACCTAAAATGCCAGGACAGTACAAATACCCCCAAATGACCCATTTTTGTAAGGAAGACAGTCCAAGGTATTTAGTAAGAGACATGATGACCTGTTTGAAGTTGCAATTTGTTGTCACAATTTTTTGGAAAATCAAGAAATGAAATACATTTTTTTCTACAATTTTTTTGTCACCGATGCAGTACAGTGTCATCATATGACTGGTGTGGTGGATATCAGGGATACTGACTGGTGACAGTATGTTAAATAAAATAAAATAGTAATATTTTTTTGTTAAATGTTTTAAAAATATATATATATATTTTTTTCTACTTTATTTATTTAAATGTTTTAATATTTTTTTTTGTTTTTACACACTTTCATCAGAGTAGTCCAGTGTCACCATAGTGACACTATACTACACTGGGGGTGATCAGGGATTTTTTTATTTTTTATAATTCTTTATTTATTCAAAAGAACTGTGCATCCATCAAAACAATATACCACATAATAAATTCAAAATCTTCACCTAAAACAAAACCATTTTAAAACAGCTTATTACAATAATACCATGACGCAGGTCACTAGAAATGATTCAGAATAATATATTAGAGTATGTTCAAATGAACACTTCAGCTCCTTTTTCCTAGTCAAAAGGGTAAAAAACAACAAAAAGGGGGGAAAAACAGGAAAAAAGGGGGGAAAGAGGGGGAAAGAGGGGAGAGGGAAAGAAAGAAGAAAGAGCCAGAGTGATGGACTGCATGCGTGTTTTGACCAAAAAGGATAGAAGGACCTCAGTCCCCAGTACAGCTCTCCAAGAGTAACCTCCCCTCATCTTAGTTTACAAACGTGTTCCAGTATGACCATGTTTTAGTATATTGTTCCCTTAAGTCCTGGGCCACAAACACCAGATCTTCCATAGAATTGATACTCCTAACCTTATTGAGCCACATAGCAATGGTAAAATGATTAGGATCCCTCCAACACATAGTGATACAAGCTTTAGCGGCATTAACCAGGTGACAAAGTACTGATTTCCTATATGTTTGAGTCAGAATTTGTGTACAGTGGAGCAGGAAGAAGGCTAAATCCACCGGTATTGGGGCATCTGTACATTTTTAAGATATACTCTGGATTTCCAACCAGTACTGTTTAATCCTCGGGCAAAGCCAGAAGATAGGGAATAAGGTTCCCTGTCCCTCTCAGCATCGCCAGCAACTATCTGAAGCCTCTGTAAAAAACCTGTGAAGGACTGACGGAGTACGGTACCAGTGCATTAGTAATTTATAATTAGATTCCTGAATACGTGTACAAATAGATGATTTCAAAGAGAGATAGATAATGTTCTGACACTCAGCAGTTGTAAAGATTCTATCAAGGTCTCTTTCCCATGTCTCTTTCCCATTTATTAAGACCCGGCATCAAAAAATCATCCGGAGGGGCTATTAAAAATGCATATATTTTAGAAAGAGTCTGAGGAAGAAGATCTTTATCCTCGTTATACGTTTCAAATTTTGTGAGTTGATGTCGGAAATTTGCCGGGGGTCCTAGGGATCGAAAATAGTGACTTATCTGTAGCGCCTGCCAAAAGTTTAATCAAAATCTACCCCCCAACTGCATCATCGTAGAAACCGTAGGCTATGTGTCAGAAGTCAAAAAATGATAGGCCTGGAAAAATCCCATCTCAAGAAGACTACAAAATGGACCAGACACTGTGCCTGGAGGAAAGCCAGGATAAAATAGGGAACAATGGTAAATGTATTGAGGAGAGTTTAGAGGTCCGACAGACCGTAAAGCCTACTCGGAGTGTGGAGCGTATAGTCGGATGCTTCTTAATAGAAGCTAGTAAGGTTGCATAACACCACAGTGCCCTGTGTAAAGGGACAATGCTAAACTGTTGCTCAATGTCTGTCCAGAGTTTAAAATCTCCATGTCTGCACCAATCAATCACTCTACAAAGATGGGCAGCTTGATAGTATTTAAATGCATCCGGGACAGCCACTTCACCACGGCAGTGTGAAAAGGCGTCTACACAGTCTAGGTCATTTATGAGCCCACATAAACTTGGTGAAAAGAGCACTGTTTTGGCGAAAAAAGACCACAGGAATGGAAATAGGTAGTGCCTGAAAAAGATACACAAACTTTGGTAGAATGCTCATTTCGATGATGATAGTACATCGACCAAACCAAGCATGTATACCTTGGTGCCATTTATCTAAGAGGGAGCAGACTGAACTAAGCAATGCTGGAAAGTTCAATGCAAAAGTATCGGCTAAGTTTGAAGAAATATATGTGCCCAAATACTTTAATTCAGCAAACGTCCATTTAAATTTAAAGATAAGTTGGAAGGTTTTGTGCAAAGAAGGAGACAAGGCTATGCCCATAACTTCAGATTTAGTAGAATTTTTTTTCAAGTTTGATACAACTTCGTATCGGTCAATTTACTTCATAAGATTAGGCAGTGATACATGTGGATTGGACAAAGAAAAAAAGTATATCATCTGCATAGGCCGAGTCTTTATGGTTCAAATCTCCTACTTGTATCCCCAAAATATCTGGGTTTAGCTGAATATTATTCAAAAAGGGCTCTAACGTAAGGGCAAATAACAAGGGTGAAAGCGGACAACCCTGACGGGTGCCATTTGAAATAAGAAAGGGCTCTGAAAACACCCCATTTACCTTGACCAAGGCATGTGGAGCAGAATAGACACTAGCAATCCACTGAAGTATCTGGTCACCTATGCCCATAAGTTTCAAAACTGCCAACATGAAAGTCCTGTTTACCCTATCAAAGGCCTTCTCTGCATCTGTATTCAAGAAGACACTGGGAATACTAGTTTGATTGGCGTAATGGACCAGGTTAAGTTATTTGATAGTATTATCTCCCGTTTTGCGCGAGGGAATAAAGCCCATTTGATCCAAGTGTACCAGCTGAGGAAGCTGGGATTGAAGACGAGAGGCGAGTAATTTGGTGAACAGCTTCAGGTCCACATTTAGTAAAGAAATTGGTCAATAACTACCGCAGTCCGACACATCTTTTCCCTCTTTTGTAATAACTATTATATGTGCCACCAGTGCGGCCGGAGGGAACAAGGTAGACTGTCCCAAGGCATTAAATACTTTAATCATATGTGGGCCTAACAAGGTAAGAGGAGTCTTATAATACTGTATGGTAAATTCATCGGGACCCGGTACCTTCCCAGCTTTAGTGGCCTTCACCACTGTATGTAATTTCTCAACAGTAATGGGGGCTTCAAGGTCACCACGAACTGAGGAGGGAAGACAAGAAAGATGTGCAGAAGAAAGATACTCCTCCAAAGATGGAGAGGATGGAGGAGACACAGCAAGGTTATATAAGGAGGAGTAAAATTCTCCGAACGTCTGTGCAATATCTTTTGGCTGGGAAACCATCTGTCCATCTTTCCTCTTTATATGTGGTATATATGAAAATGTACATTGTTCCCTAAGAGTCCTGGCTAATAATTTCCCACATTTGTCACCAGATTCATATGATATCTTCCTACAGAATTGCATTGGTGCTTTAGCTTTAAAGCGAAGGAGGTTGGATACCTGTCGCCAGAGATGTTGCAAGGATTTCTTTTTTTAAACATGATTATGTTTATCACTGTAATAGCAATGTTTTGAACTGTCGTAAATGGGTTACATTCATAACAGCTGTGAGTACAGTGATCTGTGATTGACTACGGCTAATCATGGTACAGGGTGCTGTGATTGGCTCAGGTTAGCTGTGGGCATCACTATAGGAATCACAGCTATTATGAATAAAATTCATTCATAACAGCTTTGATGACATGGTGATCATGTGATCGTATAGCGACCCGGTAATGGGATCCGCAATCCACCTTTACACAGCGGTAATGGGAGGGATATGCTGCATGCCTCTAACCCAGAATAAGATGGATGATGTACATGTACTTGATCCATTGGTATGATATGGTTTATTTTGCTTATGACTGATGAGTGAAGAGGGAAAGGTAGCAACCATACCACTGGACGGGAAGAAAAATAGTTCTTGGTGCATCTCCTAGAGGAGGAATCGGTCAAACGTGTAGTAGACTCTGCAATGAGGGTCAGATACTTGAGGTGAGCAAGCACTGCACCTGAAGGTGGTGGGTCACCAGAAGCACTGAGAAGATATATGAACTGTCACTACATTTCACTATATATATATATATATATATATATGGGACTTTTTAGATATATGCTGAATTTTGTTCACATTACTATGTTATTTCTGATTATGAATACAGTGGAAGTGTTGTCTGATCAATGAGTAGACTTCACATGCATGTTATAAACGGATACACTTTATTGTAGCACTAATTTTTTGTTTTGTTTTGTAATATACATGTTGCACTGCACTGCACTTATTTTATGTATATTTTTTAGTAGACTTACAGTGCCTTGAAAAAGTATTCATATGCCTTGGAATGTTCCACATTTTGTCATGTTACAACCAAAAACATAAATGTATTTTATTGGGATTTTATATGATAGACCAACACAAAGTTGCACATACTTGTGAAGTGGAAGGAAAATGATAAATGGCTTTCAACATTTTTTACAAATAAATATCTGAAAAGTGTGGCGTGCATTTGTATTCAGCCCCCTTGAGTCAATACTTTGTAGAACCACCTTTTGCTGCAATTACAGCTACAAGTCTTTTTGGGGATGTCTCTACCAGATTTGCACATCTAGAGAGTGACATTTTTGCCCATTCTTCTTTGCAAAATTGCTCAAGTACTGTCAGATTGGATGGAGAGCGTCTGTGAACAGCAATTTCACAAGATTCTCAATTGAATATAGGTCTGGACTTTGACTGGACCATTCTACCACATGAATATGCTTTGATCTAAACCATTCCATTGTAGCTCTGGATGTGTGTTTAGGGTTGTGGTCCTGCTGGAAGATGAGCCTCTGCCCTAGTCCAAGTCTTTTGCAGACTCTAAAGCCCTGTACACACGATCGGATTTCCTATGGTTTTTTAACCAATGGATTTTTCCATCGAAAAACCGATGAAACTGGCTTTCATCAGTCTTGCCTACACACCATCAGTCAAAAAACCGACCGTTCCAAATGCGGTGACGTAAAACACTCCGATGAGTCGAGAAAAATGAAGTTCAATGCTTCTGAGCATGCGTCGACTTGATTCTGAGCATGCGTGGGTTTTTTATCCGATGAAGTTCCCCACAGACGATAGTAATTTGCTATCGGTTTTTTAACCATCGGATAAATTTAAAACATGTTCTATTTTTAAACACCGATGGAAAAAAGACCGATGGGGCCCATACACGATCGGTTTGTCCGATGAAAAAAAGTTAATCGGACTGTTTTCATCGGTTAAACCTATCGTGTGTACAGGGCTTAACAGGTTGTCTTCTAAGATTTCCCTGCTCCATCCATCGTGCCATCAAATCTGACCAGCTTCTCTGTCCCTGCTGAAGAAAACCATAGCATCCCCACAATATGATGCTGCTGCCACCACCATGTTTCATGGTGGGGATGTTGTGTTCAGAGTGATGTGCAGTGTTAGTTTTCAGCCACACATAGTATTTTGCATTTAGGCAAAAAAGTTGAATTTTGTTCTCATCTGACCAGAGTAGCTTCTTCCACATGTTTGCTGTGTCCTACACATGGCTTCTTGCAAACTGCAAACAGGACTTCTTATGGCTTTCTTTCAACAAGGCTTTCTTCTTGCCACTCTTCCATAAAGGCCACATTTGTAGAGTGCATGACTTATAGTTTTTCTATGGACAGATTCTCCGACCTGAGCTGTGGATCTCTGAAGCTCCTCCAGAGTTACCATAAGCCTCTTGGCTGCTTCTCTGATTAATGCTCTCCTTGCCCGGCCCGTCACTTTAGGTAGACGGCCATGTCTTGGTAGGTTTGCAGTTGTGCCATACGCTTTGCATTTTCAGATGATGGATTGAACAGTGCTCCGTGAGATGTTTAAAGCTTGGGATATTTTTTAGACCCTAAACCTGCTTTAAACTTTTCCACAACTTTATCCCTGACCTGTCTGGTGTGTTCCTTGGCCTGCATGATGTTGTTTGTTCACTATGGTTCTCTAACAAACCTCTGAGGGCTTCATAGAACAGCTGTATTTATACTGAGATTAAATTACACACAGGTGGACTCTATTTACTAATTAGGTGACTTCTGAAAGCAATTGGTTCCACTAGATTTTAGTTAGGGGTATTGAGGTAAAGGGGGGTAACTACAAATGCACACCACCCTTTTTACATATTTATTTGTAAAAAATGTTGAAAAACATTTATCATTTTCCTTCCACTTCACAATTATGTGCCACTTTGTGTTGGTCTATAACATAAAATCCCAATAAAATACATGATTTTTTTTGGTTGTAACATGACAAAATGTGCAAAATGTCAAGGGGTGTGAATACTTTTTCAAGGCACCGTATGTGGTGGTTTTATTGAAAACACCAGTAAAGTGTTAGCAAAAATGTATGCCTGGGTCACAAGGCATATTCATTTAAACATTTTTATGCAGGGTTGAGTTGATTGTTGCGCTGATTATTTTTACTATTATATACGCACATGATCCAGTCTGCCCGTGCCACCCACCTACAGTAAAAGTACTATGGGCGGTCTTAAAGTAGTTAAAAGAATGCCTAGTGACCCTGACATGAACTTTTTGTTAATGCACTTATTGTTGTGGGGTGACAACTAATTGTATTTCTGTGCTGTGACATTGTCACATGTACCCGTGATGGTGGCTACAGTTGGGCATTTGAAAACACATTATGAAGACATGCTATCAGCTATTTTTGCTTGATACATATGATGGTTATGTTTCTTGTTTATAATGGTGCACGGTGATTGTGCTTTCCTGATCCTCTTATTTTTAGTGCAATTCTATCACATGAGTAGAATTGCAGTAACTTTTTCTATTGTCTTACAATGTGACACACTCACAATGTTCATTGCAGCTGTATGATCTTTGTCTAGAATTTAGGCCACATTAGTAAGCTTGTCAGCTGTGTTTTTTTACATTGATGAAAAGAAAGAGGTATGTATTTAAAGTGTTGATGCTGGCAGCTTCCCTATTGATTAACATGCAGGTAATTTGTATGATAGAGCAAGGCAAGGGGTTCACTTTTAACTCTCCCTCTCCAGAAAACTTGGCAATTTATTTACGCCCATCAGCTAAACGGAGAAGTGGAGATGAAGAAAAGGCAAATATGTGCTGCTTGAGATGGGGTATTAACTCAAACCATTTTTTCTGCCCTGCATGAGCAAATCACAGGTTTCTCTTTAGTGTATGCACCTTTTCTTTTCTTGTTTTGGATAGTATAGGGAAGGATTACTTGTTAAGTTTGTATTGCTGGCTGTGTCCCTGATTGGTAAAATCGCCTTCTCTATTTGTACTTAGGACCATAGTCAGCAGGACACAAAGTGATGGGAAATTAAAAACATTTTAAAGTTGTATTTAGAGAAATAGTCTGGGGAGATCTTCTAATGGGGACACCTGGTCATGTAACAATGTTCTAAAAGAGGAATTCCACTTAATTTAGGGGGAATTTCCTCTCACCTCATGTTACATTTCTGGGTGCATCTTAAGGCGAAATCTCAGACAGCAAATAATAAACTGACATAGATTTTAACCCTTTCCTGCTCTATCAAAAACGAAAAAAATTAGCTATACATAGTTTGGCATTACATTCTATAAATATCAAGCAAATGAAAAGGGGATCTTAAAAATATATTATATATATACATATTATTATTTGTCAACCACACTAGAGATAAATTAATTAGTTAATCGCATATAAAAGAAAAAGTGTTTATTTTCTGTATTTTTCTATTTTAGAGAATTGTAAACAGAATGAAGAAGCAACCAAATAAATAAAAGCTAGCTTGACAAAGTACTGCCTAAATAGATGATAAAGTGCTGCACTGTGAATTGCCAACTAAACGTTGATTCTTGGATCTCTGCTCATGACCTTGGACAAGTCACTAAAAGGGTTATAATTCTTTTATAGTTTTACCTTGGCATTCAGTTACATTTAGCTATAAATTAAATATGATTTAAAACATACAGAAAAAATACCCGATATTACTTATGACCTCAGGTAAAATTTCAACTTAGTTGTCTGCAATTATTATGAGCTGTATAGTTATGCTTACTTCATGATAGTTGTGGAAGCTCAGAAGTCATGGCCCCCTACTTCAGCTACCAAGAGTTACTCTTATTAAAGGCTACACTATCATATTAAAACAGAAAACATAAAAAGGATTCGCTCTTTCATTGATTTTTCTTGTGCTTTTTACAGCATCAAGCAATTTCTTGGAAAACCATGTTTAAAGACTTCCCAATCAATAATTATTAGTAGCCAATGATGAAATAAAATGAAAAGTAAAGCTTATCCTTCATCAATCAGTTTCTAAAACATCTAATTTTGATAACATTTCAGCAAATCAGGAAAAGAGGGCTGATGTCAATGTATCCAGGCAGGACTATATACAGGCATTGCAGATTTGACTTTTGCAGTTGATTTGTTACACAGAGTTTTCCAAGCTGATATCTAAACCCTAGTTAGTACACACTGAGGTTTTTTTTGTTTAACTCAGCGGGCTGAATGAAAAAATTGAAGCGCTCAGGAGGAGATCCTGTGCTAACTATGCGATTTTAGTACAGCAATCTCCCCTGCTGAGCTATTGTGTTTCGACAGAGGGTAGGCTCCCCCCTGCCAGAACACACCAGTCAGCGCTCTCAGCCATTGGCTGATCGGATGCTGATCGGCAGACCTTTTTTGGTCATATCACTTTGACAGAAGTCGGATGTTTGGCTGGCTTCTGTTGGACCGGCTGCCCTACACATGGGTCGGATTTTGGGCCGGTTTCTATTGAACCAGCTCATACCACCTGAAATTCGGCCCATGTGTATGGCCCTTTAGGATGATACTGTATCCGGGACAGCAGTAAAGATTGTACTACAGCTTCAATGCACAAGTGCTGTAAAAAGGGATAGCAAGAAGATTGGCATGGGTCACAGTTTAATGTACCATAAATATAATTTCCACTAATTTCAATAAATTGTCACAAACTATTGTTGAAAACTCCAGTTGACCAGGTACAATACACATAAAGACTAATTCTGAATCCTAAGTAGACTATCCACATCAGGCAGAGGTACCAAAAAAGCCCAACCTGATTTCTAAAAGTTTAGAATAAAAACATCCAGAGTAAAACAAACATAACTAGTCATTGTTTATGTTAAGATTTTGTAACGACTTTTTCCATTTTGTCTTAAAGAGGAACTGAACTCTGGAAGCTGTACCCAAAAAAACTAAATGGTAGAGGCCATTACCATGCCTTACTTGGCTCTGTTCTCGGTATGGAGTGGCCATCTTTGTAGAGGCAGAACTTTGCTTCCTAATGCCAGAGCCTCCAGCAAGGAGAACAGTGAGCAGCACATCACCAAATCTCACTCCAAAACTGGTAATACTTGCAGTTAAATGACTTAGATCTCACACTGCATATACACAGCTTTGAGGCTGTAGGCACAGGAGTACCCTCACATATTAATAAGTGCACTTCCATTTTTCAACAGGAATCCCAGACACATTTTTCACAGTACTGGTTAAGAACAATTAACATTTCTAGACGTTCCTTATAACATAGCAAATCTTCACTTTTTGAGTTCAGGTCCACTTTAATGTCATAAAAAATGAAACTCAATTTAAAAGCATTTTAACTGTAACAAGGTGCTTAGGACAGTAATCACTTTTCATCTCAATTGCGAAGTATCTGTAGGCACCTAGTATTAGCAAAAACATTTTGAAGGATTTTTTTTTTATAGTTTACCCGCTGTGCCAGAGAGCCAGATGTACTGAATGAACAGACTTCATTTTATTAATTTGGACTTGGAGAAAAAGTGGCCTTAAAAGCTTCAGGAACACTGACATTTACAGAGCTCTGGGAAAAGTCAGAACTAGAAGACAGTGACTGTCACTCACGGTAAAAATACTTAGCCTTTTAACAATGATTTTATACCTGAGGCTTTTGCTCTTTTTTTTCAATTCAAAGGCACCAAATTAATTGTTAAACTTTAACAATTAAAATTTTGACCTTAGCTTGGTAGCAAGTACATTTTATAATTTATAACTTGTACAGAGCCATAAAAAGGGTCTTTTTGTCTTTTGCAATTCTAATTAATGCTTTAAGTATAATTTCCTGCTAACGTTTTAGAAGGAAGCACTGCATGCCAACTAGCAGGATGAAAAAAACAAGTCAAGGTATAGCAGAAGAAGATGACATTCTGACAACATGTCAATGCTGTACAATTTGGAGACTGAAATAGCATTCACTTTAAGTTCCCAGAATTCTAAATGACGCATTACAACTCTACGTTGTTCATGAAACACTAAATAAGAAGAGAGTTAAATTTGTAAACACTGATATTATTGTGGAATGCACATTAAAATTAATCTCTACACAAGTGAAATTTGATTTACAAAAGAAATCCGAATGGATTTTTCACATTAAAGAAAATGTAAACTCTTAACTGTCACCAAGAGATTCCATGGCTATATGGTGACAGGGCATCGTGTCTAGTCCATGGCAAATTACCTAAGTAAGTTATTATTTTTCAATATAAAAAATAAAAGGACAATATGAGAAGGTAAAGATAGAAATAAGAGAAAGTGTTATATGACAAACAGTAATAAAAAATATAAGGTCTGATGCTGCCAGTGACACATTTCCATCCCTATTTACATATACAACAAAACAGAATTTAGCCCCGGGACTTTAAATGAGGTGGACACTGGTGACTACTTGATGTAGAGTAAACATATTGTATACATTTATTAAAAGGTAATCATCATAAACAAGGTGCATAAACAAGTGCCAAACCGATAAGTAGTAACTACATGGTGTAATACATGCTTGGAGATTGCAATTACAGGCAGTCCCCGCGTTGCGAATAGGCTAGGGACTGTAGGTTTGTTCTTAAGTCGAATATTTTCGTAAGTCGGAACAGTATGCGCAGAACGGCAGATACGTTGTTTTCTGATGTTCCGTTGAATGTGCCCGCCGTCGAAAAGTGGGCGCGCATGCGCAGAATGGCAGATACGCTGTTTTTCCGATGTTCCGTCGAATGTGCCCGCCGTCGAAAAGCTTCAGTCGAATGTGCCCTCCGTCGAAAAGGTTCCATCGAATGTGCCCGCCATCGAAAAGTGGCCACATATCCTCCCGTTCGTAAATAGGAGTCGTTCGCAAGTCGGGTGTTCGTAACTCGGGGACTTCCTGTATACATACAGCTGTTCTCTGAAGCCCTCAGAGGTGTGTTAGAGAACCTCTGTGAACAAACTACATCACGAAGGCCAAGCAACACACAGATAGGTCAGGGATAAAGCTCTGGAAAAGTTTCAAGCAGGGTTAGGTTAGAAAAATATCTCAAACTTGGAAACATCTTACAGAGCACTGTTCAATTCATCATCTGAAAATTTAAAGAGTATGGCACAGCTGCAAATGTACAAAGACATGGCCGTCCACCTAAAGTGACAGGCCGAGCAAAGAGAGCACTAATCAGAGAAGCAGCCAAAAGGCCCATGGTAACTCTGAAGGAGCTGCAGAGATCCACAGCTCAGGTGGGAGAATCTGTCCACAAGACAACTATTATTCATGCACTCCACAAATCTGACCTTTATGGAAGAGTGGCAAGAAGAAAGCCACTGTTGAAAGAAAGCCATAAGAAGTCCTGTTTGCAGTTTGCGAGAAGTCATGTGGGGGACACAGCAAACATGTGGAAGAAGGTGCTCTGGTCAGATGAGACCAAAATCGAACTTTGTGGCAGAAAACTAAAACTGAACATCACCCTGAACACACTATCCCCACCGTGAAACATGGTGGTGGCAGCATCATGTTGTGGGGATGCTTTTCTACAGCAGGGACAAGGAAGCTGGTTAGAGTTGATGGGAAAATAGATGGAGCCAAAAACAGGACAATCTTAGAAGAAAACCTGTTAAGCACTGTACACACGATCGGATTTCCTATGGATTTTAAACCGATGGATTTTTCCATCGGAAATCTGATGAAGCTGACTTCCATCAGTCTTGTCTACACACCATCAGTCAAAAAAACAATCGTCCCAAACGCCGTGACGTAAAACACTCCGACGAGCCAAGAAAAATTAAGTTCAATGCTTCTGAGCATGCGTCGACTTAATTCTGAGCATGCGTGGGTTTTTTATCTGATGGAGTTCCCCACAGACGATAGTAATTTGCTATCGTTTTTTTTTCCATCGGATAAATTTAAAACATGTTCTATTTTTTAACACTGATGGAAAAAAGACTGATGGGGCCCATACACGATCGGTTTGTCCAATGAAAAAAGTCCATCGGACTGTTTTCATCGGTAAAACCGATCGTGTGTACAGGGCTTTAGAGTCTGCAAAAGATTTGAGACTGGGGCAGAGGTTCACCTTCCAGCAGGACAACGACCCTAAACAGACAGCCAGAGCTACAATGGAATGGTTTAGATCAAAGCATATTCATGTGTTAGAATGGCCCAGTCAAAGTCCAGACCTAAATCCAATTAAGAATCTGTGGTAAGACTTGACAATTGCTGTTCAGACGCTCTCCATCCAATCTGACAGAGCTTGATCTATTTTGCAGAATGGGCAAAAATGTCACTCTCTAGATGTGCAATGCTGGTAGAGACATGCTCAAAAAGACTTGCAGCTGTAATTACAGTGAAAGGTGGTTCTACAAAGTACTGACTCAGGGGGGCAGAATGCAAATGCACGCCACACTTTTCACATATTTATTTGTAAAAAAATAGAAAATCATTTATCTTTTACCTTCCACTTCACAATTATGTGCCACTTTGTGGCAAAAAATCTGAATAAAATACATTTATGTTTTTGGTTGCAATATGACAAAATGTGCAAAAATTTCAAGGGGTATGAATACTTTTTCAAGACACTATATGTTTACAAGCATACAGAAACTGTGTTTGCACTAATGGGAATTGGTTTACTTGTTTGTTTCACTTTTTATTAATAGTATATGATTGGTTAATTTAATATGATTTGTTAATTTAATATATTAGAAATTTTAGAGTTGTGTTTGTATTTGCAAATGTGCAGATATTGGTAATCTATTTAAGGTTAAAAAATATTCCTTTGGACTATTACACATAGACAGCACTAGTGCCCCCTTCATTTCAAAGTAGTACTTACTGTTTACTATTCAAAGCATTGCCAGTTATTGGTGTTATTGGTGTTCCTTGAATGATTACCATGATTTTGCATATTTTCAGCACTGATCACTGTATTAGTGTCACTGGTCCCCAAAAAGTGTCAAAAGTGTCAGTTAGTGACCCAACTGTCCACCGCAATATCACAGTCCCACTATAAACAATAAATAATCAATATACGCTTATTGGGATTTACAGTATTTTACAAAAATATGTAGCAGAATACATATTGGCCTAAACTGATGTAGATGTAGCACACGGACCCTTTTCCCTACCTTTGGCTCACTTGCAGGAAAAAGACACACCGTACTATATGCCCGTACCCTCCTGGATGAGGAGGTTGAGCGGTGTTATGTATTTGGGTCCCACAGCTAGGTTCTCCATCAGTTGGTTCTCATCTCCTAGGATATAGGGACAAGTCTCTGTTTTCCCCCCAAGTAATTCCAATGTCCACACCACTCTAAACTCCAACGTTGAGTTTATTTTCTCAATGTTCAGCAGATAGGAAAGGGTGGATGAGAGAGACAGGACAGCAAGGTTTTGGGAGGTTAGTCCAGGCACGAGTAGATTTCCCAGAGTAGGTTTAGCTCACCCGGATAGTCTCCTGCAAAGTGGATCCTAGCAGCCGAAGTGATGCTCGGACGTTTAATCAGGTTCTTCTCCTAGATACGATCGGGAGACTCTCTGCCACAGAATTTATCAGACCCCAAACTTCTTAGCTTATAAGGACAGATGCCAGCAGCAGCACATTACTAGGCCCTTGGTGGATAGATGAATCCCTTCAGAAAGTTACAGGGCCCCTTCCTTCACCGTGAACTCTCACCGGTCTGTCAGAAAGGTCCTCCCCGGCCTCCTCTTCTTAGAAGCGGACTCCCTCGCGAGGAACACCCTGGGATTCCTCCTCCCAGAAGTGGGCTCCAGCTAAAGGTGCTGGGCCCAGTGTTGAAGATGCAGCCCCAGGACTAAAGGTGCCTGGGACTGATGCACACGTGGCCCCATGGCCTGGAGGGCCATGCGCCACGCACTTGGACTCCGACTCTTCTCCTCCTTCGAAGACCCCTCCCAGGCGGCCTCTGCCCCTTATGTATCCTCTCCCAGCATGCACAGCAGGCCAAACACGCCCACTGTACCGCTGCCGAGAGAGGACACCTCAAGGCACAGCACTAGTACTGATGGTTCAACCCCGACCCGTCATGGCAGTGCCACCTACAGGCCACAGGGAACTGCACACAGTATACCACCTGGAGAAATAAAATAGCATAACCTATAAATGAGAACGGTCTAAGCCAAACTACTATCTCAGACCAGCCCCCTAAATTTGGGTATATAGCACCCCTAAATGGGGTGGGCGCTACATAGAAATTAGATTTTTTTTTATTGGATATGTTTTATAGCAGAAAGTAAAAAATATTGTTATTTTTTTTCAAAAATGTTCTCTTTTGCTTATAGCTCAAAAAATAAAAACTGCAGTGGGGATCAAATACCATCAAAAGAAAGCTCTATTTGTGGGGAAAAAGGGACATACATTTTATTTGGGTACAATGTTGTAAGGCTGCGCAATTTTCAGATAAATTAACGCAGTGCCGTATCGCAAAAATGGCCTGGTCATGAAGGGGGGTAAATCTTCTGGAGGACAAGTGGCTATTCACTGTGAGAAGGTTATAGAGCAATTTCAGTACTGAAGAGGAACCTGTACAACTGTGTAGGATGCAAGGTAAGACTGGAGTTCAGCTTTAAATCAGGCCAAATAAAGAGCAAATGAAGTCTACAGCTACCTAACTCATTTTATTCCTCACTGGTATACTGACAAATGACTGCAGTAATGCATTGGCACAAGCAGCAAGTCCAGGCCAGTCTATAAAACTCTAGAGATTACTCATTTATCCAGCTTTTGAGAGTAGGAGTAAATGAGAATAACATGAACAGAGTCAGGTGGTCGGGAGGGACATGTTTAGGTGAACAACTGCACACAGCCAGTGACATTCTTTGGGATTTTTAGAGGACCCATGATCCCAAATGTCCAGTGGCAAACCCAGGGCAATTAGCATGGCATCTTGTTATCACCTTGACAGTCATGATTGTCACACTAATTATGTGGCACTTGTCAAGAGAGTCTTTGATGACATGATTAACAAGCCACCTGAGCCTAATCGTTGTCCCTTTTAAATTGGTTTTCCACGCTTCTGTTGACACTTCAGTGCCTGGCAATAAAATATTTATTTGGGCTTGTCCTTCTCCTGGGATCCCTACAATTTGCTATAATAACCAGGGTCCTGGGACATGCATAGAATTAGGACATATGCATCTTACCTTTGTAAATCCTAGGACAGCTTTGGAGAATAGAATGGAGCAGCTGTCCATAATATCTGTCTGTAAATAAAAGAAATGCAGTCAGGTGAGACCCAAGACCAGTAATTACAACACTTGTTCCTTCCTGGTATCCATTAATGAAAGATTTGATACATTTATTGTGCATGCATATTTTTAATTTGTTTTAATTCTTTAGGCCCGGTTCACACTAGTGCAACAAACGCTCAGACATTGGGAGCTCATGTAGCATGACGTGTGAAAATCAATGTTTCCCTATGGGAGCCGTCTTAACTGGTCCGACACATGTCGGTCAAACTTGACACATGTCGGTCAAAATGTTCCCTGTACTACTTTGGTCCGACTTGGTCCGACTTTGACCCTACTTCAGCCCATTGAATATCACTGAAGTCAGATCGCCGTCTTGCATGATCCGACTTTGGCATGCGACTTGTGCTCTGATGATCTTGAGGGGGAACTCAGTGGCAAATTTTAAATAAAATACTGGCATGGGTTCCCCCTCCAAGAGCATATTAGGCCCTTCCGTTTGGTATGGATTTTAAGGGGAACCCCCTACGCCAAAAAAACAGCGTGGGGGTCCCCCCAAAATCCATAATAGAGCATGCAGCCCGGCCTGTCAGGAAAGGGGGTTGGGACGAGTGAGCGCCCCCCTCCTGAACCATACCAGGCTGCATTCCCTCAACATGGGGGTGGGTGCTTGGGGCAGGGGGGCGCTCTGTGGCCCCCACCCTAAAGCACCTTGTCCCCATGTTGATGAGGACAAGGGCCTCTTCCCGACAACCCTGGCCGTTGGTTGTCGGGGTCTGCGGGCGGGGGGCTTATCGGAATCTGGAAGCCCCCTTTAATAAGAGGCCCCCCCAGATCCCGGCCCCCCAACCTATGTGAATGAGTATGGGGTACCTTGTACCCCTACCCATTCACCTGGGGAAAAAAGTGTCAATAAAAAAAACACACTACACAGGTTTTTAGAGTAATTTATTAGGCAGCTCCGGGGGTCTCTTCCGACTTCGGGGGTCTCTTCCGACTTCTCCGCTCTCTCCGGCCTCTTCTCCATGCTCTACGGTATTTCCTGCCGGCTCTTCCGCTATCTTCTGCTCTTTGCCCTCTCTTTTGCGAGTGGCTGCCCGGTCTTCTCTGTCGTCTTCTTCCCTCTTCTTCCAATGTTTACACGACGCTCTCTCCCACTGTAATTCCATGTGCGCAGTGCGCAACAACCTATATAGGCATGGGGTGGGGTCACCGGGTGATGTCATCCGGTGACCCCGCCCCTTATGACATCACCACCCGGGGCATGATGGGATGGTGATGTTTTTTATTTAAAATTTGGCGTGGAGTTCCCCCTCAAGATTCATACCAGGCACAGTGCCTGGTATTGTCGGGGATCAAAGTCGGATCCCTGTTCATTGACGTGGGACGCGCTTCTGACTTCAAGTCGCAGGGCAAAGTCTGATCCAAAGTAATACGACTGTCGTGTCATACCAGTGTGAACCCAGCCTTACATTTACAAATTTTCAATTTCAATATTGTATTAAAACCACTTTAACTGGGTGAATTGGACATATATGATGGAAGTATTGAGGGAAATAGGCCTGAAGGAGCGGATGATGGGATGGATAACTGCATTGTACACAAATCCGAAAGCCAAGGTCAAGGTAAATGGAACCCTGTCAAGTAGCTTTGATATTAGCAATGGCACACGACAGGGATGCCCTCTGTCACCAATACTGTTTGCCCTGACCCTGGAACCACTCCTTCGTAGAGTAAGGGCAAATAAAAGAATAATAGGAGTGAAAATAGGCCAAAGAGAACACAAAGTGTCAGCATACGCGTACGATTTATTATTCTTCCTAGCAAAACCACAGGAATCCATATCGGTATTGATGAAAGAAATAGAGAAATATGGGAAACTATCCAATTTCAAAGTAAACATAGAGAAATCTATAATCCTCCCTAGTCATGTACCCTCATTGACAATAAAACAGCTATGAGAAACCTACCCAATGGTCTGGAAAAAAGACTCGTTATACTATCTAGGAGTACACATAACAGCTGACAAAAAATTGATGTACGAACTTAATTATGAAAACTTCGTTGCCGAAATTATAGAGGACCTACATAGATGGAGAGGCCACACATTAACTTGGTTTGGCAGGATGAGCACCTTGAAGATGAATGTGCTACCAAGACTAATATACATCCTGAGTACGGTACCCATGGCATTGTCCCAAACTTTCTTTAAAAAAATCCGTAGAGCGTTTACCTCCTTTATTTGGAAGGATGGGAACGCGAGAATAGCATATAATATACTGTGTAAAAAGAGAGGAGAAGGGGAAATGGGACTCCCAGATATATCCAACTACTACAAAGCGATGGCACTAGTCCGAATAACGAACTGGTGCCACGACGTCTCCACCAGGGCATGGGTTTCGATGGAGGGAAGTATGGCCGGTAGGAATCTAGCCGGGGCACCATGGATACCTACTAAGTCGAGGGGGCTGTCAAAATGGACATCTCCCCTGACATTAAACACGTTAGCAGTCTGGGACAGAATGAATAAAACTGGTAAATATGCACCTAGAACATCTCCCTTAGCCCCACTAGGAGGGTATCCATGGTTCCCACCTGGGCAGGAGAGGGGGGCCTTGGGCCCCTGGGAATCGAACGGTAATACAATGTGTGCACGGTATGCCCCGAGTGGCCTTCTGATGTCACAATCAGAGTTGATAGCATCACAGGGAGATATGGGGATGGCAGGATGGAGATATGGCCAAATAAACAACTTATTTAATAAATTAGAACCTCAGATTAGGGCATTGGACTCATTGATAATGTACGAGGCAGTATGTGTGAAGAGAGGGGAACCTCAGAACATGCTGTCACGAATGTATGAATTAGTTCGAAAAAAAAAGTATAACCCCTTATTTCATTAGGGAATGGGAAAAGGAACTGGGACAAATATTTACTACAACACAAAAAAAAAAGATTCATGGAAATTACATACTCATCTTCAATATGCTCTTCCACCAAAGAGATGTCATATAAGTTTATGACCAGATGGTACCGAACACCGATGAGAATAGCGCAAATTTACCCAACAGCAGATGCCCAATGTTGGAGGGGGTGTAAGGAGCAAGGAACCCTATTCCATATTTGGTGGTCCTGCCCAAAGATAAGGAAATTCTGGGATGAGGTAATCCCGTGGATTAGGAAAATAGCGAAAATACCTATAGACCCAACACCCATGCATATCTTGTTTCATGGAAACACCGGCCCAGTAAAAGAATATAAAAATAGCATAACACCACACCTACTGAATGCAGCAAAAAAATTTATCCCTAAGTACTGGAAAAAAGAAGAATCTCCCACCATTAAAGAATGGAAGACGGAAGTGGAGATAATAATGGAAGCAGAAAGGTGGATACATAAAATACGAGACCAACAGAGGAAATATAGAGAAATAAACAGGACAAAATAACCAAAGAGGGAAACACATTATACACTAAACACAAAGTAAACAGAATGGAATACACTTAAGAAGAATGGGTAATATATATAAAAAGGGGAACGTTAAGTACACTAAACTCACAGGAGGGGGTGGGGGGCTTTTTTTTTTTGTATAACACACGGAGAGGGTTATAAACAGGACAAAATAACCAAAGAGGGAAACACATTATACACTAAACACAAAGTAAACAGAATGGAATACACCTAAGAACAATGGGTAATATATATAAATATGGGAATGTTATGTACACTAAACTAAACTCCCCGGAGTATAGGGTTGGGAAAGAGTGGTGAGGCAAAATAGCAGCGGGGGAGTGACCAAAGGGAAAGTGAATGTATGAAGTATGATAAGGAATGTTAAATGTTGTTAAATGTTGTTTTTATTGTTATGTAAACAAAATCTTTAATAAAAGCTGAATTATGGGAAGTCACAAAAAAGAAAAAAAAAAAAGGGAAAAAAAGAAAAAACACTTTAACCCCTTCACGCCGACCGTACGCAAATATGCGGCCCCACTAGTCTGGGCTTTTTTCTGTGGGTCCGCATATTTGCATCTCCCAGAACAGAGACCAGGGTCTCACAAAGAGCCCCGTTCTAATGACCGGGACCTGGAGCCTCCGATTCTGAGTCTTCTGATCTCTGTGATAGCCTCTGATTGGCTATCACAGTGATCAGTCACTGTCAAGCCCGCCCCGTGTTTTCTGTCTCTGTGAATAGACGACACAGATACATTGTATCTTTCTCTGTCCATGCAGAGATAGAAAAAAAAGTGTGTAGAAAAAAAAAGTGTGTAGAAAAATAATAATAATAATAATTAAAATAAATAAAAGGTTTGATCTAGGTCAGTCCAGAGTTAGTGTTTGGGTCAAGGTTGAGGGCCAAAGGTGAAGGTCAAAGGTGAAGGTCAGGGTCAAAGGTCAGGGTCAGTATTTGTTTGGGCAGGATTTTTTTTTTTTATTAGTATCAGTGTCAGTTAGTGTCAGTGTCAGTGTGTTTTAGGTAGGATAAAAAAAAAAATAAGTAAAATGCACACTACAACTAACATACACATATGTGGCATATGTGTATGTTATTTTGGGTTGTTCTTTGGTGGTTGGGTATGGTAGTAGCAAGAAATATACTGTATAATTTACAAAATATATATTTTGGCCCAGTTTTCTTTAGATAAAAAAAAAAAAAATCAGGAGACAGCCATTACCATTTACCACCAAATGAAAGTCCAATTTGTCCTGAAAAAAACAAGGTATAATCCACCTGGATGCACAAAGTAGTTGTGATGATATGTACGGTTTTACCTACAATTGTCAAAGTTGCAAAATGGGGCTAATGCCTGGTACACACGGTCGGAATTTCCACCAGCAAAAGTCCGATGTGAGCTTTTCCGCCAGCAAAAGTTTGAGACCAGGTTCTCAATTTTTCCAAGGGGAAAAAATTCCGATTGGAAAATTTGTTCATCTGTATGCAATTCCGATGGGAAAAAAACACGCATGCTCGGAAACAATTCGACGCATGCTCGGAAGCATTGAACTTCTTTTTCTTGCCTTGTCGTAGTGTTGTACATCACTGCGTGCTTAACGCTCGAACGTTTAGAGAACTTTTGTATGACCGTGTGTATGCAAGCCAAGCTTGAGCGGAATTCCGTCAGAAAAACCATCCAACTTTTTTCCGACAGAAATACAGGGCATTAAGGCATTAGGCATTAAGATTTGTTTTACAGCTAGGTGCCTTGGGGTTAAACTAAATTCAGCAAACACTAGTGTACATTAGTTACAGAGACCCCATCAGAGCCTTTTGATAGCTGCTGCACACAAAACCGTAACATACTCCTACCCTAACATTCAGTACTTTACATGCTTCTGACCTCTGCTCTCTTCTTCTATATACTATATATATATATATTGTGACAGCAGGAAGGTAAAGTCACCTGGTTGCATCCAGGGGGGTAGATATATTTCGCCCAGATTCAGGCTTTACGCCGATTTATACAGCTAGGTGGAGAGTTGTATAAGCCCAGCTGAGACTAGTGGGCTCATTGATGACTCATACCTCTAGGGAGAGGGCTGGGCGTCGTGCAGGCAGGGAGTTGATGAGGCCAGCTGAAGCCTGTCAGTTCGTTTAAGGCCTCTATAAAAACTCCCAGATTCATTAGATGTTAGCTCATGCCTGGAAGCAGACCTGTGTGGACTGTCTAGGGAGAGTGAACCCCTGTGCGGTGAGAGAAAGCCTGTGTGGCTATATTTTGCTTGGACATTTAAAACCAGGGACTAGGACAGCACTAGGCTGATCCCAGTTGTTAGTTAGGAAACCTGTATGTTTAGTCAGAGGTCAAGTTGACCAGGATTTATTTTGTTTGTTTCTTTTGCTTTGCTGTGGTTTTGTCACTGTAAATAGAAAATAAACAGCACCTTTTTGATTTTGAAAACCACAACCTCCGTCTGCTGGGCCTGTTTTTGTGTGGGGAGCCCATCCCGGGGGTCACACACACCCGCTGCCGAGCTAACCCCCTCACAGTTGGTGGAGAACCAGTGGCAGTTTTTTTTTAAGCCAGCATGGAGGAGATACTGAAACAGCTGGCTCTAGCAAATGCCAATCAACAGCAGACAAATGCAGGTTTGCAAAAGAGCCTTGCAGCTCAACAACAGAACTTCGCAGCCCAGCAGCAAGCTCATCAACAGAGCCTTGCAGCCCAGCAGCAAGCTCACCAACAGAGTCTGGAAGCTCAGCAACAAGCCCAGCAACGATCTGAGGCCCGCTTCATAGACCTATTACAGAAGCAAGAGCAGAGACTACAACAAATGGAAGCAGTAATGCAGCAACGTCCGCAGACCAGTGAGGAAAGCCGTCCCACTAATACCGCGTCCTTTGGGGTGAGTCGTTTATTGACAAAAATGACTGGAGAGGATGATCCAGAGGTATTTTTGACCACGTTTGAAAGGACTGCTGAAAGAGAAAAGTGGCCTGAGGAGCAGTGGGCTGGACTGGTGGCTCCTCTGTTAACGGGTGAATCGCAGAAAGCTTACTATGACCTAGAGCCTGACCAAGCAAAAGACTATGTGATGCTAAAAGCTGAAATATTGGCAAGGCTGGGTGTCACCCTGGCTGTCCGGGCTCAGCGTGTGCATAACTGGACTTTCCAGCTTGGAAAACCCCCCAGGTCTCAAATGTATGATCTCATTCACCTGAGCAGAAAGTGGCTACAGCCAGAGACTTTGTCCGCACCAAAGATTGTGGAACGTGTTGTAATGGATCGGTTTTTGAGAGCTCTTCCTACTGCCATCCAAAAGTGGGTAAGCCATGGAGACCCAGAGACGGCCGATGGTCTTGTGGATCGTGTGGAGAAATACTTGGCTACAGAGAACCTGACGGCCTCTTCCAGAGACACTCGGACTTTCCACCCTAAGACCAGACCATCCCCAGGGGCGGATAAGAGGATTCCAAGGGGTGAGGGTGGAGAGAGTGAGAGGGTGGGAGCTCTACCCCAAGTTTGGCGAGAACAGCCTGGGAAATCAGCGGCTCAAGAGGCGGCAAGAAGGATCATTTGCTACCGCTGCCGGCAAGCGGGACATATTGCAGCAAATTGCCCGGTTTTGGAGGAACCCATGCAGTGTGACTTTCTGACGGGCAGACGTCAGTCGCTGTGTGCGACAGTCGCATGCACTGCCATTCGGGGAACTGAGAAACATTTATGCAAAATGTGTATTAATGGTAGAAATGTTGTGGTATTGCTGGATTCAGGTAGCCTTGTGACCCTGATAAAGGCTGAATTAGTTAAAACAGAGGTCTCTGGGAATAGCAAGGTAGCTGTTATTTGTGTGCATGGGGACACCCGAGAGTATCCAGTGACTACAGTGTGTTTCGAGACCCCCAAAGGTACCCTTTCTCATCCAGTGGGCTTAGTGTCTCAGTTACCGCATGACGCCATTGTGGGAAGGGATTTTCCGAAGTTCTGGGAACTGTGGGATGATCCTGAGCCCCCCACTGGTGCCCCTATGTACCAGGAATATGATAGCCAGAACTCCTCTGAGAGTGGTGAGGACTCTCCCGAATTTCCCTTGTCAGTATTGGCAGGGGAGACTCAAGAAACTGGAGAGGAGCCCACCTCCTCAGACGAGAACCTACCGTCTGTGGAGTTTTCTGATCTTGAGGTTCACAGGGAAAACTTTGCCACAGAACAGTTGAAAGACCCCGCCCTAATAAAGGCACGGGAAAACGTAGTGAAAATAGATGGCGAGTTAGTGAACCCAGATAATACCTGCACTTACCCATACTTCAGCGTAGAGAAGGACCTACTGTATCGGGTGGCAAAAAGGGCAGAAGAAACCGTTGAGCAGCTTGTGGTGCCCAAACCTTACAGGAAGTTGGTGTTGGAGTTGGCCCATGGGCACATTCTTGGAGGTCATCTGGGGACAGAGAAAACCCGAGAGAGGGTATTACAGAGATTCTATTGGCCTGGGGTGATGAAGGACATAGAAAATTATTGTTCCTCCTGCCCTGTGTGTCAGAGGTCGGCCCCGATGCCACACTTCCGTAGCCCGCTGGTCCCTCTACCCATCATTGAGGTCCCGTTTGAGAGAATCGCAATGGATTTGGTAGGTCCTATAATCAAGTCCGCTAGGGGGCACCAGTACATATTGGTTATAATGGACTATGCCACCCGTTATCCAGAAGCGATCCCTCTCAGAAATACCTCGGCCAAAACCATAGCCAAAGAGCTATCTCTTGTTTTTAGCCGGGTGGGTATTTGTAAAGAACTGCTTACGGACCAAGGTACACCCTTTATGTCCCGGGTTATGAAGGAGCTGTGTAAATTGTTCAAAGTGACGCAATTACGTACATCTGTGTATCACCCCCAAACCGATGGGCTGGTTGAAAGATTCAACAAAACCCTAAAACAAATGTTGAAGAAAGTGGTGGATAGGGATGGAAAGGATTGGGACTGTCTACTTCCTTATTTGATGTTTGCTATTAGGGAGGTGCCCCAATCCTCTACGGGATTCTCCCCCTTTGAGTTACTGTATGGGAGACACCCAAGAGGGCTGTTGGATATTGCCAAGGAAACTTGGGAAAGTGAGAGTTCTCCCCACAGGAGTGTGATTGAGCATGTCGCCCTGATGCAAGATCGAATTGCACAGGTAATGCCCATCGTGAAGGAACATTTGGCCCAAGCGCAGTTGGCACAGCAGAGAGTGTACAACCGTGGAGCCAAGACCCGTACCTTTTCCCCGGGGGATAGGATATTGGTACTTGTCCCTACGGTTGAAAGTAAATTCCTTGCCAAATGGCAAGGCCCCTACGAGATAATGGAAAAAGTGAGCGAAGTGAATTACAAGGTCAGACAACCAGGAAGGCGAAAGCCCGAACAGATCTATCACGTTAATCTGTTGAAAGCCTGGAGGGATAGAGAGTCCCTAGTCGCAGACACTTGGTCACCAGCTCAAACTGGTTGCGTGATTCCTGAGGTTGGAATCGCAGCCACCTTGTCACAACCCCAACAACAGGAGGTTAAGGAGTTTGTGCTTCGCAACAAGGAGGTATTCTCTGAGCTGCCGGGACAAACATCTGGGGTAGAGCATGACATTATTACCCCGCCCGGTGAAAGGGTGAAGTTAAAACCCTATCGGATCCCAGAGGCCCGACGGGAGGCAATACGGGAGGAAGTACAGAAAATGCTGAACTTAGGGGTGATAGAGGAGTCCCAAAGTGATTGGTCTAGTCCCATTGTGTTGGTGCCTAAACCGGATGGGAGCTGGCGATTTTGTAACGATTTTCGTCAGTTGAACAAAGTTACAAAATTTGACACCTACCCCATGCCACGTATAGATGAGTTGATCGACCGGCTGGGAACAGCCCGATACATGACGACTCTTGACCTCACAAAAGGGTATTGGCAAATCCCCCTGGCCAAGTCAGCCAAAGAGAAAACCGCATTTGTAACCCCAGACGGGGCGTTCCAATATAAAAGAATGCCGTTCGGGTTACAGAATGCGCCGGCCACATTCCAGCGGAAAATGGACCAGATGCTGAGGCCCCATCGGAAGTATGCTGCGGCTTACCTGGATGACGTAATTGTCCATAGCACAGATTGGGCCTCACATCTGCCAAAAGTGCAAGCAGTCCTGGACTCTGTTCGGGAAGCAGGGTTTACGGCTAACCCCAAGAAGTGTACCATTGGGCAGGAGGAGGCCAAATATCTTGGGTACACCATTGGGAGGGGAGTAATAAAACCCCAACTCAACAAAGTCGAGGCCATCCAGAGTTGGCCACGTCCCAACAGCAAGAAGCAGGTACGAGCCTTTCTGGGAATCGCTGGGTATTATCGGCGATTCATTCCCCACTTTGCTTCTAAGGCTGTGCCCCTAACCAACCTGACGAAGGGGAAAGGGTCGGTCATGATTAAATGGACCCCCGAGGCTGAGGCAGCATTCCAATTCTTGAAACAAGCCTTATGTAGCCAGCCAGTGTTGTACTCACCCGACTTCTCTAAAGACTTTGTCGTACAAAGTGATGCGTCAGATGTGGGGTTAGGAGCAGTATTGTCCCAGGTCTGGAACGGGGAAGAGCACCCAGTCATTTACCTCAGCAGGAAGTTGAAGTCCCATGAGGTAAATTACGCCACCGTTGAAAAGGAGTGTTTAGCGGTGAAGTGGGCTCTAGATTCCCTTCGGTACTACCTGCTAGGTAGGCACTTTGACATGGTTACGGATCACGCTCCGTTAAAGTGGATGGCTCAAAACAAGGAAACAAATAGAAGAGTGAATAGGTGGTTCCTGGCCCTCCAGGAATTCAACTTCACAGTAAAGCATCGCCCTGGCGTTCAAATGGGGAATGTGGATGCTTTGTCTCGAGTACATGAATGCCTGATTGCTGGTGTTCCAACCCCGAGGTTAAAACAAGAGGGGGGGGTATGTGACAGCAGGAAGGTAAAGTCACCTGGTTGCATCCAGGGGGGTAGATATATTTCGCCCAGATTCAGGCTTTACGCCGATTTATACAGCTAGGTGGAGAGTTGTATAAGCCCAGCTGAGACTAGTGGGCTCATTGATGACTCATACCTCTAGGGAGAGGGCTGGGCGTCGTGCAGGCAGGGAGTTGATGAGGCCAGCTGAAGCCTGTCAGTTCGTTTAAGGCCTCTATAAAAACTCCCAGATTCATTAGATGTTAGCTCATGCCTGGAAGCAGACCTGTGTGGACTGTCTAGGGAGAGTGAACCCCTGTGCGGTGAGAGAAAGCCTGTGTGGCTATATTTTGCTTGGACATTTAAAACCAGGGACTAGGACAGCACTAGGCTGATCCCAGTTGTTAGTTAGGAAACCTGTATGTTTAGTCAGAGGTCAAGTTGACCAGGATTTATTTTGTTTGTTTCTTTTGCTTTGCTGTGGTTTTGTCACTGTAAATAGAAAATAAACGGCACCTTTTTGATTTTGAAAACCACAACCTCCGTCTGCTGGGCCTGTTTTTGTGTGGGGAGCCCATCCCGGGGGTCACACACACCCGCTGCCGAGCTAACCCCCTCACAATATATATATATATATATATATATATATATATATATATATATATATATATATATATATATATATACAGTTGTGCTCATAAGTTTACATACACTGGCAGAATTTATGATTTATTGGCCATTTTTCAGAGAATATGAATGATAACACAAAAACTTTTCTTTCACTCGTGGTTAGTGTTTGGCTGAAGCCATTTATTATCAATCAACTGTGTTTACTCTTTTTAAATCATAATCACAACCAAAACTACCCAAATGACCCTGATCAAAAGTTTACATACCCTGGTGATTTTGGCCTGATAACATGCACACAAGTTGATACAAAGGGGTTTAAATGGCTATTAAAGGTAATCCTCCTCACCTGTGATCTGTTTCCTTGTAATTAGTGTGTGTGTGTATATAAGGTCAATGAGTTTCTAGCCTCCTAACAGACCCTTGCATCTTTCATCCAGTGCTACACTGACGTTTCTGGATTCTGAGTCATTGGGAAAGCAAAATAATTGTCAAAGGATCTGCGGAAAAAAAGGTATAAAACAGGAAAGGGATATAAAAAGGTATCCAAGTAATTGGGAATGCCAATTAGAAGTGTTCAAACTCTAATCAAGAAGTGGAAAATGAGGGGTTCTGTTGAAACCAAACCACAGTCAGGTAGACCAACTACAATTTCAGCCACAACTGCCAAGAAAATTGGTTCAAGATGCACAATAAGGAGGCACTTGAAAAAAGATGGGCTGCATGGTCGAGTCATCAGAAGAAAGCCATTTCTATGCAAATGCCACAAAGTATCCCGCTTACAAAACGCCAAACAGCACAGAGACAAACCTCAAACCTTCTGGCACAAAGTCATTTGGAGTGATGAGACCAAAATTAAGCTTTGTGGCCACAACCATAAACACTACATTTGGAGAGGAGTCAACAAGGCCTATGATGAAAAGTACACTATTCCTACATAGTGCATCCATGTGAGAGCTAACAAACTCGTTGACTATTTATACACAGACACTAGTGTTGAGCGAACCCGAACTGTAAAGTTCGGGTCCGTACTGAACTTTAGCTTTTTCCCGAACCCGAACCCGGACTTTGCGCAAAAGTCCAGGTTCGGGTTCGGGTTCAGCAATCTAATTGCGCATTTAGAAATGCTTTAGGGGCCAGCCAATCACCTTTTGATTAGCTGGTGTGCCCTTAGAGGCCATCATAGCCATGCCTACTAATGGCATGGCTGTGATTGGTCAGTGCAACATGTGACCCAGCTTCTATATAAGCTAGAGGCACACAGCACACACGTCACTCTGCTTCAGAATAGATAGGGAGAGGATCTAGTCTGCTGCTGCTGCTTTTAGGGAGAGATAGAAAAATACATGAGTTAGTCCTGATTCTGGAATCTGAGGGAAAAGATAGAGACAGTGTAGTGTAGGGCCAGGTTCCTGTTTTTTGCTTTTAGGGAGAGAGATATATTATATAGGAATAGGAGTCCAGATTCAGAGATATAACTCAGCGATCTGCATAGGTTTACCTGTTTGTGTTGCAGTGCAGTCTTTTTACACTGCTATGAGCCCAGTGTCAGAGAAAATCTACCTTTTATCTGCAAGCTCAGTGCACCAGCACTGCATATATTACGTTGAGAGATACACCGATTCCATACTGTGGGTGTATTCTGCTCTTGGAAAAAGGTCCATTTAGGACAAAAAAAAAATGCACTTTATTGTGCTCTTTTCCAAAAGACCCATTGGGCAAAAAAAAATAAAAATTTGCACTTTAATGTACGCTTGCAAAAAGAGCCATTTAGGGCCACAAAAAATATTTTGCAGTGTGTTATACATATGTGGAGGTGTGTGAAATAAACAATTTCTAAATAGTTTTCTTCTACTGTGCTATACTAAAAAAACAAAAATTTTTTTGAATAGCATTTTCTGCAGTTCTGTAGCTGTGCGATTCAGCGGTTACGTACTGTGGGTGTATTGTGGTCTTCCAAAAAACGCCATTTAGGGCCACAAAAAATATTTTGCAGTGTGTTATACATATGTGGAGGTGTGTGAAATAAACAATTTCTAAATAGTTTTCTTCTACTGTGCTATACTAAAAAAAAAACATTTTTTTTGAATGGCATTTTCTGCAGTTCTGTAGCTGTGCGATTCAGCGGTTACGTACTGTGGGTGTCTGTCAGACACTAATTACGAATTTCAAACAAAAAATGTGTGAAATTAACCTTTAATAGCCATATTAACCAGTGTGTGCCACCTTCTGTGTCTGTACCAAGGGTATGTAAACTTTTGATCAAGGTCATTTGGGTGATTTCTGTTATCATTATGATTTTAAAAGGAGCCAAAAAACTATGTGATAATAAATGGCTTCATGTGATCACCATCCTTGAATAAAAGACAGTTTTTTGGAATGCTTAGTCATATTTTCAATATAAATGCCAAAATTTCACAATTTTTGCCAGGGTATGCAAACTTCATGTATAAATACTGTACAACTAACCATCCACTGTATAACTAACTAATTGTCAATATATTGTAAAAAAAACTCAATCTGGGACCTGAAGGGATTAGTATGCCCAAAGACTTAATGCTCTTTCCATCAACCCATGCATAGGTTTGCATAGGTGAGCACAAACTTTACAGTCATTTAAATGCCATGTCTTTGGAGATAGTAAATCCAGTAGCATAAAAAAATATTATGGATCAACAGAAAATGTACTTCTTCCAAAATATATATTTTTTTTAGGTTCATATGAATATAGATATGAGCCATTTCTTGTTCACATCCCATATGTCCCTAAAATCCAAATGACATGTTTCGTATTATGTAGCTTGTGTAGATAAGTAAGCAAGTTGATTTAGTTTACCAATTTGCAAGTCCCAACTAGTCAATAAATGTTTATATATGCAAAGCAAATAATCATTTGCCATTTTCCAATATCACATTCAAAAATGCAGGATTTTGTAGTTAAATCCCTGGTCTAGATATCTGTAGAAACCCTGGCACAACTGAAAAATTGTAATATGTTGGTTATCTGTCATCAGAGGGACTTGGATGCTGCTAATAACAGCTCAGTGAGGCTTTAAAGGTGCTTATACAATTACTATAGACTTCAATCAATAGATAAAATATTCAATAACGCATCTGCTTATAACTAAAACACACAATTATAATCGATAAAGCAAAAGCAGTGCTCATTCGGTGTATTGCACACCTCCCAAACAGTTCAACGTGATTACACCCTATGACAGGTGAGTCCATATAAGTCTTTGGGAATGAGTCGGGTGCATAAAGTTATCCTTCACCACAACTTGTGATTACACTATGAGGTTGGTCTCCTTTTGTCATGAGATACTGGGGCCGGTGGAAGATCTGAATCAGGAATGACATGATGTGAAAGTTATGATCAAAAGGCACATTTACTTTATATATCTGGTGAGTGCAAATTTTGAGGGGAGCGTTATCACGAGGTGTGGTGATTGGTGAAGGATAACTTTATGCACCCGACTCATTCCCAAAGACACACTTATATGGACTCACCTGTCATAGGGTGTAATCACTTTGAACTGTTTGGGAGGTGTACAATACAACTTTTGCTTTATCGATTATAATTGTGCGTTTTCATTATAAGCAGATGTGTTTTTGGTTGTTTTATAATATAGAAGCTGCTTATATGTGTTGTAACCTGGGGGGCAGGTAGTAGGTACAAAAGCTCCCTGGGATGAGCAGGCACAGATACCAAGTCCATTGGATCAGTGAAAACACAGTGGGGTTTATTGGTACTATATACAAAGTCAATGACAGGTGCTGTACAGTGTGGTGAAAACAAACAGAAGAAAAAATAGCTAAACAAAAGCCTAGCCGTGTCTCGGCTCTAACTACACAGTATGTACAGGCCCTCACTACCAGGCTGGACAAGCCTAACGCTTGTCAGCTTCCACATTCACAGAGTAACAAGTTTTACCAACCTTCTTGCTCTCACAAACCAATGTTGTCTGTGTTTCCCAGGCTGAGCAAAGGCTGTCTGCTCAGGTGAGCTTTTAATTAAGCTGGTGGAGAGAACCAACACCTGAAGTGGATCCTGGCTCAGAGATCCCTGAATGTATATGAGAGGAGCCTGGGAGATGTATAAACCCCGAACAGGACTTTCCCAGGCTCTCTCTGGGATGCTCTGTCACACATCCTCCCCCCTTGTTTCAACCCCAGGGTTGGAACACCTGTAGCCCAACAGGAGTGAACACGGGAGAGGGCATCTACATTCCCCATCTCAACACCTGGCCTGTGTTTTACCGTAAAGGCGTAATCTTGTAGGGCCAAAAACCACCGGTTCACCCGCCTATTAGTCTCCTTCTTTTGGGCCATCCATTTCAGGGGAGCATGGTCAGTTATTAACTCAAACTGGCGCCCCAACAAGTAGTACCTGAGCGTGTCCACGGCCCACTTTATGGCCAGACACTCCTTTTCAATGACTGCGTACTTCTTTTCATGGTCATTGAGCTTTCTGCTTAACCACTTGACCACTGGGCACTTAAACCCCCTTAATAACCAGACCAATTTTCAGCTTTCGGTGCTCTCACATTTTGAATGACAATTACTCAGTCATACAACACTGTACCCATATGAAATTTTTGTCCTTTTTTCACACAAATAGAGCTTTCTTTTGGTGGTATTTAATCACTGTTGGGTTTTTTATTTTTTGCGCTATAAGAGAAAAAAGACTGAAGATTTTGTAAAAAAATTTTTTTTTTTTGTTTCTGTTATAAAATTTAGCAAATTACTATTTTTTCTTCATAAATTTTGGCCAAAATTTATACTGCTACATATCTTTGGTAAAAATAAGTACAAATTGGTGGATATTATTTGGTCTTTGTGAAAGTTATAGAGTCCACAAGCTATGGTGCCAATATCTGAAAATTGATCACACCTGAAGTACTGACGGACTATCTCAATTCTTGAGACCCTAACATGCCAGAAAAGTACAAATACCCCCCAAATGACCCCTTTTTGGAAAGAAGACATTCCAAGGTATTCAGAAAGAGGCATTGTGAGTTTTTTGAAGTTGTCATTTTTTCCCACAATTCTTTGCAAAAATCAAGATTTTTTTTTCTCTTTTTTTTTTTTTCACAAAATTGTCATATTAGCAGGTTATTTCTCACACACAGCATATGCATTCCACAAATTACACCCCAAAACACATTCTGCTATTACTCCCGAGTATGGCGATACCACATGTGTGAGACTTTTACACAGCGTGGCCACATACAGAGGCCCAACATGCAGGGAGCACCTTCAGGCGTTCTGGAGCACCAAGGCCAATTCTGACATTTCTCTCCTACATGTAAAAATCATCATTTATTTGCTAGAAAATTACATAGAACCCCAAAACATTATATATGTTTTTTTAGCAAAGACCTTAGAGAATATAATGGTGGTTGTTGCAACTTTTTATCTCGCACGATATTTGCGCAGCAATTTTTTTAACGCGTTTTTTACGGAAAAAAAATGTTTTGTGCTTAAAAAAAACAAAAAAAAACAGTAAAGTTAGCCCAATGTTTTTGCATAATGTGAAAGATGAAGTTACGCTGAGTAAATAGATACCTAACATGTCGCCCTTAAAAATTGCACACACTCGTGGAATGGCGCCAAACTTCGCAACTTAAAAAATCCCCATAGGCGACGCTTTAAATATTTTTACTGGTTACATGTTTTGAGTTACAGAGGAGGTCTAGGGCCAAAATGATTGCTCTCGCTCTAACGTTCGCAGAGATACCTCACATGTGTGGTTTGAAAACCGTTTTCATATGTGGGCAGGACTTACGTATGCGTTCGCTTCTGTATGCGAGCTCACGGGGACAGGGGCGCTTTAAAAAAATATATATATTTTATTCTTCATTTTACTTTATTTATTTTAGTTTGACATGTTTTTCCGCCCTAAACATTTTTTTGATCACTTTTATACCTATTACAAGGAACGTAAACATCCCTTGTAATAGGAATATGGCATGACAGGTCCTCTTTACAGTGAGATATGGGGGGGGGGGTGTCAATAAGACCCCACATCTCACCTCTAGGCTGGGAAGCCTGAAAAAAATACAAAAAAAAAAACAACAATCCTGGCTTTGATCGTAGCGGTGAGTCGGTAGAAGCACCGGAGGGCAGCGGGAGGGGGGGCATCCCATCTCGCCTCCCGTAAGAATGATCAAGCAGCGGAACAGCCGCTATGATTGTTCTTATGGTGTAGGGAATCGCCGGCTGAAAAAGCTAATATCTGAATGATGCCTGTAGCTGCTCCCATCATTCAGATATCCCCGCACAAAGTCAAGGACGTCATATGACGGCCGGAGGGCGGGAAGTGGTTATTGCAGAGTATTGCCGGGCATTGCGGAGTATTGCCGGGCATTGCGGAGTATTGCCGGGCATTGCGGAGTATTGCGGACTATGGCAGGGTATTGCGGTGTATGGCAGGGTATTGCGGTGTATGGCAGGGTATTGCACAGGGTATTGTGGAGGGTATTGCGGAGGGTATTGCAGAGTATTGTGGCGGGTATTGCAGAGTATTGTGGAGGGTATTGCAGAGTATTGTGGAGGGTATTGCAGAGTATTGTGGCGGGTATTGCAGAGTATTGTGGCGGGTATTGCAGAGTATTGTGGCGGGTATTGCAGAGTATTGTGGCGGGTATTGCAGAGTATTGTGCAGGGTATTGCAGAGTATTTTGCAGAGTATTTTGCAGGGTATTGCAGAGTATTTTGCAGGGTATTGCAGAGTATTGTGCAGGGTATTGCAGAGTATTGTGCAGGGTATTGCAGAGTATTGCACCAGGGTATTGCAGAGTATTGTGCAGGGTATTGCAGAGTATTGCACCAGGGTATTGCAGAGTATTGCACCAGGGTATTGCAGAGTATTGCACCAGGGTATTGCAGAGTATTGCACCAGGGTATTGCAGAGTATTTCGCAGGGTATTGCAGAGTATTTCGCAGGGTATTGCAGAGTATTGCACCAGGGTATTGCAGAGTATTGCACCAGGGTATTGCAGAGTATTGCACCAGGGTATTGCAGAGTATTGCACCAGGGTATTGCAGAGTATTGGCAGGGTATTTTGCAGAGTATTGGCAGGGTGTATTGCAGAGTATTGGCAGGGTATAGCACAGGGATGGCTCAGCAGGGATGGATGGATGGATGGATCTGTGACTGCAATTGTCACAGATCCAGCCCACAGTGCTGCTGCTGCCATCCGCTCCCTCCCCCTCCCCTCTCACACTGTACCGATCGGTACAGAGAGGGGAGGGAGGAACCGGCGTCATCAAATGACGCCGGTCTGTTTACAAGTGATTGCTCCGTCATTTGACGGAGCGATCACGTGGTAAACGGCCGCTATCAGCGGCGATTTACCGCGATTCGTGATCCGCCGGGTCCTCTGGACCCGGCGGTCACGGAGTTTCCCGTGTGCGCGCCCCAGGGGGCGCGCGGGAGCGCGATTCTGGGAGGACGTTATATAACGTCCTCCCAGAGTTAAGCAACCACCTTGTCGACGTTATTTGTCGGCAGGTGGTTGTTAAGTGGTTAAGTACACCACAGGGTGTTCTTCCCCATTGTGTACCTGTGAAAGTACTGCCCCGATACCAACATCAGACGCATCTGTCTGGACCAAAAAGTTTTTGGAGAAATCGGGGGAGTATAGCACTGGTTGTGCACAAAGAGCCTTCTTCAGGACTTGAAAAGACTCTTCTGCTACTGGAGACCATTTCACCATTACAGAGGCTTTCCCTTTCGTAAGGTCTGTCAGTGGGGCAGCTATAGTTGCGAAATTTGGGATACATCTTCTATAGTACCCCGCAATGCCAAGAAAGGCCCTGACCTGCTTCTTGTTTGCAGGGCGTGGCCACTCCTGGATGGCTTCTATTTTATTCACCTGGGGCTTTATGACACCCCGGCCAATAGTGTAGCCCAAATACCTGGCTTCCTCTAGCCCAATGGCACATTTTTTTGGATTTGCCGTAAACCCCTCCTTGAAGAGGGAATCCAGGACAGCCTGGACACGGGGCAAGTGAGACTCCCAGTCAGTGCTATGCACCACTATGTCGTCCAGATAGGCTGCAGCATACTGTCGGTGAGGTCTTAGGGTCCTGTCCATAGCCCTCTGAAATGTTGCAGGGGCATTTTGCAACCCAAAAGGCATTTTCTTATATTGAAACGACCCCTCCGGGGTCACAAATGCAGTCTTTTCTTTGGCACTACCAGTCAGGGGTATTTGCCAATATCCTTTGGTCAAGTCCAAAGTGGTCAGATAACGGGCCTTGCCAAGTCGGTCTATAAGCTCGTCTACCCTGGGCATTGGGTATGTGTCAAACTTTGTTACCGCATTAAGCTTTCTGAAGTCATTACAAAACCTCCAAGTGCCATCCGGTTTTGGGACCAATACAATGGGGCTAGACCAGTCACTATTGGATTCCTCAATAACATCTAGCTCCAACATCCTTTTAACTTCCTCACCGATGTCCTTTCTTCTAGCCTCGGGAATTCGGTATGGTTTGAGCTTGACACGGACTCCAGGTTCAGTAACAATATCATGCTGAACTGCTGAAGTCGTGCCCGGCAACTCTGAAAATTTCTCTTTATTCCTCATCAGGAACTCTCTAGCTTCCTGTTTCTGGGAACATGACAGGGTGTCTGGAATCGTGACCTCAGGGATCAGAGGGGATTCAGTACCTTTAAGGGTTACCGGGAGGGACCTCGCAGTTAATGCCAGTCTATCCTTCCAGGGTTTTAACAGGTTTATGTGGTAAATCTGTTCGGGCTTCCTTTTACCTGGTTGATACACCTTGTAATTGACCTCCCCAACTCTTTCAATTACTTCAAAGGGTCCCTGCCACTTAGCCAGGAATTTGCTCTCAACAGTGGGAACTAACACGAGGACCCGGTCACCAGGTGAGAAAACACGAAGTTGGGCCCCCCTGTTGTATATCCTCTGTTGGGCTGCTTGGGCCTGCAGTAAATGTTCTTTTACTACCGGCATGATTGCTGCAATCCTATCCTGCATTTGAGCGATATGCTCAATAACACTTTTGTGAGGTGTCTGCTCCCCCTCCCAAGTTTCCTTGGCTATGTCTAAGAGTCCCAGAGGGTGTCTCCCATAAAGCAACTCAAATGGAGAGTACCCCGTAGAGGACTGGGGAACTTCCCTGATGGCGAACATCAAGTAAGGTATCAGGAAGTCCCAGTTTTTCCCATCCTTATCAACAACCTTTTTTAACATACTCTTTAATGTCTTATTGAAGCGTTCCACCAAGCCATCCGTTTGAGGATGGTACACTGAGGTACGCAACTGCGTCACCTTAAATAACTTGCAGAGCTCCCTAGTTATTCGTGACATGAATGGGGTACCTTGGTCTGTAAGGACTTCTTTCGGGACGCCAACCCGACTGAACACCATAAACAGCTCTTTGGCAATGTTTTTAGCAGATGCAGTGCGTAAGGGAACGGCCTCAGGGTAACGGGTAGCGTAATCCATGATCACGAGGATATGTTGATGACCGCGGGCAGATTTGGGGAGTGGACCCACAAGGTCCATGGCAATCCTCTCAAAAGGCACTTCAATAATGGGCAAGGGCACTAACGGACTTCGGAAGTGGGGTTGGGGGGCTGACATCTGACACACAGGACAGGATTGACAATAATTTTCTATGTTTTTCCGTATCCCAGGCCAGTAAAACCTGCGCAACACCCTTTCAGTGGTTTTCTCAACCCCTAAATGGCCTCCTAGCAAGTGCCCATGGGCAAGTTCCAACACCACCCGTCTGTATAACTTAGGGACTACCAACTGTTCAACCACTTCATCATTAGATTTACATACACGATACAGTAAATCCTCATTGCTGCAGAAATATGGAAAACAGAGCCTGTCCCCTGGTTCGACAGGTACCTCATTAATCACTATTACATTTTCCCAGGCCCTGGCAAGGGTAGGGTCTTTTCTCTGCTCCGTACCAAAATTTTCCTTGTGCACATTAAGATTGGCAAACTCTAACGTAGGCTCAGATTCAGCAGGCGGCTGTCCAGCTCTACTGGTTGTGGGGACTTCTTCCGGCTCCCCCAGCTCTCCTGCCATAACTGAGACAGGATCACCCGGAGAGCCCTGAGAGGAGTCCCCTGAACTCACAAGGTCAGTAATGGCCACGAGTTCTGGCTCTGCGACTGAGTTAGGTACTGCGACTGGGTCGGGACAATCCCACAGTTCCCAAAACTTAGGGAAGTCCCTACCAATGATAGCCTTATGCACCAAGTGGGGAACCAGTCCGACCGAATGGGTCACCGTACCTAAGCCAGTTTTAAACTGAACAGTGGCTATTGGATACTCGCGGGTATCCCCATGTACACAGATCACAGCAACCTTTTTTGCATGAAAATTCACAGTTTCAACCATCTCAGCTGTAACCAAAGTAACCAGACTTCCAGAGTCCAGCAAGGCCATAATAGGCTTATTATTAATAGTCACATGACACATGTGTTTTCCCACATTTGGCATTGCAGCGCATGAAACAGCAGCAAACATAGACTGCCTTCTAAAAGATAGATCACACTGCATTGGTTCATCTGTCAATGGACAGTTTGCTGCAACATGTCCCAGTTCTTGGCAACGAAAACACCTGATGTTTCCCCAGTTTGGTTTGCTGACAGGCAGTGGCTTCCCTTGTTTGGGCCGCCAAACTTCAGTCCTGGCACCAAAATTCCTCCCCCCTATTTCCTTGCCATGCTTACCACCCACTTCCCCTGGAACAGTCTTACCGGTTGCCTGGGGAGACCATGGCTTTGGGTGGAAAGTCCGTGCGGCTGTAGGGGTGGTGACCAGGTTCTCTGCAGCAAAGTACCTCTCAACGAGCTCCACCAGGTTGTCTGCTGACTTGGGGTCTCCTTGACTCACCCACTTCTGCAGGGGAATTGGCAGTGACCTCAGGAATTGGTCCATGACCACACGCTCCACTATTTGTGGCGCAGACAGGGACTCCGGCTGTAGC
This sequence comes from Rana muscosa, assembly GCA_029206835.1. Lineage (NCBI taxonomy): Eukaryota > Metazoa > Chordata > Amphibia > Anura > Ranidae > Rana > Rana muscosa. The sequence continues at coordinate 138,204,635 of CM055120.1, read as the reverse complement.
CATTTCCGTACCAGGTGGATCAGATCAAACATCTGCGATCTTGGGGGCCTCTTATCTTGGAAGAACCAGCTGTGGACCCGCTGAGCTCGAACCGCCAAGGTGACACCGAGTCGTGCCAGGATTTCCCGCTTGACCTTCTCATAATCTCCCGCTTCTGCTGACTCCAGATCATAGTAGGCCTTCTGCGCTTCTCCAGAAAGTAAGGGGGCGATCAGTCCTGCCCACTGGGTTTGGGGCCAACCTTCCCTCTCAGCGGTCCGTTCAAATGTTAGTAGGAAAGCCTCTGGATCATCATCTGCCGTCATCTTTGAAAGAAAGCGACCCACATGGATGGTTGAGGGCTTGTCTCCAATATCCTTCATTATCGCAGGTGACCCCTGTGCTAGCGTCTCCACAACCTCAGTAAGGGTTTTTCTATCCGCTATTGCAGCAGTGGCAAGCTGTTCAAACAGCCTCTGCGATTGCTCCTGTACAGCACCAATCTGTTGGAACAGCACCTTGGTTTGCTCCTGTGCGATAGCGTTGGCTTGCTGTAATGCAGCGTTAGTTTGCTGTTGTGCAGCGTTTGCTTGCTGCAATGTAGCGTTAGTTTGCTGTTGTGCAGCGTTTGCTTGCTGCTGTGCAGCATTTGCTAACACCATTTGTTTGAGGATGTCCTCCATGTTGTCACTTTAGGTACTGGCCTTTTAAGTAGTAACTTACTACAGCTGGTCGCAGCCTCCACCATATGTAACCTGGGGGGCAGGTAGTAGGTACAAAAGCTCCCTGGGATGAGCAGGCACAGATACCAAGTCCATTGGATCAGTGAAAACACAGTGGGGTTTATTGGTGCTATATACAAAGTCAATGACAGGTGCTGTACAGTGTGGTGAAAACAAACAGAAGAAAAAATAGCTAAACAAAAGCCTAGCCGTGTCTCGGCTCTAACTACACAGTATGTACAGGCCCTCACTACCAGGCTGGACAAGCCTAACGCTTGTCAGCTTCCACATTCACAGAGTAACAAGTTTTACCAACCTTCTTGCTCTCACAAACCAATGTTGTCTGTGTTTCCCAGGCTGAGCAAAGGCTGTCTGCTCAGGTGAGCTTTTAATTAAGCTGGTGGAGAGAACCAACACCTGAAGTGGATCCTGGCTCAGAGATCCCTGAATGTATATGAGAGGAGCCTGGGAGATGTATAAACCCCGAACAGGACTTTCCCAGGCTCTCTCTGGGATGCTCTGTCACAGTGTTTTATCTATGATTTTTTTTTTTCCATGAGCGTTGGATTAGTGATTTATTTTGCTTTCAGGTTTATAATAAATAAAATATATTTCGCTTTAAAAAAATCTACATGTATAAATTTCATATGCCTCTTCAATGAGGCTTTAACACACACAATAAATTGAAATACCAATTCCCTCCATACAAAGACCTCCCCACAGGTGACCAACCCCTTGCTATGTACAAGGTATGTATCAAATAGTCCAGAGGTTCACTTGCTTTGGTACAAGTGGAGGTTCTTTCTCAATACATTTCACTTATAAAGCTTCACATATATTTATACTCAAAACCACATATTACCCACTGTTAAATCTAGGCCTTTTCCATGATATTATTCAGATGTGTCTATATATTGAAGAGTGTGCAATAAAGCTGATAATTCCACGTTCTCCTCAAAAATTGTGAACACCCTCACATTGGAAGGGATCTCAGGTATCTAGGATATTAATTGTGTATTAACCACTTCCTTACTGGGCGCTTAAACCCCCCTCCTGCCCAGACCAATTTTCAGCTTTCAGCGCTGACGCACTTTGAATGACAATTGCGTGGTCATACAACACTGTACCCAAATTAAATTTTAATCATTTTTTTTTTCACACAAATAGAGCTTTCTTTTGGTGGTATTTAATCACCTCTGGGGTTTTTATTTTTTGCTAAACAAACAAAAAAAGATGGAAAATGTTGAAAAAAAAATCATGTTTCATTGATATGCACTGATGAGGCGGCACTGATGGGCACTGATAGGCTGCACTGATGGGCACTGATAGGCACAGATAAGGCAGCACTGATAGGCACAGATAAGGCAGCACTGATGGGGACAGATAAGGCGGTACTGATGGGCACAGATAAGGCGTAACTGATGGCCACTGATAAGATGGCACTGATGGGTGGCACTGATGGGTGGCACTGATGGGCACTAATAGGTGTTACTGATAGGTACCACTGATAGATGGCACTGATGGGCACTGATAGGTGGCACTGATAGGTGGCACTGATGGGCACTGATTGCCACTGGTAGGTGACACGGATGGGCACTGGTAGGTGACACTGATGGGCACTGGTAGTTGACACTGATGGGGGCACTGGTAGGTGACACTGATATGTGGCACTGTGGGAACTGATAGCTGGCACTGTGGGCACTGATGGGTGGCACTGTGGGCACTGGTAGGCGGCACTGTTGTGCACTGGTAGATGGCACTGGCAGGTGGCACAGGTGGCACAGATGAGCAGGCGGTTGCTCTCCTTGATCGGGACCAATGTCCCTCTGACAGCCACCGGTGATCGGCTTTTTTTCCTCCTCACGCTATGAGGAGAAAAAATTGCTGATTACCGGCTCTGTTTACATCACATGATCAGCTGTCATTGGCTGACAGCTGATCATGTGGTAAGGGGTTGGAATCGACCCCTTACTACGATCTGTGATCCGCCGAGTCTCATTGACTCGCTGATCACAGAGCACGCCACGCACGCCCTGCAGGGGGGCGTGCAGGCCACTCGATAATGGGAGGACGTCCATAGACACTCTCCCGGCAAATTAGGTCCGCGCTGTAGCCGTCTTTCGGCTATAGCGCGGATCTGAAGTAGTTAAATAAAGTGCTGGTGAGGAGTATAAATATCAATATATGATTGGTTAGTTAATAACCATATAACCATAAACCTGCAATTATTATCCCAACAGTGTACCCATAGGTCCTATATAATTAGCCCAATAATATACGACATAAGATACATTGCACTTTACCATTATTTCTCAATTTTATCCCAAACTGTACTTTAAGCTTTCAACAAACACCTAATTACATAATTACAGGGTCATCCCACTGTTATTAAAAGGAACAAAAAAAAAGACCAAAAAAACTCCAATACAATATCCCATCTGTATTTCAATAACATTTTGAATACCCATCAAAAGGTCCCATTAGCTTTCAATCACAAAACGGGCTTCCATAAGTATTCACATCTTTTCTCTGTCTCTGCTGATAAGTTACTCAGATGGTTGCCAATGAAAGTGGACCTCCATTTACTCCAGTTGCAAAGGGGAAGAGGGACTGTCTCCCTGCATTACAAGGACATTCAGTTCCCTCTGTCTTATATATTACCCATCTACAAAATGGCGCCCTAGCCTGTTCGTTCAGCATGTCACATCTTTCCACTGTGACCATATAAATAGTGATATAAGGGCCATTGTGCTACTGCAACATTATGTATGCCTTGAAAAATAAAGTTTATCATTTAGAAATTGTGGTTAGCTGTGTATTCAGATCTGCTGGTTTACAGTACAGAAAGATTCCGTACAGTGGAAAAACACTCCCCTGAAGTTGAACTTTTTTTATTTATACTGTATATTTCAAGGATTTTAGCCAACTGCTGCAATCTCAGTACTCTAATAAGAAATGCTGAAGTGTTTGTATCCCTTTAGATGGGGGTAAATTATCGATAGTACGTTACCAAAATGAAACTCCTATTGTGCGGGATGCCTGAAATACTTGTATGACTTATGAAAAAAATACTGAACCAATCACACAACCAAGAAATAAAATTTCTGGGGCCATTCTGTACACCTTGTACAGAACATATCCAGGCTGGCACATTGCAAGGAAGTAGCATTTGAATAGTTTGACAGTTTTAAAATTCCTGTAGATTGAAAGATAATGGCAAGTTTTAATAACATTAACCACTTCAATACTGGGCACTTTCACCGCCTTCCTACCCAGGCCAATTTGCAGCTTTTGGCATTGTCGCACTTTGAATGATGATTGCGTGGTCATGCAACACTGTACCCATATGCTATTTTTATATATTTTTTCATACAAATAGACCTTTCTTTTAATGGTATTTAATCACCACTGTTTTTGTTTTGTTTTTGCTAAGGAAAAAAAGATTGAAAACTTTGAAACATTATTGCATTGATGTATTCCAACATGGTAATATTGTATTTTGAGATCTACTGATATTTAACTTGTTCGCTTGCATATTATATTGTGATACTGCATTGTACTTTTTTTTGTAAAGATTGTACTGACTCTATTCAGATAATAAACTAAAACTTGAATGAAAAAAAAGAAAACTTTGAAACAAAAAGTGTTTTTCTTAATTTCTGTTATAAAATTTTGCAAAAATTGTATTCTGCTACATTTCTTTGATGAATTTAACCTAAATCAGTGTATAATAATTAGTCTGTAGGAAAGTTTAGTATATGTATCTCAAAATCAATCAGTCCTGATGTACTGGCAGCCTATATCCTTTCTTGATGCCCTAAAATGCCAGGACAATACAAATATCCTCCAAATGACCCTTTCTTTGGAAAGTAGACAGTCCAAGGTGTTTAGTAGGAGGCATGGTGAGTTTTTTTCTTAAGTTTTTGTCACATTTTTTGGAAAATGAAGAAATTAAAAAAATATGTTTTCCATGCACCTTACCAAATATGAAAGTTGTCATGCGTAATCAACCAATCCTCTCTTCTTGCATCCAATAATATATATGAAAAAACCTCCAAAAAAAATAAATAACATATATAGTGTAATTTTTACATATTCATTATTTTTTTTAGATAAAGTTGCATTTTGTGTCATCATTCTTTTCTCAAAGTATATTACTCTACTATTTTAACCAACCATAGACATCTCCCGCTCCTCAGCGTCCCCCATCCCACACCGAGGACAGCATGTCGGTTGGCGGGCTGAGGAAACAATTCCATAAAGCCAGCCAGGGACACCACGAGGGAAGACGCTGAGACCATTGCTCTGCTTTTTAAAGGCCCAGGCTGGGTAGTAAATCAAAAGCAGGTGTGATCTCCCGTAATAGGAGATAATTTGGAGCTGGTAAGCTGCAGTGTGTGCAGAGTATGGAAGTTACATCTTTTTTCTCACCACTTTTCCTTGGGTGCATCGTGTGTCATCGTGTGTCATTTGCACATTGGAAATGTATTCATACTAAATGGACTTTATTGTGTTACACTATGAGATAACTAAATTTCACAATTTGTGTTATTATAAATTTTTGTTTGCACGGAGTCACTTTACATGGAAATTTAGTATACATCAATGGTTTTGCACAGGTTCACTTTATAAGAAAATTTTGCGTTAACTTAATATTGTAAATTATATATAGTGTAATACCACTTTAAAACTCTATAATGTGCAACAGTGCCATGTCCACTCACTTTTGGCATGCAGAATTGAATGCCATCTTATCACCACTGTGCAAAGTATTGCCAAGCCCACTAATCACCATGTGATCACTCCATGCACCTTACATACATAGTTACATAGTAGGTGAGGTTGAAAAAAGACACAAGTCCATCAAGTCCAACCTATGTGTGTGATTATATGTCAGTATTACATTGTATACCCCTGTATATTGTGGTCATTCAGGTGCTTATCTAATAGTTTTTTGCAACTATTGATGCCCCCCAGTGAGACCACCGCCCGTGGAAGGGAATTTCACATCCTTGCCACTCTTACAGTAAAGAACCCTCTATGTAGTTTAAGGTTAAACCTCTTTTCTTCTAATTTTAATGAGTTGCCACGTGTCTTGTTAAACTCTTGTTAAACTCCCTTCAGCAAAAAGGTTTTATCGCTATTGTGGGGTCACCAGTACTGTATTTGTAAATTGAAACCCTATCCCCTCTCAAGCGTCTCTTCTCCATTGAGAATAAATTCAGTGCTCGCAACCATTCTTCATAACTTATATCCTCCAAACCCTTTATTAGCATTGTTGCCCTTCTTTGTACTCGCTCCATTTCCAGTGCATCCTTCCTGAGGACTGGTGCCCAGAACTGGGCAGCATACTCCAGGTGCGGCCAGACCAGAGTCCTGTAGAGTGGGAGAATTATCGCTTTATTCCTGGAGTTAATCCCTTTTTTAACGCATGCCAATATTCTGTTTGCTTTGTTGGCAGCAGCTTGGCATTGCTTAATGATAAAGGCTATACCCTTGAATGGTTTCCAGCCAATCATGAGAGCTGTTGAACCAGGTCTCTGAAATTCCCACAAAATCCAAATCCTCCTCATACAACAGTATCTCTATTTCATCCATCTTGTCCGTCATGCTCCTGGTATTGGTGAACATGCCATGTAGTTTAGACCGGTCGCATACTATGCTCTTATTGGGTGTTCCGAGATTGCAACTAGGACTTGTTACTATACTTACCTTGGGTTTATGTGCTTTAGTCAACCTACCCCTAATGCCCCCAATATTACCCAATGGACTATGTTCCGCGCTGACTATCTCTTACTCTGGACCCTCCCCCCTGTCGCTTAGTTTAAAAAACCCTCTAACTTTTTGGCCATCTTTACCTCCAGCAGATCTGTACCCTCCTCATTTAGGTGCAGTCTGTCCCTTCTATAGTACTGGTGACCGAATGAGAAGTCGGCCCAGTCCTCCAGGAACCAAAACCCCTCCTTACTACACCAGCTCCTCAGCCACTTTTTTACTTCCCTAATCTACCTTTCTGGTGTGGCTCGAGGCACCTGTAGTATTCTCCACTTCCTGTCACACTTTGAGTGTTGCTTACCACTGCATCCCCTGCCACCCTTTTCTACACTACTCACCCTACATTGCTGTCACCCTCTTCCAACACTGCTCATCTCTGCATCTCCTGACACCCTCTTCCAACAAAGCTCACCTCTGTAACCCTCTTTCAGCACTGTTTAATCCTCTGGGGAAAGGGGGAGGGGGATAGGTGCATAGGAACTGTCTGTCAGAGCATGTCAAATCACTAAGGAGGCAAGGTAGATGTGGAAATATGGGACAATCTACATCTACAGACCACCACACCATACAATCCAGAGCAATTTTCTTTTGCAAAGAATGAATCACAATTTATGTGAAAGTGTCAAAAGTTGGCTTTTTGATGCAGATATGTCAACAACATACTGTGTAGTGGCAATTATGACAGCTTGCTATCTCCAAAGCTACTTTGCTGGAAAACCAACAAAGAAAACTCCATATGAGCTATTGAGCTATGGAATGGAAAGAAGCCTAACCTGAATCACATCAAAATCTTTGAAAGCAAAGCATACCTACATGTTCCTAAAGAAAAAGGCACAAGATGGTAACACAAATACAAAAGCATAATGTTCTACACCCTAAAGGAAATGCGACTATAATCATATCACAATAGGCATAATTCGTTTATTATCCTTAGAATTTAGGTGCTCCCTTTCCCCCAATAAACTCAATAAAGAATGTGGTTGAGGCTGCTAGACTAATGTGCAAAATGCAGTTCACATTACTATTGCTCACTGCAATCCAGTTCCCAGATTCCTTGTCTGCAGACTAACTGCTGTCCAAGTCTCATTTTGGTTTTCCCCAGCAGTCTTTTCAGGTTGCTTCTCCCCTCCACTACTCATTCTCACTCCAGCTGGTCAGCAGTTAGCTGGCTGCATGGACCCAAAGGGGTTCCATCACTATTTATGTGGTTAGATGAATAGGGCATAACACTTAGAGAATTCCCCAATGTTGGTTTTTCACAGTCACTAAGGTACAGTACACCTATTGGTCATCTGATGAACACACCACCAGGCTCCTTAAACCCAACATGTTTTGAGGAATAGAAAACCTTCATGTATCTGGTCTGCCAGTTCCTGAAAATGAAAATGCCCAACCATTGGACGAAATGCATTGATGTCAAGGGGTATGGCCCTGCCCCCTTACCCACGTGCTATAACTGAATGACAGACCACACAGGTACACTGGCATGTGGTGTCCTTCTCCCCTAGAAAAAAAATCTGCATAAATACACTGGAACAGAATGGGACTGCATACAAAGCAGAGAAACAGCTGCATGTAGATAAATACTGTAATGCAAGCCTGTTCCAAACATACTGTATGTGAGTTCAATGTGAGGTGGTCTTGCGATTGCTTTTGCATACATCGGGAGTTAGGAAATATGCTCTTCTTTTATTCAGCAGGTTTGTTGTGATTGACATATATCATCACTGGACTATGTGATTGACGATAGATCTACAACTAGGGACTTTTTTTGTAATAAAGGACATGTCAAAGATAGAGTGTACATGTTTGTTTTTTTTTTTTAAATAAAGGATTTTTTTCTAAGATGAGTGTGTGTTAATTTACTTTTCAGTGTTTTCAATTTTTTTGCGGCCAGGGGTACTTAGTCATTCATATTGTGGCACCCTATTTTTTTAAATTCTGATAAGTCATTCCCCACATCCCCCGCAATCACCAAAGTGGGATTGTAGGGAAGAGGCCCTTGTCTTTATCAATGTGAGGAAAAGATTCTTTGCCACAGAGGTTTCCCTGTCAAGGGACCCTTCTGATGTTCAGGGATTGTGGTTTATGGTTCGGGAGGATGGGGGGGCACATAGTTGCTGCTCCCTTTTCTGCAGTGCCAGGCTTCATGCTTCAATTAGTCGGGACCCTTCGGGGTAAGACCGCGCTATATTAAGATACCTCTCAACTCAACTCAACTCAATTAAGAATCTGTTTTTTATTTTAAAGAATACAGTTATATTAAATTTGTGGCACAGATACAGAAAATAAGCACGCTGCTTCGGATTCCACATTGAAAGAATTAGGGTTACAATCTTCCGGTAGGAAAACAAGACAGCACTGGTGTACACCTTAGAGGTGATTAACATAAGTGCAAGAGAAGAAAAGGTCCAGGCTCAAGCAATTCCTTGATCAGTGTCAGTATGTAGTTCAGGGTGAAGGTAAAGAGAAGCCAGACACCGTGCCATCACAAGGTCTAAATATACAGTAGGGGATGTGCATCTCCACAGTGATGACATGTCATTAAAAATCTAGTGTGAATCTTTAGCTGATGCCACTTTTTGAGACCAAACTGAAATAGAAGGAAAATCATAAACGTGCATTCGTTTTCGTCCGAATGCATTTTCGTCCGAATTTCGGCGATTTTCACGTTCGTTTTAACAAACGATAACGAATGTGCAGAATCCGAAATCCGAAAGATCCAACATAAAAAATGCTTTATTTTCATTTCGTTGTTCGATATAGATAGAAGATTCGACATGCCGGTGACAATAGCGATCTGTGTCTATCGAACCTGCGGTTGAATGTGCCTAACCTGACTCTATTATTCCAAGATTGTTCGACATAGAGAGAAAAGATTTGACATTATAGAGACATGTAGATTCGACGAAGCAGCTAAAAACATACGATAGCTAACGAGCGGACATTTATGGTCAAATGCACCGCCCATAGGCTTTAGAAGAATTCTAATGTTGGTTGACTAGTGATAAAAAAATTAATAAATATAATTATTACTAGTCATACAACATTAGAATTCTACTATAGCTTGTAGGTGGAGCATTCGACCGGAAATGTATGATTGCAGCGTCGTACAGCTTAGCTGCTTCGTCGAATCTTCTTAGAAAATTCGACAGACACCATAAGCCTTCAATGACAGATTCGACCTTAATTAATTTGGATTTTCGGACAAATTAATATTTTAACAAAACAAAATAAATAAAAACGAATTTCGGAAGTAACTAAATAATTTTATTTTTCAAACTAAAACGAAATTCTGAAACAAAATATTTCAGTGTGCACATGTCTAGAAAATCAACAAGAAGAGGGGTGGCTTTGGAGAAGAAAGAAGGCATGAAAAAGAGCATAGGTGTCCAATGGGAGGAACCAATTAATGGGTTCAGAAGACTTGGTTATCTAAGACAAGATAAGAGTTTGGGTGAGTCCGAAACTTCTATCCATGGAAACCACAGGTGACGTTTTTATTGCTAGTAGTAAGAAACTCCTCCATCTGCATAATGTAGTTCAGTTCCATTACCCATTCCTGAATTTTAAATACTGTTGAAGTAAGTTTTCCTGTCCCTAGGAATCAAAGCACGGCCTGCCAGGATTAGAAATCAGAACAGGCATTTTTTGATGCTTTTAATGGACCCTGGGATCATAGATAGGAGAGCTACTTCTGGCCATGTTCTACCCATATGAGGTGACTTAACCTAAAGATAGATTTCCAAAACAGTCTGATCCTGGAACAGGACCACCACAGAAGGAGATGCATACCACCTGTCTCTCTGCATCTCCAACACTGGTTTGATATCGACAGGATTATCTTGTGCAGCACGACCGGACTTTGGTACCATCTGGTCAGTATTTTAAAGTTCCTCTCTTGTACCTGCAAAGAAATAGTTATTTGGAAAGCAAAGAGAAAAGGTTTATCTCAGGCTTTCGGGGGAAAGGCATGCCCCAGTTCTCACTCCCAGTCTTGGACATAGAAGGGTCAAGCGGGAAGGCACTCAAGAGTAAGATGTCATATATTTTAGATATGGCATGTGAGCATTCTGTATCAGATAAGCACAGACCTTCAAATGGGGTCAGATCCCTTTGAAGTCCCACTGTCCTAAACGTGTCATAAATGTGTTGGAGATTAAAATAGCATCCATTAGGCTTGTGCAATTAGTTTATAAACGAATCGAAATTCGTTCGAATTTAGCAACTTTCGGACATTCGGAAGCATTCAAATTTCCGAACAAAGCAATTACGAATAAAACCGAATCCGAAATAAATTATATCGCAAATACCAAATGCCCGAATGTCTTCGGCATAATTCGTTATGAAAAAAGTTACGAATGTACGAATCCATTCGAAGCACAATAACACTCTGCTCTGCTCTCTGCTTCTCCCTTACCATGCTGAACTCCCTCTCAAAATGGTGTACAGGGGCGGAGGCTATAGCCGCATGTAAAAAACGAAAGTAAAATACGAGATTTCGAATCCATTCGAAGCACAATAACACTCTGCTCTGCTCTCTGCTTCTCCCTCACCGTGCTGAACTCCCTCTCAAAATGGTGTACAGGGGCGGAGGCTATAGCCGCATGTAAAAAACAAAAGTAAAATGCGAGATTTCGAATCGTTACAAATAACCGCTATGTATTTAGAAAAGTACAAATCCATTCGAAGCACATTAGGCATAATAGGCAGCGTCGTTGTGAGAGAGACACGGAAAATTACGAATCAACGAACCCAAAAAAAGTTACGAAAGTAGGAGTTGTGTCCAGAATCAACGAAAAACAATGTACTCTACCGAAAGTACGAATTATAAATCAACGAAAAATAAGGCTTACATTAATACGAATCATTCCGATTCAACGAAAAATTACGCTTGCGAAAATACGAATTAGTCCGAACACGAAAAATCCCGTCTAGCAAAATTACGAACGATTACGAATCAACAGGACCGAAAAGAAACGAACCGAAACTAAACAAATTTTTCCGTTGTGCACAAGTCTAGCGTCCTAGGCATGAGGAGAAAAGAGCACAATTTTCCACCAGGGTTTTAACCCATGTGGGTCAATGGCCTGTCGAATGGAAGAATTAAGTGCTGTCTGCCATTGAAGGAAGCTGTTACAGTGCAACATGGGGGGGAACCTCTGAATTTCCCATGATCAGCGTCAGGGGACCTGAATACCGAGAAATTCCATATTTTCCAAGCACAGTGCCCCAAACATTGAGAAACAAGGATAATAATGTTAATTGTGTGAACGCAATCTGACAAATATTGGGGTGGATCCAAGGGATGGGGAATAGTGGAAAAGATACTACGTCTCTCTTAAGACCAACCCAGTGTTTGGATTGGTCATGATGGAACCAATCTAGAATTGTACAGAGTACTGCCACAGAGTGATAGAGTTTGCGATGGGATAATCTCGCTCCCCTGTCCCCTCTACTTTTAACCAATACATTGTGTCATATACAGGCCAGAGATCGAGGCCAGAGATATTTGAGCAGTACTGTAAATCGGCTCGTGCAATTGATTGAGTTGTGATGAATCTGCATGCGTAGATACTTGATTGAGTTCTTGGCCCATTGGAACAAAAAACTGTCATTTAGTAATACCCGTGTAGCGGGGTCCCCTTTAAGACTCTCGGGACTACCTTGCCCAGAACCCCTTGCGGCATGTTTCTACCCCAGAGACTCATGGGAGGGGTTATAAAAGGAGGAGGCGAGGCTGGGCTCGGCCTCTTTGGGACACGAGACTTCAGTGACTGATCCTCCTGTGCGGATGTGCCGGAGTGCAAGGCCTGAAGCCTGGGGCCTTGCGCAGTACCAAAGAGCCTTCCACCCCACTGCGAGCCTGGGTGGCATCTGACTTCGCTTGTCTACAACCTTGGTTGGATCGGGGACCCGATCGCTGGAGACACTGTGTGTGTGAAGACACAGTCGTGGAAGTTCCCAGACTGGGATCGCGTCCGGAGGGGTGAGAGGACGTATGCTCAGACCAAATACTGTTGTTGCTAATGTGCCTATAGACTGCCAGGGCTCACAAGTTTATTTCTGATACTCTCACTGGAGATCCATATCAGAGCAGAACTTAGAGTTCATGAAGTAATGTGTTTAGTTCATCGCAACTTTCCCATTGGATTACAAATGTTGTTCTGTTAATGTGCACCACCTTTAAAGAATTGCCGGTGAAGAAACCATCATCCCCTATAGACTGAGTGGTAGATATCTGAGCCAGGCCTGGCCAGCTAGTTAGTTCATCTAGTTACTGCATCACAGGACGCCTAGTTAACGGTCGCCCATGTGGCGCACCTTTACTGTTCATCTCAAATGCATAGAGTGTTATTGCTGCAGGACTCTGCAATTTATTATCTGTGAACCGTTACCACTGTTAACTTTTATTACCAATAACTCAAAGTAAATTTGATACCCTTTTCATTACTGTCTTGGTGTCTGGGTTTACTCATACAGTATAAGTTAATATTTATTGCTGCCAATACTAACTGTGCCAGTAGAGGGTCGAGTACATTGCTGGGGGTTGATGGAGCTGTTTTTCAGGGCCCAAACAAAACTTGCGGCCTTCTTAGTTGAAGGTATCGCTACACGTGGGGGTTCTCGTCCGGGATCCTGATACAGCAATTAAACACAAGAGGTGCCGTCATGGACCCGCAAGGAATAAGAGCGTGGTGCGAAGTGGCCAAGACAGACCCAAACCAGTCAGTGGTCATCAACCTACCAGGGGAGGAATGGTCAATTGAAACGATAGAGGAGTTAATGAAGTCAGTGATCCCAGATCACACACCGTGGGTGATGGGAATAAAGTCAGACCCAGACATTTCATACCAGTATGCACTAGTGGAATACCTGGACGGGATGCCAGAGGCTTGTAGGCGCAACTGTGTACAGACGCCAGATAATAGATCTTATAGGTTGGCGCACGCAATTAAGAAGGAGCCATCACCGATGGGATCACCGCAGGCTGCGGCCCGTACCCCACCTGAAAGAGGAGATAGGGCGACGCCTCCGGTGGCGCCTGCACCTGTCACTGCTATATCACCAGAACTGATAAATGCAATAGGGGATCTGCTAACCAAATGTCAGAAGACAAGCACGGTGCATGTAGAGACTAGCTACCGGAGACTGAAGACATTCTCGGGGCAGCTCCCTGTCCCTGCAGGGGAAGAGGATTTTGACACCTGGGTGGAGCAGGCATTGCAGGTGGTAGAGGCATGGGAGGTGCCTGATGCGCAGAAGAGGCAACAAGTGATAGAAAGCCTTAAAGGCGCAGCAGCAGAAGCAGTAAAAAGTTTTCGGTTTGGAAATGCAGATTGCACGGCTCAAGACTGTTTAGCCATGCTACAGGAAGAGTTTGGTCAATTGGAAAAGGTGACAGAGAGGGTCTATCAATTTGAACATACTTTCCAACAACCGAAGGAGAAACTTTCAGAATATGTTAGAAGACTGAACAGGTTGCTGTGCAAGATTGTGTTAAATAAGGGAATGAAGCCCCAAGATACAGATGCGGCAAGAATGAAACAAGTTTTAAAGGGAGCATTACGCTCGGATCCAGTCTGGCTGCACCTGAAGACCTCGGGAGGAGGAACGCTACTGACCTATGCTGACTTGATAAAAATCATCAGAGATGAGGAGGCGCTACAACAGGACCAGCAAATGACTAAGGCAAATGTTGTACCCGCACAGGTGTTAGTCAATCCAGTGCTGACCCCTGAAAGAGACTCAGAGGTAGACACTCTAAAAGCTCAAATGTCCAAGGTGTTAGAGATGTTGACCTCTCTGATGGCAAAAGACACAGAGGGTCCCAAGAGAGAAATACCAAGGAAGGAATTATTCCCAATTGCCTCAGCACCCGCATCTTTACAAGAATGGGGAGATATAGTCTGCTTTAACTGTGGAGGAATTGGCCATATTGCAGCTACATGTTCCAGTCCCAAGAAGAAGAAGCTAGACAACCGCAAGCCGGCGGGAAACTCCAGAGGGCCCCGGTGAAGGAGTCAACCGGGTGCCCATCACTTTCAGTGAGCTCCAAGCTGAATGCGAAGCAGAAGAAAAGAGGAGATAAAACACCTCAGAGGAAACGCAACATTCCTCAACAGAGATACACCCCAGAAAAAGGGGGCAAGACCCCTCAGAAGGGACACAGCACTCCCCGAAAGGGGTGCACACCTAAGAAGAATAATGATATCCCTCAGCGGGTCATTACACCCATTGAAAGAAGGGAAATCAATGCATACCAGGCTCAAGAAAGATTAAAGTCCAAAGGGAATTGGATGAGAGAGAGTCCGGAAGGAAAGGGTCGGAAGAAGGCGACCCCTGCCAGGCCATATCCGGAGAAGCTAGTAGGCCCATCTCCTACAGTGCCCATTCAAGTGGAGGGAGTCTACACCAGAGCCATCTTGGATACTGGGGCACAGGTGACCCTGTTATACCGAGATTTCTACGATAAGCACTTGAGTCACTTACCCATCCAGAAGATAGAGGGACTAGAGATATGTGGGATTGGAACCCAGAATTTCCCCTACGATGGCTATTTGCCTGTCAAGATGATCTTTGACCCATCCGTGGCTGGAAAAGCCAAAGTGTTTGACACTCTGGCGGTTGTGTGCCCTCGGCCGCCAGGAGCCAACAAGAGTTCCCTTATAATAGGGACGAACACTGACCTGGTCCGAAGACTTCTGACCCCTCTAGTGAAAGAGAAGGGGTCAGCGGCCACCAAGATCCACCCCATGCTGAAGACGGCTTACCAACGGCTGGTCCTAGAACAGAAGACCCCTGGAGAGGGGATAGGGAAGGTGTGGAGACGTGGAAGAGAAGGGATAGTGTTGCAGCCCGGTGAAGTAACCTGTCTCAGAGCCACTGTGAAGCTTACTTGGGAGCAGCCTGGACCCTTTGTCATGTTGGAGTCTGACCCAAGGGAAGAGTCCCCCGGGCTGGAAGTGATACCAGAAGTGATTCCACTGAAGGCCCTGAAGAAGGCCCATTGTAGAGTTCCAGTGAGTGTTAGGAACAATACAGATGGCCCCATGGAAATCCCAGCCAGGATGCTGCTGGGCCAGGTGAGCCCTGCTGCCCCGGTCAACTTGTCAGAAGTAAAGGGGGCGGGCGAAGGAGGAGATGCTTGGGAGAAGCTATCCATGGAAAACCCGAACCTGCCCAGGGCTTGGAAGGAGAGAGCCAAGGCCCAGTTGACCAGATGGGAGAAGATCTTCTCCAAAGATGAGTTCGATGTGGGGTGCACAAGGAGTGCCACCCATCGGATTCGCCTCCAAGAAGATAAGCCCTTCAGAGAGAGGGTCAGGCGGGTCCCACTAGCGGATCTGGAGGATCTAAGGGAACAACTTGCAGAACTAAAAAAGACTGGTGTGATACGGGAGTCCAGAAGCCCCTATGCCTCCCCGATAGTGATGGTCAGGAAGAAGAATGGATCGTTGAGGCTCTGTATCGACTACAGGACTCTTAACAGGAGAACCATACCCGACCAGTACACCACTCCGAGGATAGAGGATGCCCTACAGAGCTTGTCTGGAGCCAAGTGGTTCAGCGTTATGGATCTCAAGAGTGGGTACTATCAGATCCCTATGCACTCAGACGAGAAGGAGAAGACAGCTTTCATAACCCCAGTGGGGTTCTTTGAGTTCGACCGGATGCCCCAAGGTCTGTCTGGAGCCCCAGCTACTTTCCAACATCTCATGGAGAAGACTGTAGGAGACATGAACCTTATTGAAGTCCTTGTATACCTGGACGATGTTATTGTCTTTGGAAGAACCCTGGAGGAACACGAGGAGAGGCTGGAAAAAGTTTTGAGGAGACTCAGTGAGGAGGGACTCAAACTTTCGCCTGAGAAGTGTCGGTTCTACCAGTCTTCTGTGAACTACCTGGGGCACATAGTGTCTGAAGAAGGGGTGGCCACGGACCCTGAGAAATTGGAGGCAGTTACCTCCTGGCCACGACCCACCACAGTAACAGAACTCAGATCCTTCTTAGGGTTCTGCTCCTATTACAGGAGGTTTGTGGAAGGATTCGCCCGAATTGCTAGACCATTGAATGAACTGCTCAAGACTGAGGGAGAAGAGGACGACTCAGGGCCCAGGAAGCCGGGAGAGTCAGTCAAAGATCAGTGGAACCAGAAATGTGAAGAGGCCTTCCAGGCATTGAAGAAGAGCCTAACCACTGCTCCTGTCTTGGCCTACGCAGACCCAACCAAACCCTATGAACTACACGTAGATGCTAGTCATGATGGTCTGGGAGGAGTACTTTATCAAGAGCACGAAGGGCAACTACGGCCTGTTGCCTACGTGAGCAGGAGCCTGACCCCCTCTGAGAAAAACTACCCCACTCACAAGCTGGAGTTCCTGGCCCTTAAGTGGGCGGTAGTAGACAAGCTCAAAGACTACCTGTATGGGGCGGAGTTCACTGTGACAACCCCCTGACCTATCTATTCACTACAGCAAAGCTGGACGCCACTGGACACAGGTGGCTGGCCGCATTGTCTGGATTCAATTTCAGCCTAAAGTACAGGCCAGGGATTGGGAATCGAGATGCAGACGCTTTGTCCAGAAGATCTCATGGTTCTACCCATGACATGGAAGACTGGACTCAAGTGGCACCAGACGGGGTGCGGGCCCTATGTCAGGGGGCTGAATTGCAAGCTAGAGGGGGCTCAAGGGCGGAAGAGATACAAGTTACCATGGTAGGAGTCCCCAAACAATACTGTGGAGTAACTCAACTGGAGGAAGACCATCTGCCAAAACTGTCCAAAAAGGAGCTAAGATGTGACCAATTAGAAGACCCAATGGGGAAATTGGTTCTGGAAGCCCTGGAGAGTCAGGATCCAAACAGACTTCTGAGTCACTCCTCAAAGGAAGCTCGCCTGTTGAGGAAAGAGTGGGACAGGTTACAGGTGCATCAGGGAGTGGTATACCAAAGGGAACCCTCTGATGACCTGGAAGATAAATGGCAATTGTTTCTTCCGTAAAAACACAGAGAGACTGTTCTGATGGCCCTACATGACAATCATGGCCACTTAGGGGCAGAAAGGACCTTTCAACTTGTCAGAAGTCAGTTCTATTGGCCCTGTATGAGGGCAGAAGTAGAAGAGTACTGCCATTCGTGTGCACGCTGCATCCAGAGGAAGACTTTATCCCATCAAGCTGCCCCAATGGGCCATCTACAGAGTCAAGGCCCAATGGATCTGGTATGCATTGATTTCCTCTGCATCGAGCCCGATCTGAGTGGACTAGGAA
Source organism: Rana muscosa (assembly GCA_029206835.1). Classification (NCBI taxonomy): domain Eukaryota; kingdom Metazoa; phylum Chordata; class Amphibia; order Anura; family Ranidae; genus Rana; species Rana muscosa. Next base: position 138,186,886 of record CM055120.1, on the reverse strand, counting down.
ATGTTCTGGTGATAACCGATCATTTCACCCGGTATGCCCAAGCTTTCCCAACCAAAGACCAGAAGGCTTCCACAGTAGCCAAGGTACTTATGGAGAAGTACTTTGTCCATTATGGGCTGCCCCAGTGACTTCATTCAGATCACGGAAGGGACTTTGAGAGTCGACTGATTCGGAAACTCCTGGATTCGTTGGGAATCAAGAAGACTCGAACTACACCTTACCACCCACAGGGAGATGCTCAGCCGGAGAGGTTTAACCGAACCTTGCTCAACATGTTGGGGACTCTGGAGAGTGAGAAGAAACAACATTGGAGCAAACACATAGAAGCCATAGTACATGCTTACAACTGCACCACTAGTGATGCTACGGGCTACTCCCCATATCGACTTATGTTTGGGAGAGAAGCGAGACTACCTGTAGACTTGGCCTTTGGCACCTCTTTGGACCATTCCTCAGCCACATCCCACAAAGGATATGTGGACAGGCTCAGACACAGCCTAAAAGTAGCCTATGAACAAGCTAAAGCAGCCTCAGATCAAAGGGGAGCTCGAAACACGAGAAACTTCGACTTGAAGGTCCGGGTACAAGACCTACAGCCCGGGGACCGAGTACTGCTACGCAATCTGGGGGTCCCTGGAAAACACAAACTTGCAGACAGATGGAGATCTGAACCCTATGTCATCCGTAGGAAATTGCTGGGCCTACCTGTCTACAAGTTGAAGCCAGAAGGAAAGGTAGGCCCACTGAAGACGTGGCATCGAAACCACCTGCTCCCACTTGCTGAAGCAGTCAGGATACCTTCAGTGAAAGACTCTCCTGAACCAGTTTCTATTCTGGATACCCCCAGACCTCTCGAACTGAAGATATAAAAGCTTCTGAACTCAGTGGAGATGAGGAGGGGGAGCTTGACTGGCTGTGGCCTTCCCCAAATCAAGGGACTTCTGCTATAGATCTTCCGACTACTGAAGACACTATAGATACCCAACTGAATGCAGAAGCCGTTGAATTTATCCCGTATAGTCCTTCATTTGATTTCTGGGAAGATGCCCGTGATGTTTACCCTGAACAGGACCCTAGAGACTTTATGTATTCTTCGGCTCCTGAAGCAGATGTTACAGAGCCTGCCGTCAGTGGCGTAGCGTGGGTTGTCAGCACCCGGGGCAAGGCAAGAAATTTGCGCCCCCCCCTAACCTTCGGACTTTTAGCACTCCCTGAGTCCCTTCAAATACAAGAGTACTGACCTACCTGATTCCAACACTGACCTACCCGATTCCTTTACTGACCATTACACTACACTGACCACTATACTATACTGACCACTGCACTACACTGACCACTATACTACACTGACCACTGCACTACACTGAGAACTACACTGACCACTATACTGTCCACTACACTGACCACTATACTACACTGAGAACTACACTGACCACTATACTACACTGACCACTACACTGACCACTACACTGACCACTATACTACACTGACCACTACACTGACCACTATACTGTCCACTACACTGACCACTATACTACACTGAGAACTACACTGACCACTATACTACACTGACCACTACACTGACCACTATGCTGTCCACTACACTGACCACTATACTACACTGAGAACTACACTGACCACTATACTACACTACACTGACCACTACACTGAACACTATTCTACACTGACCACTATACTGTATACTACACTGACCACTATACTGTACACTATACTACACTGACCCCTATACTGTATACTACACTGACCCCTATACTGTGCACTATACTACACTGACCCCTATACTGTGCACTATACTACACTGACCCCTATACTGTACACTATACTACACTGACCCCTATACTGTACACTATACTACACTGACCCCTATACTGTACACTATACTACACTGACCCCTATACTGTACACTATACTACACTGACCCCTATACTGTACACTATACTAAACTGACCACTACACTGACTCCTATACTGTACACTATACTACACTGACCACTATACCGACTCCTATACTGTACACTATACTACACTGACCCCTATACTGTACACTATACTACACTGACCCCTATACTGTACACTATACTACACTGACCCCTATACTGTACACTCTACACTGACCCCCTATACTGTACACACTAAACTGACCCCTATACTGTACACTACACTACACTGACCCCTATACTGTACACTCTACACTGACCCCTATACTGTACACTCTACACTGACCCCTATACTGTACACACTACACTGACCCCTATACTGTACACACTACACTGACCCCTATACTGTACACTACACTACACTGACCCCTATACTGTACACTATACTAAACTGACCCCTATACTGTACACTATACTACACTGACCCCTATACTGTACACCCTACCCTGACCCCTATACTGTACACTCTACACTGACCCCTATACTGTACACTACACTACACTGACCCCTATACTGTACACTCTACACTGACCCCTATACTGTACACTCTACACTGACCCCTATACTGTACACACTACACTGACCCCTATACTGTACACACTACACTGACCCCTATACTGTACACTACACTACACTGACCCCTATACTGTACACTATACTAAACTGACCCCTATACTGTACACTATACTACACTGACCCCTATACTGTACACTCTACCCTGACCCCTATACTGTACACTCTACACTGACCTCTATACTGTACACTACACTACACTGACCCCTATACTGTACACTATACTACACTGACCCCTATACTGTACACTCTACCCTGACCCCTATACTGTACACTCTACACTGACCCCTATACTGTACACTACACTACACTGACCCCTATACTGTACACTACACTGACCCCTATACTGTACACTACACTAAACTGAGCCCTATACTGTACACTATACTAAACTGAGCCCTATACTGTACACACTACACTGACCCCTATATTGTACACACTACACTGACCCCTATACTGTACACTATACTACACTGACTCCTATACTGTACACTCTACACTGACCCCTATACTGTACACTCTACACTGACTCCTATACTGTACACTCTACACTGACCCCTATACTGTACACTATACTACACTGACCCCTATACTGTACACACTACACTGACCCCTATACTGTACACTATACTACACTGACCCCTATACTGTACACACTACACTGACCCCTATACTGTACACTATACTACACTGACCCCTATACTGTACACACTACACTGACCCCTATACTGTACACTCTACACTGACCCCTATACTGTAGTGTACACTATACTACACTGTGACCACTACACTTCTATGTAACTCAGCATGCATGTCCCTGGGGGGGCTGGCTGGGATTAACATGTGGATGTGGAATGGCAGTGCGGTGGCGTGTGACTCTCCCCAACTGCTCACTGACTGGTGGCTGCTCCCATCTGAGACGGCTCACGCACTCACCTGTTTTTGTTGAATACAGTCTGCTGTCTGCCACATGGTTGATTCCCAGATGAAGTCCAACTTCCAGATCCGGCGCGGTCAGAAGGAAGGGTGGAGGAGAAGATGGTGGCGGCGGCGGCGGCTTACAGAAGAGCGGGCGGGACTCCAGGAGCAGCCTTTGCGCATGCGCCGACTGTGTTCAAGGACTGGCCAGCCCCGCAGCAGCACATGACCACGCTCGCCCAATCACAGGGCGCCAGCTGCCGCAATATGGCGGCGGATCGCAGGGGACACAGTGCAGGGAATTGAGGCAAAGTGACACCAACTGGTGCGGAATTTCGCCCCCCCCAATGTTGCGCCCGGGGCCACGGCCCCCCTGCCCCCCACGCTACGCCACTGCCTGCCGTGTTGCCTGAGCCTGTTACAGAAGAAGAGCCTGTGGCGCTAGAGCCAGAAACCCCAAGGGAACAAAGGGCCCGTAGAGTCATAAGGCCTCCCAGAAAGTTGACTTACCCACAAATGGGGAAGAGCTCAGAAGATTCTGTGGTCACTGCTAGGAGGAGTGGAGAGAATCCGGACCCCTCCACTATACATTTGGTAGAGGGCAACCCCCACTCACTCTCTGGCACAGTTAGGCAGGTCACTCAGGATAGTATGACCTGTGGCAAGGGGAATACAACCCCTCGGTTTTGGTAGGAATTCCCTATGCCAACCTCTTATGCAATGTTGTCTGGGGTTGTACGCAGCGTATGCTAAAGTTTCTTTGGGGACCAAAGAATTTAAGTGGGGGGAGTGTGTAGCGGGGTCCCCTTTAAGACTCTCGGGACTACCTTGCCCAGAACCCCTTGCGGCATGTTTCTAACCCAGAGACTCATGGGAGGGGTTATTAAAGGAGGAGGCGAGGCTGGGCTCGGCCTCTTTGGGACACGAGACTTCAGTGACTGATCCTCCTGTGCGGATGTGCCGGAGTGCAAGGCCTGAAGCCTGGGGCCTTGTGCAGTACCAAAGAGCCTTCCACCCCACTGCGAGCCAGGGTGGCATCTTACTTCGCTTGTCTACAACCTTGGTTGGATCGGGGACCCGATCGCTGGAGACACTGTGTGTGTGAGGACACAGTCGGTGGAAGTTCCCGGACTGGGATCGCGTTCGGAGGGGTGAGAGGGCGTATGCTCAGACCAAATACTGTTGTTGCTAATGTGCCTATAGACTGCCGGGGCTCACAAGTTTATTTCTGATACTCTCACTGGAGATCCATATCAGAGCGGAACTTAGAGTTCATGAAGTAATGTGTTTTGTTCATCGCAACTTTCCCATTGGATTACAAATGTTGTTCTGTTAATGTGCACCACCTTTAAAGAATTGCCGGTGAAGAAACCATCATCCCCTATAGACTGAGTTGTAGATATCTGAGCCAGGCCTGGCCAGCTAGTTAGTTCATCTAGTTACTGCGTCACAGGATGCCTAGTTAACGGTCGCCCATGTGGCGCACCTTTACTGTTCATCTTAAATGCATAGAGTGTTATTGCTGCAGGACTCTGCAATTTATTATCTGTGAACCGTTACCACTGTTAACTTTTATTACCAATAACTCAAAGTAAATTTGATACCCTTTTCATTACTGTCTTGGTGTCTGGGTTTACTCATACAGTATAAGTTAATATTTATTGCTGCCAATACTAACTGTGCCAGTAGGGGGTCGAGTACATTGCTGGGGGTTGACGGAGCTGTTTTTCAGGGCCCAAACAAAACTTGCGGTCTTCTTAGTTGAAGGTATCGCTACACCCGGGTGCCCGGTGGCAACAAAACATTGAGGTATTGAGATTTAGAGGCATTTATTTAAAAGTTATTGAAGAAACTAATGAGTTCCAGTTCCATGAGAATGGAAGGAAATACTATTTGTAAAAGTAAAAGATCATTTAACGTCAATGCTGCATATGAAGTCGTTGGCCCTCAGAGAACTTGCCAGATGCTCCATGGCTATGATGAACAACAGCAGAGAGAGGGGGCTTTCTATTCGAAATATGAACAGGTCTGTATAAATGGCCGTTTACCCTGATATGTGCAGTAGGGAAAGACTACCATGCCATGATTTTCTTTAAGAATCTTGATGGTAGACCATTTCTAACAAAAAAAAAAAAAAAAAAGGCAGCAGGGAAACATCAATTACCACAGTTTAAATTACTTGTTTTCTTTCAAAATGTTTGCTGCAGTACCTAGGGTTAGGGCACCCCGAGGCATATCATTTAGGAATATTATAAGAAATGTATAGCTTAATGTTCTGCTTTAAGCATTAAACATGGCTGAATGGTATCATAAAAACATGCATTGATACATATCCTCCAGGGTAGTTCTCAGCTACCAGTGCTCTTTTTTGACAAACCCCTGCCTATTAGCTATGAAAAATATTTGGCTCCCATCTATGATATCTATGCTCTGTTTGGCTAACCTCCCCCAATACCAAACCCAGGACTTTTGGCCATCACTAATTGCAAGTACAACAAGAACATGCCATTTCTTTGCAGATGCATAAGCAAACCTTGGGAAAGAGCCTAGGATGCAATTAGAAGAAGATGGCTCTTACAAGCAGTTGTTGAGTGGGTTTGTTAGCATGCTGTTTATACAGACAAAGGTGCAGCAACTATGCCATATATTATACTGTTATCAGTGGTGCTGGTAATAGTGTATTATGTTTATTTTTGGACGACTGTACCAGACCTCGATTAGGACAGCGAAGTCAAGGGATATAGGTTATCCCTAGTTTCATATTCATTAATCCGGCTAAAGGTCTACTCCCTTTGTTCCCAAATTATTTTCAGATAAAATGAAAAGGTGAACTAACACCTTACACCCGTTCCATCCTCCCCCCCCCCTTTCCCGTGGTCATCACTGTACTTACCTTCATGGATGAGCTGTCAGTGTCCATGCAGGAGGTGTAGCGGCCTGGCGATTTGAAATCTCCACTCTTCTTCCTCTTCATTATAAAGGGCTTTGAGAATGGATTAGTGTGATTCTTTGTGCCAGTGCTGACCAATCAGAATAACTGATCCATCCTAGGAGCCCTGCAGAAAGAAGATGGAGAAGAGTGGGGGTTTGAAATCCTCAGATGGCTTGGGAGGGGGGTGGGTTTTTCTTGTAAATTGCAATGTTCTACCCAGTGAAACTAGATGGTTAAGGTGTAATTTCCTATCTCTGTGTTCTTGTTGTTTTCCAGGAAAACAGGAAGGGCTCAGTCATGTGTCTACCAGAAAATTATACCTGCACCAGCTTTCCAAAAAATTTGTCCAAAAATAATGGCAAAATAATGTATCCATGGTAAATCACGCCTTATATCTATTACTTGAAAACAAGCATGGTATAATGACAGCTGAGTGTTTAGTCTTATAACTATTACCGCAAAAAATTTGCTCTGAGCACTGAATTTACAAAAAAATAAAAAAAATATGCATTTTTACACAAGCTCTCTATAAAAAACAATTCCTTTTTTTTCAGATTTTTATCTTTTTTAATTCCCTTTGATTGATTGATTCTCTTTTTAATTGCCTTGTCATTAAAAGCTAAAACAGGCCAGCGGGAAAGTTGTTCCTTTACTAAATAAACCCTTACCATCGCAATAAACCATCCTCTTATGACCTGTGTAGATTTTTATCTTCATAAGCAAAAATCAATTAGCTCCTTAGTGAAGGGCCAGTATTATGTATATCTTATAAAAGTATATTGCCAACACCTTTGTAGTGCCTTGCAGGTTCTTATGAAGAATGTGGTTTTATTATTAGATAAAAACAATTAATGCGTTGTTCAGACATAAAATTCTAACATGGTGTGTTCCTCAATAGATAGATTTGGATCTTGATGTAGAGTTAAATAAACAAATGATAATAACACCAATCACAGTTTTCAGTTTAAACCCTGCAGAGTCAATCTGCTTCTGGCTGTGGAGGTACCAACCAGCAAAGAGAAGCTAATTAGACACAGGCAAACACTTAGGCGATCACACCTTGTGAATCTAAGCGTCTTCCTGTCATTTGGCAAATCTCTCAGCTGTTTCCAAGCATGAGTCAACAAATCCTCACAAACAAGTTCATCACTTTTGTTGTTGGTGACATCTAACGGTTTACAATGGCCGCAGGTGGAATGTACAAATCTAGTCAGGTAATGACTTTACATTAAGAGATGTATATTCCAATCATAAAGATTATTTAGTAACCTATTTTCACCTAAGCAAAGACTTGTTTTCATAAGTTCATAAATTCATAAGTTGTGGTATTGTTTGTATGCATGCTACAATATTTTGAAGGTAATGGTGTATACCTTTTCAGAGGATGATGTCTAATATCACTTACAAGCATTTATGAACAAGCATAATCTTTCACCTATTAACATCCCAAATATATATTGAAATATTACACACCAATGTACAAACCACATGCATGGCATTTACATCCATCCTTGTCCTAGTGGAGCTCAAAATGAAAGTGATACTAAACTATGGTTAAAAAAAAAAAAAAGGGGGTGCGCATGCGCGGCGCAAGTCTGGAAGGTCGCATCTGAGCGGAGCTCCGTACACGGCGGGGACCTTACCGCCTTCCCTGGGGCCATCGAACACGCAAATCGCTGCCTTTCTTACCTACACCCCCGGGGGATACAGCGGTGCATGCCGTCCTCACGGTCTCGTCGCGGGAAACCAGCACAGAAGACCCTTACAAATTACCTCCTCAGAGTCCGGGAGATGTCGGGGAAGTCCCAAGATGGCGCCGAGCCAAAACGTGCTCAGATCGCCGCTCACAACCCGGAGGCATCCCCAGCACACTCGTCAGTGGATGGTGAGTACAGTTTACAACTCACCAAGGCAGACCTGGACGACAGTCTTGCCGCCATGTATACAAAGCTTGCAGAAAAGTTCCAAACTGAACTCCATAAATCCACTAATACTCTGCAGCAGGAGATAGCGGTGCTGGGTGGCAGATAATGATGAGCCGAACACCCCCGGGTTCGGTTCGCACCAGAACCCACGAACGGACCGAAAGTTCGTACGAACATTAGAACCCTATTAAATACAATGGATGCGAACGTTCGAATTCTAAAGTGCTAATTATAATGACTATTATGCATGTTATTGTCCTAAAAAGGGTTTGGAAACCCGGGTTCTGCACCAGGGGACATGTATCAATGCAAAAAGAAGTTTTAAAAACGGTCGTTTTTCGGGAGCAGTCATTTTAATGATGCATAAAGTGAAAAAAAAAGTCAAATATTCCTTTAAATATCGTACCTGGGGGGTGTCTAAAGTATGCCTGTGAAGTGCAACGTGTTTCCCGTGTTTAGAACTGTCCCTGCACAAAATGACACTTCTAAAGGAAAAAAAAGCCATTTAAAACTGCTTGCGGCTTTAATGTAATGTCTGGTCCCGGTAATATGGATGAAAATCTTTAAGAAAAATGGCATAGCTACCCCATGACCCCCCCCCCCCCTACCCCAGCCCATAACCAGCCCCTTTGGGTCTTGTATGGATACTAAGGGGAACCCCGCACATAAAATAAAAAAGGCTCTATATACTCTGAACAGCCGTATACAGGCGGTGCATACAAGACAGGGACTGTAGGTTTGTTCTTATGTAGAATCTGTTTGTAATTTTGAACAGGTACATTGTTTAAGTGTAGCTCCAGCCCAAAAATCTATTTTTAAACTTTTTGGAAAACATAGGTAAGGGTTATCACCCCTGTAACATTTGTTTTGCTGTCTGTGCCCCTGTTCAGAACATTTCACCTCACTTTCCGTCCCAATGACAACTGTTTTTGAAATGTGGTGTTTTTCCTGAAACAAGGATTGGTGATAAAGCATCAGTACAGAGGAGACACCTTTCTCCCATATTAATTCTTACAGGAGAGAATTTTCCTTCCTAGGGGTAGATTTCCTCTCACTTCCTGTTGTCTTCTTGCGTTTGCAAGTAGGAGTCGTTTGTAAGTTGGATGTTTGAAAGTAGGGACCTGCCGTATATACTCTGCAGAAATAGGCCCCTTAGTTGTTGGTGTTGGCACAACACTGTAAGCACTCACAGTTACTCTTGGTTGGTGCTGGAATGCCCTGCTGTCAACTATTATATCAGGAATTGTAATTACATATAATTGTTGAACAGTGGTAGTAAAAATTGGGCCTTTGATGGTGGTGCTGGTGCCACAAGACTGTAAGCCCTGACAGTTACTCTTGGTGGGTGCAGCAATGGGCCCTGCTGTGAATTATTAGATCAAGAATTGTAATTGCATGCCCCTGTTGAACAGGGGCTGAAAAATTGGGCCTTTCGTGGTGGTGGTGGTGGTGGCGTTGCCACAACACTGTAAGCCCTCAGAGTTACTCTTGGTGGGTGCAGCAATGGGCCCTGCTGTGAAATATTAGATCAAGAATTGTAATTACATGCCCCTGTTGAACAGGGGCTGAAAAATTGGGCCTTTCGTGGTGGTGGTGGTGGTGGCGTTGCCACAACACTGTAAGCCCTCAGAGTTACTCTTGGTGGGTGCAGCAATGGGCCCTGCTGTGAATTATTAGATCAAGAATTGTAATTACATGCCCCTGTTGAACAGGGGCTGAAAAATTGGGCCTTAGGCACTGGTGGCACAACACTGCAACCCCTCACAGATACTGTACTTGGAGCACAGCAATGAGCCCTGTTGCAAAGTATTGCTTCAAAAATTGTAATTACACGCCCCTGTTAAACAGGGGCTGAAAAATTGGGCGTTAGGCACTGGTGGCGGCACCCATAAACAAAAATGATCTTCCAAGCTATCATCATCAATCGTATCATTGAGGACTCGGAGGAGGAGGATAGCCAGTCAACATAACAGCACAGGCACTCAGCATCAGCATCAGTCTTGAAGGGATGTGACATGTTAAAATCAATTAGTCTGTTATATCAGCATCAGGTGTGTGGTAGCTGGTGGTGATCCAAGACTGGTTCATCTTGATGAAAGTCAGTCGATCAACCGAGTCGGTGGACAGGCGCACCCTGTGATCCGTGACAAATCCTCCAGCAGCACTGAATGTGCGTTCCGAAAGAACGCTGGATGCAGGACAGGCCAGTAGCTCAATTGCATACTGTGCAAGCTCTGGCCAGTGATCCATCCTCAAGACCCAGTAAGCCAGAGGATTTTCGGTGGGGAAGGTGTCCAAGTCTGACCTTGCCCCTAGATATTCCTGCACCATGTTTATCAGACGCTGGCGATGATTGCTGGAACCGATCATACTTTGGGGCTGCGGACTAAAGAATTGTCTGAACGCATCGGTCAGACGGCCACCTTCCCCACCGCTCCTTCTTTGACTGGCCGAAGCCTCAGCAACTCGTTGTCCAGGACCAGGAGTTTGTAACCTCCCAGTCTCTGGGAACGCGTTGCACAGACCTTTCTGCAAGGCCTCCCGGAGTTGTCTCATCCTCTGCTCCCTCTGCGACGGTAACATAAGGTCCGCAACCTTACCCTTGTACCGTGGATCAAGGAGAGTGGCCAGCCAGTAATGGTCCCTACGAGGATCCTTCCGCAGACTTTGCAGGATCAGGGAGGCCATGCAGCGTAGGTTAGCTGAGGCATTCGGTCCGGAGTCCTCTGGGTCACTAAGGACGACATGATCCGCAGCCACCTCCTCCCAGCCACGTACAAGTCCACGGGTTTCTTGGGACTGTAAATCATCCCTAAAAGACTGCTGCTGTTGATGCTGCTGAGTGCCAGGCTCCACCTCCATGCTGACACAATCCTCCTCCTCCTCCTCCTCCTCGTCCTCTTCCTGTGCGATGGGTGGGACAGAAGGAACACTGTCTGGGTAAAGGGGGCCTTGAGAGGCAAGGAAGTCCTCCTCTTCCTGCCTCTGTTCTGCCTCAAGTGTCCTGTCCATTATTCCACGCAGCGTGTGCTCCAACAGGTGGACAAGAGGTACAGTGTTACTGATGCATGCACTGTCACTGCTCACCATCCTCGTGGCCTCCTCAAATGGTGCCAGGACAGTGCATGCATCCCTGATCATGCCCCACTGGCGTGGAGAAAAAAAACCAAGCTCCCCTGACCCTGTCCTGGTGCCGTAGTCGCACAGGTACTCATTGATGGCCCTCTGCTGCGTGTGCAGCCGCTGCAGCATGGCCAACGTTGAGTTCCACCTGGTGGGCATGTCACATATAAGGCGGTTCTTGGGCAGGTTCAACTCCTTTTGCAGCTCAGCCAGGCGAGCACTGGCATTATAAGATCTGCAGAAATGCACACAGACTTTCCTGGCCTGCCTCAGGACATCCTGTAAGCCCGGGTACCTGCCCAAGAACCGCTGCACCACCAGGTTAAGGACGTGAGCCACACAGGGCACATGGGTCAGTTGTCCCTGTCGGAGGGCGGAGAGGAGGTTGGTGCCATTGTCGCAAACCACCATTCCTGGCTTAAGCTGGCGTGGCGTCAACCACCTCTCGGCCTGGCCCTGCAGAGCAGACAGGACCTCTGCCCCAGTGTGGCTTCTGTCCCCCAAACACACCAGCGCAAGCACGGCATGGCATCTTTTTGCCTGCGTACTTGCGTAGCCCCTTGAACGCCTACGGAGCACCGCTGGTTCAGAGGACAAAGCAGAAGAAGAGGAGAGGGGGGAGGAGAGAGGTGTGTCACAACCAGTAGTAGCATTTTGGAGGCGTGGCGGTGGAACAACCTCCAACACTACTGCACCTTGTCCTGCATCCTTCCCAGCTGCCAAAAGAGTGACCCAATGGGCCATGAAAGAAAGGTAACGTCCCTGTCCATGCCTGCTGGACCATGAGTCAGCGGTAATATGCACCTTACCGCTGACCGCCCTGTCCAGCGAGGCCAAGACATTGCCTTCCACATGTCGGTAGAGAGCCGGAATAGGCTTCCGTGAGAAAAAGTGCCGTTTGGGAACCTGCCACTGAGGAACCGCACATTGCACAAACTCACGGAAGGGGGCCGAGTCTACCAACTGAAAAGGCAGCAGTTGAAGCGCTAGCAATTTAGCCAAGCTAGCATTCAACCGCTGGCCATGTGGATGGCTGGGAGTGAACTTCTTTCGACGGTCCAGCAGCTGGTGCAGGGAAATTTGCCTGCTAGAATCGGACGTCGGTGCACTGCTAGCAGAGTGGCCGCAAGTACTTGGCTGTGACACACCTAATTCTACACCTTCATTCCTCTCAGTGCATGTTTCAGAGAGGACTGAAGTTATAGTGGGGTTGGAGATCCCAGCTGATGCGGTGCAAGGAGAGGTCCGCTTTGCTCTTTGGTGTGGGTCTTTGAGGTAGGCTTGCCAACGAGCTGCATGGCAGGTCAACATATGTCTGGTCAGGCATGTGGTACCCAAGCGGCTGATGTTTTGGTCACGCGATATACGCTTGAGACATATGTTGCAAACAGCAGCTGTGCGATCTGATGCACTAGCCTCAAAAAAGGCCCACACCAAAGAACTTTTTGAATGACGGGCAGAGGCAGCGCCCTGCACAGGCGGAGCTCTGCGGTGTGATTCCGTCGGTGTACTGCCCTTACGCTGGCCACCAAAGGGCATCCTGCCTCGTTGGAGATGTGCCTCCTCCTCATCCTCCTCCTCCTCCTCTCTCCTATTAGGCACCCACGTGGAGTCAGTGACCTCATCATCCCCTCCCTCCTCATCACTGGAGCCAATCTGGCAGTATGCTGCAGCTGCTGGAACATGACTGCCAGATTGGTGTCCTTCTTGAGCATCCCCTCTGTCTGCTCTCACGCTACTGCCTTCCTCTAGCTGGGTTTCATCATCAGACCCTTCGAAACGCTGGGCATCCTCCTGGAGCATGTACCCAACACTGTGCTCAAACAGTTCGGGGGACTCCTCAGGAGGAGGACATGGTGGGTCTAGGGAAGGAGTGACTGATGATGAGTCTGACATTGATACCAGGGAAGAGGACGCTTTGGCAGCTGCTTTGCCAGTACCCTGAGCCTGGGTGAGAGAGGATGAGGAGGAGGAGGAGGGCTTGGTCATCCACTCTACCAAGTCTTCGGCATGATGTGGCTCAACATGTCCAGCTGCCGAAAAGAAGGACAAGCGTGTCCCATGGCCATGTGCTAATGACAATGCACCGCGTCCACGACCAGCACTGTTGCCCCCAGACACAGAGCCTGCTTGCCCTCTTTTATTGCCTCCTGACTGTCTGCCTCTCCTTGTTTGCCTTCCAGACATTCTAATGGATGGCCTGCAGGGAGATGGGAAAAAAAGCAATAAGGGCTACCTTCAGGTGTCCTTCTCTGTCCCTTTACTTAAGGATTTCTAAATATGGTTGAGGATGATTGCTTTCGCACAGAATAGCACAATGACAATTTCCCTGACTGTCCAAAAAACAAGGATTTCAAAGATGGTTGATGAGGAATGCTTTAGCACAGTATAGCACAATCAGAATTTCCCTCACTGTCCTTCCCTGTCCCTACAAACAAGGTTTAGCACAGTAAAACACACTGACACTCTCCCTACCTATAGTTTTCTGTCCCTATAATTTTTTTTTTTTAAAGATGGTTGATGAGGAATGCTTTAGCACAGTATAGCACAATGAGAATTTCCCTCACTGTCCTTCCCTGTCCCTACAAACAAGGTTTAGCACAGTAAAACACACTGACACTCTCCCTACCTATAGTTTTCTGTCCCTATAAAAAAATTTTTTTAAAGATGGTTGATGAGGAATGCTTTAGCACAGTATAGCACAATGAGAATTTCCCTCACTGTCCTTCCCTGTCCCTACAAACAAGGTTTAGCACAGTAAAACACACTGACACTCTCCCTACCTATAGTTTTCTGTCCCTATAAAAATTTTTTTTTTTAAAGATGGTTGATGAGGAATGCTTTAGCACAGTATAGAACAATGAGAATTTCCCTCACTGTCCTTCCCTGTCCCTACAAACAAGGTTTAGCACAGTAAAACACACTGACACTCTCCCTACCTATAGTTTTCTGTCCCTATAATTTTTTTTTTTAAAGATGGTTGATGAGGAATGCTTTAGCACAGTATAGCACAATGAGAATTTCCCTCACTGTCCTTCCCTGTCCCTACAAACAAGGTTTAGCACAGTAAAACACACTGACACTCTCCCTACCTATAGTTTTCTGTCCCTATAAAAAATGTTTTTTTAAAGATGGTTGATGAGGAATGCTTTAGCACAGTATAGCACAATGAGAATTTCCCTCACTGTCCTTCCCTGTCCCTACAAACAAGGTTTAGCACAGTAAAACAGACTGACACTCTCCCTACCTATCCTTCTCTTTCCCTAAACTAAAGGAATCCAGGTTAAGCAAGAAAAAAAAAATGTCACTGTCCCTGCCTATGCTTCTCTTTCCCTGCTCCGGAACACACTACACTAGGCCGCCGTGCTGGCGGCCTTTTATAGTGTGGGGCGTGTACTAAACACCCTCAGCAATAATTGGCCACAGGCATCCTGCCTGTGGCCAATCATTGCTCTCCTCGCTGCCGGCGCTGTGATTGGCCAAGCATGCGGGGTCACAGTGCATGCTTGGCCAATCACAGCGCCTGGATGACACTGCGATGGCGTAGTGCATTGTGGGCCATTCGCGTCACTCGAATTTGGCGCGAACGGCCCAAATCGTTCGATCTTCGTCGAACGATCGAACAGCCGATGTTCGAGTCGAATGTATGTTCGACTCGAACACGAAGCTCATCCCTAGTGGCAGAACGGATCTCTTAGAAGCTAAGCATGATGAGCTCCAACTTGCTTTCTCTGACCTCCGCAGTGATCATGAATCCCTAACTGACACTGTGTCCCAGCTCCAGTCCCAGTTGGAGGATTTAGACAACAGGAACAGGAGGAGCAATTTAAGGATCAGAGGGGTCCCTGAAGTGATCACGGAGCTCATCCCTGCTGTCCACAGGCTGTTCCAGTCCCTGCTTCCTGCCTCCCCTGTGACCGCCTTTGCCTGTGATAGGATCCACAGGGCCCTTCGCCCTAAACCACCTGAAGATAAACCCCCCAGGGATATTGTTTTATGCCTCAAAGATTACCTGGTGAAGGAAGAGATCCTGAGGGCCTCTCGCAATACCCCCAACATTGTACTGGACGGTACCAGGCTGCAAATCTTCCCGGATATTTCTCCAGCCACCCTGGACAAACGTCGCAGGTTTAAGGAGATTACCACTCCTCTCCAGGAGGCTGGAATTAGGTACAGATGGGGATTTCCCTTCAAGCTGCAGGTCCCACACCAGGGGTCTACCTACACAGTGGTCACCATCCAAGAAGGGAAGGAACTCCTGGTTAAACTAGGTATTATGGCAAAAGAGGATCTTCCTAGGATGCCCTCCACCCCCCGCCCGTCGGCCATATGGTCCACCCCGTCACCGTGCAGAGATCGCAGGAGCCGGAGGCAAGATCTCAGGGAGCGCCTGAACTGAGCTGATGCTTCTTCCTACCTCTCCCGGACCCGCTCCCCGTGTTGATTCTTTTCTCTTTTTTTACTGTCCTGCTGTTTGATGGAGGGTCTTTTCCGGACGGCTGAGGAGTATCAACGTTATTAACTGGGGGAGGTGATACAAGTCTGACTCTTTTTCGCAACAGGGTCCCCACCCTCCCCCCTGGTATTTTGCTAACTCCTCTCTGCACCATCGTTCACTCAGTTTGGTCCCCGCTGTGTAGTCTTACAGCAGTGCCCGTTTGGTTGTCCCCCCACTCTTGTGGTTACTCCCACGAACTAGGTTGTCAAGAGTGCTGGACTTTTTTTTGGTCCTTTTGGTCAGGAAGTTTTTAGCCTGACTGGTTATTACTGTAGCCTTCTGTCGGGAAGGTCTTTCCCCTCCCGACCCCGACTGTTCATATGTGGTTTTTTTTGTTGTTATTTTTTCTTAACTGGTTTATGGTTTCAGGTTGCTGGACTATTTTTGCAGACTCCTATATTTTGGCTGTATTCTATTTAATTGCCCCTACGGCTTATGTTTTATCGAAATGCAGGGTGATATTTGTTTTTCCTCAGGTCAACCCGACTGTACCCGCCCGGTTGAGGCGGTGGACAGAGGTAGCTGACTCCTCGGGACCCTCCGCCAGCGTTAAGGGCCTATTAGCCCTCCTATATGCAGAATGGGCATTAGATTAATTTCCCATAATGTCCGGGGATTTAATTCCCCACAAAAGCAGAAAAAAGCTTTTAATGCCTACAAACGCCTGCAGGCGGATATAATTCTACTACAGGAGACACACTTCTCCGTTAATAATCATCCCACTTATTTTGATCGATTATTTGGCCCAGGGTATTTTACGACATTTGGGTCCAGGTCCCGAGGGGTGGCGATATTTATAAAAAGAACCTTGATGTTTGACATGGAGAATGTCTATAGAGACCCAGCTAGCAGATTTATTATCTTGCAGGGTTCATTACAGGAGAAGAAGGTCACGATAGCTAATGTATATGCCCCCAATGACTCTCAGGCAACCTTCTTCAGGAATTTTTTCCAGGTCTTGGACAGGTTTGGCTCTCTGCATTTGTTGCTGGGGGGTGACTTCAACTTGGTGGCGCATTCGGCTCTTGACAGAAGTAGGGCTGGCGGCGCCTCCAATGCTTTCCCCAAAACTGTGAAAACTCTGCTGCACGCTCACAGTCTGGTTGATTCCTGGAGGGCACATAATGTGGGGGCCCGAGAGTACACATTTTATTCCCACCCCCACGATAGCTACTCCAGGTTAGACTATCTGTTTTGCTCCCCCGTACTCCTAGCAAACTCCACCTCTGCAGCCATTCATTCATGTCCATGGTCGGACCACCAGATGGTCTCCTTGGACATTTCCCACATAGGCCTCAGACCCTCAGTGGCTGGTTGGAGACTAAATGAGTCTCTCCTAACTGATCCTATCGTGGTTTCACAGCTTTCTAAACATTTAACTGAATACTTTGCCACTAATGACACAGACGACGTCTCCCCCTCAATCCTCTGGGCTGCGCATAAGGTGGTGATTAGAGGATGATTGATATTACCAGGCTCACTACTGAATTCGATAAACTGTACCACCTACATTCTCAACACCATAGTACGGACCTGCTTAAACGAATTATTGACATTAGACTGGATCTGGACAAAATCCTCTCTGAACAGACGGAAAGATCCCTTAGATGGTCTAAGGCCAAGTTCCTGTTGCACAGTAATTCGGCCTCAACCATGTTCGCCAGAAAGTTAAATCAATCGCTACAACCCCCTCACACATACAAATTGAGAAATCCTAGCGGCAGTTTGATTTCCCACCCTACGGAGGTTTTAAAAATATTTTCTAATTATTATGCAGAACTTCTTTCCCCTCCTTCCTCCCCCCCTGACCCTACCCTTATATCATGGCTGGATGATTTACCTCTTCCGGCCCTGACCCCAGAACACTTACAAGAGTTAAATGCCCCTTGCTCAGAACTTGAAATCCTGGCAGTTATCAAGTCATTGAAACCGTCCAAATCCCCGGGCCCTGATGGGTATTCAGCCCCATACTATAAGAAATTCAAGGACACTTTAATCCCCCACCTAAAATCACTCTTCAACCATGTTCTAGAAGGCAATGTTTTCCCTGATGACATGCTTCTTGCAAATATGTCCCTGATCCCAAAACCCAATAAGGACCACTCCCTACCTCAGAACTATAGACCGATTTCGGTCATCAATAATGATCTGAAGATCTTTGGTCGTATTCTGGCGGACAGACTTTCGAACATTATTACTACCCTAATTTCCCCTGATCAGACTGGTTTCATTCCTTCTAGACAAATTACAGACAACATTAGGCTGGCCTCTAATATCATTCAGGACGCTGACTTACACGCTCGCAGGGTGCTACTCCTTGGCCTGGATATACACAAGGCTTTTGATAGCGTTCTGTGGCCGTACCTGGAGCTAACCTTAGCAAAATTTGGCTTCTCGGGGGTCTTTGTCCACGGATTTAGAGCACTTTATAACTCCCCGCGCACCCGTATTAAACTCCCAGGACGTAACTCTGACTACTTCACACTAGGTAGGGGTACTAGACAGGGTTGCCCGTTATCCCCTCTTCTGTTCGCCCTCGCCATCGAACCCCTGGCTCAGTCAATCAGCTTAGACCCCAATATTAAGGGATACAGTAAAGGGGATCAGGAGTTTAAACTTAGCTTATATGCGGATGACGTCCTTTTATTCCTATCAGACCCAATTGTTTCGATCCCCAATCTTATATCCTCCTTAGGCACATTCCAGGACATTTCGGGCCTAGGGGTTAACCTCTCTAAATGCTCCGCCCTCCCCATAAATCTTCCTCAGCACATTAATACCTCTCTCCAAAATGACTTTGACTTCAATATCGAAGCACAGACATTGTCATATTTGGGCATTAAGTTGGCCCCCTCGCTTCCTAAAATATACCTCGCCAATTACCCGCCCGCTTTTGTACGCATTAAACAACTATTACACACTTGGGGCCCATACCATATCACCTTCTTGGGCAGGATCCAGGCGGTGAAGATGTCCGTACTCCCCAAACTTTTATTCTTCTTTAGAGCCTTACCTAACTATGTGTCTCGTCATACGATTGACCTCCTGCAGAGGGATGTGAACAAATTTGTCTGGCACTATAAAAAGCCTCGTTTGGGTAAGCAAATGGTATATAGACCAAGGGCTTTGGGGGGTTTGGGCTTGCCAAACCTTTGGCTTTATTATGTTTCCTCCAGACTTCTGCAAATGGCACAATGGCATTCCCCCTCACGCAGAATCCCCTGGCTCCGCTTTGAGCGAACTTCTATAACCCCGTATTACCTCCAGGGTTTGCTCTGGACCAGGTCAGTTAGCCCCAGGGTTATCTCCACCCTGAATTTGGTTGTGGGCCAATCTCTACAGCTTTGGTCCATATACAGGGATAGGCTCTCCCTACTACCTCCCAACCCCGGATTGGCCTCCTTTATAGGGGACCCCTCATTTCCCGCAGCTTTTCCTAGCACAAACAATTTTGCCCTCTGGATCGCAAATGACTTAGTCACCCTGAACTCGTTGCAGAAGGATGGGGTGATTTGCTCATTTCAATCCCTACAATCCTCCCACTCCCTCCCCAGGTCAGAATTCTATAAGTATTTGCAAATCAGGCATTACTTTGACTCACTATACACAGGAGCCACAACTACTCCCAGGAATACATTCGAAGGTCTTTGTGGCCCTACCTCCAGAGATAAAGGGAATATCTCCTGGATGTACGACTCCCTAAGTGGTCTTGGCTTCTCGGATAAATCCACAGCCATCCTCGGGTGGGAGCGAGAAACCGGTGAGGTTGCTTCTCCGGAGGAATGGATTGACCGGATCTCAAATATGCACAAATGCACGAGATCTGAGGCGGTCAAGGAAACGGTGGTGAAGTTACACACCAGGTGGTATTACACCCCTGCCAAATTACACAAATTCTCCCCTGGGGTTTCCGAGCTTTGCTTCAGGGGTTGTCCGGTGAAGGGGACTCATTTTCACATCTTTTGGAGCTGTACAGCCTTAAAGGAACTTTGGAGGAGGGTGGCTAATAAGGTAGCGGAGATCATAGGGGTTTTACCTACTCTAACACATCAGATGTGCCTATTCTTTGCAGACATCCCCGGGGCCACCCCCCCAGAACAAAAACTGGCACACACACTCTTTAGTGCGGTACATTGGTCCATTGCCCTGTTTTGGCGTACCCCTGGAGTCCCCTGGGATCAGGTCCTCAAGCGTATGGCGGCTATTCAGATCATGGAGAGGGTCTTCCACACCATCATGGATACCATGCCCATTTATGATCTGAAGTGGAAGCCCTGGTCCCCTTGAACATTTACTTACTGCATGGGTCAATACCTGCATTCATTTGTGTTTCACATTGTATTGATATTTGCACCTTTAGGAATGTCTTCCCGTAACCTGTTCTGTTTTGCTTCTTGCAATTTGAATTACTTATCCTTTTTCTTTCTTTGTGCTCTTCTGTATTTTTTTACTTTTCTTTTTCTTTTTCTTTGCTGGTTAGTATATTATTCTCTTTATGAGTCGCTGCTGCAAAATAGTATCACAGGATAGTGGAGTGGCCTGGAAAGCCCCTAGTTTACAGGACTTTGTTCTCTCAGTGGCTATCTCCAAATGTTACTCAATGAATGTTTGCTGACACTGTATGCTCTGTACTGGCCGTTTTCTTTTGTGTTCATTCCTTACTTATCTCAATAAAAGCGTTTGTATTAAAAAAAAAAAAAAATTCAAGTACGTATTCTTAACTCAAAAAGTACCTTCTATTTCTCTTAGGCTCTTCCGAATCTCCAAATACCTGCTAAACGTTTGTTCTCCACAGTCCCACTGTACGTAGAAATGTAGCCAGCCACCCTTTCTTGTTTGATTCCGAGAAGAACTAAGGATTATGAATGATGGACTATAGGATGTGTAGCGTGCATATAACACAAACGGAATGCAATTGAGTAGGAAATGAAGAGGTTCGGGATCTCATAGAGGATGGTAAAAAAAGGCAGAAAAATAAGTAAGAAATTATTTAATAATAAATAGATTACTGGGCCTTTAAGTACTGGATGTCTATAGATTATTTTTGGAGAACAGGGATATTGTTTACTATCACTTTAAATAAGTGTAAGATATTCTAAGGGCTTGTGCACATGTCTGTCTACCATTTCACTTCTTGCTTGTCATGTTTTTGTCTAAAAAGTGGTTAGTAACTGGAAGTTGGCAGCAGAGAAGTGCACTTAGCTATGGTGTTTTATGCAAAATTTACTTCGCTCCACGCTCAGACTGAAAAAAAAAATAACAACATATGAGGCTTTTCCCTAACTTTTTTTATGTACTTATCGAAAGCTTTGTTTGTGTGCAAAAATTATTTTGGTGTACAGAACAATAGTTCTGTGTATTCACCTAGTTAGGTCCTTATCGCACAGTTTCTGAAGAAAAACTGATTAAAGAGGACACCTGTTTACATATTAACGTAAAAAAAAAAAGTACACTTATATAACTGGAGTAAAAGCCTAAGTTTAGTCAAAATAAAAGTATTCCCCCAGGCTGTAGTCTGGTGTGCCAGGGGTTAATAGAACTGAGGGAACAGTGACAGGCACTTTAACTGGCGATTGCGCAGTCATGCAACGCTGTACCCAAACAAAACGTAAATACATTTTTTCACACAAATTGAGCCTTCTTTTCATGATATTTTATCATCACTGAGTTTTTTTTTTTCAATATAAATGAAAAAAGACTTTGTGCTATAAAACATGTCCAATAATAAAAAAAAAAAAAAAAAATCGAATTTACTTATAAATATATATATTCTGCTTAACCGATTGCCGACCACCGTACGATGATATATGTCGACAGAATGGCACGGGCAGGCAAATGGGCATACCTGTAGGTCCCTTTAAATTTGCTGCCCAGCGGGCACGCGCCCACCCACCGTTTGCCTCGTGAGTGCGCCCGCGGGTCCCGGGAACTCAATGTTTCCGGGTGGCCCGCGATTGCGGTCTGCAAAGGCAGAACAGGGGGATGCCTTTGTAAACAAGGCAGTCCCCTGTTCTGCCTAGTGACACGTCAGGGATCTACTGTTCCCTGTGATCGGGAACAGTGATCGCTGACGTGTCACTGGTAGCTCCTCCCCCTAACAGTTAAAATCACTCCCTAGAACACACTTAAACCCTTCAGCGCCCCCTAGTGGTTAACCCCTTTACTGCCAGTGTAATTTTTACAGTAATCATTGCACTGATCGCTGTAAAAATGACAATGGACCCAAAATAGTGTCAAAAGTGTCCGATGTGTCCGCCATAAAGTCACAGTCATTACTAGTAAAATAATAATTAATAATAAAAATGCCATGCCCCTATTTTGTAGACGCTATAACTTTTGCGCAAACCAATCAATATATGCTTATTTCAATTTTTTTACCAAAAATATGTAGAATACACATCGGCCTAAACTGAGAAAAAAATCTTTTTTTTTTTTTTTAAATTGGGGATATTTATTATAGCAAAAAGTACAAAATATTGTTTTTTTTTTTCAAAATTGTCACTCTGGTTTTGTTTATAGCGCAAAAAATAAAAACCGCAGAGGTGATCAAATACCACCAAAAGAAAGCTCTATTTGTGGGAAAAAAGAACGTCAATTTTGTTTCGGAGCCGCTTTGCACGACCCCGCAATTGTCAGTTAAAGCGACGCAGTGCCGCATCGCAAAAAGTGGCCCGGTTATTTGTTAGCCAAATGGTCCGGGGCCTAAGTGGTTAATGTTTTTGATTTAAAAAAATCCCAATAAGTGCTTATTGATTGGTTTGCATGAAATCTATAGTCCCTACAAACTATGGTATATTCATAGTGGAATTTGTATTTTTTTATTTACTTTTATACTACTAATGGCGATGATCAGCGACTTATAAAGGGACTGCGATACTGCGGCGGTCAATCTGACACTAACTGAGGGGTGGAAATTACTAACTGCCACTGACATCACCAGTGACATTATTACAGTGATCAGTGATAATACTATACCTCTATACACCGTCACTGTACTAATGACCATGGCTGGGAAGCGGTTAACATCGAAGGCGTTCAAGGGGTTAAATATGTGCATAACTATGTGTAATGTGTATACAGTGTATTGCTTTTACTAACTGATCTCTCATTTTCTCATCCCTACTTTGCAGGGATGAGAAACTAACAGATAGTTCCCTTCCTACAGAGCTCTGTGTTGTTTACCAACACACAAGCTCTGGGCTGTGATTGCACATGGCTGATCAGTAGGTCCCGGCCATAAATCATTGTCCGGGACTTGCTGGCAGGCTCCCACTGTGTACAATTACAGTGGGAGCCAGGCAGGGGGTACACATGCACGTGCTCTAAACCCGGAAGTAGGCAGTGATGAATGGGTACATTGCTTTGTCTACAGCAGCAGCCCACAGTATATTGCGAGCGGAGGGTGGCAACTAGCTACTAGTCCTTGGTGGGATGACTGCATTTGTTTTCTTTTTTTCAAGCTTCTTTTGCTTTATTATAATCTGGTAATACTGCAAAAAACACACTTTCTGTTCCTGGGTGACTACCCCATTCCTCCACCTTCTCTATGGAAAAAGCCATTGTTGTCACTCTAGGCTGCTTTCCTGATATGGACTACAAACATGTCCATATCTCTTCATCTATATTACATGGGGGCAGTACAATTAGTAGATTACAGAGTATAGCTAGAAAGGAATGCATTCTTCAGTGCAGCTACCAGGAAATGACAAGGACATTGCATTTCTGGCTAGATCAATAGGTATTTTCTGTATTTGCTGAAAATGTTCTTAGCTTCAAAAATAAATAAATAAAAAGGTAACCTTCACATCTAAGGACTGCAAGCTTCAATATATTTTACATTTTTGTTTTTGGGTTTAGTTATCCTTTAAGGGTAATTTTTAGTGATTACACAGAGTTATTTTTTATATGAGCACATTTTTGAATATCACATGGCTCCCAGTGAAACTTGCAGTATGATGGTCTCAATATAGCCAATCACATCCAATGTTGTGCACAGCTACAAAAGAGACTGGTTATACCACCTTTCCTTAACATTCTTAAAGCGTAGTTACACCCTAAAGTGAAACTTCCACTCATCTGATTCCCCCCCCCCCATCCAGTGCCACAATTGGCACCTTTCGGGGGGAGAGGGGACAGGATACCTGTCTTCGACAGGTATCCTTTCCCACTTCTGGGAGTCCAGGCCACGGCCCGTGACATCACAGCGGGGCTCCCTCCTCCTCTCCCGGCCGCCAGGCCAATAGGAGGGAGGAGCGGGGCCTCGTGCATGCGCAGTAGGGTTCCCGGCGTGAAGCCGAAAGGCTACACTGCCGGGATCCCTTACCAGCAATGGCGGCGGCAGCACCCGACAGCTGATGGAAACATCAGCTGCGTTGCCGACATCGAGTGACTCTAGGACAGGTAAGTGTCCTATTATTAAAAGCCAGCAGCTGCAATATGTGTAGCTGCTGGCTTTAAATCTTTTTATTTTGGCCGGTAAACCGCTTTAACATATAGAAGAAACCCTTGAAATACCTTTCTGATCTCAGGAAATCCCTGCTAATAATTTTTTAATTTATAGCTCACGGTATTATAGTGTGATAGTCAATGGAAAGAATGTTCCTTCTCACATTTGCAGTGTGCAGAGCGTTCCTCCAGAATTTGTAGTGTTAACATGTGGTCACACCCCTTTAGCACCTGATAGATTATATACACGTACAAGCTATTGGGATTTGAACTCTGGTATGTCTTGTTTTTGTTGCAATACAGGTCAGTGACTGACCTGAACCTAGTAGCTCTCCCCCCACCATGTGTCTGTTTGCCCCATGTTGGCATTGTGTCCACCATAGTATCTGCAGTGGCAAAGCAAAGTAGGACTGGCCATAAGAGGGATTACTTTGGTGCAGTTGGCTGGTTAAACATGTATTCCAATATGTGTAAATTAAAAAAACTAAAAAAGTTTGCTGGAAAGGGTGTATAGCAGTGTGCAGAGGGTTCATCCAGAATTTGTAGTCCTTACATTTGAGGACATTAGTAAGAGTCCTGCCTTGTAGGTAAGTAAAAAGATCATTGGTGTCAGTGGTTACTTATCTGAGAGGCAGAAACTGCTCATTGCTTATGGTTAGTAGGGATGAGCCGAACACCCCCCAGTTTGGTTCGCATCAGAACATGCGAACAGGCAATAAATTTGTTCGAACATCCGATCACCGTTAAAGTCTATGGGACTTGAACATGAAAAATCGAAAGTACTCATTTTAAAGGCTTATATGCAAGTTATTGTCATAAAATGTGTTTGGGGACCCAGGTCCTGCCCCAGGGGACATGTATCAATGCAAAAAAAAGTTTTAAAAACTGATGTTTTTTCGGGAGCAGTGATTTTAATAATGCTTAAAGTAAAACAATAAAAGTGAAATATTCCTTTAAATTTCGTACCTAGGGGGTGTGTATAATATGCCTGTAAAGTAGCGCTTGTTTCCCGTCCTTAAACTGTAACTGCACAAAGTGTCATTTCTGAAGGAAAAAAAGTCATTTAAAAGCACTTAAAATGTGTGGGGGTCCCCCCAAATTCAATTACCAGGCCCTTCAGGTCTGGTATGGATATTAAGAGGAACCCTGCATCAATTTTTTAAAAAAAATTACGTGGGGTTCCCCCCAAATATCTATACCTGACCCTTTAGGTCTGGTATGGATTTTAAGGGGAACTCTACGCCAATTTTTTTTTAAAAATGGAGTGGAGTTCCCCCCAAAAATCCATACCAGACCCTTTATCTGAGCACGCAACCTGGCAGGCCACAGGAAAAGAGGGAGGACGAGAGAGCGCCCCCTCCTCCTGAACCGTACCAGGCCACATGCCCTCAACATGGGGAGGATGCTTTGGGGGTCTGTGACCCCTCAAAGCACCATGTCCCCATGTTGATGGGGACAAGGGCCTCATTCCCACAACCCTTGTCCGGTGGTTGTGGGGGTCTGGGGGTGGGGGCTTATTGGAATCTGGAAGACCCCTTTAACAAAGGAGACCCCCAGATCCCGGCCTCCCCCTATGTGAATTGGTAAGGGGTACATTGTACCCCTGTAAATATGTGAGGTAGTGTTTCGCGCTACTCAAGAGTAATAAAATAGTGACTGGAGTAACTATCAATGGCTGCAAAATAAATCTGTGTTCACTTAACACATAAACAGTGATATAAAGAAAAAAGGGGGGTGATTTTGCGCTAAAGAAAAAGGTGTTACACAAGAAACACTTCTATGTCTCATAAAACTGATAATATAGAGATATATAATATAATAGTATAATAAATTACCTAATGGTAAATGTGCAAATGTAATAATTACTATAGTGCAATCACCAAGATAAAGTGCAAGTGCATATATAAACACAATAGTGCAGAGAGTTCAATATTGCAATGGTACTGTTCAGAAAAGTTCAAATAGATGTTAAATCAATGATATATTCCAAGTTTCTTGATGTTTCAAAATTGTAGATATCTTCAAATGTTTCAAATGGTGAACAAATTGAAGTATTGAACCTGCGGTGAATCCTATATCTGTCTCCCAATGTTCTCACCTCAACAGCTTGGATCACTGGCATGTAATGTCACTGTTATGGACTATGTTCTGATGTCTCCTCTATTTCTCCTAGTTCTTCTCCACACTTAAATCATGTTTGGGCGGTGTCCTCTATACAAAAGAAACAAGTGGGTGGGAGGGAAAGGGAGGGGGGGAGAGAGGAGACCAAGCTCCAATCGGTGCAGCCAGGAGAGGGACAAGGAATAAAGCCTCCAATAGTGTAGTGTTTCAATACGAAAAATAGGCTTTATTAAATAAAAATGGACTCTTACATCAATTAAAAAAATTGACAGCATATAGGAGATAATCGGCGTGTGACCGCTTACTGTTATCCTGCTGTCTTACGATCCGTCCGTATGATGCCGCTATCCTCCCTACGGCGTTACGTCACGCACCTCGTGACTTCTTCAGGGGAGCCTGATTGGTTGTTGGGGCATCACTCAAATAGTGTATTAGACCGGAAGTCTTGCGGTCGCCATTTTCTTGAATACCACAATAGACTATATGGGCGCCGCCATTTTTCCTATGTCTGGCTGGTTGTAAACATCCATATCGAATACAAGCATAACAAAACGAAGATATTTGAGCGAAGGTGTTTGTTTCCCTCATCTTCTATTGTGGGATGGTATTATGAGTAGAATATTGTTCTACTCATCTTGATAGTGACTAGCATACAAGTTCCACACTACTCCCTCAGATAATAACAGCCACAGCGGGCTGACTGGGCTAATGACCATCCTAGGAAACAGTATAAATACTACAATGACATGAACCACCGTTTCATCAATAAAATAATCTTTGGATTAATATTAAATTAGTATGTATAAATCTTGAATCCATACCTATAATAGTGTGTATATATAATGAGTCTCTTATTAATATGTACTCGTTGCTGACTGGATGGCATCATACTTCAGATCCAGTTCAGCAGGGCAACTAATTATATTATACAAATATACCATACTATCCAGTGAAAGATAAAATAATAAATAATATAATAATTCAAACATAAATGTATAGATAATAAAATTAAAAATTAAGAATTAAAAATTGCTTAAAAAACAATTCAGATCGAACTCTACATTCATTCCCCTGGGTTTCAGTGTTCTGAGCGTATGTATCCACCGAGACTCTTTCTGACTGATATTTCTCACTAAATAGCTTCCTCTCCAGGAGCCTTTAAATTTATCTATGCCCCAAAATTGTAAATCAATAGGGTCCTTGTTGTGGACCTGTGCAAAATGTCGTGACACACTATGTTTCGGAAATCCGTTAATGATGTTTTGTACATGTTCTTTGATTCTTACTTTTAAGGCTCTCTTGGTTCTACCTACATACTGTAGGTTGCAACTACATTGTAGAACGTATACGTTCTACAATGTAGTTGCAACCTACAGTATGTAGGTAGAACCAAGAGAGCCTTAAAAGTAAGAATCAAAGAACATGTACAAAACATCATTAACGGATTTCCGAAACATAGTGTGTCACGACATTTTGCACAGGTCCACAACAAGGACCCTATTGATTTACAATTTTGGGGCATAGATAAATTTAAAGGCTCCTGGAGAGGAAGCCATTTCGTGAGAAATATCAGTCAGAAAGAGTCTCGGTGGATACATACGCTCAGAACACTGACACCCAGGGGAATGAATGTAGAGTTCGATCTGAATTGTTTTTTAAGCAATTTTTAATTCTTAATTTTTAATTTTATTATCTATACATTTATGTTTGAATTATTATATTATTTATTATTTTATCTTTCACTGGATAGTATGGTATATTTGTATAATATAATTAGTTGCCCTGCTGAACTGGATCTGAAGTATGATGCCATCCAGTCAGCAACGAGTACATATTAATAAGAGACTCATTATATATACACACTATTATAGGTATGGATTCAAGATTTATACATACTAATTTAATATTAATCCAAAGATTATTTTATTGATGAAACGGTGGTTCATGTCATTGTAGTATTTATACTGTTTCCTAGGATGGTCATTAGCCCAGTCAGCCCGCTGTGGCTGTTATTATCTGAGGGAGTAGTGTGGAACTTGTATGCTAGTCACTATCAAGATGAGTAGAACAATATTCTACTCATAATACCATCCCACAATAGAAGATGAGGGAAACAAACACCTTCGCTCAAATATCTTCGTTTTGTTATGCTTGTATTCGATATGGATGTTTACAACCAGCCAGACATAGGAAAAATGGCGGCGCCCATATAGTCTATTGTGGTATTCAAGAAAATGGCGACCGCAAGACTTCCGGTCTAATACACTATTTGAGTGATGCCCCAACAACCAATCAGGCTCCCCTGAAGAAGTCACGAGGTGCGTGACGTAACGCCGTAGGGAGGATAGCGGCATCATACGGACGGATCGTAAGACAGCAGGATAACAGTAAGCGGTCACACGCCGATTATCTCCTATATGCTGTCAATTTTTTTAATTGATGTAAGAGTCCATTTTTATTTAATAAAGCCTATTTTTCGTATTGAAACACTACACTATTGGAGGCTTTATTCCTTGTCCCTCTCCTGGCTGCACCGATTGGAGCTTGGTCTCCTCTCTCCCCCCCCTCCCTTTCCCTCCCACCCACTTGTTTCTTTTGTATAGAGGACACCGCCCAAACATGATTTAAGTGTGGAGAAGAACTAGGAGAAATAGAGGAGACATCAGAACATAGTCCATAACAGTGACATTACATGCCAGTGATCCAAGCTGTTGAGGTGAGAACATTGGGAGACAGATATAGGATTCACCGCAGGTTCAATACTTCAATTTGTTCACCATTTGAAACATTTGAAGATATCCACAATTTTGAAACATCAAGAAACTTGGAATATATCATTGATTTAACATCTATTTGAACTTTTCTGAACAGTACCATTGCAATATTGAACTCTCTGCACTATTGTGTTTATATATGCACTTGCACTTTATCTTGGTGATTGCACTATAGTAATTATTACATTTGCACATTTACCATTAGGTAATTTATTATACTATTATATTATATATCTCTATATTATCAGTTTTATGAGACATAGAAGTGTTTCTTGTGTAACACCTTTTTCTTTAGCGCAAAATCACCCCCCTTTTTTCTTTATACATTGTACCCCTACCATTTCATGAAGAAAGTGTAAAAATTTAAAAAAAACACACAGACACCGTTGGGATAAGTCCTTTATTCAAAATAAAAAAAATAAAAAAAGATTCCAGCAGTGGTAATCCACTCTCGGTCTCCACTCCAATGCTGTCGGTAGCCTGCGATGGGTGATCTCCTCTCCGGGGTCCAGCGATGGATGATCTCTTCTCTCCAGGTCCAGGTTCCAACGATGATGTCCAGCGCAACGAGGAACAGCAAGCATCCTTTCTTCACTGGAGACACCCCGGGAATCCCGGCAGCCTGACAGGTCTCTTATGTAGCTGAGGACGGGGCCACCCGTCACGTGACCCCGTCCCCCTCTGACGCAAGGGGAAACCCGGGCTTCCCCAGTGATGTGCGGGTGACCCCGCCCCCCTCTGATGTAACGCAGGTTTCCGTCAGAGGGGGACAGGGTCACGTGACAGGTGGCCCCATCCTCAGCTACATAAGAGACCTGTCAGGCTGCCGGGATTCCCGGGGGGGTCTCCGGTGGAGACAGGATGCTTGCTGTTCCTCGCTGTGCTGGACATCTCATCGTTGGAGCCTGGACCTGGAGAGGAGAGATCATCCATCGCTGGACCCCGGAGAGGAGATCATCCATCGCAGGATACCGACAGCGTTGGAGTGGAGACCGAGAGTGGATTACCACTGCTGGAATCTTTTTTTAATTTTTTTTATTTTTAATAAAGGACTTATCCCAACGGTGTCTGTGTGTTTTTTTTTAATTTTTACACTTTCTTTGTGAAATGGTAGGGGTACAATGTACCCCTTACCAATTCACATGGGGGGGCCGGATCTGGGGGTCCCCTTTGTTAAAGGGGTCTTCCAGATTGCGATAAGCCCCCCGCCCGCAGACCCCCACAACCACCGGGCAAGGGTTGTGGGAATGAGGCCCTTGTCCCCATCAACATGAGGACATGGTGCTTTGAGGGGTCACAGACCCCAAAAGCATCCTCCCCATGTCGAGGGCATGTGGCCTGGTACAGTTCAGGACGAGAGAGCGCCCCCCCTCTTTTCCTGCGGCCTGCCAGGTTGCGTGCTCGGATAAAGGGTCTGGTATGGATTTTGGGGGGGGGACACCACACCATTTTTTTTTATTTGGTTGGAGTTCCCCTTAAAATCCATACCAGACCTGAAGGGTCTGGTATGGATATTTGGGGGGAACCTCACATAATTTTTTTTTTATTTGACGCAGGGTTCCCCTTAATATCCATACCAGACCTGAAGGGTTTTTTCTTTTTATCAATGACTTTCAATGACTTTTCTCTGTATTGCCGGGAGCCGACAATTCATTACAGCCGCGAGTGCTTTTAAATAAATTTTTTTCTTTCAGACATGACACTTTGTGCAGGGACAGTTCTAAGAACGGGAAACAAGCGCTACTTTATAGGCATACTATACACACCCGCTAGGTACGAAATTTAAAGGAATATTTCACTTTTATTGTTTCACTTTAAGCATTATTAAAATCACTGTTCCCGAAAATACTGGCTTTTTAAAAAAAAAAATTTGCATTGATACATGTCCCCTGGGGCAGGACCCGGGTCTCCAAACACTTTTTATGACAAAAACTTGCATATAAGCCTTTAAAATTAGCACTTTAGATTTCTCCCATAGACTTTTACAGGGTGTTCCGCGGCTTTTCGAATTTGCCGCGAACACCCCAAATTGTTCGCTGTTCAGGGAACGGGCGAACAGGCAATGTTTGAGTCGAACATGAGTTTGACTCGAATTCGAAGCTCATCCCTAATGGTTAGCAACCTCTGGAGGGTTCTACGAAAGCCTGGTTGGGAAAGGCTGGGTTATACTATGGATGACTACCTGGCTTTTGCATCAGTTTTCATATATATCGTCTCACTTCTATGCACAGAACATACCCTAATACTGACAAGAGATACATTATGTAGTAGCTGGTATTATTTGCTAGATTCTAAGGTGCTTTGCAGCATTTGCCTTGGTAAATAACCCTTTCTTAATGCTATGGGGAATTGTAGAATCGACTAAAGTTACCTATAACATCCTCAGACTGAATGTGTTATTATATCTATCCTGAAAACAAGTTCAAACATTCCATGTATAAAGGCTGTCTCTCCAAAGAGTTCTGCTGTGGGCTAGGAATAACCTCAGCTGTCTTGAAATTAGGGCTAGTAAATGCTCTTAAGTGACTGAAGTGGCCAAACTTTTGTGCTGTGAGTCATGAAAAATGGATTTTGGAGCCTTTAGAATCCGTGCACTCTAACTTAAAAGGAGATTTAAAAAAATAAAAATAAAACATTTTTTAAAAAAAAAAAAAGCTGCAGAGAGGATTGAGTGGAAAAGCTAGCTGAATGAAACACGAATAGCAGTCAACTGTGGCTCTTGTCATGTTATGTTATGTAGCATCAAATCACTGTACAATATGACACAATATAAGCAACATGAGTGGCGTAAATGTGACACAGCAGATAGGAAAGGTCACATTATAAGGAAACATCTTTTTGTGAGATAGCGGCTGTCAATTCACATAACGGCTACCTGACCCAAATTTTCATATGACTGCAATGGGCAAATACCGAAGAAAAGTACGCAGCGGCGGTAGGAAAAAAAAAAAAAGTTCAGATTTCATAGTCGCCTTTCCTGATGTTCATTTTTTTTCCCAACACAATCACGTTCCATACTGATACTGAATCAATTATTCTATTTCTACATTACAAATCTTAAGACAATACCAGCAAAAAGAAGTATACTGAATTTTACTTACTCACGTTTAATTATTAATGCAGCTTCTTTAAACATATTTGGCTCTCAGAAACATGTCTTTAGAACTATGTTCCATTTCTTAATGCTTACCTATTCTGTTTGTTCTCCGTCTCCCTGATCCTTTTCGATTTTCTGCAGGTTAGCAAGTACTGCATTGTCTGCTTTTGAAACGTGTCTTTAGGCGTGCTTTTGTTTGACAAGAAATGCCAAGACTGAACTGACAGGGCCTGTTTGAAAATCAGTTTCCAGGTATACAAGATCAGTAAGTCTGCTCAATGTATGCTCTGATTAGTATTTTTCCTCAGATATTTATATCAACATTTCATTTTTACCCAAAGATGTTTTCTGAGTATACCTGTCAGTAGGAAAAAAAACACACTAAAAGTAAGTAACAGTATCATTTATATATTCAAATGTGTGAATATATTTGGAGTTAAAACTTGACACATTCTTTCTTCACTTAAAAGAAAATATACAAGGTAACAAGCGCTCAGTCAGTGCTCTTTCAGTAGTTGAAACAAGGTTCAGTTTAAAGAAAAGTCTTTCACGCTAGTTCTGTATCTGCCAAGAAACCCAAGAACACTTTACAGCAATTTAATGTAATTGAGGCGAAATTTCACACATCAGTGCAACTGTAAATCAAAACATTGAATCACTATACCTGCCTCAGTGTATGCGGGAGAGACTGCACTATTTTGTATGCTAATTATTTGGTAAGTAAACCAGGTGTCAACACAATTATATATATATGCATTTCAGAGAAAGCTTTGTGTATACTGTATATGGTGCATATATCGCTAGAACAGTATTTTTACTGGCAGCCAGTAAAAAACAGGCACTAAATGCCAGTGACAGGAGAAGGTTGCCAGAAAGGCTGAGTTCACACTATAGAACGCGGCGGCTCACAGCAGCAATCCGGTGCATCTCCCTTCACCGTATCAGGTCCGATTTCAGCCCGAATATTGGGCTGAATTCGGACCTATAACGGACCAAAAGATGCAAATGTCACCTGTGCAATTCGTACCGGAGCTGCTGCCGAGATGTGTAAACTGACTCCATTGAGAGCCGGTCACAATCTCCTGCTATGCGAATTGGATGCAGAGAAACCCACATCCAATTCACAATAGTGTGAACCCAGCCTCAAAAATATGGTTGTGACACTTAGCTCTGAACTGGGCCGGAGCCAGCCGAGACTTTCTAAGTGCCTGCTACAGTGTGTTCAGGCAGCTCCCAGCGGGCGGTGGGTCTGACGAAGGCGGGGCTTGAGCATGATGGGTGATGTCATGGTGCACGGGAGCCGAGGGGAGCAGCCAGAGCCTCCTGTGAAGGTCTGAGGGATGGGAGCAACGTAAGCTGGGAGTGGGGCTTTCAGTGCTGTTTGGACTACAGTTGACTGAAGGGACCACCTGGTGTGGAGAGAGACTGCCACTGTGATACAGTAGGCGTTGTGTCATGTCGGTGAGGTGTCATCATCATCTTTGCTGCTGCACACTGCTATCAGTGTCATTGTGAGTGTCAATTTCATGTGTATGTGCGTGCCCATTCTAATTTCTTGCCAATCCTGAGTCCTGTCATGACCTACCTACTTACTATATCGAAAGTAAAATAAGAAATATGTTTTAAAGTGGAGGTAAACCCTTTTTTTTTAACTTGTACCTACAGGTAAGTCTATAATAAGGCTTTCCTGTAGGTACAGTAGGTGCATGGTTTAGGAGATATTTACACTGCATGGAGCCGGTGATGTCACGGGTGCATGCGCACTAAAGGGAAGGCATACCCATGCCATCCCTTCAGAGCTCCGTGCTGCGGTCAGTGACTGCTGCGCACGTAGCGCGGCCAATTAGACGGCTGGCCAGAGGATGTGAACCCTGAAGGAAGACCGGGTGAAGATGGAATTTTCTAAAAGGGTTAAAAAAAATGTGTTTTACTATCGCTTTGATATCCACCTTAAATCACATAAACTGTAATTTTGTCAGTAAATTGTGGGTGTTGTGTCAGTAAATTTCAATCTGGTAGGTTGGAAACACTGCACTAGAAATGCACTGCATGGATAGCACAGAACCTGCACCAAAGACATGGCTGATATATTGTTGGCAATACTTGCTAAAGCTGGCTCTACCAGATTAGTTTTTTTTTTCATTCAGCCAAAGACAGACAGATTCTTCTATCCATCTAAGTGAGGTGGATGGAGGAATCCCCCTGGTGGGACATTGTATTCTGACAATGGGACTCTCCGCTGTCAGAATACACTGATCAGCAGCACCACTGATCAACAAAGGTTTTCCAGGAAGTTCAATCAACAGAAGTCAGTCTAACTGACAAACAGATTGCCAAACCTAAAATTTAGCCAGTCCCTTCTAAACCGGACAAATTTTGATCCATCTAAGGGCAGCTATAGAGTATTTGAGGTATCAGTTGATCCTGAGCCCTGGACCAGTAAGAAATTGTTCAGCACCCCAGGGGATTTTTCAGCACCAGTCTTTAATTGTCTTATTTTCCTGAATGTTTTAGGACTTTCACATTGTTCTCTATGGCAGTGTTTCTCAACATTTTTTTCAGTCAATGTACCCTTTAAAGTTATGGACAGTCTCGAGGCACCCCATTCTGAAATGTAAGAAAGTATTCTAATAGTTTTACATAATACATTAACATGCCCACACGTAGGACACCCAGCGTTAGAGGTGATTTATTCTTCCAAATCCAATACACTTTTGCACACTGGTACTGACTAGTATTCCAATGTTTCTCTTCTCCCTTAGTTTTTCTCCATCACTCAGCTAATTTGACCCCAGCATTGATAGAGATGGGAAGGGGAGTGTCAAACAAGAATGCTGTTCAGACGAATTACATCCTCCTTATCAACTGATGACATCATTGGTGGTTAGGATGCCTGGACCTAGAAGATCATAATGGTGCATCATGAAAACCCGTGGGTTTGTGTAACTAAAAGGCAGGCTTCATCCACCTGCTGGCTTGTATACAATTTTGGGGCAATTTTTAGGTGGTTTGCCAAGGCACCCCTGAAGAAAACTCAAGGCACCCTAGTTGAACAGGGCTGCTCTATGGTGCTGGTTCACATCAATGCAACAGGGTGCAGTGCAATTATTTTTTTTGCTTCTTTTGGTGCAGCATAGTACAATTGTGTCCCCCATTGACTTCAAAAGGGAGCAGATGAAAAGGGCACGTGCATGTGTTTCTGGTGCATTTTTGGCAGGGTATTGTGTTTAACAACCAGTCTACTACCAAAAAAATGCATTAGGCATGAAAATGGCACGTAACAATAAGCTACATAAACACCCTGAAAAACACATGATTATGCAGCAGCACAAGTGTGCAGGTAGGCTTAAAGTGTATGTAAACCCTAACACTGAACTTCTCTTATTTGTTCGCATTTTGTCTGGTAAGTATATTATTGAAAGCATTTTGGCATTTGGTTATATTTGTTCAATAAGTGCAAAAAATACCTTTTAGTCCCTTCAGAAATCTTGTGAGCTGATTACTTCCTGTTCTCTATGCCTGTGTTGCTTATTTATAAATTGAAATGTTCCCAGTTATTTCTGTAGACACCTAACCCTATGTAATGCAGAAGAGGTTTTCTGTAGTCTTGTCCTGTCATGACAATGCAGACCTGTGATGAAAATAGAACACCTCCTCCTATGTAATGGAAAAGAGGGGTAGGTGTTCTGTAGTCCTGTCCTATTGTGACAACATGATCCTATGATGACAACAGAACACTACCCCCTATGTAATGGAGAAGAGGGGTAGGTGTTCTGTAGTTCTGTCCTATCAGGACAAAGTGGTCCTATAATGACAACATATTTGGAAGGAGTGTAGACCAAAAGATAAGAGTCCAAATTAATTTATTGATGTCGTGTTAAAAGACAGCCAACGCGTTTCAGGGGTCAAAGGGTCTCCCCCTTCATCAGGGCTTCAGTTAAAAATGAGAAACATGAGTGGACTCAAAGTAAGGCTTCCCTGTTTGAATTTGTGCAAGGAAGCTGATTGCTCGATTAAGACACCTGACCAGCAGTATCTGCATCAGAGGGTCAAAATAAAACTCCTTCCATATACAGTGGGTACGGAAAGTATTCAGACTCCCTTAAATTTTTCACTCTTTGTTATATTGCAGCCATTTGCTAAAACCATTTAAGTTCATTTTTTTCCCACATTAATGCACACACAGCACCCCATATTGACAGAAAAACACAGAATTGTTGACATTTTTGCAGATTTATTAAAAAAAGAAAAACTGAAATATCACATGGCTGCAATATAAAAAAGAGTGAAAAATTTAAGGGGGTCTGAATACTTTCCGTACCCACTGTATGCACGTTTTTTCCTGGTTACCTGCTGGAGTACCCACAGAAGGGTTGCCTTGCCTATTGCAGCATAACCTGAGCCAGTGGAGTCTTCAAATGTTTCTTGCCCTCTCGCCGCCTTGTTTAAACTCATGTAAAAGTCCCAGCACCTCTTGGATGCCCTATGATGATAACAAAAAACCTTCCCCTATGTAATGGAGAAGAGGAGTAGGTATCTGTAGTCCTGTCTTATTATGACAATGCAATCCTATGATGACAACAGAAATCCCCTCCCACCCCTCAGTCATTTTTTAGGATGACAGCACTGCTTCCCCATAAATACAGTACAGTGAGTGAGCATTGTCACCTGAAGACAAGAAGTGTATTATTAGCAGCAGGGATGAGCCGAACACCCCCCTGTTCGGTTCGCACCAGAACCTGCGAACAGACAAAATGTTCGTGTAAACTTTAGAACCCTATTAAATACAATGGACTCGAACGTTCGAAATCTAAAGTGTTAATTATAAAGGCTAATATGCAAGTTATTGTCCTAAAAAGTGTTTGGGGACCCGGGTCCTGCCCCAGGGGACATGTATCAATGCAAAAAGAAGTTTTAAAAACGGCCGTTTTTTCGGGAGCAGTCATTTTAATAATGCTTAAAATGAAAAAATAAAAGTGAAATATTCCTTTAAATTTCGTACCTGGGGGGTGTGTATGATATGCATGTAAAGTGGCGCATGTTTCCCGTGCTTAGAACTGTCCCTGCAAAAAATTTTATTTTTGAAAGAAAAAAATGCATTTAAAACTGAAAGTCCCCCATCAGGTCCGCCCCCTCGGTATGTCGGACCCGCCTACGTCATTGGCTTGAGCGGGGAACTTCCTTCACTATGTAAATTTAAATTACACAGTGAAGGAAGTTCCCCGCTCAAGCCAATGACGTAGACGGGTCCGACATACCGAGGGGGCGGACCTGATGGGGAACTGCTCTCACTTTGGTAATACATGTATAGACCCGCTCCGCTGAGTGGACCTGATGGGGAACTTTAGAAGGGGCGGGTCTATACATTTAAAATACTGAGAGGGAGTTCCCCATCAGGTCCGCTCAGGCACAACCAATGAAGGACAGCGCTGGACATCGGGATCGCCGCGGGACACTGGATTTCACCGCTGGAATGTTTTTTTTTTTTTTTTTAAATAAAGGACTTTTTCAAGGTGTTTGTGTGTTTTTTTAAACATTTTTTTACGCTTTCTTCGTGAAATGGTAGGGGTACAATGTACCCCTTACCAATTCACATAGGGGGGGGCCGGGATCTGGGGGTCCCCTTTGTTAAAGGGGTCTTCCAGATTCCGATAAGCCCCCTGCCCGCAGACCCCCACAACCACCGGGCAAGGGTTGTGGGGATGAGGCCCTTGTCCCCATCAACATGGAGACATCCTCCCCATGTTGAGGGCATGTGGCTTGGTACGGTTCAGGAGGGAGTGGGGGCCGCTCTCTCGTCCCCCCCTTTTCCCCTGCGGCCGGCCAGGTTGCGTGCTCGGATAAGGGGTCTGGTGTGGATTTTTAGGGGGACTCCACGCCATTTTTTTTTTAAATTTGGGGTGGAGTTCCCCTTAAAATCCATGCCAGATCTGAAGGGCCTGGAATGGATATTTGGGGGAACCCCACGTCAATTTTGTTTTTAATTTGCGGCGGGGTTCCCCTTAATATCCATTCCAGACCTGAAGGGCCTGGTAATTGAATTCTGGGGAACCCCCACGCTTTTTTTTTTTTTTTATCAATGACTTTTGTTTGTATTGCCGGGAGCCGACAATTCATTAATAGCCGCGAGTCAGTTTTAAATGCATTTTTTTCTTTCAAAAATGACATTTTTTGCAGGGACAGTTCTAAGCACGGGAAACATGCGCCACTTTACATGCATATCATACACACCCCCCAGGTACGAAATTTAAAGGAATATTTCACTTTTATTTTTTCATTTTAAGCATTATTAAAATCACTGCTCCCGAAAAAACGTCCGTTTTTAAAACTTTTTTTTGCATTTTCGAATTTGCCGCGAACACCCCAATTTGTTCGCTGTTCGGCGAACGGGCGAACATGCAATGTTCGAGTCGAACATGAGTTCGACTCGAACTCGAAGCTCATCCCTAATTAGCAGGATCACCAGGTGAAAATAAAGTAGAAACAATTAGAAAAAGTAATGTAGCCATTGGGGGTTATTTACTAAAGGCAAATCCACTTTGCACTACAAGTGCACTGCAAGTGCACTTTAAAGTGCACTGAAAGTGCACTTGGAACTAAAGTCGCTGTAGATCCGGAGGGGACATGCAAGGAAAATAAAGCTTGCACATGATTGGATGATAAAATCAGCAGAGCTTCCCCTCATTTCAGATCTACCCCTTAGATTTAGAGCGACTGCACTTTCATTGCACGTTCAAGTGCACTTGTAGTGTAAAGTGGATTTGCCTTTCGTAAATAACCCCCCCAGAGTCCAAAGACTGGCAGGCTGCAATATAATAGACTTTTGTCCATAGGTGTATATACTTACTTACTTACTATACTTACTTACTATATACTTAGATACTCTTTAACTGCTCTTGTATGGGTTGGTAGATTGTAGCAATGGTACACTGAGAACAAACAGATCACAGCCAGAGGCATAGCTAAAATACCCAGCAGCTTGCATCTCATAAAACACCCTTTTGGTGGTTTTGTATGCCGAAATATGGTTTATTTTTTATTAACATCTGAATATTTTTTTGTCGTCTGTACAAAACTCACAGCAGCTAAATGATGGGGGGGGGGGGGGGGGTAGCTGTCATATATGGTCTCCCTGACCTACCTTGTGGTCCTGGAGCAACTGCAGCCTCTGTACTTATTGACACCTTAGCTCTTATAGTTTCCTTTGAATTCTGCCATTTGTGTCTTAAAGCTAAACTCTAGGCTTTCTGAGAACTAGCAGTCTATGTACCTTTGTTTAGAATAACCATCCTTCTGCAGAAACTCCAGACTGACCACCTATCATGTTCGATGCTCCTGCATGTTGAAAATCTAGACCTTAACACATTCCCTTGTGTTACTTCAGTGGGAATTCCTAGAATCCCAGCTCTCTGGGGGTCACTCGCCAGAAATGACAGCAAACACACGCTACAAATCCATAAACAAAGAACTGGTGCAATGCATGTTGGAAATTGTAGTTTGAATACAGTCGTTTCACTAGCAATAGCTGCAGTCTGCACACTCTTTAGCAGCTGCAAAAATATGTGATACACAAAGGAATCATGTAAGCATTTTTTAACAAATTACAAGCAGGCGTTTAGAATTATATTTTTAAATAAAACTGAGCTTTATAACTATTTAGGCTACTACAAAATGCAAATATACACAAGCTGCACTCCGATGTCAACTCATCCGAAAGTCTTTATTCAACCACAAATTACATAACAGCGGACAAGACAGGGGCGGATCCAGGGGGGGGGGGCAACAGGGCAATTGCCCCCCCAGACCATCTGTCACACTCACTTGCTTGCTCTGTTTTTTTTTTTGTTTTTTTTTGCGCCTGATCTCCCGGACTTTGGGGACCCGGTACTGGCCGGGCACCCCTTCCATAGACTCCAATGTTAAATGGAAATTTCTCCGGTGACTTTGCAGATCCTGTACCGGACGGTCGAAGGTCCCCTGGACCCCAAACATGGCACACATGTAGCCCCATGTCTCCTCTACAAGTGTGCAAGGTTTGGTGTCTGGGAGACCTACGGCCGGGGAGAACCAATTTTTCAAAGCCGGGCACTCCTTCCATAGACCTCTATGATAAACATCAGTCTAGTCATGGGCACAGTGAGGCATGGGCACAGTGAGACAAAGTGAGGCACAGTGAGGCATGCAGATGGACACCCTAGGCTTATACTTGAGTCAATACGTTTTCCCAGTTTTTTGGGGTAAAATTAGGTGCCTCGGCTTATATTCGGGTCAACTTATACTCGAGTATATACAGTACTTGTTCTGCGGCTGCCGCTGCCTCTCTGAGTCTCTCTCTCAGTTTCTCACATCAGCCGATCAGCGGCGCAGAGAGAGAGACTCGTCTAATGTAGCTACGCGGCGCACTGACACGATACCAGGAGCGGAGGAGGAGGTGGGTGGAGCCTCTTCCCTGCACTCGTTGCTAACGCCTGGGCCACTTGGCGTCTAGCAACGAGTGACGTCAGTGAGTCACGTCGGGCCGCTCTGCGGGCAGGTGCGATAGCGTGCGGCTCCACAGACGGGTAAGAAAGCGGGCGGCTCCGCTTGCGGAGGGGTTTGTGGGCGGTTGGCGCGGTTCGTGGGCAGACCGTGCTGCTCAGTGTGTTGGCAGCGCAGGTAAGAGTGAGAGAGCAGGCTCAGTGTGGCAGCTTGCCAATCAGCTAGCCGGGAGCGGGGGAGCAGAGAGATGAGATCATCTCTCACCGCCCGTGCCTGCCCTGCATAGCATGGCTCTGCCTTACTCCTGCTCCCTCCTCTCAAGATTTGTCTGACAAGGGCTCCTCTGTGCCTGTGTGAAGAGGGAGAGAGAGCAGTGCTGGCTGCAGAGGGGCACAGCCCTGGATCGATATAGGATTCAGGTAAGTATATAGGAAGGGGCAATATACTTTTTGAGACATTTTTACCTTAATGCAGGAAATGCATTAAGGTAAAAAATGTCTTGCCTTTAGAATCACTTTAATCCAAAGATTATGCCTATTATGGTGAAACGCATCAAGGAGGGGTAGACATCTTGTATGCTGTTATGCCATTCATGGTCGAATAAAGGCCTTTTGGACGAGTTGACATCAGAGTGTGGCTTGTGCATTTTTGTGTTTTGGGATTGTGAACATGGAGGGGACGTGTTGGTTTGGCATGGTGCTGCTCATTTTCTGGATGATCTAATAATTCTAAAAATATTTAGGCTATTACCTATAATCATCTAATGAAATATGTACCTTAAAGCGGAGCTCCACCCTAAAGTGGAACTTCCGCTCATCGGAACCCTCCCCCCCTCTGGTGTCACATTTGGCACCTTTCAGGGGGGAGGGGGGTGCAGATACCTGTCTAAGACAGGTAGTTGCACCCACTTCTGGGAGTCCTCTCTGCGGATATTCTGCGGGTAGTACGTCACTTCCCTCAGAATACCCATTGTGTTCTGGGAAACATTCA
The DNA here is from genome assembly GCA_029206835.1 of Rana muscosa. Classification (NCBI taxonomy): domain Eukaryota; kingdom Metazoa; phylum Chordata; class Amphibia; order Anura; family Ranidae; genus Rana; species Rana muscosa. The sequence goes on along the minus strand of CM055120.1, from coordinate 138,145,055 downwards.
GCTCCCAGAACACAACGGGGACCAGTGAGAACGGAGCAGAGCGACTCGCGCATGCGCCGTAGGCTTCACTTTCTGGTTCCCTCACTGAGGATGGTGGTGGGGGCAGCAGAGTGACGAGCGATTGCTCGTCTTCTGCTGCCGACGTCGCTGGACTCCAGGACAGGTAAGTGTCCTAATATTAAAAGTCAGCAGCTGCAGTATTTGTAGCTGCTGGCTTTTAATATTTTTTTTTTCCAGGGGAGCTCCGCTTTAAGTTCTAACCTGTTGCTGTTCTAAACATGTTTCTCTAGGATGAAGCCATCATTAGGGGTGTCGGTAAGCTTTTTACTCAATCTATTTTTTAGGCATCATCAATTCTAGAGTCCATGCTATTGGGAATTATATTTTCATGTTCTGATGGTTTGGCACTTTGTGCCAACATGTTTGACCTCCATCTACTGTAAATACCACCATAAACATTAAAGAGTGGTCAAACATGCAAGCCAGATTGGGAGGCATGTATACCAACTGCTGGATCCCTAGACATTACTACATCATGGAAGAGACAATGCTCAGGCTACGTGGAGGGTTGAGGAAGGCAGTAGGCAGATGTCAGTTCATCAAGGAGAAACAATACTTCATATTGTCAAGTAATTGTGAAGTCCTGTATATGAATAGCATTGAATATTGATAAAGTAGATCATTTATTTAAGAGAGGGATTTAGTACAAGCATTCTAAGTCCAAACAAGTGAAAGAATGATGTAGCGATGGAAACACAAACCTGCAATCTCAGCTCAGCCAAGCAGCAGTGTAGGGGTCTGTGTTGACAGATTTTTGTTTGCTTCAGGCAGGTTTTGCATTCCTGTCTATGGGAATGTAAATCCCACTTGAAGGAGGTCAAAAACAGGTCAGAAAAAGGCCAATACACCTGTCAATAAATTCTGATCTCAGAAGCATCTCAAAATGAATGCCATTGACACAAGCCCAAAGCCTGTCAACACAAGTCAAAAATTAGATGGGGAAGAGAGGAGGTAGAGCGGGGAGCAGGAGATGGTACCAGCAGTATCATGGAAGGGTTTCCAGCCTGATCAGTTGACTATTCCCTCAAAGTAAATGTCTGACCACCCGGGGAACAGACACAGGCATGCTATCATGACCCAATCTAGCCAAAAGCTGGTAGAGTGGAGAACTGTCTCTTCATATTTCTGGGTATTCTACATTGTAGAGTTTAACCTACTCTGGAAAGAAATGAACCATGCAATACTGCTAAGAAAATTGAGTTGTATATTAGTTATTTTCTATTTCAAAGATTTTATTGGGTTTTCAAGTAAAATTAAAGGAGGTAGCATGGCATAGTGCAAAGGTAGAAATGCATGAACATATGTGAAAGGCACAAGATTCCTACAACAATCAAGACTCACAGCGCAGAGGTGCAACAATGGCAACAATAAAGACAGATGATTTTTAAAATTACAAAGGAACAGCTTTCTCATCAGGTGCATTTGTGTACCTGGTGGGCTCTTGGGCTTGTTGGATAAATCACCTACCAAGCTGGAAAATATAGACAAATATAAGCAGTTCTCTGCTCCAAAACCAATGGAGCATGTGAAGGTAACTATAAATTAGTTTAACCTGGAGTGATAGATAGAAAAGGAATGTAATTTGTAAGAGAAGTGAAGGTAGAAGGAGGGCAAAGAGTGGTCACAAGCCATGCAAAAAGTGCCCCCAGGGGATTTTTGATTTCCCCCATGTTGTCCAGGTAGATCGATCGCAACCTCTGAAAGGTTTCATCCAAGGGGTGTGCAGCGCTTCACTGTGATTAGTAAACAAAAGTCCTGTTGTATAAATAAAGTCCCAAAGTAGAAATCCATGACTTGACTTAAAGGAATCTTCTGTGTATACCAAGGTAATTCCAACAGTATGTGTGATATGTCTAACCACTCATCAGAAAGTAGAAAAATCCAGCATCAAATAAACACACTTCACCCAATGTGTTTGGGAAAGGCTCATCACAACCGTGCGTCTCCACCAATCTAATCACTCACCAGATGGCAAACAATGATATGTCTTAGACCATTACTATAAAGCGTCATCCTGCTCTGGTGTATTGACCGAGTGATGGTCTCCAGTGGGATCAAGCACTGTGCAAAAAAAGCTCACCAATGATGCTCATATAGTGTAGTATTCTCTTAGACTTAAAATCGAGTACATAAGCTGAAGCAAAAAATCAAATAAGACCAGAAAAACGTACATAAAAAGCCACTGCTTCTGCCATGAGGATGCGGCCGCAATTACATCAACACATAGGCCACTTCCAATGCGTTTCGTGCACATCTATGTTCTCAAGGGATCCACCTATCAATGAAGGATGGAAGTGATGTACGTTTTCCTCACTTCAAGACTAATAAAATACTACACCATTTGAGCATCATTTGGGCTCCCATTGGTGAGCTTTTGCACAGTGCTTGATCCCACTGGAGATCATCACTCAATCAATACACCAGAGCAGGGTGACTCCTCACTTCATAGTAAACGGTCTAAGGCATATCATTGTTTGCCATCTGGTGAGTGGAGATGCACGGTTGTGTTGGGCCTTTCCCAAACACATTGGGTGAAGTGTGTTTATTTGATGCTGGATTTTTTCTACTTTCTAGTGAGTGGTTAGACATATCACACAAGCCCTGTACACACGATCGGATATCCTATGGATTTTCGTCCGATGGATTTGTCCATCGGAAATCCGATGAAACTGTTTTTCATCAGTCTTGGCCACACACCATCAGTCCAAAAACTGACGACAACAAAACAAGGGCACGTACAACACGTACGACAGCGCTATAAAAGGGAAGAACAAATCTAATGGCGCCACCCCTTGGGCTGCTTTTGCTGATTTCGTGTTACCGTGCGTTAGTAAAAGTTTGGTGAGAGCCGATTCGCGCTTTTCAGTCTCCGTGCTTTGCAGATCGTTTCCTGGTGTTCAGTTTGTGCTTGTGGGTTCGTATTTGTTATTCAGTGCGTGCAGTCAGGTCGTTACTGCTTTGCAGTGCCTTCTTGGCCATTCGTTTACGGTTTTTCAGGTCATTCTTCTCAGGCCTTGCTGTTCCACGGTGCGTTCTGTTTGAGTTCGTTCTGACCAGGCGACCGGTTTAAGACCATGTTTGAAGTGCGTTCTCGTTCTCGAACTCGTGCTGGCTATGGACTTGGTGTTGCGGTTAACACTGTAACCCGAGTTCAGTCCGTGAACAGGGTGAGGAGGAGTTCATGGACCAAGAATTGGTTGCTCCAGCGGGACCAATTCTCTCATATGTCTCTGCTGCGGGAAATCCATGAGAATAATCCTGATGATTTCAGGAATTATCTCAGGATGAAGGACTCCGTTTTTCACCGTCTGTTGGATTTGCTGTCCCCCTATATCACGAGGCAGGACACTGTGATGCGCCAGGTCATCACTGCCGAGCAGAGGCTTATTGCCACGTTGAGATACCTGGCGACTGGGAGAAGCTTGCAGGACCTCAAGTTCACAACAGGCATCTCCCCCAGGCTCTCGGGATCATTATCCCTGAAACGTGTTCGGCCATTATTCAGGTCCTGCAGAAGGACTATATGAAGGTAAGTTTGCTCCTGTAACATCACATTATATGTTTTGATTGTTTGCTAATGTTATTTTTTTTTATCCTCCTTCCCAAATTTGCCTGTTTGTAATATCCTGGTAATGTCCCCATTTTCACCATGCATGTTTTTACCTGTAACGGCCTTTTTTGGGGCCTACATGCCTATTTCCCTTCACTAACCTCTCCAGCATGCTATCCTGGGTCCAAACCCAGCTAGCCTTCTTTTTTCCTATTTTTTTTGGGTCATTGCCCTCGTAGTTTTACAACCCCCCCCCCCCCCCCTAAAATGTGAAAAACTTTTTTAATTCTCGATCCAGATCAGCAGAGTGGTAGAGCCTTTATTTTGAGCCCCCAAAATCATCTCAAACACCCCCCCCTTAGAATATTTTCTAATGTCCACTCAGCGAGGGTGAGGCATCTGCTAAGTGGGCCTTATTTTTGGCTATGAAATACTCCCTTCACTAATCATGGTAGCCTGATGTTGGTCAACAATGTCTTTTTGTGTAATCTGTTTGCACTGTAACCTGAAAACGTACTAATGTTTTCTTTTTGTTTGACTCCACAGTTTCCTTGCACACCACAGGAATGGCTGACTGTGGCTGATCAATTTGCCCAGCGGTGGGAATTCCCCAACTGTGGAGGGGCAATTGATGGCAAGCACGTCCATATAGTGCCGCCACCCCATTCGGGGTCACACTATTTTAACTATAAAGGTTTCAATAGTATTGTGTTAATGGCGGTGGTGTCGGCACGGTACGAGTTCCTGTATGTGGACGTGGGGAAGAACGGCCGGATGTCCGATGGCGGAGTATTCGCGCAGACGGAGTTCGCTCACCGTCTGCAGTCTGGGGGTCTTGCACTGCCTCTAGATGCAGACAACGTGGATGGACTACTGTTTGTTTTTATCGCGGATGAAGCCTTTGGACTGGGACCACACCTGATGCGGTCGTTTCCCCAACGCACCCTCACCCCGGAGAGGAGGGTTTTTAATTACTGGCTGGCCAGAGCCCGGAGAGTTGTGGAGAATGCCTTCGGGATAATGGCCAGCTGGCTCCGCCTGTTTCAGACAGCTATCCATTTGGCGGAATACAAGCTGAACTCCATTGTGTACTGCTGCTGCATAATGCACAATTTTCTAAGACATTATTCCCCTACATATGTGTCAACAGTTGGGCCTGAGGCCGGTCCATCCGAGATGACCATTCTGACCAGCCTCAACACTGCCTGTACTAGCTTGGCCCCCCAAAGTGCCCGTGAAGTACGTGAGAAATACGTTGAGTACTTCACGGGTAGGGGGGCCATCGCAATGCCAGACCACATCTGACCTTTTGCTTTGTGAAATACATTTTTATTCTATTTTCTACAAACTTGTTTTGTCATTCTTGTATTTTGGGTTTATGTGTCTCCAAGGTTCTTGTAGTGTCAAGTCTATTTGGCCTTAGTAAATAGCCTCAATTCTCACTCTAAAAAACATTGATTTGGCATTTTCAGAACTGCTATTGAGCATAGAAAGAACAAGCCACACCTTTTTGAGATTTCCAGAAACTTTTTACTCTGTGCACCACATATTTTTGAGGTTTTATAGAATTACAATTTAGACAGTTTTTGGTCATCTTATCTTTTTTTTTTTTTTTTTTTGGAGGATTGTTTTGCAGAAACATGCATGGGTCAAAATCACAAACTTTTTAAAAAAAATATTACAAAAATAACAAAGTGAAAAATACAAACATGAGATGGGGTGATGTCACCCCTGATCCATCCCAAATGTAAAGAACCCCACTTTCTTTTTGGGGCTGAAATGGGTATTTTCAACCTGATCCCATGGCTAGGGTAAACATGTGTTATCTGCCATCATGGGGGATCAATGGACGTGCTTTGGGGGTGCAAAGCCTTCCTCTCACCTACTTTAGTAGGTAGGAAGAGGTTGCACCCCCCAAACAGGGACATAGATATCCTGTGACGGAGGATAGCACATGTGGAGTCACTGTGTGCATCTTCACATTTGGGCTGGTTGAAATACCGTTGCAAATTTTGTATGCAAAAAAGCACACTAAAACAGGGGGGGGGGGTCAGACTATTCGCCCCAAAATATCTATAATATTTTTATATTTTTGCTCAATCACATTCATTCGAGTTCTCATAATGTCCATTTCGCTACTACATTCTATTATTTCTTGAATTATTATTTTGGCACTAGCACTCGAGAATGGAGGATTTGGAGTTCCTGACACACCACCACGTTCAGCCCCTACAAAAAAAGAGAAATTTAGAAACATGCAGGCCTACATCTGTATTTACCTGGAAGTTGTGGTGACAGACACTGACCTGTTGTGGTGATAAGCTCCACCTCTTCTTCCTCCACCTCCCCTTCCTCCACCTCTGCTTCCTGAACATGCTGATCCTGGTGTGGTTTGTGATCTTCGGGGAGTGTCTGTGGTCTGTGCTTCCTCGTCTCCTCAGATTGGTGTCCTCCCAGTCTCCTCTCCCCTATGGGAATGGCAAAAATAATGTATCCTTTAGCACACAGAGATTTTAGGCCCGAAACTCTAGACATTGTTTTGAAGTGTGGTACAATTGATATTTGGGCGAGAGTTACAAGGTGAACATATGAGATCTTGCGAACTCTACAAAGCAGCATGTTTTTTTTTTAGGGCACTCAAAAATACACTTGGATAACCACCAAGGTATCCACTGGATTACCTGTGTGTGACCCCGTTAAAATTGTTGTCATGTGGTCCAGACTATAGTATATTGCTCTAGAACAAAAAGCTGAGTACACAACTGCTGGAGTGTCATCTCCTTTACCCAGAATCCAGTTTAGCCTTTCATTCACATTCTACTTTACTTATAACACATCATCTAGCCAACAATGTGTAGATAAACATTGTTCAATTAAAATGAGGCATGCCCACATGTAGTTTACGTGGATATGTGGCAAGCATGTTTGGGGGAAGACGATCAAGTTTTTTTAACGACACATTTACCAAATAAGTGGACCCTCAACTTAACATAAAAGTTGTCATTTGAAAATGTGAAACCAGTCAAGCCAAGCACATGGAGCAAAACATGGAAGAATACATATTACAATGTGAAAGAAGACAGTAAAAATAAAAGCTTACTTTTTTCAATGCTTTTTTTAAGCTTCCTATACTGCTCCGGCTCCCTCAGCTTCAGGTCAGACCACCTTTTACGGAGCTGCTCCTTGGATCTCCTGACCCCAAATTTCTCATAGAGAGTCCTCGCCACTTTGTCCATTATTTGCGACTTCCGGAGATTAGGGGTGTCGTATGGCCCATGCTTCCCATCGTAATCCTTCCTCCGCAGAATGTCCACCATCTCCGCCATCTCAGCAAATTACATATTAGTCGCCTTGTATCTTTTAGTCCTGGATCGGGACGTTGCCGCCTCCGGGCTTTCCTCGTCGGTAATTTCAAATAAAGAATCCACCTGTGTCTGCGACATGTCGCCGTCTCACACTGTGCGCCGAACGTTAAGGGGCAGGGAAATGCAGGAAAAGACCGTCATGGGCGGGCAACGAGGGCGGAATTACAAGCATGCGCAAGGTATAAAAAGGGGAAAGAAGTTATTAGGGATGCGCGGAGTAAGGACGACCGGAAGTGCGGTAAAGAACACAACTAAGGTAAGAAGGGAACTGGGGCCTGCAGTGGCCTATAATTGTTCATGATTGTATAGGCCAATATTGTGAGAAGTTGAGTAGAATGTCATTTGACCTCTCATGTTTTTTTCTGTGTTTTTTACTTGCAGACACTCCAAAATGAATAAGTTAAGGGAGCCAGAGATCATGTTGGTTTTTATTGACAAATATAAACAATTACGCAACCTGTGGGAACTGAAACATCCAGCGTACCACAAGAGTGATGTACGTCGGGCAACAATTCAAAAATTAGCAGAGGATATGAAACCCTGGATCCCAGATGCAGACTACACTATGATGAATAATAAGATAAACAACCTGCGCAATTCATATAAAAAAAAAATACAAAGAAGTGCACGCTTCGAATAAATCAGGAGCAGCAGCAGGAAATGTAGTACAGCCCAAGCTGTGGTACTACAAACATCTGCAATTTCTGGAAGACCAGATTGAGGCCAGGGAATCAATTTCCAGCCTTCCCTCAACCCTTCCTTCCACCCTTCCCTGCAGCGTTCCTTACACCCTTCCCTCCACCCCTGCAGAGGGGGAGGAGGAGCCACCTGAGCTTGAAGAGCCTGATCTTTGCATCTTCAGCCAGGTATAGTATTTTTGAACATAATTATTGCCCTCAAAGTAATATTGTGATTAAATTGATTTATTCTCCCAAAATGATAACATCCCCCCCCCCCAAAAAAAAAGGCATCAGTCATGATATCCAAAATGTGTGTGATAGATTCCACAAAAAATCTAACTATGTGCTTTTTTCCAACACAGGATGAGGCCAGCCAGGAGGAAGAGGCTCAGGAATGTGGCAGGCAGGAGGAGGCAGAGGTGAGTGTCAGCCAGGAGGAGGCAGGGCCAAGTGGGACTCAGCAGGTCCCCAGGCCTAGTGGCAGCACCGTCTCTCAAGTGGCTCCCCTCCACGTCAGACCGCCAAAACATCGGCGGATGACACAGGTGGAGGAGGAGTCACTAAAGATGATCCGTGAGGCTGCTGCCATCATGAGGGCCCCCCTCAACCCTGCGAAGGGGTTTAGTAGCTATCTTGCCGATAAGTTGCTCCAAATGGAGGCGGGACAACGTGCCCTCTGTGAGCACATTATCTACATGGCCGTAAACATGGGGGTGAGGGGGCAGCTGACTGAGGCCACCCATATCTCTCATCAGGCCAATCCTTCTCCTCCTTCTCCTCCTCCTCCTGCCACATTACCACCCACAGTGGCCCGGCCTGCAAGGGTGCGTGGACGGGGCCGTGGAGAGAACACTGCAGGGAAGGGTGGAAGGAAGGCTACAGGGAAGAGCAGGAGGTGATTCTCTGGCCTCGTGCTGCTCTTCCAGAAGTTGCAGTTTGATGGAGTACCACAGCTTGGGATGATGTATGTCTTTGGCTGCTGCTCCTGATTTCATGCTGTTGTTTATCTTATTGTTCATCATAGTCATGTCTGCCTTTGGGGTCCAATGACTTCATATTTTCTGCTAATTTCTGAATTGTTGCCCTTCGTTTTTTGTTTGCTTTTTTGCCAGAATAAATGGAGATTTGATTTCAGCCAACATACTTCCCTGATGTGTTTTTATTATGAGTAGCAATAACATTTCATAAATACAATGTGTAATTAATAACAAGGGTCACCAACCTCCATGAGGAAAAGTAAAAAAATAAATGTTGTTGTGAGAAATTGACACACCAAAAAATGCACAACAAATAAATAACACAAAAAAAAGGTTTTGTGTAATTTGTGAGGTCGGCCTTTAAGAATAAAACAAATTATTCAGAAGATCACAAGAAAGAAGAAAGTCATAAGTTTGTCAGAACTCATGATAAAGATCTGCTGTAAAAACGACATTTTAAACACCATTCTAAAGCAAAAAACAATGCGCTGCATTAAACGAGGCAATAAGTTGCAGAATGACGAATGTGCTCTCTCCATTAGGAACGCTAGTTTTACCAGAACGAGCGCTCCCGTCTCGTAATTCAGTCTGAGCATGCGTGGGTTTTTTTAACCGACGGACTTGCCCATAGACGATCGGAATTTTCCATCGGTTTTTGATCTATCGGAAAAATTTAAAACAAGTTCTTTTTTTTTAAACCGATGGAAAAAAGACCGATGGGTCCCATACACGATAGGTTTGTCTCATGAAAACAATCCATCGGACGGTTTTCATCGGTAAAACCGATCGTGTGTACGAGGCTACATACTGTTGGAATTACCCTGGTATACACAGAAGATTAATATAGGTCAAGTCATGGATTTATACTTTGGGACTTTATTTATACAGCAGGACTTTTGTTTACTAATCATAGTGAAGCGCTGCACACCCCTTGTTGTATTATTATCTTTTGAAGGTTGTATGTTCACCTTTTGTGTGCCAGCTGCTTAATAATTATACAGTGCTCGCGTTTTCATTATTGCTTATCCTGTGTTAAGCCTTGATGAAGGGGTAGTGATGTTGCTCCTAAAATGCATTGGATGTTTTGTTATGACTTTTGTTTTCAACAATTAACATTATCTTTTATCCAGTTTGGGTATGGTGCACCTTTCTGTATTTCTATAGATATATAACTTTATCCAGCAGATACTACTGTAAGGGCCAGTTCACACCATAGAAACGCAATCCGGATGCGTTCCAGGTGCTTTTTTGCATGCGCGTTTTTGATGCGTTTTTGATGCGTTCCAGTGCGTTTTTGGTACGTTTTTAATGCAGTCCAGTGCTTTTTTTCACCCCTCTTTTTTTATTAAACTTAGATAAGGACAAGTGTGTTCCAGTGCGTTTTTGGTGCATTTAGGTGCGTTCCGTGCATTCCAGTGCGTTTTTGATGCGTTTTACAGTGTTCCAGTACAGTCCAGTGCAGGTAAAATGCAGCATGTTCTACTTTTTTTTCTGTAACTGGAACGCACTGGAACTGCAAGCTCTGGTGTGAACTATGCCATTGAAAACCATATAACCTACTTTCCATGCGTTTTTGATGCAAGAAAAAAAACGCACTGGACTGCATGTGGTGTGAACTGGCCCTAAAAGAATTGTGTGTATTTATTCCCTGTATGTAGCTGAACAGTCTTTCCTTGACTATGCAATACGGTCTATCACACTAGCCCCAAAAGAGATAACTGGAGATATGGCAGCATTGGGTTGTAGCAGAGCAATGTTTTATTCTAGAAATCCTAGAATCACTGGAACTCCTTTGCAAAAACAAGTGGCACTCACATTACAGCAGCCAACCCACCTCAGTCCTTCTGTGCAGACAGAAGAAATAGAGAATTATTCTTTGTAAAGGTATTCACTACATTCACTAAGCTCTGGGGAAAATTATTTTGCAGAGTACAAATTCATTTGCAAAGTTAACAGCCTATTTGCCTTTAGTAAATCAACCCCAATGACTTGAATAAAAGCAGGTTTGATATATAAGCCACTCATCCCCATATGTATGTTAAACAATTATAATACTGCTTACTTTTAAAATATTATTAAATGTTACACCATTTTTACTTATTGCATTCTAAGCAACCTGTACAATTTCCCCCAGTATATTTTTTCTTCTTATGTATGCACAAACTCTTACATAGCTGGATATTCATTGCTACTGGCTCCAAGTTGTGTGAGCCAATTCCTGCAACTTTGGGGTAGGGGAGCATGTACCCTGAGCACTTCTCATGTACAGTATATTAGGGACAGCGCAGACTCCAGTTCTGTTCCAGTTCTGTCTCTGTTTGATGACATCATACCTGTGGGACACTCAATGCTGCCAGAGTGTGACTCCTGTCTTCTCGAGACTCCAGGAACTGCCTCTCTCTCTCCAACTGAGTGTCTGGAAACCACTCCACACACCCACGACTAGGGATGAGCTTCGTGTTCGAGTCGAACATACGTTCGACTCGAACATCGGCTGTTCGATCGTTCGACGAAGATCGAACGATTTGGGCCGTTCGCGCCAAATTCGAGTGACGCGAACGGCCCACAATGCACTACGCCATCGCAGTGTCATCCAGGCGCTGTGATTGGCCAAGCATGCACTGTGACCCCGCATGCTTGGCCAATCACAGCGCCGGCAGCGAGGAGAGCAATGATTGGCCACAGGCAGGATGCCTGTGGCCAATTATTGCTGAGGGTGTTTAGTACACGCCCCACACTATAAAAGGCCGCCAGCACGGCGGCCTAGTGTAGTGTGTTCCGGAGCAGGGATAGAGCAGCATAGGCAGGGACAGTGACTGTTATTTCTTTCTTGCTTAACCTGGATTCCTTTAGTTTAGGGAAAGAGAAGGATAGGTAGGGAGAGTGTCAGTGTGTTTTGTGCTTGTGCTATAGTGTGCTTAAAAAAAAAATTATTCTAGGGACAGAAAACTGTAGGTAGGGACAGTGTCAGTTTCTTTCACTCTGCAAGTCCTTGTTTCCAGGGACCTGGAAGGACAGTGAGTGAATTGTCCTTGTGCTATATTGTGCTTAAAAAAACATTTATTCTAGGGACAGAAAACTGTAGGTAGGGAGAGTGTCAGTTTATTTCACTCTGCAAGTCCTTGTTTCCAGGGACCTGTAAGGACAGTGAGTGAATTGTCCTTGTGCTATATTGTGATTAAAAAAAACATTTTTTCTAGGGACAGAAAACTGTAGGTAGGGAGAGTGTTTTTTTTCTTTCACTCTGCAAGTCCTTGTTTCCAGGGACCTGGAAGGACAGTGAGTGAATTCTCCTTGTGCTATATTGTGCTTAAAAAAAACATTTATTCTAGGGACAGAAAACTGTAGGTAGGGAGAGTGTCAGTTTATTTCACTCTGCAAGTCCTTGTTTCCAGGGACCTGTAAGGACAGTGAGTGAATTGTCCTTGTGCTATATTGTGATTAAAAAAAACATTTTTTCTAGGGACAGAAAACTGTAGGTAGGGAGAGTGTTTTTTTTCTTTCACTCTGCAAGTCCTTGTTTCCAGGGACCTGTAAGGACAGTGAGTGAATTGTCCTTGTGCTATATTGTGCTTAAAAAAAACATTTATTCTAGGGACAGAAAACTGTAGGTAGGGAGAGTGTCAGTTTATTTCACTCTGCAAGTCCTTGTTTCCAGGGACCTGTAAGGACAGTGAGTGAATTGTCCTTGTGCTATATTGTGATTAAAAAAAACATTTTTTCTAGGGACAGAAAACTGTAGGTAGGGAGAGTGTTTTTTTTCTTTCACTCTGCAAGTCCTTGTTTCCAGGGACCTGTAAGGACAGTGAGTGAATTGTCCTTGTGCTATATTGTGCTTAAAAAAAACATTTATTCTAGGGACAGAAAACTGTAGGTAGGGAGAGTGTCAGTTTATTTCACTCTGCAAGTCCTTGTTTCCAGGGACCTGTAAGGACAGTGAGTGAATTGTCCTTGTGCTATATTGTGATTAAAAAAAACATTTTTTCTAGGGACAGAAAACTGTAGGTAGGGAGAGTGTTTTTTTTCTTTCACTCTGCAAGTCCTTGTTTCCAGGGACCTGTAAGGACAGTGAGTGAATTGTCCTTGTGCTATATTGTGCTTAAAAAAACATTTATTCTAGGGACAGAAAACTGTAGGTAGGGAGAGTGTCAGTTTATTTCACTCTGCAAGTCCTTGTTTCCAGGGACCTGTAAGGACAGTGAGTGAATTGTCCTTGTGCTATATTGTGATTAAAAAAAACATTTTTTCTAGGGACAGAAAACTGTAGGTAGGGAGAGTGTTTTTTTTCTTTCACTCTGCAAGTCCTTGTTTCCAGGGACCTGGAAGGACAGTGAGTGAATTCTCCTTGTGCTATATTGTGCTTAAAAAAAACATTTATTCTAGGGACAGAAAACTGTAGGTAGGGAGAGTGTCAGTTTATTTCACTCTGCAAGTCCTTGTTTCCAGGGACCTGTAAGGACAGTGAGTGAATTGTCCTTGTGCTATATTGTGATTAAAAAAAACATTTTTTCTAGGGACAGAAAACTGTAGGTAGGGAGAGTGTTTTTTTTCTTTCACTCTGCAAGTCCTTGTTTCCAGGGACCTGTAAGGACAGTGAGTGAATTGTCCTTGTGCTATATTGTGCTTAAAAAAAAACATTTATTCTAGGGACAGAAAACTGTAGGTAGGGAGAGTGTCAGTTTATTTCACTCTGCAAGTCCTTGTTTCCAGGGACCTGTAAGGACAGTGAGTGAATTGTCCTTGTGCTATATTGTGATTAAAAAAAACATTTTTTCTAGGGACAGAAAACTGTAGGTAGGGAGAGTGTTTTTTTTCTTTCACTCTGCAAGTCCTTGTTTCCAGGGACCTGTAAGGACAGTGAGTGAATTGTCCTTGTGCTATATTGTGCTTAAAAAAACATTTATTCTAGGGACAGAAAACTGTAGGTAGGGAGAGTGTCAGTTTATTTCACTCTGCAAGTCCTTGTTTCCAGGGACCTGTAAGGACAGTGAGTGAATTGTCCTTGTGCTATATTGTGATTAAAAAAAACATTTTTTCTAGGGACAGAAAACTGTAGGTAGGGAGAGTGTTTTTTTTCTTTCACTCTGCAAGTCCTTGTTTCCAGGGACCTGTAAGGACAGTGAGTGAATTGTCCTTGTGCTATATTGTGCTTAAAAAAAACATTTATTCTAGGGACAGAAAACTGTAGGTAGGGAGAGTGTTTTTTTTCTTTCACTCTGCAAGTCCTTGTTTCCAGGGACCTGTAAGGACAGTGAGTGAATTGTCCTTGTGCTATATTGTGCTTAAAAAAAACATTTATTCTAGGGAAAGAAAACTGTAGGTAGGGAGAGTGTTTTTTTTCTTTCACTCTGCAAGTCCTTGTTTCCAGGGACCTGTAAGGACAGTGAGTGAATTGTCCTTGTGCTATATTGTGATTAAAAAAAACATTTTTTCTAGGGACAGAAAACTGTAGGTAGGGAGAGTGTTTTTTTTTCTTTCACTCTGCAAGTCCTTGTTTCCAGGGACCTGTAAGGACAGTGAGTGAATTGTTCTTGTGCTATATTGTGATTAAAAAAAATTTTTTTTCTAGGGACAGAAAACTGTAGGTAGGGAGAGTGTTTTTTTTCTTTCACTCTGCAAGTCCTTGTTTCCAGGGACCTGTAAGGACAGTGAGTGAATTGTCCTTGTGCTATATTGTGCTTAAAAAAAACATTTATTCTAGGGACAGAAAACTGTAGGTAGGGAGAGTGTCAGTTTATTTCACTCTGCAAGTCCTTGTTTCCAGGGACCTGTAAGGACAGTGAGTGAATTGTCCTTGTGCTATATTGTGATTAAAAAAAACATTTTTTCTAGGGACAGAAAACTGTAGGTAGGGAGAGTGTTTTTTTTCTTTCACTCTGCAAGTCCTTGTTTCCAGGGACCTGTAAGGACAGTGAGTGAATTGTCCTTGTGCTATATTGTGCTTAAAAAAACATTTATTCTAGGGACAGAAAACTGTAGGTAGGGAGAGTGTCAGTTTATTTCACTCTGCAAGTCCTTGTTTCCAGGGACCTGTAAGGACAGTGAGTGAATTGTCCTTGTGCTATATTGTGATTAAAAAAAACATTTTTTCTAGGGACAGAAAACTGTAGGTAGGGAGAGTGTTTTTTTTCTTTCACTCTGCAAGTCCTTGTTTCCAGGGACCTGTAAGGACAGTGAGTGAATTGTCCTTGTGCTATATTGTGCTTAAAAAAAACATTTATTCTAGGGACAGAAAACTGTAGGTAGGGAGAGTGTTTTTTTTCTTTCACTCTGCAAGTCCTTGTTTCCAGGGACCTGTAAGGACAGTGAGTGAATTGTCCTTGTGCTATATTGTGCTTAAAAAAAACATTTATTCTAGGGACAGAAAACTGTAGGTAGGGAGAGTGTTTTTTTTTCTTTCACTCTGCAAGTCCTTGTTTCCAGGGACCTGTAAGGACAGTGAGTGAATTGTCCTTGTGCTATATTGTGATTAAAAAAAACATTTTTTCTAGGGACAGAAAACTGTAGGTAGGGAGAGTGTTTTTTTTCTTTCACTCTGCAAGTCCTTGTTTCCAGGGACCTGTAAGGACAGTGAGTGAATTGTTCTTGTGCTATATTGTGATTAAAAAAAAATTTTTTCTAGGGACAGAAAACTGTAGGTAGGGAGAGTGTTTTTTTTCTTTCACTCTGCAAGTCCTTGTTTCCAGGGACCTGTAAGGACAGTGAGTGAATTGTCCTTGTGCTATATTGTGCTTAAAAAAAACATTTATTCTAGGGACAGAAAACTGTAGGTAGGGAGAGTGTCAGTTTATTTCACTCTGCAAGTCCTTGTTTCCAGGGACCTGTAAGGACAGTGAGTGAATTGTCCTTGTGCTATATTGTGATTAAAAAAAACATTTTTTCTAGGGACAGAAAACTGTAGGTAGGGAGAGTGTTTTTTTTCTTTCACTCTGCAAGTCCTTGTTTCCAGGGACCTGTAAGGACAGTGAGTGAATTGTCCTTGTGCTATATTGTGCTTAAAAAAAACATTTATTCTAGGGACAGAAAACTGTAGGTAGGGAGAGTGTTTTTTTTCTTTCACTCTGCAAGTCCTTGTTTCCAGGGACCTGTAAGGACAGTGAGTGAATTGTCCTTGTGCTATATTGTGCTTAAAAAAAATATTTTTTCTAGGGACAGAAAACTGTAGGTAGGGAGAGTGTCAGTTTCTTTCACTGTGAAAGTCCTTGTTTCAAGGGACAGAGAAGGACATCTGAAGGTAGCCCTTATTGCTTTTTTCCCATCTCCCTGCAGGCCATCTATTAGAATGTCTGGAAGGCAAACAAGGAGAGGCAGACAGTCAGGAGGCAATAAAAGAGGGCAAGCAGGCTCTGTGTCTGGGGGCAACAGTGCTGGTCGTGGACGCGGTGCATTGTCATCAGCACATGGCCATGGGACACGCTTGTCCTTCTTTTCGGCAGCTGGACATGTTGAGCCACATCATGCCGAAGACTTGGTAGAGTGGATGACCAAGCCCTCCTCCTCCTCCTCATCCTCTCTCACCCAGGCTCAGGGTACTGGAAAAGCAGCTGCCAAAGCGTCGTCTTCCCTGGTATCAATGTCAGACAAATCATCAGTCACTCCTTCCCTAGACCCACCATGTCCTCCTCCTGAGGAGTCCCCCGAACTGTTTCAGCACAGTGTTGGGTACATGCTCCAGGAGGATGCCCAGCGTTTCGAAGGGTCTGATGATGAAACCCAGCTAGAGGAAGGCAGTAGCGTGAGAGCAGACAGAGGGGATGCTCAAGAAGGACACCAATCTGGCAGTCATGTTCCAGCAGCTGCAGCATACTGCCAGATTGGCTCCAGTGATGAGGAGGGAGGGGATGATGAGGTCACTGACTCCACGTGGGTGCCTAATAGGAGAGAGGAGGAGGAGGAGGATGAGGAGGAGGCACATCTCCAACGAGGCAGGATGCCCTTTGGTGGCCAGCGTAAGGGCAGTACACCGACGGAATCACACCGCAGAGCTCCGCCTGTGCAGGGCGCTGCCTCTGCCCGTCATTCAAAAAGTTCTTTGGTGTGGGCCTTTTTTGAGGCTAGTGCATCAGATCGCACAGCTGCTGTTTGCAACATATGTCTCAAGCGTATATCGCGTGGCCAAAACATCAGCCGCTTGGGTACCACATGCCTGACCAGACATATGTTGACCTGCCATGCAGCTCGTTGGCAAGCCTACCTCAAAGACCCACACCAAAGAACAAAGCGGACCTCTCCTTGCACCGCATCAGCTGGGATCTCCAACCCCACTATAACTTCAGTCCTCTCTGAAACATGCACTGAGAGGAATGAAGGTGCAGAATTAGGTGTGTCACAGCCAAGTACTTGCGCCCACTCTGCTAGCAGTACACCGACGTCCGATTCTAGCAGGCAAATTTCCCTGCCCCAGCTGCTGGACCGTCGAAAGAAGTTCACTCCCAGCCATCCACATGCCCAGCGGTTGAATGCTAGCTTGGCTAAATTGCTAGCGCTTCAACTGCTGCCTTTTCAGTTGGTAGACTCGGCCCCCTTCCGTGAGTTTGTGCAATGTGCGGTTCCTCAGTGGCAGGTTCCCAAACGCCACTTTTTCTCACGGAAGGCTATTCCGGCTCTCTACCGGCATGTGGAAGGCAATGTCTTGGCCTCGCTGGACAGGGCGGTCAGCGGTAAGGTGCATATTACCGCTGACTCATGGTCCAGCAGGCATGGACAGGGACGTTACCTTTCTTTCACGGCCCATTGGGTCACTCTTTTGGCAGCTGGGAAGGATTCAGGACAAGGTGCAGTAGTGTTGGAGGTTGTCCCACCGCCACGCCTCCAAAATGCTACTACTGGTTGTGACACACCTCTCTCCTCCACCCCCTCCTCTTCTTCTTCCTCCATGGCCTCTTCCTGTGGTTTGTCCTATGAACCAGCGGTGCTCCGTAGCCGTTCACGGGGCTACGCAAGTACGCAGGCAAAAAGATGCCATGCCGTGCTTGCGCTGGTGTGTTTGGGGGACAGAAGCCACACTGGGGCAGAGGTCCTGTCTGCTCTGCAGGGCCAGGCCGAGAGGTGGTTGACGCCACGCCAGCTTAAGCCAGGAATGGTGGTTTGCGACAATGGCACCAACCTCCTCTCCGCCCTCCGACAGGGACAACTGACCCATGTGCCCTGTGTGGCTCACATCCTTAACCTGGTGGTGCAGCGCTTCTTGGGCAGGTACCCGGGCTTACAGGATGTCCTGAGGCAGGCCAGGAAAGTCTGTGTGCATTTCCGCAGATCTTATAATGCCAGTGCTCGCCTGGCTGAGCTGCAAAAGGAGTTGAACCTGCCCAAGAACCGCCTTATATGTGACATGCCCACCAGGTGGAACTCAACGTTGGCCATGCTGCAGCGGCTGCACACGCAGCAGAGGGCCATCAATGAGTACCTGTGCGACTACGGCACCAGGACAGGGTCAGGGGAGCTTGGTTTTTTTTCTCCACGCCAGTGGGGCATGATCAGGGATGCATGCACTGTCCTGGCACCATTTGAGGAGGCCACGAGGATGGTGAGCAGTGACAGTGCATGCATCAGTGACACTGTACCTCTTGTCCACCTGTTGGAGCACACGCTGCGTGGAATAATGGACAGGGCACTTGAGGCAGAACAGAGGCAGGAAGAGGAGGACTTCCTTGCCTCTCAAGGCCCCCTTTACCCAGACAGTGTTCCTTCTGTCCCACCCATCGCACAGGAAGAGGAGGAGGAGGAGGAGGAGGAGGAGGAGGATTGTGTCAGCATGGAGGTGGAGGCTGGCACTCAGCATCATCAGCAGCAGTCTTTTAGGGATGATTTACAGTCCCAAGAAACCAGTGGACTTGTACGTGGCTGGGAGGAGGTGGCTGCGGATCATGTCGTCCTTAGTGACCCAGAGGACTCCGGAGCGAATGCCTCAGCAAACCTACGCTGCATGGCCTCCCTGATCCTGCAAAGTCTGCGGAAGGATCCTCGTATTCTTCGGATCAAGGAGAGGGACCATTACTGGCTGGCCACTCTCCTTGATCCACGGTACAAGGGTAAGGTTGCGGACCTTATGTTACCGTCGCAGAGGGAGCAGAGGATGAGACAACTCCGGGAGGCCTTGCAGAAAGGTCTGTGCAACGCGTTCCCAGAGACTGGGAGGTTGCAAACTCCTGGTCCTGGACAACGAGTTGCTGAGGCTTCGGCCAGTCAAAGAAGGAGCGGTGGGGAAGGTGGCCGTCTGACCGATGCGTTCAGACAATTCTTTAGTCCGCAGCCCCAAAGTATGATCGGTTCCAGCAACCATCGCCAGCGTCTGATAAACATGGTGCAGGAATATCTAGGGGCAAGGTCAGACTTGGACACCTTCCCCACCGAAAATCCTCTGGCTTACTGGGTCTTGAGGATGGATCACTGGCCAGAGCTTGCACAGTATGCAATTGAGCTACTGGCCTGTCCTGCATCCAGCGTTCTTTCGGAACGCACATTCAGTGCTGCTGGAGGATTTGTCACGGATCACAGGGTGCGCCTGTCCACCGACTCGGTTGATCGACTGACTTTCATCAAGATGAACCAGTCTTGGATCACCACCAGCTACCACACACCTGATGCTGATATAACAGACTAATTGATTTTAACATGTCACATCCCTTCAAGACTGATGCTGATGCTGAGTGCCTGTGCTGTTATGTTGACTGGCTATCCTCCTCCTCCGAGTCCTCAATGATACGATTGATGATGATAGCTTGTAAGATCATTTTTGTTTATGGGTGCCGCCACCAGTGCCTAACGCCCAATTTTTCAGCCCCTGTTTAACAGGGGCGTGTAATTACAATTTTTGAAGCAATACTTTGCAACAGGGCTCATTGCTGTGCTCCAAGTACAGTATCTGTGAGGAGTTGCAGTGTTGTGCCACCAGTGCCTAAGGCCCAATTTTTCAGCCCCTGTTTAACAGGGGCGTGTCATTACAATTTTTGAAGCAATACTTTGCAACAGGGCTCATTGCTGTGCTCCAAGTACAGTATCTGTGAGGAGTTGCAGTGTTGTGCCACCAGTGCCTAAGGCCCAATTTTTCAGCCCCTGTTTAACAGGGGCGTGTCATTACAATTTTTGAAGCAATACTTTGCAACAGGGCTCATTGCTGTGCTCCAAGTACAGTATCTGTGAGGAGTTGCAGTGTTGTGCCACCAGTGCCTAAGGCCCAATTTTTCAGCCCCTGTTTAACAGGGGCGTGTCATTACAATTTTTGAAGCAATACTTTGCAACAGGGCTCATTGCTGTGCTCCAAGTACAGTATCTGTGAGGGGTTGCAGTGTTGTGCCACCAGTGCCTAAGGCCCAATTTTTCAGCCCCTGTTCAACAGGGGCATGTAATTACAATTCTTGATCTAATAATTCACAGCAGGGCCCATTGCTGCACCCACCAAGAGTAACTGTCAGGGCTTACAGTGTTGTTGCACCAGCACCACCATCAAAGGCCCAATTTTTACTACCACTGTTCAACAATTATATGTAATTAAAATTCCTGATATAATAGTTGACAGCAGGGCGTTCCAGCACCAACCAAGAGTAACTGTGAGTGCTTACAGTGTTGTGCCAACACCAACAACTAAGGGGCCTATTTCTGCAGAGTATATACGGCAGGTCCCTACTTTCAAACATACAACTTACAAACGACTCCTACTTGCAAACGCAAGAAGACAACAGGAAGTGAGAGGAAATCTACCACTAGGAAGGAAAATTCTCTCCTGTAAGAATAAATATGGGAGAAAGGTGTCTCCTCTGTACTGATGCTTTATCAGCAATCCTTGTTTCAAGAAAAACACCACATTTCAAAAACAGTTGTCATTGGGACGGAAAGTGAGGTGAAATGTTCTGAACAGGGGCACAGACAGCAAAACAAATGTTACAGGGGTGATAACCCTTACCTATGTTTTCCAAAAAGTTTAAAAATAGATTTTTGGTCTGGAGCTACACTTCAACAATGTACCTGTTCAAAATTACAAACAGATTCTACATAAGAACAAACCTACAGTCCCTGTCTTGTATGCACCGCCTGTATAGGGCTGTTCAGAGTATATAGGGCCTTTTTTATTTTATGTGCGGGGTTCCCCTTAATATCCATACAAGACCCAAAGGGGCTGGTAATGGGCTGGGGTAAGGGGGGGGGGTCATGGGGTAGCTATGCCATTTTTCTTAAAGAATTTCATCCATATTACCGGGACCAGACATTACATTAAAGCCGCAAGCAGTTTTAAATGGCTTTTTTTTCCTTTAGAAGTGTCATTTTGTGCAGGGACAGTTCTAAACACGGGAAACACGTGGCACTTCACAGGCATACTTTAGACACCCCCCAGGTACGATATTTAAAGGAATATTTGACTTTTTTTTTTTCACTTTATGCATCATTAAAATGACTGCTCCCGAAAAACGACCGTTTTTAAAACTTCTTTTTGCATTGATACATGTCCCCTGGTGCAGAACCCGGGTTCCCAAACCCTTTTTAGGACAATAACATGCATAATAGTTGTTATAATTAGCACTTTAGAATTCGAACGTTCGCATCCATTGTATTTAATAGGGTTCTAATGTTCGTTCGAACTTTCGGTCCGTTCGCGGGTTCTGGTGCGAACCGAACCCGGGGGTGTTCGGCTCATCACTACCCACGACATTCTCATGATGACAGCCTGGATGACAGCCTGGAGATCTATATACAGAAGAACCCATATTTATATTGTTTTTAATCCTGCCGATGCATAAAATCTTTGGGATACTGCACTTAGTTTGGCTTGTCCTTCTCTCTATTGCTTTCTTTGATTTACACAGAGCTGTCTCAACTCTGAGGACAGCAGCCGCAGTTGATCCTTTATTTAGTACAGCCCTCAAAAATTCCACTCGCCTGCTTGCATTTTGCAAATGAATATTGAGGGCTGCCTGGGAGCGGGAGGGGGGGCAATCGTAGGGGAAGAGAGAGAGAGGAGAGGAGAGCTGCTGCCGCCAATGCCGCCGCCATCTGATTGATCACCGCGCGGGGAACATACCAGCTTTCATTTCAATAGCTGTGTGTTCCCCGCCGTGCGCCTTCATATACCATATACAGCCCCTCCCCCTTGTCCGGGCACTTTGATAGACAGATCACCCGTCCCAGGATTGGACGGGTGACCTGTTTATCAAAGTGCCCGGACAAGGGGGAGGGGCTGTATATGAAGGCGCGCAGCAGGGAACACACAGCTATTGAAATTAAAGCTGGTATGTTCCCCGCGCAGTGATCAATCAGACGGCGGCGGCGGCGGTGACGGCTCTATCTTTCCCTAGTACACAGGTAGGCCATTGGGGACCTACACAAGGCTGCATTTGGGGGCACAAGGCTGCATTTGGGGAAACAAGGCTGCACTGGGGACACAAGGCTGCATTTGGGGGCACAAGGCTGCATTTGGGGACACATAGCTGCATTTGAGGACACAAGGCTGCATTTGGGGACACAAGGCTGCATTTGGGGACACATGGCTGCATTGGGGGACACATGGCTGCATTTGGGGACACATGGCTGAATTTTGGACACATGGCTGCATTGGGGACACATGGCTGCATTGGCGGACACAGGCTGCACTGGTGCACACAGGCTGTATTGATGGACACGGGCAGGCTGCATTTTTGGGCACGGATAAAGTTGTTGTTAATATTTATTTTTATAACTTAATTCTGCATAAAACATTTAAGCGTAATTTCATGAGATAATTTATGAGGGCGTGTTTAGGGGCGGGGCATGGTAGGGGTTGGGTGGGGCAACTGGTGGCAAGTAACCCTTGAGGTCTGGCTAGTAGCTCAGGATTTGAAATTTTGAGCCCTGATTTAGTATACCCCATATCACAGCCCAGTGATTTTTAAAGACTGCCTCCCATCCCATACCATTGTGTCTTTTAAAGAGACATTTGTTTTTTCAGTTGGCTGGAGGGTGATCTGTCTATCAAAGTGCCCGGACAAGGGGGAGGGGCTGTACATGAAGGCGTACTGCGGGGAACACACAGCTATTGAAATAAAAGCTGGTATGTTCCCCGCACGGTGATCAATCAGGCGGCGGCGGCGGCGGCGGCGGCGGCGGTGACGGCTCTATCTTTTCCTAGTACACAGGTAGGCCATTGGGGACCTACACAAGGCTTCATTTGGGGGCACAAGTCTGCATTTGGGGACACATAGCTGCATTTGGGGACACAAGGCTGCATTTGGGGACACAAGGCTGCATTGGGGACACAAGGCTGCATTTGGGGACACAAGGCTGCATTGGGGACACATGGCTGCATTTGGGGACACAAGGCTGCATTTGGGGACACAAGGCTGCATTTGGGGGCACAAGGTTGCATTTGGGGACACATAGCTGCATTTGAGGACACAAGGCTACATTTGGGGACACAAAGCTGCATTGGGGGACACATGGCTGCATTTGGGGACACATGTCTGCATTTAGGGACACAAGGCTGCATTGGGGACACATGGCTGCATTGGGGACACAAGGCTGCATTTGGGGACACATGGCTGCATTTGGGGACACAAGGCTGCATTGGGGACACATGGCTGCATTGGGGACACATGGCTAAATTGGGGACACATAACTGCATTTTAGGACACAAGGCTGCATTTGGGGACACAAGGCTGCATTGAAGGACACATGGCTGCATTTGGGGACACATGGCTGCATTGGGGACACAAGGCTGCATTGGGGACACAAGGCTGCATTTGGGGACACATGGCTGCATTTGAGGACACAAGGCTGCATTTGGGGACACAAGGCTGCATTGAAGGACACATGGCTGCATTTGGGGACACATGGCTGCATTGGGGACACAAGGCTGCATTGGGGACACAAGGCTGCATTTGGGGACACATGGCTGCATTTGGGGACACAAGGCTGCATTGGGGACACAAGGCTGCATTTGGGGAGACATGGCTGCATTGGGGACACAAGGCTGCATTTGGGGACACATGGCTGCATTTGGGGACACAAGGCTGCATTGGGGACACATGGCTGAATTGGGGACACATGGCTGCATTGGGGACACATGGCTGCATTGGGGACAGAAGGCTGCATTGGCGGACACAGGCTGTATTGGTGGACACGGGCAGGCTGCATTTTTGGGCACGGATAAAGTTGTTGTTAATATTTATTTTTATAACTTAATTCTGCATAAAACATTTAAGTGTCATTTCATGAGATGATTTATGAGGGCGTGTTTAGGGGTGGGGCATGGTAGGGGTTGGGCGGGGCAACTGGTGGCGAGTAATCCTTGAAGTCTGGCTAGTAGCTCAGGATTTGAAATTTTGAGCCCTGATTTAGTATACCCCATATCACAGCCCAGTGATTTTTAAAGACTGCCTCCCATCCCATACCATTGTGTCTTTTAAAGAGACATTTGTTTTTTCAGTTGGCTGGACTATGTCTGAATACAGTTCTAATGCGCCATTTTTTTTCCCCTTTATACTGTTCTAGACTTTGGGCCATTATGCTTCTGTGGATGCAAGCAGGGTCGGCAGGAGTATATGTAGTGCCAGACAGGAGCACACATTCAAAAATGTCTCCAAGGGAAGGGACCCTGTAAGGCAACAGAACCACCGGAGCCACCTGAAAACAGGAACCTGAGAAAAGAGCATTTTCACAAAGGGAAACCAAGGAAAACATAGAATTGGAAAGCAAGATACTTTAGCAAACATGGTAAGTGATGAGGTCTGCCGCACTATATGCTTTTCACTTTTAAGGGTTTAACCACTTACAGACGGGAAGATTTTCCCCCTTAATGACCATTAAAGGCCATTTTTTGCGATACGGCACTGCGTCACTTTAATTGCGCGGTTGTGCGATGCTGTACCCAAACAAAATTGACGTCCTTTTTTCCCAACAGATAGAGCTTTCTTTTTTTCTTTTGGTGGTATTTGATCACCTCTGCGTTTTTTTTTTTTTTTTTGAGCTATGAACAAAGAAAGAGTGTAAATTTTGGAAAAAAAAACAATATTTTTAACTTTTTGCAATAATAAATATCCCCTCCCAAAAAAAAACAAAAACAAATTCTTCATGTTAGACCAATATGTATTCTTCTACATATTTTTGGTAGAAAAAAAAAAAAACAATAAGCGTATATTGATTGGTTTGCGCAAAAGTTATAGTGACTACAAATAGGGGATAGATTTATGGCATTTTTATTATTATTATTAATATTTTACTAATAATGGCGTTTTTTGGGGAACATTTATACAGCGATCAGAGCTAAAAATAGACACTGATTACTGTATAAATGTCACTGGCAGGGAAGGGGTTAACACTGGGGGTGATCAAGGGGTTAAGTGTGTTCCCTAGGAGTGTTTCTAACTGTACGGAGGCTGGGCTGACTGGAGAGGAGAGAGATCGCTGTTCCTAATCACTAGGAACAGCAGATCTCTCTCTAACTCCTCTTCCTTAAAGGAGCCAATGTACACCTACGGTGATTTGCGGGAACGTGCCGACCTGCCACGTATAGCTACGGCGGCTGGTCGGTAAGTGGTTAATAAACACTTTAAGCATAATAGGGCTAAGTGACATGCCATTGGTGTAAACTGTGCAATGAATTATCTTGTTTTACTATTTCAAGGGTTAATTAATTGCTTTGTTACAGCCCAGCTATTTTTATGTTTTTTCATATTTAAAAGATACAGTTTCTGCTGGCGTATAAGGCGGCAGGGCATATAAGACGACCCCCAAATTTTTTATTTTAAATGTTGGTTTTGTGCTATACTCACCGTATAAGACGACCCCCTTCCGATCAGTCTGTCAGCCTGCTGGATGTGCGGTAATACCGATAGGTATGTTCAGTAGCTTCGGTAACATATTGTCTCACAGTATACATACAGTATACCGCGCTGAGCAAATCAGGGCGAACGATGCATTCTATTAATGAATACAAAGCCTGCTCGGATTGGCAGAGGCTGTAACATCATCAGCCAGCGCCTCTGACTCTCAAAGCCAATCCGAGCAGGCTACTGTATGTAGTTTGCTCGGATTGGCAGAGGTTGTTCCTCCAATCCGAGCAGGCTCTGTATTCATTAATAGATAACATTGCTCGCTGGGATTGGCTCAACAGTGTATACTGTATGTATGCAGTATTACCGCACATTCAGCAAGCATCCGAAGCGCTGACATCCAGCAGGCGGCTGGCATATAAGATGACCCCCGCTTCATACCCGGCATGTAAGACGACCCCCGCTTTTTGGAAGTTTTTTATAGTGTAAAAGGTCGTCTTATACGCCGGAAAATACGGTAAGTATGGGGAAAGCCTATGTGACCATACTTCTCTTGTGGGTCACAGAAGTGCACTTATTTTTACTCTCCTGTGACCCATAGTCAGCTTATAGCAGGCGTTTGCCAACTTTCAGCTAATATCACAGAGCAGCTCCTTAACCATATTGTCAGAATCTACCCAGCTGCCGTATTCGCAGCTGGCTCTCACCATGCGGCTGAGAGCCAAAGTCAGTTGCACCTGCCACTTCCCCTGCCTGGCGCTCCAGTGAGCATTGGCAGGGCAGAGCAGAGAGTGATGACTAGTGATGAGCCGAACACCCCCGGGTTCGGTTCGCACCAGAACCCGCGAACGGACCGAAAGTTCGAACGAACATTAGAACCCTATTAAATACAATGGATGCGAACGTTCGAATTCTAAAGTGCTAATTATAACAACTATTATGCATGTTATTGTCCTAAAAAGGGTTTGGGAACCCGGGTTCTGCACCAGGGGACATGTATCAATGCAAAAAGAAGTTTTAAAAACGGTCGTTTTTCGGGAGCAGTCATTTTAATGATGCATAAAGTGAAAAAAAAAAAGTCAAATATTCCTTTAAATATCGTGCCTGGGGGGTGTCTAAAGTATGCCTGTGAAGTGCCACGTATTTCCCGTGTTTAGAACTGTCCCTGCACAAAATGACACTTCTAAAGGAAAAAAAAGCCATTTAAAACTGCTTGCGGCTTTAATGTAATGTCTGGTCCCGGTAATATGGATGAAATTCTTTAAGAAAAATGGCATAGCTACCCCATGACCCCCCCCCCTACCCCAGCCCATTACCAGCCCCTTTGGGTCTTGTATGGATATTAAGGGGAACCCCGCACATAAAATAAAAAAGGCCCTATATACTCTGAACAGCCCTATACAGGCGGTGCATACAAGACAGGGACTGTAGGTTTGTTCTTATGTAGAGTCTGTTTGTAATTTTGAACAGGTACATTGTTGAAGTGTAGCTCCAGACCAAAAATCTATTTTTAAACTTTTTGGAAAACATAGGTAAGGGTTATCACCCCTGTAACATTTGTTTTGCTGTCTGTGCCCCTGTTCAGAACATTTCACCTCACTTTCCGTCCCAATGACAACTGTTTTTGAAATGTGGTGTTTTTCTTGAAACAAGGATTGCTGATAAAGCATCAGTACAGAGGAGACACCTTTCTCCCATATTTATTCTTACAGGAGAGAATTTTCCTTCCTAGTGGTAGATTTCCTCTCACTTCCTGTTGTCTTCTTGCGTTTGCAAGTAGGAGTCGTTTGTAAGTTGGATGTTTGAAAGTAGGGACCTGCCGTATATACTCTGCAGAAATAGGCCCCTTAGTTGTTGGTGTTGGCACAACACTGTAAGCACTCACAGTTACTCTTGGTTGGTGCTGGAACGCCCTGCTGTCAACTATTATATCAGGAATTTTAATTACATATAATTGTTGAACAGTGGTAGTAAAAATTGGGCCTTTGATGGTG
Source organism: Rana muscosa (assembly GCA_029206835.1). Taxonomy (NCBI): domain Eukaryota; kingdom Metazoa; phylum Chordata; class Amphibia; order Anura; family Ranidae; genus Rana; species Rana muscosa. The sequence continues at coordinate 138,117,690 of CM055120.1, read as the reverse complement.
GTGCTGGTGCCACAACACTGTAAGCCCTGACAGTTACTCTTGGTGGGTGCAGCAATGGGCCCTGCTGTGAATTATTAGATCAAGAATTGTAATTACATGCCCCTGTTGAACAGGGGCTGAAAAATTGGGCCTTAGGCACTGGTGGCACAACACTGCAACCCCTCACAGATACTGTACTTGGAGCACAGCAATGAGCCCTGTTGCAAAGTATTGCTTCAAAAATTGTAATGACACGCCCCTGTTAAACAGGGGCTGAAAAATTGGGCCTTAGGCACTGGTGGCACAACACTGCAACTCCTCACAGATACTGTACTTGGAGCACACCAATGAGCCCTGTTGCAAAGTATTGCTTCAAAAATTGTAATGACACGCCCCTGTTAAACAGGGGCTGAAAAATTGGGCCTTAGGCACTGGTGGCACAACACTGCAACTCCTCACAGATACTGTACTTGGAGCACAGCAATGAGCCCTGTTGCAAAGTATTGCTTCAAAAATTGTAATGACACGCCCCTGTTAAACAGGGGCTGAAAAATTGGGCCTTAGGCACTGGTGGCACAACACTGCAACTCCTCACAGATACTGTACTTGGAGCACACCAATGAGCCCTGTTGCAAAGTATTGCTTCAAAAATTGTAATGACACGCCCCTGTTAAACAGGGGCTGAAAAATTGGGCCTTAGGCACTGGTGGCACAACACTGCAACTCCTCACAGATACTGTACTTGGAGCACAGCAATGAGCCCTGTTGCAAAGTATTGCTTCAAAAATTGTAATTACACGCCCCTGTTAAACAGGGGCTGAAAAATTGGGCGTTAGGCACTGGTGGCGGCACCCATAAACAAAAATGATCTTACAAGCTATCATCATCAATCGTATCATTGAGGACTCGGAGGAGGAGGATAGCCAGTCAACATAACAGCACAGGCACTCAGCATCAGCATCAGTCTTGAAGGGATGTGACATGTTAAAATCAATTAGTCTGTTATATCAGCATCAGGTGTGTGGTAGCTGGTGGTGATCCAAGACTGGTTCATCTTGATGAAAGTCAGTCGATCAACCGAGTCGGTGGACAGGCGCACCCTGTGATCCGTGACAAATCCTCCAGCAGCACTGAATGTGCGTTCCGAAAGAACGCTGGATGCAGGACAGGCCAGTAGCTCAATTGCATACTGTGCAAGCTCTGGCCAGTGATCCATCCTCAAGACCCAGTAAGCCAGAGGATTTTCGGTGGGGAAGGTGTCCAAGTCTGACCTTGCCCCTAGATATTCCTGCACCATGTTTATCAGACGCTGGCGATGGTTGCTGGAACCGATCATACTTTGGGGCTGCGGACTAAAGAATTGTCTGAACGCATCGGTCAGACGGCCACCTTCCCCACCGCTCCTTCTTTGACTGGCCGAAGCCTCAGCAACTCGTTGTCCAGGACCAGGAGTTTGCAACCTCCCAGTCTCTGGGAACGCGTTGCACAGACCTTTCTGCAAGGCCTCCCGGAGTTGTCTCATCCTCTGCTCCCTCTGCGACGGTAACATAAGGTCCGCAACCTTACCCTTGTACCGTGGATCAAGGAGAGTGGCCAGCCAGTAATGGTCCCTCTCCTTGATCCGAAGAATACGAGGATCCTTCCGCAGACTTTGCAGGATCAGGGAGGCCATGCAGCGTAGGTTTGCTGAGGCATTCGCTCCGGAGTCCTCTGGGTCACTAAGGACGACATGATCCGCAGCCACCTCCTCCCAGCCACGTACAAGTCCACTGGTTTCTTGGGACTGTAAATCATCCCTAAAAGACTGCTGCTGATGATGCTGAGTGCCAGCCTCCACCTCCATGCTGACACAATCCTCCTCCTCCTCCTCCTCCTCCTCCTCCTCCTCCTCCTCCTCTTCCTGTGCGATGGGTGGGACAGAAGGAACACTGTCTGGGTAAAGGGGGCCTTGAGAGGCAAGGAAGTCCTCCTCTTCCTGCCTCTGTTCTGCCTCAAGTGCCCTGTCCATTATTCCACGCAGCGTGTGCTCCAACAGGTGGACAAGAGGTACAGTGTCACTGATGCATGCACTGTCACTGCTCACCATCCTCGTGGCCTCCTCAAATGGTGCCAGGACAGTGCATGCATCCCTGATCATGCCCCACTGGCGTGGAGAAAAAAAACCAAGCTCCCCTGACCCTGTCCTGGTGACGTAGTCGCACAGGTACTCATTGATGGCCCTCTGCTGCGTGTGCAGCCGCTGCAGCATGGCCAACGTTGAGTTCCACCTGGTGGGCATGTCACATATAAGGCGGTTCTTGGGCAGGTTCAACTCCTTTTGCAGCTCAGCCAGGCGAGCACTGGCATTATAAGATCTGCGGAAATGCACACAGACTTTCCTGGCCTGCCTCAGGACATCCTGTAAGCCCGGGTACCTGCCCAAGAACCGCTGCACCACCAGGTTAAGGACGTGAGCCACACAGGGCACATGGGTCAGTTGTCCCTGTCGGAGGGCGGAGAGGAGGTTGGTGCCATTGTCGCAAACCACCATTCCTGGCTTAAGCTGGCGTGGCGTCAACCACCTCTCGGCCTGGCCCTGCAGAGCAGACAGGACCTCTGCCCCAGTGTGGCTTCTGTCCCCCAAACACACCAGCGCAAGCACGGCATGGCATCTTTTTGCCTGCGTACTTGCGTAGCCCCGTGAACGGCTACGGAGCACCGCTGGTTCATAGGACAAACCACAGGAAGAGGCCATGGAGGAAGAAGAAGAGGAGGGGGTGGAGGAGAGAGGTGTGTCACAACCAGTAGTAGCATTTTGGAGGCGTGGCGGTGGGACAACCTCCAACACTACTGCACCTTGTCCTGAATCCTTCCCAGCTGCCAAAAGAGTGACCCAATGGGCCGTGAAAGAAAGGTAACGTCCCTGTCCATGCCTGCTGGACCATGAGTCAGCGGTAATATGCACCTTACCGCTGACCGCCCTGTCCAGCGAGGCCAAGACATTGCCTTCCACATGCCGGTAGAGAGCCGGAATAGCCTTCCGTGAGAAAAAGTGGCGTTTGGGAACCTGCCACTGAGGAACTGCAGATTGCACAAACTCACGGAAGGGGGCCGAGTCTACCAACTGAAAAGGCAGCAGTTGAAGCGCTAGCAATTTAGCCAAGCTAGCATTCAACCGCTGGGCATGTGGATGGCTGGGAGTGAACTTCTTTCGACGGTCCAGCAGCTGGGGCAGGGAAATTTGCCTGCTAGAATCGGACGTCGGTGTACTGCTAGCAGAGTGGGCGCAAGTACTTGGCTGTGACACACCTAATTCTACACCTTCATTCCTCTCAGTGCATGTTTCAGAGAGGACTGAAGTTATAGTGGGGTTGGAGATCCCAGCTGATGCGGTGCAAGGAGAGGTCCGCTTTGTTCTTTGGTGTGGGTCTTTGAGGTAGGCTTGCCAACGAGCTGCATGGCAGGTCAACATATGTCTGGTCAGGCATGTGGTACCCAAGCGGCTGATGTTTTGGCCACGCGATATACGCTTGAGACATATGTTGCAAACAGCAGCTGTGCGATCTGATGCACTAGCCTCAAAAAAGGCCCACACCAAAGAACTTTTTGAATGACGGGCAGAGGCAGCGCCCTGCACAGGCGGAGCTCTGCGGTGTGATTCCGTCGGTGTACTGCCCTTACGCTGGCCACCAAAGGGCATCCTGCCTCGTTGGAGATGTGCCTCCTCCTCATCCTCCTCCTCCTCCTCTCTCCTATTAGGCACCCACGTGGAGTCAGTGACCTCATCATCCCCTCCCTCCTCATCACTGGAGCCAATCTGGCAGTATGCTGCAGCTGCTGGAACATGACTGCCAGATTGGTGTCCTTCTTGAGCATCCCCTCTGTCTGCTCTCACGCTACTGCCTTCCTCTAGCTGGGTTTCATCATCAGACCCTTCGAAACGCTGGGCATCCTCCTGGAGCATGTACCCAACACTGTGCTGAAACAGTTCGGGGGACTCCTCAGGAGGAGGACATGCTGGGTCTAGGGAAGGAGTGACTGATGATTTGTCTGACATTGATACCAGGGAAGACGACGCTTTGGCAGCTGCTTTTCCAGTACCCTGAGCCTGGGTGAGAGAGGATGAGGAGGAGGAGGAGGGCTTGGTCATCCACTCTACCAAGTCTTCGGCATGATGTGGCTCAACATGTCCAGCTGCCGAAAAGAAGGACAAGCGTGTCCCATGGCCATGTGCTGATGACAATGCACCGCGTCCACGACCAGCACTGTTGCCCCCAGACACAGAGCCTGCTTGCCCTCTTTTATTGCCTCCTGACTGTCTGCCTCTCCTTGTTTGCCTTCCAGACATTCTAATAGATGGCCTGCAGGGAGATGGGAAAAAAGCAATAAGGGCTACCTTCAGGTGTCCTTCTCTGTCCCTTGAAACAAGGACTTTCACAGTGAAAGAAACTGACACTCTCCCTACCTACAGTTTTCTGTCCCTAGAAAAAATGTTTTTTTTAATCACAATATAGCACAAGGACAATTCACTCACTGTCCTTACAGGTCCCTGGAAACAAGGACTTGCAGAGTGAAATAAACTGACACTCTCCCTACCTACAGTTTTCTGTCCCTAGAATAAATGTTTTTTTTAAGCACACTATAGCACAAGGTCAATTCACTCACTGTCCTTACAGGTCCCTGGAAACAAGGACTTGCAGAGTGAAAGAAAAAAAACACTCTCCCTACCTACAGTTTTCTGTCCCTAGAAAAAATGTTTTTTTTAATCACAATATAGCACAAGGACAATTCACTCACTGTCCTTACAGGTCCCTGGAAACAAGGACTTGCAGAGTGAAATAAACTGACACTCTCCCTACCTACAGTTTTCTGTCCCTAGAATAAATGTTTTTTTTAATCACAATATAGCACAAGGACAATTCACTCACTGTCCTTACAGGTCCCTGGAAACAAGGACTTGCAGAGTGAAATAAACTGACACTCTCCCTACCTACAGTTTTCTGTCCCTAGAATAAATGTTTTTTTTAAGCACAATATAGCACAAGGAGAATTCACTCACTGTCCTTCCAGGTCCCTGGAAACAAGGACTTGCAGAGTGAAATAAACTGACACTCTCCCTACCTACAGTTTTCTGTCCCTAGAATAAATGTTTTTTTTAAGCACAATATAGCACAAGGACAATTCACTCACTGTCCTTACAGGTCCCTGGAAACAAGGACTTGCAGAGTGAAAGAAAAAAAACACTCTCCCTACCTACAGTTTTCTGTCCCTAGAAAAAATGTTTTTTTTAATCACAATATAGCACAAGGACAATTCACTCACTGTCCTTCCAGGTCCCTGGAAACAAGGACTTGCAGAGTGAAATAAACTGACACTCTCCCTACCTACAGTTTTCTGTCCCTAGAATAAATGTTTTTTTTAAGCACAATATAGCACAAGGACAATTCACTCACTGTCCTTCCAGGTCCCTGGAAACAAGGACTTGCAGAGTGAAAGAAAAAAAACACTCTCCCTACCTACAGTTTTCTGTCCCTAGAAAAAATGTTTTTTTAATCACAATATAGCACAAGGACAATTCACTCACTGTCCTTACAGGTCCCTGGAAACAAGGACTTGCAGAGTGAAATAAACTGACACTCTCCCTACCTACAGTTTTCTGTCCCTAGAATAAATGTTTTTTTTAATCACAATATAGCACAAGGACAATTCACTCACTGTCCTTCCAGGTCCCTGGAAACAAGGACTTGCAGAGTGAAATAAACTGACACTCTCCCTACCTACAGTTTTCTGTCCCTAGAATAAATGTTTTTTTTTAAGCACAATATAGCACAAGGACAATTCACTCACTGTCCTTACAGGTCCCTGGAAACAAGGACTTGCAGAGTGAAAGAAAAAAAACACTCTCCCTACCTACAGTTTTCTGTCCCTAGAATAAATGTTTTTTTTAAGCACAATATAGCACAAGGAGAATTCACTCACTGTCCTTCCAGGTCCCTGGAAACAAGGACTTGCAGAGTGAAATAAACTGACACTCTCCCTACCTACAGTTTTCTGTCCCTAGAATAAATGTTTTTTTTAAGCACAATATAGCACAAGGACAATTCACTCACTGTCCTTCCAGGTCCCTGGAAACAAGGACTTGCAGAGTGAAAGAAAAAAAACACTCTCCCTACCTACAGTTTTCTGTCCCTAGAAAAAATGTTTTTTTTAATCACAATATAGCACAAGGACAATTCACTCACTGTCCTTCCAGGTCCCTGGAAACAAGGACTTGCAGAGTGAAATAAACTGACACTCTCCCTACCTACAGTTTTCTGTCCCTAGAATAAATGTTTTTTTTAAGCACAATATAGCACAAGGACAATTCACTCACTGTCCTTCCAGGTCCCTGGAAACAAGGACTTGCAGAGTGAAAGAAAAAAAACACTCTCCCTACCTACAGTTTTCTGTCCCTAGAAAAAATGTTTTTTTTAATCACAATATAGCACAAGGACAATTCACTCACTGTCCTTACAGGTCCCTGGAAACAAGGACTTGCAGAGTGAAATAAACTGACACTCTCCCTACCTACAGTTTTCTGTCCCTAGAATAAATGTTTTTTTTAATCACAATATAGCACAAGGACAATTCACTCACTGTCCTTCCAGGTCCCTGGAAACAAGGACTTGCAGAGTGAAATAAACTGACACTCTCCCTACCTACAGTTTTCTGTCCCTAGAATAAATGTTTTTTTTAAGCACAATATAGCACAAGGACAATTCACTCACTGTCCTTACAGGTCCCTGGAAACAAGGACTTGCAGAGTGAAAGAAAAAAAACACTCTCCCTACCTACAGTTTTCTGTCCCTAGAAAAAATGTTTTTTTTAATCACAATATAGCACAAGGACAATTCACTCACTGTCCTTACAGGTCCCTGGAAACAAGGACTTGCAGAGTGAAAGAAACTGACACTGTCCCTACCTACAGTTTTCTGTCCCTAGAATAAATGTTTTTTTTAAGCACACTATAGCACAAGCACAAAACACACTGACACTCTCCCTACCTATCCTTCTCTTTCCCTAAACTAAAGGAATCCAGGTTAAGCAAGAAAGAAATAACAGTCACTGTCCCTGCCTATGCTGCTCTATCCCTGCTCCGGAACACACTACACTAGGCCGCCGTGCTGGCGGCCTTTTATAGTGTGGGGCGTGTACTAAACACCCTCAGCAATAATTGGCCACAGGCATCCTGCCTGTGGCCAATCATTGCTCTCCTCGCTGCCGGCGCTGTGATTGGCCAAGCATGCGGGGTCACAGTGCATGCTTGGCCAATCACAGCGCCTGGATGACACTGCGATGGCGTAGTGCATTGTGGGCCGTTCGCGTCACTCGAATTTGGCGCGAACGGCCCAAATCGTTCGATCTTCGTCGAACGATCGAACAGCCGATGTTCGAGTCGAACGTATGTTCGACTCGAACACGAAGCTCATCCCTAGTGATGACTGATAGTCAGTATTCTCTGCTCCAAGCAAACTGGGAACTGGGCAATTAGTGGTCATGTGATCACTCAGTTCTTGGACTTAGAGCCAATGCGGGATAGCTGCAGCATCACAAATGTGAGAAGTGAGTGTGGCCATTTTTTTTACAAACCTCAAACTTATCCTTTAACAGTCACATTACCAAATTCATTTGTTGCTACTTTAGAAGCTATTTAAGCTCAGCTGAGCACTGTTTTGTAATGCAGGAAGCCACATTTCCAACTCCTTGCCAAATAAAAAGTGTGTCTATGAACAACATTACTTCCCCTGCCATGGCTCCCCCTCTTAACCACTTAAGCCCCGGACCATTTGGTAGCTAAAGGACCAGAGCTGTTTTCAGAATTTTGCACTGCGCTGCTTTAACTGTAAATTTTGCGGACATGCAATGTTGTACCCAAACGAAATTTGCGTCCTTTTCTTCCCACAAATAGAGCTTTCTTTTAATGGTATTTGATTGCCTCTGCGATTTTAATTTTTTGCGATATAAACGGAAAAAGACCGAAAATTTTGAAAAAAAATGATATTTTCTACTTTTTGTTATAAGAAAAATCGAATAAACTCAATTTTAGTCATACATTTAGGCCAAAATGTATTCAGCCACATGTCTATAGTAAAAAAAATGTCAATAAGCGTATATTTATTGGTTTGCGCAAAAGTTATAGCGTCTACAAACTAGGGTACATTTTCTGGAATTTACACAGCTTTTAATTTATGACTGCCTATCTCATTTCTTGAGGTGGTAAAATGGCAGGGCAGTACAAAACCCCCCCAAATGACCCCATTTTAGAAAGTATACATCCCAAGGAAATTGCTGAGAGGCATTTTGAGCCCATTGAATTTTTATTTTTTTGTCTCAAGTGATTGAATATTGACTAAAAAAAAAAAATTACAAAAAGTTGTCACTAAATGATATATTGCTCACACATGCCATGGTTATATGTGGAATTGCACCCCAAAATACATTTTGCTTCTTCTCCTGAGTACGGGGATACCACATGTGTGGGACTTTTTGGGAGCCTAGCCGCGTACGGGACCCCGAAAACCAAGCACCGCCTTCAGGATTTCTAAGGGCGCAAATTTTTGATTTCACTCCTCACTACCTATCACAGTTTCGAAGGCGATAAAATGCCAAAATAGCACAAAACCCCACCAAATGACCCCATTTTAGAAAGTAGACACCCCAAGGAAATTGCTAAGAGGCCTGTTGAGCCCATTGAATATATATATATTTTTTTGTCCCAAGTGATTGAATAATGACAAAAAAAAAAAATTACAAAAAGTTGTCACTAAATGATATATTGCTCACACATGCCATGGTTATATGTGGAATTACACCCCAAAATACATTTTGCTGCTTCTCCTGAGTATGGGGATACCACATGTGTGGGACTTTTTAGGAGCCTAGCCGCGTACGGGACCCCGAAAACCTAACACCCGCCTTCAGGATTTCTAGGCACAAATTTTTGATTTCACTCCTCACTACCTATCACAGTTTCAAAGGCCATAAAATGCCAAAATAGCACAAACCCCCCCCCCAAATGACCCCATTTTGGAAAGTAGACACCCCAAGCTATTTGCTGAGAGGCATGGTGAGTATTTTACAGCTCTCATTTGTTTTTGAAAATTAAGAAAAAAAATATATATATTTTTTTTTTTTCAATTTTCAAAACTTTGTGACAAAAAGCGAGATCTGCAAAATACTCACAATACCTCTCAGCAAATAGCTTGGGGTGTATACTTTCCAAAATGGGGTCATTTGGGGGGGTTTTGTGCCATCTGGGCATTCCATGGCCTCCGAAACTGTGATAGGCAGTGAGAAGTGAAATCAAAAATTTACACCCTTAGAAAGCCTGAAGGCGGTGCTTGGTTTTTGGGGTCCCGTACGCGGCTAGGCTTCCAAAAAGTCTCACACATGTGGTATCCCCGTACTCAGGAGAAGCAACAGAATGTATTTTGGGGTGTAATTCCACATATGCCCATGGCATGTTTGAGCAATATATCATTTAGTGACAACTTTGTGCAAAAAAATAAAAAATAAAAAATAAATTGTCTTTTTTCCGCAACTTGTGTCAACATATAAAATATTCCATGGACTCGACATGCCTCTCAGTATATAGCTTGGGGTGTCTACTTTCCAAAATAGGGTCATTTAGGGGGGTTTTGAACTGTTCTGGCATTTTATACACAACATTAGGAAGCTTACATCCACTCTTCTAACCACTTGAAGACAAAGCCCTTTTTGACACTTTTTATTTACATGAAAACATATTTTTTTTTGCAAGAAAATTATGTTGAACCCCCAAACATTATATATATTTTTAAAGCAAAGACCCTACAGATTAAATGGTGGGTGTTGCATTTTTTTTTCTACACAGTATTTGCGCAGCGATTTTTCAAACGCATTTTTTGGGGAAAAAATACTAATTTTAATGCACTAAAACACACTATATTGCCCAAATGTTTGATGAAATAAAAAAGATGATCTTAGGCCGAGTACATAGATACCAAACACGACATGCTTTAAAATTTCGCACAAACGCGCATTGGCGACAAACTACATACATTTTTAAAAGCCTTTAAAAGCCTTTACAGGTTACCCTGTTAGATTTACAGAGGAGGTCTACTGCTAAAATTACTGCCCTCGATCTGACCTTCGCGGTGATACCTCACATGCATGGTGCAATTGCTGTTTACATATGACGCCAGACCGACGCTTGCGTTCGCCATTGGGCAAGAGCAGGGCAGGACAGGGGTGCTTATTTATTTATTTATTTATTTTTATTATTAATTTTGCTTTTTTATTTTATTTTTAAACTGTTCCTTCCATATTTTTTTTTTATTTTTTTTTATCATTTTTATTGTTATCTCAGGGAATGTAAATATCCCCTATGATAGCAATAGGTAGTGACAGGTACTCTTTTTTTGAAAAAACTGGGGTCTTCTAGACCCTAGATCTTTCCTCTGCCCTCAAAGCATCTGACCACACCAAGATCGGTGTGATAAAATGCTTTCCCAATTTCCCAATGGCGCTTTTTATATCCGGGGGGGGGGACATTCCCTCCCACTGCTTATAAAAGCAGTCCAGAGGCTAATTAGCCACTAGGATTGCTTTTACATGAAAGCCGGCCGCTGGCTGAAAAGAATGATACCAAGATGATACCTAAACCCGCAGGCATCATTCTGGTATAAACATTCAAAGTCCAGCAACATACCAGTACGTTGCTGGTCCTTGTTGGACATGTATTGTAATCTTTTTTTTCATGCAGCCTGTTGGCTGAACGAAAAAGGAGATTGATCGGTGGGTATGCCCACCATTAGAATACCGCCCTTCATCCACCCACTTCTAATGATGGGCATACACGCACCATTTATATATGCCGAAGCATGGGGGCATCCTCCCGCAAAAAAGTTATGCCGCACACACATGGTCGGACTTTTCCACGGGCAAGCCTCCGTCGGAATTTTGACCGTATGTACGCGGCATTAGGAGCAAAATCGCTCCTTCGCTCCTCCACCCCTGCTGCCCCCATGCTTCGGCATATATGCTTTTTTTTTTTAACTGTGGTGGTGAAATCACCTCCTACAGCACTGGAGTCGCAGGGATCAGGCCTGTCTCTGCGAACGCTGCAGTTATGTGTGTTGTGTTTTGTAAGTGACAGTGATCAATCGATACTGCACTTGGGTGGCCTGGGCTGAACGGAAGGGCAAAACGCAGGTGCTAGCAGGTATCTGGGCTGATCCCGCTAACACTGCATTTTTGGGAACCCTAAACTGCTGGGGACGCTAGTATAGATCTGATCAGATCAGATATTGATCTGTTCAGATACTATACCACTAAGGGAGGTGTATGCTTCACGCGTGGGTGTTGGCGTTACTGGCACTAACCTGACGCTGCCTGGGGTGTGACGCAGACCCTCTCTGACGCTAAAACCTAATTGATATCACCCACCGGCGATCAGGCGGTTAAACCTTTATTGGGTTATATACGGCGGGTGCCCTGACACTATAAAAAGCAAACTAACTAACCAGCGTCACCCGTAACACTTATATGGTGATCACTGGTGAAAGGGTTAACTAGGGGCAATTAGGGGGTTAAAACCTTTATTAGGTAATATATGGGGGTACCTGACGCTATATAAAAACCTGACGGGGAACCTAAAAAAAATTACTGGCTACCGATCGGCATCACCGACACTAAGACAGCCATCAGAAAAATGATCGCTTAGCGACAGTGGTGATAGGGGGTGAAAGGGTTACCTGGGGGGCGATCAAGGGGGTTAAACCTTTACTAGATAATATATGGGGGTACCTGACGCTATAAAAACCTGCGGCAAACCTAAAAAAAATTACTGGCTACCGATCGGCATCACCGACACTAAGACAGCGATCAGAAAAACGATCGCTTAGCGACAGTGGTGATAGGGGGTGAAAGGGTTACCTGGGGGGTGATCAAGGGGGTTAAACCTTTATTAGATAATATATGGGGGGTACCTGACGCTATAAAAACCTGCAGCGAACCTAAAAAAATTACTGGCTACCTATCGGCATCACCGACACTAAGACAGCGATCAGAAAAACGATCGCTTAGCGACAGTGGTGATAGGGGGTGAAAGGGTTACCTGGGGGGCGATCAAGGGGGTTAAACCTTTATTAGATAATATATGGGGGTACCTGACGCTATAAAAACCTGCGGCGAACCTAAAAAAATTACTGGCTACCGATCGGCATCACCGACACTAAGACAGCGATCAGAAAAGCGATCGCTTAGCGACAGTGGTGATAGGGGGTGAAAGGGTTACCTGGGGGCGATCAAGGGGGTTAAACCTTTATTAGATAATATATGGGGGTACCTGACGCTATAAAAACCTGCGGCGAAAGTAAAAAAAATAACTGGCTACCGATCGGCATCACCGACAATAATACAGCGATCAGAAAAACGATCGCTTAGCGACAGTGATGATAGCGGGTGAAAGGGTTATCTGGGGGGCGATCAGGGGGTTAAACCTTTATTAGGGGGGGTTAGGGGGCTACACTGGACCTAAAACTAACTTTAGTGACACTTTTACAGTCACAAATGTCACTGATTGCAGTGATCAGTAAATAAATGGTCACTGCAATCAGTGACACTGTGACTGGGGGCTGATCTGGGGGTGTCTGGGGGGGCCTGGGGGGGCGATTTATGTGCCTATGTGTCCTAGTGTCAGTGTAGTGTTTTGTGCACTAACCTGGCATCTTCTCTTGTGCGGCGCTCGGTATATGTGAGCGCCGCAGGAGAGATGACATCACTTCCTCTGCCTGTGTTTACATTACACAGGCAGAGGAAGATCTCTCATTCGCCGGGAGCGATCGCGAAGGGGGTGGCCGGAATCGAACGGCCGTCCCCTCATCCCGGATCGCTCCTGAACAATTAACCACTGCTCACTGTAAAGAAGGGGGGTCCGATCGGACCCCCCAACTATACAAAGGCGATCATGTAGATATACGTGATTCTGCCTGTCGGTGCCATTCTGCCGACGTATATTTACAGTGGGCGGTCGTTAAGGGGTTAAAGCACAGCACAGTGATGATGTATGTAGATTGCTGTGTGATTGACACAGCAGAGTGAGGGTGGTGGGCGCACAACGCTGGAACTGGAGCCATTCATAGACACAAGTTTTATGCAGCAGCTCCCCTCTGTACATATTATTAGCTCTCAGCTCCTTAAATAAAAACAAAAATGACAATGTTAATATAACTAAATATATCAAATATATATATTATCAGGTCCGCTTCCTGATGGGGAACGTGAGAAGGGGCGGGTCTATTCATTTTTTTACACTGAAGAGGAAGTTCCCCATCAGGTCCGCTTAGCCAATGACGTAGGCGGGGTCTGAGATACGAGGGCGCCCCCGCCCTCTCATAACTCAGACCCCGCCTACGTCATTGGCTGAGCGGACCTGATGGGGAACTTCCTCCGCAGTGTAGGTCCGCTCAGCCAATGACGTTTCGAGTGGAGACTGCAGCGCTGGACATCTGATCGCCGCGGGACATTGGATTACATCGCTGGAATGTGTCTTTTATTTTTTATTTTTAATAAAGGACTTTTCCAAGGTGTCTGTGTGTTTTTTTTACATTTTTTTTACACTGTCTTCGTGAAATGGTAGGGGTACAATGTACCCCTTACCAATTCACATGGGGGGGCAGGATCTGGGGGTCCCCTTTGTTAAAGGGGTCTTCCAGATTCCGATAAGCTCCCTGCTCGCAGACCCCCACAACCACCGGGCAAGGGTTGTGGGGATGAGGCCCTTGTCCCCATCAACATGGGGACATCCTCCCCATGTTGAGGGCACGTGGCCTGGTACGGTTCAGAAGGGGGGGTGCTCTCTCGTCCCCCCTCTTTTCCTGCGGCCTGCCAGGTTGCGTGCTCGGATAAAGGGTCTGGTATGGATTTTTGGGGGAACTCCACGCCATTTTTTTAAAATATTTGGGGTGGAGTTCCCCTTAAAATCCATACCAGACCTGAAGGGCCTGGTATGGATATTTGGGGGGAACCCCACGCATTTTTTTTTTAAATTTGCGGCATTGTTCCCCTTAATATCCATACCAGACCTGAAGGGCCTGGTAATTGAATTTGGGGGGACCCCCACGCATTTTTAATTTTTTTTATCAATGACTTTTCTATGTATTGCCGGGAGCCGACAATTCATTATAGCCGCGAGTGAGTTTTAAATGACTTTTTTTCCTTCAGAAATGACAGAAAAAGTGTTTGGGGACCCGGGTCCTGCCCCAGGGGACAGATATCAATGCAAAAAAAAGTTTTAAAAACTGCAGTTTTTTCGGGAGCAGTGATTTTAATAATGCCTAAAGTGAAACAATAAAATTTCGTACCTGGGGGTGTAAAGTAGCGCATGTTTCCCGTGTTTATAACAGTCTCTGCACAAAATGACATTTCTAAAGGAAAAAAAGTAATTTAGTAGTTTTAAATGACTTTTTTCCTCTAGAAATGTAATTTTGTGCAGAGACTGTTATAAACACAGGAAACATGCGCTACTTTACAGGCATACTATAGACACCCCCCAGGTACGAAATTTAAATAAAATTTAAAGGAATATTTCACTTTTATTGTTTCACTTTAAGCATTTTTAAAATCACTGCTCCCGAAAAAACGCTAGTTTTTAAAACTTTTTTTGCATTGATACATGTCCCCTAGGGGCAGGACCCGGGTCCCCAAACACTTTTTATGACAATAACTTGCATATTAACATTTAAAATTAGCACTTTAGATTTCACCCATAGACTTCTATAGGGTGTTCCGTGGCTTTTCGAATTTGCCGCGAACACCCCAAATTGTTCGCTGTTCGGCAAACGGGCGAACAGCCAATGTTCGAGTCGAACTCATGTTTGACTCGAACAGATAGCCCATCCCTAATAACCAGCCTGCCCATGCATGGATTGAAAATTGGCTGATCCCTGCTGAACCGGCCAAGTTTTGATCCATGTATGGCTGCCTTTAGATGTAAGAAAGACTCCAGTTATTAACCACTTTGTATTGAATTATCACTACTAAGTAGATTTGCTTTTCAAAAATATCATCTCTACATTAGAGATTAAAGCTGAATTTAAACTGAAAATGAATGTAGCACAATATATAAGTGATAGTCTCACCCATAAACCTATAATCATATGTCCATAACCCTATGGACAGTTTCATATCCATTTTCAACAAGAAATTACAGGCTTTTTTTTTCATTTTATATTATCACCTCAAATTCAAACCAAGAGCATCTTAGATTTCAGTTGGTAAACCTAAAATCACAAAAGGTAGTTATATAATGACAGGACGCTGGAGGGCCACAATTGCTGAGTGTCTGACACAGGGGGATTACTTAACAAACTTGAATGTTCTAACATTTGTCCGTCACCCTTACCCTATAGCACATAGATGGAATAGAATGTTACAGAACTCCTTCAGAACCTACTTTGCCTCCTGCCATCATGTGTGGACATGAGACATCCCTGTGGCTGTAATTTACAGTAAATAATTCTGTTTGTATAGATGCACTATTGTGGTATAGCCTGGTAATATTTTGCAAAGATATATACAGTATGTGCAAGATGATACACAACAACTAACAAACTCAACATAAATACGCTACATAAAATACATGAAGGATATAGACAAAAACAGAAGAAGACTAGAGGAAGAAGAAAGGATGAATAGGATTGTATTGAATTTGTATCTTAGCATATTAATTTCATGCATCCATAAAACATGCAAAGAAGTGCTTGTTCATTGTCAAAGATACATAAATAACATTCACTGTAATTTGATGTAAATGTTTAACAAAATAATATAAGGAAAAAACAGCATAGAAAACTTCTCCCTTAAAATAAAAATTAATGGGCAATTAAAAATAAAGGAATGTCCTCTTTTGGACAATCCTCTCTGTCAGAATACGCCAATTAATCTCCAGTCAAGGAAGAAGTAAGTATTTTCTGTACTTTGTTACCTTGTCAGAAACAAACAACTTTCACGTCTTAATCATTATCAACAAGAACTCGTCTATTGCATAATGTTCTATTGATGAAAGGACATAAATAAAATCAGTCCTAAATGGACTGGCCTTGGATACTGTCTGGTCCTAAATTGGTTACACATTCTCCAAGGCTGGGTTCACATATATGCGGCTGCAGATTCACTGCGGCAGTCTGGTGCATTTCTGTTTACCGGGACTGGTACGATTCAGGTGCAACTTTTTACCTGAAATCATACCAGAACCAGACCCAAAAACTGATAGGACCATTTTTAAAACGGAACCGTGGCCACCCCGCATATGTGTGAACCGGTTTCATTGAAAGCCCGTTACATTCACATGTTATGCGAATTGGATGTGGTTAAAAACGCATCCAATTTGCATATCTGTGAACCCAGCCTTATTATTCATTCTGGTTTACTGTGAAAAAACTTTTTTTTTTTTTTATTTCGCTTGCAATTAAAGCTGAATTTTAGGAAAAAAATAAATACTGAGCTAACATACAAATCTAAAAACTGTTTTACATTTACAAAAATGTGAACTGTTTTACATGGCTTTACGTGGTTTTACGTGCCTAATTCAGTCCAACCAGTCTTGTGATTTTCTGGTTAACCATTGCAGCTTTCATGTCGCTTTTCTACCTCTAACATACGCATCAGACAAAGAATCAGCATCACTACAGTCCTGAATTATTGTCCAAAGAAGAAGTAGATTATACAAACAGCTGTAAAGCTGTAGCAGATTGTACATTAGCAGAGATTTGTAAATTAAAAGACTGGCTAACCAGAATTACAAATTGTTGTAGAGCACCTAACTTGTAGACTCAAAATTCCCTTCAACCAGCTAGCTAAGATCATATAAAAATCCAACTTACAGTATCTCACAAAAGTGAGTAGACCCCTCACATTTATTTAAATATTTTATTATATCTTTTCATGTGACGACACTGAAGAAATTACACTTTGTTACAATGTAAAGTAGTGAGTGTACAGCTTGTATTACAGTGTGAATTTGCTGTCCCCTCAAAATAACTCAACACACAGTCATTAATGTCTAAACCGCTGGCAACAAAAGTGAGTACACCCCTAAGTGAAAATGTCCAAATTGGGCCCAATTAGCCATTTTCCCTCCCAGTGTCATGTGACTCGTTAGTGTTACAGGTGTGAATGTTGTGAATAGGGAGAAAGTGTGTTATATTTGATGTTATCTCTCTCACTCCCTCATACTGGTCACTGGAAGTTCAACATGGCACCTCATGGCAAAGAACTCTTTGAGGATCTGAAAAAAAAGAATTATTGCTCTACATAAAGATGGCCTAGACTATAAGAAGATTGCCAAGATCCTAAAACTGAGCTGCAGCATGGTGGCCAAGACCATCCACTCAGAACACGCCTCGCCATAGTCGACCAAAGAAGTTGAGTGCACGTGCTCAGCGTCATATCCAGAGGTTGTTATTGGGAAATAGACGTATGAGTGCTGCCAGCATTGATGCAGCGGTTGAAGGGGTGGAGGGTCAGCCTGTCAGTGCTCAGACCATACGCCGCACACTGCATCAAATTAGTCTGCATAGCTATTGTCCCAGAAGGAAGCTGAACTCTAAAGGTGATGCACAAGAAAGCCCACAATCAGTTTGCTGAAGACAAGCAGACTAAGGACATGGATTACTGGAACCATGTCCTGTGGTCTGATGAGACCAAGATAAATGTATTTGGTTCAGGTGGTGTCAGCGTGTGTGGCAAAAACCAGGTGAGGAGTACAAAGACAAATGTGTCTTGCCTACAGTCAAGCATGGTGGTGGAAGTGTCAGAGTCTGGGGCTGCATGAGTGCTGCCGGCATTGGCGAGCTACAGTTCATTGAGGGAACCATGACTGCCAACATGTACCGTGACATACTAAAGCAGAGCATGATCAACTCCCTTTGAAGACTGGGCCGCAGGACAGTATTCCAACATGATAACGACCCAAAACGAACCTCCAAGACAACCACTGCCTTGCTAAAGAAGATGACCCATGCTCATTAAACTTCTGCACTTCCCAGATAAAATTACAATCCTCCAAAAGGCAAGAGAGATGAAAGAGGTTCTGGTCAGTGGAACAAGAATCTCATTTTACCCAGACTTCTCTCCTGAGTTACAGAGGCAAAGGGCCAAATTCTTTGAGTGTAAACAAAGATTACAAGAAAAGGGGATTAAATACGCAATGTTTTATCCAGCACGATTACGGATAACCATAAACGGGGAAAACACATTCTTTAATACGCCTGCTGATCTGATGACCTGGATGAATACAAAAGAAGGGGGAACATAGGAAGCTGGAAACAGTCACTGACTTTGGTTTTTGATCTTACATGCAGAACTCAGATTCTCATTCCCTTTTTTTTGGGTTCCCTTTTTTTTTTTTTTTGGTTGTGTTTTCTCAGTTTTATGATTTGCCTCTCTTTTTTCACTGCTGTGGTGGAGATAGGGGAACGGGGAGGGGGGGGAGCGGGAGGGGGGAGGGATTGTTGGAAATGTCCTGATCTTTAGGGGGAGTAGCACAAAGGTGGAGAAATAATACTATACATCAAGTAAAATGGAAAAAATATATTAGGGAAAAGAAAACACGAAAAACACCAGCGGATGGGCCAAGAGGGGGGAGGGGAGGGGGAAAAGTTACACAGCAAAAGGGGAGTTCGGTCACTCTAGAGGCCCTCTACAGGGGCCCCAAATAGGGCAGGTGGGGGGAGGGCTGGGAGGGGGGGGGGGGGGAGGGGAGGCACGGGAGCGGGTGTGGATGGCACATAATGACGATTGAAACCACCAAAATATGTCTCTGTGGGGTAGGGGGGGGGGGTGGGAGGCGGGCGGAAGGAGGGATGTGAGAAGGAACATATGGATGAATAGGGCACCAGAAAGAAGAGATCCACAAAATACACGCTTACGTAACTTGATATTATTAAGGTACACACGAAGAAGATGGGTGGTATTTTAAAGAGGGAAGAAACAGAAAGGGGGGATGGTGAAGTATAGTAGAGAGAATGAACCCCCCAACTTGGGAACGGGCATCAAGGTATGTTCATGGAATGTTCGAGGGGTAAAAGACCCAATAAAGAAACAGGTGATTTTTTCAGACGCTGACAGTAACAACGTTAAAATACTGTGTCTGCAGGAAACACACTTGGATAGGGGGACTGTTAACCTATTGAAACACAGGAAATATCAGATTCAATACCATTCCACACACACCTCCTACTCGAGGGGGGTGAGTGTGCTGATAGACTCGGGGATGGTGTACTCCTGCAGCCACAGTAAGATTGATATTGAAGGACGATATGTATTTCTTCATTGCCGGATGGAGACAAGGGAATACGTGGTGGCAAACATATACATTCCCCCTCCATTCAGCACAGAAATTCTATGGGACCTGATGGAGTTTGTAGTGGACGGGCCGGGAGTGCCAGTAATAGTGGTAGGGGACTTTAACATGACGATGAATAAAAATATAGACAGGTTCCCGGCGGCCCCCTTCTCTGTCCAGACAGTTGGTAGTCCCCTTTTCAATTTTGCGGGGAGGTAGGACTGATTGACGTATGGAGAAGGAGACATCCAGAGGAAAAACTATTTTCCTGCCACTCAAGGACACACTCGACCCTGTCCAGGATAGATCTAGTACTCTGTAACGAAGAGGCGATGGGAGAGTTAGGAGAGGTGGCATATGAACCCAGAAGTATATCGGACCACTCCGCGATGGTCTTTGAAATAAAGATGAATAGAAGATACCACAAAAGAGACTGGAAGCTGAATCCATTCTGGCTAGAGGTAATTAAAGACCCGGAGGGAATAAGCGACAGTCTGAAAGAGTTCATTGCTGTAAACACCGGCTCGGCCCCGATGGGAATAATCTGGGACACCCTGAAAGCATTCCTACGGGGAATCCTGATCCAAAAAATATCCCTTATTAAAAAACAGACGTGCGCCAAAGAGGCTGCGGCGTGTGAAAAGGTGAGGAGCTCAGAGATTAGATACATGAGTAACCCACGCAAGGAGGAACATAAGGAATGGTTAGAGGCGCAGGAGGAATATAAAAAAATAAGAAGAAGAAAGGCGGAAAACAAAAAACTATTTCAGAAACAGAATTTCTATGGCGAGGGTGAGAGAGTGGGAAGGATCTTGGCCCTGGCAGCGAGGGCCGATAACCCTCCATCCACCATACCGGCAATCCAAGATGAGGACGGGGAAATTAAGAGAGGCACACCAGAAATAATACAAGTGTTTAAAAAATACTACCAGAACCTGTACAGTAGTACATGGCACAACAGTAGAGAGGGGGAAATGGTTGCCTTCCTCGCCGGCCTGAAGTTATACCGGCTGACAGAGGAAGATAGAGAAGTGCTGGAGGCACCAATGACACTGGAAGAGATACAATTGGCAACAAAGGAAATGGCGGGGCAAAAATCACCGGGCCCGGACGGGTTGCCAATAGAAATATATAAAACCTACAGTGAGGTGCTGCTTCCGAAACTTCTGGAGGTATTTAATTGGGCGGCTGAGGAAGGGAAAATGCCCGGGTCTATGGAGGAGGCAACCATAATAACATTACTGAAGGAAGGGAAAGATCAATTAGAGGCAAATTCCTATAGACCGATATCTCTCCTGTGTGCAGACACAAAAATCTTGGCCAAAATATTGGCAATAAGGCTAAACAAGATAGTTACAAAGCTGGTACACCCTGACCAAACAGGATTTATACCCGGAAGGTCTACTAGCTCTAATATTAGAAGGGCATTTTTGAACACCCAGTTGCCAGTAGAAGAAAGAGGGGAGAGAGCGATCTTGTCCCTGGATGCCACAAAGGCATTTGATAGCCTTGAATGGCAATATTTGTGGAAGGTTCTAGAGGAATACCGGTTCGGCCCAAAGTTCAGCCAATGGGTCAGGTTACTGTATGGGAATCCCAGGGCAAAGATAAGGATCAACGGGGAGTGTTCAGACTGGTTTAGACTGGCCAAGGGGACAAGACAGGGTTGCCCGTTGTCGCCCCTGCTTTTCGCCCTGGCCATGGAGCCACTAGCCACTGCAATAAGGGAATCACCGGGGATAAAAGGCTTCAAAAGGAAACTAGGAGAGGAGAAAGTCGCATTATATGCGGATGATATTCTGCTCTTTCTGGGGGACACACAGACCTCATTAGAGACAGCAATGAATATCATAGGGGAATTTGGGAAATTCTCTGGGTTAGCAATAAATTGGGAGAAATCCGCACTCCTCCCGCTAGAACCCTTAAGAGGGCAGATAGATCAAGTGAAGGTGGTTCCCCAGATAAGATACTTGGGAATAAACATGACAAAGGACCCAGGGCAATACATAGGGGGAAATTTAGCGCCATTATTGTCAAATCTGAGACAAAAATGCAGGGTCTGGAACCGGCTACCTCTATCTGTAGCTGGAAGGAGTAACCTGATAAAGATGGTGTGGATGCCGCAAATTTTATATATCTTACACAATTCACCTGTATGGATCCCAAAACGGTGGTTTAGGAAAATAGAAGGGGTATTCAGGGAACTGATCTGGAGTGGGGGAACAGCAAGAATATCGCTCCGAGCCCTACAACATCCAAGGGAGAAGGGGGGCTTGGCCCTACCGAACCCTAGATATTACTTCTTAGCTGCCCAATTGCAGCATATGAAGGGCAGTAACCAGTGGAAGGGAAGGGGAGTAGGAATGAGTGTAGTCATGAATGATATAAGCCAAGACACGGAGGTTGAGGCAGTAGAGGCAGACTCATTCTACTCTAAATGCCCTACAGTCCAATTAATGGTTAAATGCTGGAAAGAGGGCAAGAAGATTCTGGGATATACCGGCTTCTCTGAATTTTCCCCCATTTGGGACAACAGTAACCTGCAGGAACTTAAAACTATGGGAAGGGTCGAGGAGTGGGACAGATTAGGCATACATTTGCTGGGACAATTATTCACTCTCGGCAGAATAAAAACATTCCAAGAAATAAGAGAGGAATACGCGGTCCCAAATAGATCCTTTTACAGATATCTACAAGTCAGACATGCGCTAAATGCACAATTCGGACACAGCCCACCGGAAAGTAATGATATGGTTATCCTCCGAAGTTTAGTAAATGCAGAGACCGCCAGAGGGGTGATATCAAACATATATGACTCCCTAGAAAGGGCTGATCGAAGTGATATAATAAGTGGGAAAATTAGGGTGAAATGGGAAAAGGATGTGGGTACAATCTCCCCAGATCAATGGGAACAAATACTGGAAGCAGGCCCTGAACTGTCAATGTCCCCCTCCCAGAACATGTCTCAGCTTTACCTGATACATAGGGCGTACTATACGCCTCAAAGAATGTTCCAGTTTGGTAGGAGACCGGACCCAGGATGCCAGAGATGTGGACAGGACAAGGGAGACCTAATACATATGGTCTGGAGATGTCCCAAGCTGTACCAATATTGGAAGCAAATAGTAGAAAAGATAAATAAAGTGTTTGGTACATCTCTGCAGCCAGAGGCGAGGCTATGCGTGCTGGGTCTGGTGGAAGAGAGGAGACTATTAAAGGGTGAACGCATAGCAATAAGAAGATGCCTGTTCCAGGGTAGGAAACTGATTTTCCCACCCTACAGTAACCGAATGGGAGGAGGTAATACACGACACTAGAATAAAAGATGAATTTATATACACCAAGAGAGGCAATAAAAAGAAGTTCAATAATATATGGGACAAATGGATCGATTGGGAGGCACGGGGGGAGGGACGGCTTATGGGAATGAGTCTGAGAATGCGTTAAGATAAGTTAAAGCACATACACACTGTAACATACAAAGGAAAAGGATATATGCACATGTCAGGGGGATTGTGGGAATGAGTAGGAGAATGTGTTAAGATAAATTAAAATATACATACATTGTAATATACAATTGAAAAGGATGCATGCCTATGTCAGGGGGGTTATGGGAATGAGTAGGGGAATGTATTAAGATAAGCTAAAGTACACTGTAACACACAAATGCAAAGGATGCATGTATAAATGTTTTGGTAAATAAAAAAAATAAAAAAAGTAAAAAAAAAAGAAGATGAGGGTAAAGGTGATGGACTGGCCAAGCATGTCTCCAGACCTAAACCCTATTGAGCATCTGTGGGGCATCCCCAAACGGAAGGTGGAGTTGCGCAAGGTCTCTAACATCCACCTGATGTTGACATGGAGGAGTGGAAGAGGGCTCCAGTCACAACCTGTGAAGCTCTGGTGAACTCCATGCCCAAAAGGGTTAAGGCAGTGCTGGAAAATAATGGTGGTCACACAAAATATTGACACTTTGGGCCCAATTTGGACATTTTTACTTAGGGTGTACTCACTTTTGTTGCCAGCGGTTTAGACATTAATGTCTGTGTGTTGAGATATTTTGAGGGGACAGCAAATTTACACTGTTATACAAGCTGTACACTCTCTACTTTACATTGAAGCAAAGTGTAATTTCTTCAGTGTTGTTACATGAAAAGATATAATAAACTATTTACAAAAATGTGAGGGGTATACTAACTTTTGTGAGATACTGTAGCTGATGCACAGAAGCCCACACACATTCAATGACAAGATGTTAACGTGAACAAACCACCCATTTATATACTGGGGCAGATAGAGGATTGTTTAAATTACGCTTTATTTATTACTCTTTTCGGATCAACTTCCAGAAAGTTTTTCTAGTAGGCACTTTGGAAACCTTCAGGCTGGGTTCACACTAGTGCGACACGACATCTGTCCTACTTTGGATCCGACTTTGCCCTGCGACATGAAGCCGACATATGTCCGACTTTCAATGAACGGGGATCCGACTTGGATCCCCGCCAATATCAGGCACTGTGTTTGGTATGAATCTTGAGGGGGAACTCCAGGCCAAATTTTAATTTAAAAAAACCAGCGTGGGTTCCCCTCCAGAGGCATACCAGGCCCTTTGGTCTGGTCTGGATTTGAACGGGCGCCCCTACGCCGAAAAAACGGCGTGGGGGTCCCCCCAAAATCCAAACCAGACCCTTATCCGAGCACACAACCTGGCAGGCCGCAGGGGAAGAGGGGGGGACGAGAGAGCGGCCCCCCCTCCCTCCTGAACCGTACCAGGCCGCATGCCCTCAACATGGGGGGTTTGGTGCTCGGGGGCAGGGGGCGACCTGCGGCCCCCCCACCCCAGAGCACCCTGCCCCCATGTTGATGAGGACAGGGCCTCTTCCCGACAACCCTGGCCGTTGGTTGTCGGGGTCTGCGGGCGGGGGGCTTATCGGAATCCGGAAGCCCCCTTCAATAAGGGGGCCCCCGGATCCCGGCCCCCCCACCCTATGTGAATGAGTATGGGGTACATCGTACCCCTACCCATTCACCTGGTGGAAAAAAATTGCAATAAAAAAACACTACACAGGTTTTTAAAGTAATTTATTACACAGCTCCGGGGGTCTTCTTCCGACTCCGGCGCTCTTCTTCCGACTTCCGGGGGTCTTTTCCGACTTCGGGGGTCTCCGGTGTCGTCTCCCGCTCTCCGGTTCTTTCTTCCGCCGGGCCTCCGCTAACTTCTTTTTAGCTCTTTCGCTAGTGGAGGGGCGCGGTCTTCCCGTCGTCGCCGTCGGCTTCTTCTTCCCTCTTCTCCTCCTCGATGTTGACGCGTCGCTTCCTCCCGCTGTAATACTGGCTCTCCGCTCCGCTCCGCATTAATATAGGCTTCTCATGACGTCACAGTCACATGTTCCGGGGCACATGGCCCCGGAGCATGTGACTGTGACGTCATGGGAACATGTGACTGTGACGTCATGAGAAGCCTATATTAATGCGGAGCGGAGCGGAGAGCCAGAATTACAGCGGGAGGAAGCGACGCGTCAATATCGAGAAGGAGAAGAGAGAAGAAGACGGCGACGACGGCGACGGGAAGACCGCGCCCCTCCACTAGCGAAAGAGCTACCAAGAAGTTAGTGGAGGGGCCGGCAGAAGGACAACGGAGAGCCGGACGAGACAACGGGAAGACCGGGCCTCCGTTAGCAAGAGAGCTAAAAAGAAGTTAGCGGAGGCCCGGCGGAAGAAAGAACCGGAGAGCGCGGAGACGACACCGGAGACCCCCGAAGTCGGAAAAGACCCCCGGAAGTCGGAAGTAGAGCGCCGGAGTCGGAAGAAGACCCCCGGAGCTGTGTAATAAATTACTTTAAAAACCTGTGTAGTGTTTTTTTATTGCAATTTTTTTCCACCAGGTGAATGGGTAGGGGTACGATGTACCCCATACTCATTAACATAGGGTGGGGGGGCTGGGATCCGGGGGCCCCCTTATTGAAGGGGGCTCCCGGATTCCGATAAGCCCCCCGCCCGCAGACCCCGACAACCAACGGCCAGGGTTGTCGGGAAGAGGCCCTGTCCTCATCAACATGGGGGCAGGGTGCTCTGGGGTGGGGGGGCCGCAGGTCGCCCCCCTGCCCCAGAGCACTAAACCCCCCATGTTGAGGGCATGCGGCCTGGTACGGTTCAGGAGGGAGGGGGGCCGCTCCCTCGTCCCCCCCCTCTTCCCCTGCGGCCTGCCAGGTTGTGTGCTCGGATAAGGGTCTGGTTTGGATTTTGGGGGGACCCCCACGCCGTTTTTTCGGCGTAGGGGTTCCCCTTCAAATCCAGACCAGACCCAAGGGCTTGGTATGCTCCTGGAGGGGGAACCTACGCCGGTTTTTTATTTAAAATTTGGCCTGGAGTTCCCCCTCAAGAGCAGCACAGCACAAGTCGCATGCCAAAGTCGGACCATGCAAGACTGCGGTCCGACTTTGATCCGACTTCAATGATAGTCAATGGGCTGAAGTCGGATCAAAGTCGGACCAAAGTAGTACAGGGAGCATTCTTAAAGTCGGACCGACATGTGTCGGACCAGTTAAGACAGCTCTCATAGGGAAACATTGATTTTCACACGTCATGCGACATGAGCTCCCAATGTCGGAGCGTTTGTCGCCCCAGTGTGAACCAGGCCTAAAGTGAGTGTGTGTGTGGAGGGGGGGCGGGGGTTAATTTAGAAAAAGGGAAACAAGAAACAAAAAAGAAAACTAGGTTGTCAAATGGGCATTAATTAATTGGGCCCAAAGGATGCAATAAAATTACATATATATCTGATATGTACTTTTATCACACATGGAAAGGCTTCTTCACAGTAATGCCGCGTACACACGATCGATTTTCTTGCCATTTTTTTTCTTGCCGTTTTTCACGTCGTTTTTTTTCATGTTTCCTCTCAAGCCTGTCTTGCGTACACACGATCATTGTAAAAAACGATGAAGCAAAGCGCAGTGACGTACAACACGTACGACGGCACTATAAAGGGGAATTTCCTTTCTAATGACGCCACCCTTTGGGACGCTTTTGCTAATTCCGTGTTACCGCGTGTTAGTAAAAGTTTGGTGAGAGACGATTCGCGCTTTTCAGTCTTCATGCTTTGAAGATCGTTTTGTGGAGTTCAGTTTGTGCCTGTGGGTTCGTATCTGTTTGGCAGTGTGTGTAGTCAGTTCATATCTGTTTATTCAGTGCGGTCTGCTCTGCTCGTTCCTGTTTTTCAGCTTGTTCTTCATTGGCCTTGCTGTTCTTCCGTGCGTTCTTCTAGTTCGTTCTGTTCAGCCGACCGTTATCTAGCCATGTTGCAGCTACGTACTCGTCGTAGAGTTCGTGCTGTAGTTGGTGCATGCTGTACCCCGACTCCATGCCATGAGCAGGGTCAAGAGGAGTTCATGGACCAAGAATTGGTTGCTCCAGCGGCACCAATTCTGTCACATGCCTTTGTTGCGGGAGATCAGGGAGAATAATCCTGATGATTTCAGGAATTTTCTCAGGATGTCTGACCCCGTATTTCAGCATCTGTTGGCTTTGGTGTCCCCCTACATTACCAGGCAGGACACCGTTATGCGTGAAGCCATCAATGCTGAGCAGAGGCTCATTGCCACGTTGCGATACCTGGCGACTGGGAGAAGCCTGCAGGACCTTAAGTTCTCCACAGGCATATCCCCCCAGGCTCTGGGTATCATTATACCAGAGACTTGTTCTGCCATCCTTCAAGTTTTGCAGGAGGACTATATTAAGGTAAGTGTTCTTCTTAAAAACTTCACATTATATGTATTTTTGTTTAGGATACTTTTTATTTTGCTTTATTAGCAGTCCCTAATTCACATGATTCTTAGCTGCAGGGAATGTCCCCTTTCTCCCCATGTTTTAATAGTAAAAGTTTTGGGTTTGAGGCCTACCTGTAAATTTGGCTTACCTAACCTCTCCAGCATGCTATCCTGGGGCCATACCTACCTTGCCTAGTCATTTCCATGTATTTTATTCTATGTTCCATCGTAGTGCTTTACCCAAAACGCAACCTAAAGATTGCCTAGGAATGTTTCTTTTTTTTTTACTTCATACAGAGTGCTACAGCCTTCATTTGTGATATTCCCAACTCATCTTCAACCCCCCCCCCCCCAATTTTTATTTATTGTTTTTTTTAGGTTTGTTGTTGCTTACTAATCTTTTTTTTTTTACAGTTTCTACCAATGTTGGACATGAATGTTTTTATGAAATCAGCTTTCAATGTTTCTGGCTCAAAGTATTAATTTATTCTTTCTTTAATTCCACAATTCCCTTCTTCGCCACATGAATGGCAGAATGTGGCTTCCGAGTTTGCCCAGCGATGGAACTTTCCGAACTGTGGAGGAGCCATCGACGGCAAACATGTTCGGGTCATCCCACCACCCCATTCGGGATCCTTTTATTATAACTATAAGGGGTTCCACAGCATCGTGATGATGGCAGTGGTGTCGGCCACCTACGAGTTCCTCTATGTGGACGTTGGCAAGAATGGCAGGATGTCTGATGGAGGAGTATTTGCCCAGACGGAGTTTGGGGAACGGCTCCTTTTGGATCTGCTGGCCTTGCCACCAGCGGAGCAAAGTGTGGAGGGACTACCTTTTGTGTTTGTTGCGGATGAGGCGTTTGGCCTGGGACCCCATTTGATGAGGCCATTCCCGCAACGCACCCTCTCCCCTGAGAGCAGGGTGTTCAATTATCGGCTGGCCAGAGCCAGAAGGGTGGTGGAAAATGCCTTTGGCATCATGGCCAGCCGATTTTGCCTCTTCCTGACTTCCATCCACCTTGCCCCATACAAATGGAACCATGTGGTAATGACTTGCTGTGTGCTTCATAATTTCCTACGGGTGCATTCCACCAGTTATATAGCTTTGAGTGGGCCTGAGGCCTCTTTACTCAATCAAGAAACTTTAGTGGCCCTGGAACCTGGCCGTCCTGGCTCGGCCCCCCCAACCGGACGTGACGTCCGTAACCAAAATGTGGAATATTTTATGGGTAGGGGGGCCATTGAAATGCCAGAAAATGTTTAAAATTTTGTTTTCAAATAAATACATTATTTTATGGAGTAAAGATTGGTTTGGTGTTTTCATTTTATAATGTTTTATGTTTCATGTAGGTTTACCTAGTGCACTTGTATTGCCATGTGTATTTATCATTCTTAATTAGCCTTCATTGTCAGTGTAAACACAAAACATTGATTAGTTCACTCAGCACCACATTTACATAATGAAGCCACAATTATTTGGAATGTAAAAATACCTTTATTTCTTTTTTTGGTGGTAAACTTCCTTTGAAATGTGGATGTTCCCTTAATTTTTGGGGTATTAAAACGCATGACCAGCCATGCATAAACAAACTATATTCTAAAAAATTGTGAAAAAGCTAAACATGTGCTAGTCATTAAAGGGTAAAACAACAAAAAACCTTCCAAAACTCAGCAATTTAAACGTTCTTTGGTGTAAAAACATTAGACACGCCCAAGCACAGCCATGATATTTTGGAGCCTTTCCTCCACCCGCTTGGTATTTGCCCTGATCTCTATCAAGTCTCCCTTAATTTTTTCGAGGTCACGACAGCAGACCATGAGGTATTGGATCAGGATCTGGGCACTGTGATGTGTCAACTTTTTGGGGTCTTCGGCCAGAACTGCACCTAAATGTAAAAAGAAAAATGTAGGATAGAATATGTAGGCCTACATCTATTTAACATGCATGTGTCTGGTTTCTCTCTGACCTGTTGTGGTGCCACTTTCCACTTCCACAACATCACGTTCCTCTCCATCCTGGGGTTCTGGGGGTATTGTTGTAGGTGTTGCAATTATCGGCTCATCTGAGGTAGCTATTGGAATCCTTAGGGAGATTGAAATAAAAGGTATAGTTTCATTAGTAGCGACTCAATTTTTCAAAAAAACTAAACATGATAAAATACTTTGTAAACATTCTTTTGAAGCCTGCTCCATTTTAAAATGGACCCCCAGTGCCAACCGGAACACATGATTGGATACATAGCCAAAACCATAGCATATACTTTTTAAACACAAATTTGACACATTGTAACACCCCAAAGTATCTACACAGGATCACCTGTGTGTGACACCCTCAAGCTTTTTGGCTTTAGGCCCACACTTGTACTACTGCGTTCAGATGTTTCATCAGCTGCTGAGCATTCACTCCCTTAACATTACCATGCATATCCTTTTTTCATACGAACAAATGTCCTTTGGATTAGCACCGAAAAAATAAGTGATTACAAAATTTGCTCCCCCGAATAAAATAAAATACATGGGTGTTCACACTGGATGATCCTAAAACATTGTTTGAGGAACTGTACGGAGAAAGAGGTTTAATACGTCCGTTTACTGTGCGGACGAACCTGAAAGATGGTATCTTTCACTGTACTATATCAAAGTCAAAAATACACGACAGAATACAAGTAAATAATATGTACCATGGAAAATATTAAAAAACAACTTACTTTTTCCTAAAACTTTCTTGATTCTTTTGTATTGGTCGGGCTCCCGCAACTTCAGATCAGACCATCGTTTTCTGAGCTGTTCCTTCGTTCTGCACACCCCAAATTTTTTGCGAAGACTTTTGACCACTTTGCCCATAATTTTTGCCTTGACCAGATTAGGCCTTTTATACGGCCCATGCTTGGCATCATAATCCTCCCTCTTCAAAATGGCGACCATCTCCACCATTTCCTCGAATGACATGTTGGATGCCTTATATCTCCTGGATCTGGATTTGGGCTCCTCTGGAATTTCCTCCTCTGTAGAGGTAATCTCAGCCACCTGTGTCTCCGCCATGTTTTGTTAAGCACTACGACGAGCGAGGAGGGGCGGGGAAAGTGCAATATCGAACGTCAGGGGCGGGGAAAGCGTGCGGAGTTTCACGCATGTGCAGTGTATATCAAGTGAAGATCCATATCTCGAAAATACGTTCATTTGGCGGGAGAGGGAGTTAGCAACGAACGTCTTGACGAAGGTACCTAACAATTTAAGCATTTCAGGTTCATCAGACGAGGAGATTTGTGCGTAAAAAATATGTAGAAAATGCACATTTGAGGAATGTTGCCTGAAAATATATATTTTGTTGTTTCTCGCTTTTACAGATATCATGAATACTTTCAAAAACCCGGAATTCATGGGGGAGTTCATAGACAAATGGCAAGAGCTACCTATACTATGGCAAACCAAAAGTGGCGCGAATAAAAATAAAGACGCCAGGAAAGCAGCACTGGAGAGCCTGCTTGCATTTGTGCAAACCAAGATACCCACAACAACTCTCCAAGATGTGAAAACCAAAATAGCGACCATCAGAGGGACATACAGGACCCAGAGGACTATGGTCCTGAGGTCCCAGAGGTCAGGTGCTCCAGCAGATAAGGTTTATAAACCCAGTCTGTGGTACTACAGCAAGTTATCTTTCCTGGATGACCAGCTGGAAGTGAGGGAATCTCTGTCCACCCTTCCCCCCAGAGGTCAATCCAGCCTTCCTTGTAGCCAACCCTCCAGCCTTCCCTGCAGCCAGTCCTCCAGCCTTCCTGGCAACCCTGCTCTGGCTTCCTCTGAGGTTCAAGATGAGGTCCCTGAGGAGGCAGATTTGGATATATGGAGCCAGGTAAAGTATTGATATCTATATTTATATCTTACAAAATTGTAGAATTTAAATAGATGTTAGTATTGTTAGGTATGTAAACTTCTACCAATAAAGTTTTTTAAGAGCAAGATACAGTAGTGGCCTAATTTTATGTGGACAAGGCAACAAAACCAGGATGCGGAATCATTGAAAATGACATAACTTTTGACATTGATTTCAAGAATGTCTAGAGGTGAACAATGTCTGTGAATGATGGTGGGCCAAAATAAATAATGTCCCTTTCTTTTTTTACAGCCAGAGCAGAGCCAGGAAGAGGGTGATGTTGGGGATCAGGAGGAGGCAGGGCCCAGTGGCACTCAGGAGGAGGCTGGACCCAGCACAAGAGCCCAGATGCCTCCCCTGGTAGTTAAACCACGAGGGCCAAGGAGAGGTAGGCAGGTGGAGGAGGAAACCAGGGCCTTCATCAGAGAGGCAACAGCGGCCCTCAGAGAGGCACCCTCTGTTGATGAGGGATTTGCCGCAGTCCTCGCCCACAAACTAGGGCAAATGGACTTACGGCAAAAGATATATAGTGAGACCCTGCTTTTAAAAGTGATCAATAAGGGCTTGCTGGGTGAACTCACCATGTACAGTGATATAACGGAGGTTGTCCCTACTCCTCCACCTCCTCCTCCTCCTCCTACTACTCCTCCTGCCACAACCTCTCCTCCTGATCCCCAGCCTCCAAGGAAGAAACCAACCAAGGCTGCAGAGAAGGCTGGAGAGAAGGCTACAAGGAAGAGGAGAAAATAATGCCTGCTGTAGTACCACAGACTGGGGACATATAGGACTTATCTGCTGTGGCTCCTGACCTCTGGGAGCTCAAGACAAGATTGGGCTCCTTTTTTTTGGGGATCTAATCTCTATTTTGTTTTTCACATCTTGGATGGTTGTTGTGGGGTCAAAAGGATGCACAAATGCAAGCAGGCTCTCCAGTGCTGCCTTCCCCTTTAATTTGTTAATGTTCCGAAATAATGTTTTTTTTTTTGGCCTTAAAAAACTTGACTATGTGATTTGTATTTCAAAAGAGAGCTTGCTAGGGAACAGGCAGGGACATCTCAAATAATATTATTGTTATTATCAAGGGACACAAACCTCCCTGAGGCCAAATGAGACACATTTTGAAGGTTGGTGTGGTAACTTTACACAAGAATAATTTAAGCCTAAAAATAAAAAACAAGGCCCCAAAAATTAAAAATACAATAGTAAAATATAATTTCCAAAAAAAAGGATATTTACATTTTTTATTATTATTATTATTATTTAGGAGGGAGGTGCGGCTTAGAAATAATATTTTACAATCATTAGAGCAATTTGGAATTACTTTAGAAACAAGTTTGGCATAACTCTCAATGTCATTATCAAAAGAAGGTAATTTTTAAGCATTATCAAAAGAAGAACGGAATGCGCAGCATTAAAACAATGCTATTAATTCCACCGTGATGAATGTGCCATCTCCATTTCCAACATTAGCTTTACCAAAACGAGCGCTCCCGTCTCATAGTTGCTTCTGAGCATGCGCATTTTTTTTCACCTCGTGAAGGCATACACACTATCGTTTTTCACGTTGTTAAAAAAAACGACATGAAAAACGACGTGAAAAAAGAGAGCATGTCCGAAATTTTTATGGGCTGTTTTTCACGTCGTTAAAAATGCTCTGGAGCATACACACGATCATTTTTCAGGGCCATTTTTAAAAATGGTGTCATGGATATGCATTAATGTCTGTCTGCCATCTTACCTTCCTCCTCATGTGTTCATCTAGAGACCAGACCTCCTTCACCTGGCTTCCTTTATAATCTCCTCCCAGCCTGACTCCACCCCAGGCCCTATCACTGAACACTATATTAACCTGTGCACTGCAAGCCTGCTTTGCTGATCAACGTGTTTGTTAGGCATTGTGTGTTTGGGTTCCTGCCTGCCGTGTGCTACGTCTGTCTCTCTGTTACGTTATTGGCTTGTCCCCGACCATCCCTGTCTGCTCGTGACCCTTGACCTTCGGCTCGTTCTTCGTTATCCTTGTCTGCTTGTGGCCCCTGACCTTCGGCTTGTTATTCGGTTCTCTCTATCGTGTGCTGCTGCTTCCCCTTATCCTACGGGGCGTGAGCTAGGAAACTCCAGGGGCCGCGACCTGGTCCCAGCCTGCAGCGTAACATCCTCACCACTAGAGGCCCTGGAGAAGACCAGCTGGGTCTTAGACTCCGCGCCCTGGGGAATCTTGGCTCTCGCTTCCGTTGGGATCCCGGTTGTGCTCCTCTGGTCCCGCTTTCCACAACCACCCAGTTTCCTATCCACAGAAGCCAGCCATAGGGTTCACTACCTCGCGGTGCACTCCTGTCCCCCTACGGTGTGCATCTGTCACCTGGCCACAGGTGACCCTGACAGTTTGATCAGCCATGAACCCGGCTGACATCCCGCTTCCCGCGGATGATCCATTGCAGGGCATAGTTCGCAGACTTGAGACCCAGGAATCAAATCAGACCCAGGTGATGTGATTCCTCCAGGATCTGGCTTCTCGATTCGAGCAGCTTCAGGTCTCCTTGGGAACCCCGAATCCGCAACCCCAAGTACAACCAGCGGCTGTACCTATCGCACCAGTCGCAGCCTCACACTCACTAAGATTGCCAGCTCCGTTCCGTTTCTCTGGGGACTCCAAGGCCTGCAGGGGGTTTCTCAGCCAATGCACTATTCATTTTGAGCTTCAGCCTCAAAGCTTCCTATCTGACCGGGCTAAGGTAGCCTATATCATTTCCCTCCTCTCCGGTGAAGCTTTGGCCTGGGCTGCCCCCCTGTGGGAGAGGAACGATCCGGTGGTTTCCAGTCTGTCCGAATTCTTGAAGCTCTTTCGTAATATCTTCGAAGAGCCGGCTCGGGCTTCTTCAGCGGCTAGTGCTGTCTTACGTCTTCGCCAAGAATCTAGTTCAGTGGGGCAATATGCTCTTCAGTTCCGTATCCACACAGCTGAATTGAGCTGGAATAATGAGGCCCTGGTCGCTACCTTTTTACATGGCCTCTCTGACCGAGTGAAAGACGAATTAGCGGGAAGAGCCATTCCCGTCGGTCTGGACGATGTAATTTCATTATGCAACCAGATCGACATTCGTTTTCAAGAGAGGTCCTTAGAAAAAAGACGCCAGCACTCTCTGGGTCCTAGCCAGTCTGAGCTCCCCTCCCTTCATTCCGTGGAGCATCCTCTACCTGCTGAAGAACCTATGCAGCTGGGCCGGACCAGACTAACCCCCGAAGAACGTGCTAGGCGCAGAAATCTGGGCTTGTGCCACTATTGTGGGGGCAAGGGTCATTTTCGTGACTCCTGCTCGCTTCGTCCGGGAAACGCTCGGGTCTAATACATTTGGAAGGTGGAGTATTGGACCCAGAAACATCACCTTCTCGCCTGCTCTTGCCGGTGTCCCTTCATGTAGGCACTTCTCCTCAGTCAACCCTTGCATACCTGGATTCCGGGGCTGCCGGCAATTTCATGGATTGGAGAACTGCTTCTTCTATGAAGCTTACCCTTTCACCTCTCACTACCCCATTGGTAGTCTCGGCAATTGATGGCACTGTTCTCCCAGGGGGCCCTATTCGCTTCCAGACGCTACCCATTAGGATGTCGGTAGGGATTCTCCACCAGGAGTGGATATCCTTTCTTATTCTACCCAAGGCCTCTACCCCAGTTGTATTGGGCCTCCCTTGGCTACAGCTCCACTCTCCACATGTGGACTGGGTCTCTGGGCAGATCCTGGCCTGGGGTTCCTCATGTTTCTCGTCGTGTCTTCTCAAGGTGACCCCCAAGGAGAGTCTTCCGGTTGCTGCCACTTCTGTTTCTTCTGATCTTCCCGCCGCATACAGCGATTACCGGGATGTGTTCTGTAAAAAATCAGCTGAGGTGCTTCCTCCCCACAGGTCTTTTGACTGTGCTATTGATCTTGTCCCCAGAGCAACTCTACCCAGGGGTCGTACCTACCCTCTGTCCATCCCAGAGACCCAGGCCATGTCGGAGTATGTAGCAGAGAATCTGGAGAGAGGGTTCATCCGGAAATCCTCATCGCCTGCAGGGGCAGGGTTCTTTTTTGTTGCCAAAAAGGATGGTACCTTAAGACCCTGCATCGATTATCGGGGTTTAAATGCGGTTACTATTAAAAATCGATACCCCTTACCCTTAATATCTGAGCTATTCGATAGGTTGAAGGGTGCCTCCATTTTCACCAAGTTGGATCTTAGAGGCGCGTACAATCTCATTCGAATACGGGAGGGTGACGAATGGAAGACTGCATTTAACACTAGAGACGGGCATTACGAATATCTGGTGATGCCTTTTGGTCTGTGTAATGCTCCAGCCGTGTTTCAAAACTTTGTCAATGAAATCTTCAGAGATCTGCTGTACCAGTTTGTTGTCATCTATCTGGATGACATTCTGATCTTTTCTGAAAATCTGCTCGTCCACAGAAACCATGTCCGCACTGTACTTCAACGTCTTAGAGAGAACAATCTCTATGCCAAGCTGGAGAAATGTTCCTTTGAATGTTCTGAGGTCCTGTTTTTGGGGTGCTTTGTCTCATGTTCGGGGCTTCGTATGGACCCTGGGAAGGTCTTGGCTATCACCAACTGGCCTCTTCCTGCTAGCCTCAAGGCCACACAGCGCTTTCTTGGCTTCACTAATTATTATAGGCAGTTCATAAGGAATTACTCTTCCATTGCCGCGCCTATTATCGCTTTGACCAAGAAGGGTGTGAATGCCAGAGACTGGCCTCCCGAAGCTGTCTCTGCATTTCACAACCTGAAACAGGCCTTTGTTTCTGGCCCCCTCTTGAGGAGACCAAATCCTGGGAATGAATTTTTTATTGAAGTGGACGCTTCCTCAATGGGGGTGGGAGCTGTGCTTCTTCAAATCTTTGAGAAGAGACGCCAACCATGTGCGTTCTTCTCCAAAAAAAATTCTCAGGCAGAGAGGAATTATGCCATCGGTGATCGGGAACTTCTCGCAATTAAATTGGCGTTAGAGGAGTGGCGTCATCTCTTGGAGGGTTCCCCTCACTCCATAACGATCTTTACCGATCACAAGAATTTACAGTATCTACAGAATGCTAAACGTCTGAATCCTAGACAGGCCAGGTGGAGTCTCTTCTTTGCCCGTTTTAATTTCACGATTACCTACAAACCTGGTTCCTGCAACGGTCGGGCTGATGCGCTCTCTAGGTCATTTGACACTTTGGACGAGGAGTCCGCCCCTGAACCTGAGCCGATCATTCCCACCTCATGCATTGTTGCCCACTCTACCACCCTGAAGTCTAAAATTCCGCCTGGTAAGACCTTTGTCCCCACTGAGCTAAGAGCTAAGATCCTTCGTTGGGGACATGATTCCAAGGTGGCAGGGCATTCTGGATTCCTCCGATCCTTCCTACTCATCAGTCGTCACTACTGGTGGCCTAATCTCCGCTCAGACGTCAAAGACTACGTTAAAGCTTGTCATGTCTGTGCTCAGTCCAAATCCTCCACACAAGCTCCTGCTGGTCTCCTCATGCCCTTGCCTATTCCTAAGGAACCCTGGGCCCATATTGCCATGGATTTTATCACCGATCTCCCACTGTCTGAGAATAATACAGTCATTTGGGTGGTAATCGATCGATTCTCCAAGATGGCTCATTTTGTTCCTCTTCCTGGTCTTCCTTCTGCCCCTGCCTTGGTTCCCATTTTCATTCGAGAAATTCTCCGCCTACATGGGGTCCCTTCTCATATTGTTTCCGACAGGGGAGTCCAATTCACGTCTCGTTTTTGGAGAGCCTTTTGCAAATCCCTCAATATTGTCTTGGATTTTTCTTCTTCTTACCATCCCCAATCCAATGGACAGACTGAGAGGGTTAATCAGGAGTTAGAGGTCTTTCTTCGCACCTTTGTGTCTTCTCACCATGACGATTGGTCCTCTCTACTCCCGTGGGCAGAATTCTCCCATAACAATCATGTGAGTACCAGTTCGCAGAAGACACCCTTTTTCACAGTTTATGGAAAACACCCTCAACTTCCTCTTCCTATGATCTGTTCTCCAGACATTCCAGCTTTGGCTTCGGTTCAGGAGTCTCTCAATTCCGTTTGGGGTCACGTTCATGATTCCCTCCAGGCAGCTGCTGAAAAATTCAAAGGCTTTGCCGACCGCCGCAGGCGTAAACCGCCTTCTCTTCAGCCAGGGGACAAAGTCTGGCTCTCTACCAGGAACATCAAGCTCCGAGTTCCTTCTCTGAAGTTTGCTCCACGATTCATCGGTCCATACACGGTAACTGCTAAACTGAATCCGGTTTGTTTCAAACTCCAGATTCCTAAGAGCCTTAAAATCACTAACTCCTTTCATGTTGCTCTTCTAAAGCCTTTAGTCCTCAATAAATTCTCTCGTCCTCTTCCTACCGTGGCGCCTGTCTCGGAGGATAATCAGGAGTACGAGATCAGTCAAATTCTGGACTCCCGACTCTGTAAAGGCGTTCTTCAGTACCTCGTTCATTGGAAAGGGTTTGGTCCTGAGGAGAGGTCTTGGATCACTGCATCTGAGGTCTTTGCACCTCGTCTGTTAAAGGAGTTTCATCTGAAGTTTCCCTCTAAACCTGGGCCCAGGCGGGGAAGGGGGAGGCCTCGTAAGAGGGAGGGTACTGTCATGGATATGCATTAATGTCTGTCTGCCATCTTACCTTCCTCCTCATGTGTTCATCTAGAGACCAGACCTCCTTCACCTTTATAATCTCCTCCCAGCCTGACTCCACCCCAGGCCCTATCACTGAACACTATATTAACCTGTGCACTGCAAGCCTGCTTTGCTGATCAACGTGTTTGTTAGGCATTGTGTGTTTGGGTTCCTGCCTGCCGTGTGCTACGTCTGTCTCTCTGTTACGTTATTGGCTTGTCCCCGACCATCCCTGTCTGCTCGTGACCCTTGACCTTCGGCTCGTTCTTCGTTATCCTTGTCTGCTTGTGGCCCCTGACCTTCGGCTTGTTATTCGGTTCTCTCTATCGTGTGCTGCTGCTTCCCCTTATCCTACGGGGCGTGAGCTAGGAAACTCCAGGGGCCGCGACCTGGTCCCAGCCTGCAGCGTAACATCCTCACCACTAGAGGCCCTGGAGAAGACCAGCTGGGTCTTAGACTCCGCGCCCTGGGGAATCTTGGCTCTCGCTTCCGTTGGGATCCCGGTTGTGCTCCTCTGGTCCCGCTTTCCACAACCACCCAGTTTCCTATCCACAGAAGCCAGCCATAGGGTTCACTACCTCGCGGTGCACTCCTGTCCCCCTACGGTGTGCATCTGTCACCTGGCCACAGGTGACCCTGACAAATGGCAGTTTTAACGGCATGAAAAACAATTGTGTGTATGGGGCATAAGAGCTGGTTTACTGTTTGCCTCACACTTCTTTTGCCTGCATAAAACTGAGAGATTTAACAATGTAACATTGGCTAGGTGAGGCAAACTTCTCAATAGAAAGCACACTCCTAACAACACTCACTACAAACCTGAGAGTATCTAGTGGGTGGTAGAAAGCCACCGAAGTCCAAAATAACTGAATATTCTTCCCTTTAGAGTCAATATATCCATCTCCCATTGGGTCTAAAAGTTTATTTGCTTTTGGACAGAGTGGAGGAAAGGTTAGAAACCCTGTAAAAGGCTTTATTTCTGTCTGTGTCTCTAATGGAGAGATTTGCTCTCTCTGTTAAAACTAATAACCATAGTCATAGCGATGTTTCGCCTCACTTTGAAGAGTTTTCCTCTCACTTGCTGTTGTGTCTACAGGAAAGAAAGATAAGAGAAATCTCCCCATTGGACCACAGACTGCAAAATAAACCTAAAACTAAAAAAAAAATTGGATTTATTTATTATTTAATTGTCTACAGTGTATGCCACAGTGCCACACCTCCAATAGACCTGATATGATTTGTCCATGCTGTGGGAGATGGAGAGGTAATTGGTTAAACAATCAGTAACTATGGCCCACTGACATTAAATTTCTGCTACCCAACTAACAGTCAGTAAAGGTAACAATGCCCCTACATTACTGACTACATCACTGAAGAGGTTTGGTTCACTGTATAACCATATAAGAAAACAAGACCATGTTACTCATTAATTAATTTACAATCTATGCAGTTAAATAAGGTGTGCTTATACATCAAGGTCCCATATGCCTGCAAGCTGCAGAATAGGTGTACTTTACATGCAGAGCAGTGGTAGGTGTCCTCCTAGGTTAAGGTATTAAATTGTGTGGACCTCCGCTTTAAACTGAAGTTTACAGTGCGTCTTCTGCCCCCACTTGTTTTAATGGTGAAGATGTGGATGAGGTCTTTATGTATTTGGCACACATATTTCACACAGTTCACCCCCCTGCTACTGCCCCTCACTTTGTGATCTACCAATGTAAAATCTCACAGTCTTATACAGATCAGCCAAAGTGCTGCCTCCAACTTTCTGACAGGACAGAAAACTTTGTTGAACAGAATGTTTCCAGGGAGAGGGTGGACTGAAGCTGGCCATACAATGATCATATTTTAGCCAGATAAGCCGGCTGAAATTCAAGCAGTGGGTGGTCCTGTCAGCACCTTACCACCTGGCATCCTTTGATTCACAAATATAAGGAGCCGGGTAGATAAATATCAGCCAAACAGTGACTGCAGCCTCTGGGGTTGATTTATTAAAGGTAAATAGTCTGTTCACATTGCAAGGAAGTTGAACTTTTCAAGAACATTTTCACCAGAGTAAATGAGGAGAAACTCTGCTTCTTCCATCATCCATAGTTACATAGGTTGAAAAAGTTAATTTAGTTCCATCAACAGAAAAAAATAGAAAACCTCCATATACAGAATCTTTTACCCATAGTTGACCCAAAGAAAGGCAAAAAATGCCTATAAAGCATTGTCCAATTTGATCCCGCGGGGGAAAAGATATTCCTTCCTGATCTCCCAGAAGATAATTGGATATTGCCTGGATCAAAAACCTATGGTGGTATTACCTATAAATTTTAATACACAGCTGTATTTTGTGCATTTGAGAATGCATCCAGCTCTTTTTTTTTTTTTTTTTTTCAATCCCCGAGATGGCCAGAACTAGTTGTTGAGGGTAGCTGTTCCACATTTTCACAGCTTATTGTAAAGAAGCCTTTCCATGTGTGGAGGTTAAATCCCTTTTCCTCCAGATGTAAAGAGTGCCCCCTTGTCCTTTGTACTGACCTTAACGTGAATAACTCTACACCAGGTTCACCATTTTCCAAACCCAATAAACTTACTGAGATTCATAGCACTATGTGGACCATAGGACTTTTGAAGATCCCCATGATATGCTTTCCATTCCCTTATGACTACTATTTTCACAAGCAGGTTTTGTTTTTTAAGGTCCTTCTTGAAGCACTTGTTGACTGATGGTTTCTTTGTCTCTCAGGCACTCCAGTGAAAACTGTGTACTTGAGTCTTAAGGCCTGCACACCTGCCAAGTCAGTTAGGAGTGGTCTCTCCTTCCCTAAGTTTCAATTTTTTTGATTTTACAGAGTACAGCCAGAGGAGTAAGAGACCCTCAAGGACACTCCTGCTGAAGATAGAAGAAGAAATATAGCAACCATTGCTTACTGCTGGAGTCACCATGAGATATAAGAAGGGAGATTTACCCCTCCAGACTCTACTCATAGCTACCGAGAGATATAAGGAGGAAGATTTAGCCCACCAAATTCTATCTATAACTAACAAGAGAAATAAGGAGGGTGATCTA
Organism: Rana muscosa; assembly: GCA_029206835.1. NCBI lineage: Eukaryota > Metazoa > Chordata > Amphibia > Anura > Ranidae > Rana > Rana muscosa. The sequence goes on along the minus strand of CM055120.1, from coordinate 138,076,999 downwards.
GCCATCAGACTCTACCTAAAACTACCAGAAGTTATGAGGGGTAGATTAAACCCATCTAACTCTACCCATAACTACATTTTTATGGGGCAAAACCTTTAAAGCAGTTCTCGGGTTCTTGACTCACCTTGGTGTTATGAGTTGACTGGTAAAAATTGGTCCGTAGAACCACTTACCAGATCACTATTAAATGCAGACTGCAAAGTGGTCCACCCCAAACTCTAGTCACCTGGCGGACTTAATAAGGATCCTACTGTTAATGCCATAGGTTTACACGCCCTCTGATTAAGTGATTATGACACGCGCGTCAGGGCAGGATCACACAGCCATCCATCCTGTCTATTAGCAATCAGCTCAACCCTTGTACGCCGCCGCATGAAGTGATCCATCTGGTGGTGAGAGCTGCGATTGTCTTTGACAGGATTATTGATTGAAACGCTTATGCACAGCATTTGTTTGAGAGTGTAACTTATATAGGGGGTTACCTCTCTCTTTTTTATTAAATAAATTGAAAGTGTTTACGGAATTACGCTATGTGTACTTGTGTTTCTCTTGTCATGAGTGACACATACATGGAGTAATCTGTATTTGCCACTCCAAGAAAGGATCGCCATATGAGCTTTTATCCACCTTTTATTTGATAGAGTAACCTGTTCCTGCAGCTCCAAGAAAGGATTATCTTATGAGACTATATCCACCTTATATTCGGTGAGTGTATGACCTTAGGGGTGATAAGGCACAAGGTTTGGTGACGACTGGAATACAGGACACAGAACGTGTGGGAGCATATTGATCAATTTAACTGCACATAAGATTGGATTATATGATCATTGGGATGTTCATTACTAAAGACTTTTTATTGGACTTTTAGCACCGCCAATGCTGGAATTCTTTTTCAGTATATTTACTATATTTGATTCATTATTATAGTGGCAGATTAACTATTTATTTATTATTTCATTTTTTTCCATAAAGCGCTAGGAGTGGTTTGGTGCGTGTATTTTATATCCTCATTATTCCACATTTACTATATCATAGGTTTATGGGGTAAAGCCTCGTACACACGATCGGATATCCTATGGATTCTAATCCGATGGTTTTGTCCATCGGAAATCCGATGAAGCTGACTTCCATCAGTCTTGCCTACACACAATCAGTCAAAAAACCGACTGTTCCAAACGCGGTGACGTAAAACACTCCGATGAGCCGAGAAAAATGAAATTTAATGCTTCTGAGCATGCCTCGACTTGATTCTGAGCATGCATGGGTTTTTTATCCGATGGACTTAAACATAGACGATCGGAATTTGCTATCGGTTTTTGATCCATCGGAAAAATTTAAAACATGTTCTATTTTTTAAAACCGATGGAAAAAAGACCGATGGGTCCCATACACGATCGGTTTGTCCGATGAAAAAAGTCCATCGGACTGTTTTCATTGGTTAAACCGATAGTGTGTACAGGGCTTAAGAGTTCCTGTGCAACTGCCATTGTCCTGTTTCACAAAAAAAAATTGGTAACCCAATAATGCAATAGTATCTATCCAAATTAGCTACTATTCTAATAATAAAGTATAATAACCATTTATCAATGTGGTAATGTCATACAGGTGATGTTCCTGTTGTGGCAGCACTGTGACTTTACTGTCTTTGGACTACTTTACATGTTTACTAAGTGAACTTGGCCCACCAATGAAGCAAATTGTCCCTTTCAGGCAATCTTTAGCTCAGAATGAACCTGATTTTACTATAAAGTCTGATTCTACATGTAAAGCTGACCATTGTTACTTTGGATGCACCACCACTAACAGACAATGCAAACGCATATAAACATGTATATATTAGCATCAGGTTAAAAACTGAAGTGTTTATACTGATTGCTAAAATCTAACAGTCAAGTTTATGGGTTAATTAAATGTTCCCCACATAAGAACAAATCACAGTTTGTGGCAGATTTTCAAAGATGTAATAAATTAAGTTGCAAGGCTAAAAAAAGTAATAGTCTCTGTGATTCAGCTAAAGTAGCGTGTTAATAAAATATTAGTGAAAAGAAATGCATTACAAAAATATATTTGACTCAAGGCTGCCTGTTCACACCGGGTGCTGCATTTTCTTATAACATCCTCCTGCATAATCATCCTTTACAAGTTAAGTTACATTAAAATAATAATTTCAATGCCTAATAGCTTCGCATTTCCTGCTCAATGAATTTCAACCAGCATTTAACACCATTTTTCTCTGTCAATGTCAATACTGAAAAAAAGTCAGTTTAATTAAAGTATAATGTACATAACATCCATTTTAAATTAATTACACGTCGCCTTAAAAAAAAAGACAAGTGGAAACAAAATGCATGACTTTGCCGAATAGACTTTTAATTTTCTCATCTAAAAAGGTGAAGCACAAATTCTTTGACTGTCTCACTTTCTAAGTGAATGCAAGAAAGGAATATTTTAGTTAGTTCTCACCCTCCAGGCAAAGTTGAATAAAACCCCTGGCTTGAGTCCAACCCCATTATCAAAGGACCACTCACCTAATCTAAAAAAGCAGCTCTTCATCAATTTATCATTAACAAGAGCATTACAATATAATGTAGAGAAACGGCTTTCCACCAGGGATTCTGCTAATGGGAGGCTAGAGCCAGATAACAAGCTTGGCAGTTGATATGCCACAGTAGGTGAAGATAATATACATATATATGAGCCAAGGAAGACCGTACGCTAGTTTTTCTGCCACTGATGAGTTCCTTAGAATTGTAAAAATGTATAAAAGAACAGAAAAGGGCTACCCTCTTGCTTTGCGCTTGCATTTATTCACTTATAATAGGTACTTCTGAGCTACTGATTACCAAAACTTGCTATTAAAATTTATGTAATAATAAAAGATTAAATATCTTCCATCACCATGCACGGTTTGCTTGTAGAGCTTGATTAAGTGCATTAGAGATAAATACATGCCAATCTTCTTTTCAATGCTATTCAAGTGCTTACCTTTTCACCTTGTTATAGAGGCTTCATTGCACAGATAATATTTTTATTCATCAATCATTTTGGAGACGTATTAATATTCAGCACAAGAAAAGTGCACAACAATTAAAAAGATTCACAGATTTTTAAAATGACTTTGCATTATTTATCAAAGACCATCTCTAGCATGGCGTTAATTAAGCAATGCATGGTGCAATAGCATTACACTTGAAAGTGAATTAGGCTCACAAAGAATTGCCAGGGCTGAGACTGAGAGAGCATTTTATTACATCAATGCCTGAATAAGATGATACATTTGTAGTGATGCAAAGCAGGAAAGAGAACTACCAGGTGGTTTTGTCTTACAAGATGGAAAGTTAGAAAATTCAGCCGCTCGGCTGATCTAGGAGTTTGTGTAAGTACAAGAAGGTATAAATGTACTGGAAGCCAAAGAAATGTCCTGAGCTTCTAGCAAAATGAGGAGATGGTGCTAAGCAGAGACAAACATAGTGTTAAATTAAATGCCGCAGCTAAATTATCCACTCAGTGAACTTACACAAGAACTTTAACATTTAAAATTTTAAGGACTACAGAAATGTCAAGGTTTTATTTTAAATGTATTCTTTTTTTTTTTTTTCTAACAAAGATACATTTAGTGTAAATGTATATAAAGTATTCCAAAAAAAAATTAAATTCTAGTACTTTGTAGGTAGTGATGTTAGAATTGTAAAAACATATCAGTGGTTTTGTATAAAAGTGTAGTAAGGGAAAAATGTTGGTGTTAATGTCTAATTTTAAGGACAAGTTTTAACCTCCCTGGCGGTATGATTCTGGAAGATTTTAGGTGCTGAAAGCAGTTCCATTATTTTGCATAGAAATTTGGCGTTTTACATTGTAGGACTGTAATTCTTAGTAATAACTCACCTAAATCTGTCCAAACCAGAGTCTAGTAGACATCTCGGGTATGATAAAGTTTGAAAAACAAAATCATAAATAATAACAAATAATAATTTAATAATAATAATACTTTTTATTCAATAAATTTTAGTAAATAATATAATCAAAAACACTGACATTTTTTTTGGTCAAACAAGGGTGCAATATTAGAAGTCATATTGCGTCAGTAAACGTCTCGGGTATGGAAAATTTTAAAACAAGGTACAGCACAAAGTCCAACGTCACAGTCGGGACAATAGAATCGGGTTTCTTTTCGGATTTTCCTTCCGGAGTCATCACACTTGGAGCAGCAAACAACACACATCCTTGTGGGTGCTGTCTTCTTATCAGTAGGTGGAATGTGGTCCATAAAGTGACGACCAGTCAGGCGTTCCGGGTTCAAAACGCCAGAAGCCCGACGTCCAGATCTGTTTACAGTCGTTGGCGTCTGGTGCTTTAGAAAAATTAGTTTGGCAACCTTCCACACAAAGTCTGCATGAATCATAGGCTTGTCACTTTTTTTTTCTCAGAAGAATGAAAGCATTCCACAGGCACTGTTCCAGAAGATGCCACAATATTTTTCTATAATATTTTTTTTGTTGCTTCCTCATGGCTGGATAAAAGGTCATGGCCTGGTCAGCCCTGTCCACACCTCCCATGGTATTGTTGTAATCCAACACGACCTGTGGCTTCATGATATCTTTTCCACCTTTGGTATGTACCATTACAGTAGAGGTGTTGGGAATGGTACTCATAAGGCACACATTTTTTTTGTCCCGCCATTTCAGTGCCATCATTTTTCCTTTCTGCCAGGCAACTATTTCTCCTGCCCTGAGTTTTTTATTGGCAAAGGTTGGCGTCATGTCACGCCGGTTAGGCCTAACGGTCCCATAGAGCTGGATTTACACAGCATAAATGACTTTATGCCAAAACAAGCTCGCGTTGATGTGATGAACTGTATCCAGCTAAGTCTACCTTTGTAGGCCATAAGACTTTCATCGATACTTACTGTATATCTCTGTCCGGCACATAGGTCTGCTGGAAATTCTTCAGAATAAGTTGGTAAATCTCCCAAATTTTTTTCAGCTTTGGAGCTGGATGAGAACTCTCATCAAAGTCTTCATTATTTGCAAAATGCAAATATTTCATTATAAGCGAAAATTTGTATTCCGACATAACGGTGCCAAAAAAAGGAGTGGCCAGCAATTTGTTGGTTGTCCAGTACCATTTCTGCAGGGGTTTCCCCACCACTCCCTGTAGAATTATAAGGCCCAAAAACTTACAGATGTCCTCTCTGGTTACCGGTTACCATTTTCTGGTCCTTGAAAAGCGATGATGGGTAGCAGCTTGTTGCTCCTGGAAACAATTTTGGCAATAACTTCATCAGTCAGAAAGAGCTTGAGGTATACCAAGGGGTTATCTTCCTCAACTTCCACTTTGATCCCAGGTGCTCCTGTAAACTGTAATCTTGGGGGCGCTACGTGCTCCGTACCGCAATCAATTGAGCACCAAGTCCGCACATCGCTGGGCACAGTCGCAGGATCGTCGCTAAAATTGCTTTCTGCGTCTGATGACGAACTTCCGTATGAGTCGCTGTCACTCAACTCCTCTGCAAGCGATTCTGTATCGCTGTCGCTGACTTCCAGCAGGTCATATAGCGATTTTGAGGTGGAGGCGCGCTTTTTGGATGCCATGGTCGCTGTGCAGTTTACAGACACAAAGTACAGTAAAACTGCAGACAAGGGCACTGGAGAAAGCACTGGGGGGCAATCTAAGGTCACTTTATTAAATTTTTTATTGTAATCCAATAGGATTACATTGTATCAGTGTGTTTGTGCTTTATACATTTTGAATTTACCGCCGTTCCGCCCCCCTGCGTCGCGACGCTCGCAGGGAAGGGAATCAGGGGAACACAGTGCATCGGGCGGAAGGTCTGGCCGCCGTACACTGCGGGAATACATTGCGGGATCCCAGAGACAAGGTAAGTCACCTCTTCCAGGATCCAGTGAGGCAATCCCGAGTGTGGCTCGGGGTTACCGCTTTAGGTACAAAAATCTATCCCCGAGCCACACTCGGGAATACCGCCAGGGAGGTTAAAATATAGCTGTCATGAGAGAAATATGGGGCCGTCATTGCCGACCTTTTTCTGAAAATACTCGTTGCCTGGTAGCCTGAGTTGCATACCCAAAATAAGGATTCAGTAAAATGATGTCAGAAAAAAAGACCTGCCTTTTGGACCTGTCTGACTCAGAAATCATTACAAAAAAAACAAAGCATTAAGATTACAGGCAGGCAATTAGCTTTTCCAAAAGGAGGTCACCAATGGCCAGCTCCATGCCTCTTTCATGACAGGTTTCATTTAGGGCCAGTTCAGACCAGATGCAGTGCAGTGCATTTTGTTCTGCATCAAAAACGCATGTATAGTAAGTTATATGGTTTTCAAAGGCATAGTTCACATCAGTGCAGTCAGTTCCAGTGCATTCCAGTTCCAGAATAAAAAAGTAGAGCATGCTGCATTTTTTCTGCACTGGACTGTACTGGAACGCGGTCACAAACGCACCGGAACGCACCTATACACATCAAAAATGCAATGGAACACATATGTCCTTATTTAAGGTTACGATAAAAGAGGGGGGAAAAAGAACTGGGCAGTATCAAAAACGCACTGTAAAGCATCAAAAATGTGTCAAAAACACGCATGCAGAAAAGCACCTGAAACACATCCTGACTGCGGTTCTATGGTGCGAACTGGCTCTAAATCCAAATCAAATAAAAATATTTATTGTTTATTCTACGTTTTTAGACTACCCTGGTTATATGCAGATTTTTTTTTTTTAAATGAAGACAGAATATGGAAGGGCATGAACTAGCAGATTTTATTACTACAGTATCTCACAAAAGTGAGTACACCCATCACATGTTTGTAAATATTTTATTATTTCTTTTCATGTGACAACACTGAAGAAATTACACTGTGCTACAATCTAAAGTAGTGAGTGTACAGCTTGTATAACAGTGTGTATTTGCTGTCCCCTCAAAATAACTCAACACACAGCCATTGGCAATCAAAAGTGAGTACATCCCTAAGTGAAAATGTTCAAATTGGGCCGAATTAGCCATTTTCCCTCCTGGTGTCATGTGACTCATTAGTGTTACAAGACCTCAAGTGGGAATGGGGAGCAGGTGTTATAAATTTGGTGTTATCGCTCTCACGCGCTCATACTGGTCAATTGAAGTTCAACATGGCACCTTACGGCAAAGAACTCTCTGAGGATCTGAAAAAAAAATTGTTGCTCTACATAAAGATGGCCTAGGCCAGGGGTAGGCAACCTCGACCCTCCTGCTGTTTTGAAACTACAAGTCCCATGAGACATTGCAAGACCCTGACAATCACATACATGATTCCTAGAGGCAGAGGCATGATGGGATTTGTAGTTTCACCACAGCTGGAGGGCCGAGGTTGCCTACCCCTGGCCTAGGCTATAAGAAGATTGCCAAGACCCTGAAACTAAGCTGCAGCACATTGGCCAAGACCATGCAGCGGTTTACTCAGAACAGGCTTTGCCATGGTCGACCAAAGAAGTTGAGTGCACGTGCTCAGCATCATATCCAGATAGATGTATAAGTGCTGCCAGCATTGCTGCAGAGGTTGAAGGGGTGAGGGGTCAGCATGTCAGTGCACAGACCATATGCCGCACACTGCATCAAATTGGTCTGCATGGCTGTCATCCCAGAAGGAAGCCTCTTCTAAAGATGATGCACAAGAAAGCCCTCAAACAATTTGATGACAAGCAGACTAAGGACATGGATTACTGGAACCATGTCCTGTGGTCTGATTAGACCAAGATAAATGTATTTGGTTCAGACGGTGTCAATCGTGTGTGGTGGCAACTAGGCGAGGAGTACAAAGACAAGTACAGTCAAGCATGGTGGTGGGAGTGCCATGGTCTGAGGCTGCATGAGTGCTTCCGGCAATGGGGAGCTACTGTTCATTGAGGAAACCCTGAATGCCAACATGTACTATGACATACTGAAGCAGAGCATGAGCCCTTCCCTTCGGAGACTGGGCCGCAGGGCAGTTCTTCCTACATGATAACGACCTCAAACACACCTCCAAGAGGACCACTGCCTTGCTTAAGAAGCTGAGTGTAAAGGTGATGGACTGACCAAGCATTTATCCTGATCTAAACCCTATTGAGAATCTGCGGGGCATCCTCAAACAGAAGGTGGAGGAGCGCAAGGCCTCTAACATCCACCAGCTCCGTGATGTCATCATGGAGGAGTGGAAGAGGACTCCAGTGACAACCTGTGAAGCTCTGGTGAACTCCATGCCCAAGAGGGTTAAGACAGTGCTGGAAAATAATGGAGGCCACACAAAATATTGACACTTTGGGTCCAAATTAGGACATTTTCACTTAGGGGTCTACTCACCTTTGTTGCGAGCGGTTTAGACATTAATGGCTGTGTGTTGAGTTATTTTGAGGGGACAGCAAGTTTTCACTGTTATACAAGCTGTACACTCACTACTTTACATTGTAGCAACGTGTCATTTCTTCAGTGTTGTCACATAAAAACATATAACATTTTTACAAAAATGTGAGGGGTGTACTCACTTTTGTGAGATACTGTATGTTCATGTTACAGAAATTACCCTAACTTACTGTGTTGTAATCAGTTGAAAATAAGGAGGGGTGGTGGATCACTAACACTCATGATTCTATTCAAACATAAACTTTTTGTGCCAGTAGGTGGGCTTTACTAAAAGAGAGAGGGAGGGAGGCGCACCTAAATGCAATATTATAAAGTTATTTTTAACAGCGCAAACATAAATGCACTTACAGAAATGAAGGCATCATAGGCATATCTGTCAGGTAAAGGATCCTCCTTGAGGGGTGCCAGCAATCCGGTTTTCTCCAGCGATCAGCTTTGTTTTCTTACTGCACAGGGTGCTGTCTGCAGGGCAGGAAGTGAAGGAGATCTCAGCTGCCTGGCTTGGATCGTACAGGGGAAATTACATCATCTGGTGGGCGGACCTCGATGTGTGGAGAAAAGGAAGAGAGACACTAAAGGCCTACTACTAAAGTAGTTAAAATACGTATACCAACCAATAGCTTTCATTATGATGTCTACTTTGCTAAAGCTAAGAGACAAAAATATTTAATCTGTTGCTATGACGTTGGATATAGTAATTCCATTTTGCACTTCCCTTTCATTAAGCCCGCAGGACTTAAGTGATACATTTTCCAATTGTGTTCATAATATTGGACGACGCAATAACTGCATGTCTTTACTCCAAAATGTAATTAATTAACACTTCTGTATCCCTATCTAAAGGTGTTCCTATATGTACTGTTTTAATAGATCATGGACAAGGAAGAGGAGTTTCAAATTTTTCAAGGAATCGTATATCTCTTCAAAATATATTCTGTTAACTGAAGTCTAAAATGTATCAGTAATTTGGCAAGTCAGCATAAATAAATTCCAGACTTATTACAACATACAGTATAATATTTAAAAATGTTTAACTATCTATCAATAAAAAGTAGTTTTTAGGTTCCAATGAAGTGATATTTCCTAGGTTGTGATGATGTCATAAATCTGCTGCAGGCAAAAGGAAGCATTTCTAAGTCATCATCATTATTACTACCACATTGTAACTTGGTATGTAGTAACAAGGTAAAAGGATGCAGCAGGTGCTGATCTGTGTCAGATGAGCCAGCATCACATTCCAGGAAGTAGATTCTGACCCTGATTACTGAGCAGAGATGGTGCCATCCTTTAAAGTGGTTGTAAACCCTTACAACACACTTTCACCTACAGGTAAGCCTTGACTAAGGCTTACCTATAGGTGCAACAAATATCTCCAAAACTTACACGGTTTAGGAGATATTTGCAAAAGAAAGGCACAGTTGTCTACGGCGCATGCGCCGTAGACAACGGCGTGCAGGCGCACTGAGAGAGTGAAGAAGCCGTGATGGGTGAGAATCCGTAAGTGTCGGCACCCGCCGCATGCGTGGGAGTGACGTCATCGCGGCTTCGGCCAGTCACAGTGCCGAAGCGCGATATGCGGAAGTGAGTCCTGGAGCGATGGCGCCGAAGGAGGAGGTGTCCGAGCACCGCTGCAGATGGCTTCCATCTCAGGTAAGTACTTCATAATGAGCTAGTATGCTATGCATACTAGCTCATTATGCCTTTGCTATGCAGGGTGTCTTTTTTTTTTAAAAGAGGGGTTACTTCCTCTTTAACCACTTGACTTCACAAGTGTATGTGTTCTGATTGTATTCACAGACTGGCTGGCTGGCTTTTCTTCCTTATTTCAGCTCTGAACAATAAGCAAAATCAGGGAGAAAAAAAACAGCAAAATCTGGCTTACGTTTACTAACACATCCTGATCTGTGCTGTGATTGGCCACAGCAATCAGCAGGTTCACAACCAAAATCATTGCCTGTGAGCCTGTCGAGGAACTCATGCTGTGTCCAACCATAGCACGAGTGCAGTGCCCAGGAGAGCCACCGACCAGCAGTAAAGTTACTACTGACCAGTTGGCAAGTGGATAACCAGGGAAATTAGATGGAAGCATTGGTAAGGGGAGTATTCTAATATGTGAGTAATAAAAAATAAGTGTTACATATTAATTAGCATGCATTCAGCTAATATGAAAAAGTATTTCTATTTCTAGGTTCACTTTAAGTGCAATCACATAGCTACCATATCTATTGCTACATTTCCTAGGCCTAAAGATCCTCAACATACTTCTTTTCTACTGCTACTTGTCTACCAACCTACGTAAATCATTTATCAGCTTCCTTACTCCATAAGGGCTTGTTAACCAAGAGTCAACCAAGAGTCTTATTCCCTAAAGCAGTGTAAAGGGCATTGACAAAGTGTGAATTGCAGTAAGCCATGACAAGAGGTCCGATATCATTAATTTAGTGAAGTGAAACATTAATTGTACGTGTATGTCATTTTTGCATAAAGACTTTTTTATTCTGAGCCTTTCAATCCACTTTAATGTTCCAAGTGTAGAAGAGCTGGCCATAACAATGTAAAAATCCAGATATGTTGGCTAAAGAGGCAAAAGGTCAGTGATAAACCTGGTTATTGTCCTATAATTTTGCTAGGGTTGATCTGCTGCAGCCAGGTGAAAAACTGACACCTACATAATGCTATCCACAACTTGTCAGAAGTTTATTGCTTCTATACAATGCTGCATGTATGAAAGAATTGAAGTATACCTTAGTGGCTTTCACACAAAGAAGATGTATATATACACAGTATACTATATATAGATATATAGATATATATCTATATATATATATATATATATATATATATATATATATATATATATATATATATATACAGTATCCACAAAAGTGAGTACACCCCTCACATTTTTGTAAATATTATATTGTATCTTTTCATGTGACAACACTGAAGAAATGACACTTTGTACAGCTTGTGTAACAGTGTAAATTTGCTGTCCCTGCAAAATAACAACACACAGACATCATTACCATTATTTTCCAGCACTGCCTTAACCATCTTGGGGATGAAGATCACCAGAGCTTCACAGGTTTCCACTGGAGTCCTCTTCCACTCCTCTATGACGACATCACGGAGCTGATGGATGTTGGAGACCTTGCGATCCTCCACCTTCCATTTGAGGATGCCCTACAGATGCTCAATAGGGTTTAGGTCTGGAGACATGTTTGGCCAGTCCATCACCTTTACCCGCAGATTCTTTAGCAAGGCAGTGATCGTCTTAGATGTGTGATTGGGGTCGTTATAATGTTGGAACACTGCCCTGCAGCCCAGTCTCCGAAGGGAGAGGATCATCCTCTCCTTCAGTATGTCACAGTACATGTTGGCATTCATGGTTCCCTCAATGATCTGTAGCTCCCTAGTGCCAGCAGCACTCATGCAGCACCAAACCATGACACGCCCACCACCATACTTGACTGTAGGCAAGACACACTTGTCTTTGTACTCCTCACCTGGTTGCTGCCACACAAGCTTGACACCATCTGAACCAAATAAGTTTATCTTGGTCTCATCAGACCAAAGGACATGGTTCCAGTAATCCATGTCCTTAGTCTGCTTGTCTTCAGCAAACTGTTTGTGGGCTTTCTTGTGCATCATCTTTAGAAAAGGCATGCAGACCATATTAATGCAGCAATGCTGGTAGCACTCATATTTCTATTTCCCAAAGACAACCTCTGAATATGACGCTGAGCACGTGCACTCAACTTCATTGGTCGACCATGGCGAGGCCTGTTCTGAGTGGAACCTGTCCTGTTAAACCATTATATGGTCTTGGCCACCGTGCTACAGCTCAGTTTCAGGGTCTGACAGTCTTCTTATAGCCTAGGCCATCTTTATATAGAGCAACAATTCTGTTTTTCAGATCCTCTTTGCCATGAGGTGCCATGTTGAACTTCCAGTGATTGGTGTGAGCGATAACACCAAATTTAACACACCTGCTCCCCATTCACACCTGAGACCTTGTAGCACTAACGAGTCACATGACACTGGGGAGGAAAATGGCTAATTGGGCCCAATTTGGACATTTTCACTTGGGGTGTACTCACTTTTGTTGTCAGCAGTTTAGACATTAATGACATTAATGGCTGTGTGAGTTATTTTGGGGGGACAGCAAATGTACACTGTTATACAAGCTGTACACTCACTACTTTACATTGTAGCAAAGTGTCATTTCTTCAGTGTTGCCACATGAAAAGGTATAATAAAATATTTACAAAAATGTGAGGGGTGTACTCAGTTTTTTTAGATACTGTGTGTATATATATATATATATATATATATATATATATATATATATATATATATTTAACCACTTCCCTACCTATTCTGGCACTTCTCTCCTTCATCTAAAAATCATAATTTTTTTGCTAGAAAATTACTCCAAACATTATATATATTTTTTTAGCAGACACCCTAGGGCAGTGTTTCTCAACTCCAGTCCTCAAGGCGCCCCAACAGGTCATGTTTTCAGGCTTTCCATTATTTTGCACAGGTGATTTGATCAGTTTCACTGCCTTGGTAATTACCACAGCCAATTCATCTGAGGGAAATCCTGAAAACATGACCTGTTGGGGCACCTTGAGGACTGGAGTTGAGAAACACTGCCCTAGGGAATAAAGTGGCGTCATTGCAACTTTTTATCTCACACGGTCTTTGCACAATAATTTTTCAAATGCCTTTTTTGGGGAAAAAAACAGTTTCATGAATTAAAAAATAACAAAACAGTAAAGTTAGCCCAATTTTTTTGCATAATGTGAAAGAGGATGTTACGCTGAGTAAATAGATACCTAACTTGTCACGCTTTAAAATTGCGCACACTCATGGAATGGCGCCAAACTTCGGTACTTAAAAATCTCCATAGGCGACGCTTTATTTTTTTTTACAGGTTACCAGTTTAGAGTTACAGAGGAGGTCTAGTGCTAGAATCGTTGCACACACTCTAACACACGCAGCAATACCTCACATGTGTAGTTTAGACGGCGTTTACATATGTGGGCGGGACTTACGTGTGTGTTCGCTTCTGAGCGCGAGCTACACGCTACAGGGGCGTTTTAAATATTTTTATTTTTTATCACTTTTATTCCTATTACAAGGAATGTAAACATCCCTTGTAATAGGAATCATTGTGACAGGTCCTCTTTATGGAGAGATGCGGGGTCAATAAGACCCCACATCTCTCCTTCAGGCTTGAAAGCATGAGATTGTGAAAAAAACAATCACTGATCTCATGCCGACAGCCACGATTGCGGCTTTGTTTACTTCCGGGTACCCGGGCGTGATGTCATAACGTCGTGCCTGGGCCTCCAACGGTCATAGAGATGACCGGTGACCATCTGGTCACCGGAAATCTCTATCATCATGAGCTGGCGCCGGCCGATTCTTTCTCCAGGCCCCCAATGGCACGTGAGAGCCCGGAGAAGCACCAGATGGCAGCGGGAGGGGGTCGTCCCCTTCCGTCGCCTATAAGAACGATCAAGCGGTGGAACTGCTGCTATGATTATTCTTATGATGCACGGAATCGCCGGCTGAAAAGAAGGATATCTGAATGATGCCTGTAGCTGCAGGCATCATTTAGATATCCCCACCTCAATACCAGGGGTCATATGACAGCGTGCAGTATTGAGGTGGTTAAAGTGATAATAAAGAAAAAATGTTTTAATTAAAATAACAAACATCCCATAATTACCTGCTCTGTGCAGTGGTTTTGCACAAAGCAATCCTGATCCTCCTCATCTCGGGTCTCCCACCGACACTCCTGGCCCCTCCTTCCTGCCGAGAGCTCCTAGAGCAACCAGCTTGCAATGGGTACACCCAAGTAGGCACACTCCAGAGCCGCTGCTCTGTGTGACCATTTGCACACAGAGCCGTGGTTTGGCCCCGCCCCCTCTCTCTTCTCATTGGCTAACTGGCTGTGATTGACAGCCAATGGCTCGCGCTGCTGTCTCAGCCAATGAGTTTGGGGAGACCCAGCACAGCCGGAGAAAGATCAGGCTCAGGTAAGTATTAGGGGTAGCTGGGGGGCTGCTGCACAGAGAAGGTTTTTTACCTTCAGGCATCAAATGCCTGAAGGTAAAAAAACTTGAGCCTTTGCAAGCATTTTAAAGTGCTTGTAAAGGCTAAAAGTCTTTTACATGCAGCTGCCCCCTGCCCCCCCCCCCCCAAATAATTATCTGAGCTTGATCTCGATCCAGCGCTGTGCCGAGAGCAGCAGCGCTGGCCTCTCTTCCTCCTTACTGGCCATTGGCTCCTGCTGCTGTCAATCAAATCAAGTGATGATGGAGCGGTGGGTGGGACCGAGCTGCACTGTGTGTGTCAATAAATATATACAGTGCAGATCAGGGTCGGGCTCGCATGAGTGCCCTCATAGCAAGCAGCTTTTGAGGCTTTACAATCACTTTCACCAATACAGTGAGCCACTTGCATGTTGTGCTTCAAATTTAAAGCAGGTGTCCACTTAGCCCATGCAGAACAAAGTAACAGGTTCACCCAATTCCTTTCTTCACCTCTGCTTATATTAACCTGCTTTAGTTTCCCACGGTTCCATTTTCCAATCAGAGCAATGTGAAATACTTTGTACTTTAACCACTTCATGCCCTTAGCAAGTATCTGTACGTACTTGAGCTGAAATGGCTATACCAGGCTACTCTCTTTGTGGCCAGCTGAACACAGAGGCAAAGAAGGTACATCTGTACCCTCCCCTCCTATGTAACGAATGAAACCAAAAGTGACAAGGATTTTGTCACTATTTGTTTCAGTTTGTTGTTTACATTTGTTACCAGCTTGTAAAGCACCTAATGGAACCGATCTTGGTTTGATCGGATGTTTTTGGGGACAGAGGAGATATGTGGGGTCTAATAGACCCTAGATCTTTTAGTAAAGAGTACCTGTCACTGTCCATGTGATCACAAGGGATGTTTGTTCATCCCTTGTGATAGCAATAAAGTTGATCCCCAAAAAAAAGAGAGTTTAAAAAAAGAAAAGAAAATAAATAATAAAATATAAACATTTTTTAAAGTGCCCCCATCCCCCCATGCTGACGCATATTATGCAAAC
This sequence comes from Rana muscosa, assembly GCA_029206835.1. Classification (NCBI taxonomy): domain Eukaryota; kingdom Metazoa; phylum Chordata; class Amphibia; order Anura; family Ranidae; genus Rana; species Rana muscosa. The sequence goes on along the minus strand of CM055120.1, from coordinate 138,061,504 downwards.
ACATGTAGGCCCCACATGCATGTAGGTCCCACATGCATATTTAAATGATGATCACACATGTGAAGAATCATTGTGAACATCAAAGTGAGAGCAATAATTCTAGTCATAATCCCCACAGCATGATGCTGCCACCACCATGTTTCACTGTGGGGATGGTGTTCTTTGGGTGATGTGATGTGTTGGGTTTGTGCCAGACATAGCGTTTTCTTTGATGGCCAAAAAGTAAAATTTTTGTCTCATCAGACCAGAGCACCTAACTCCATACATTTTGGGAGTCTCCCACATGCCTTTTCGCAAACTCAAAACGTGCCATTTTGTTTTTTGCTGAAAGTAATGGCTTTTTTCTGCACACTCTGCCATAAAGCCCAACTCTATGGAGTGTACAGCTTATTGTCGTCCTATGTACAGATACTCCAGTCACTGCTGTAGAACTCTCCAGGGTTACCTTAGGTCTCTGTGCTGCCTCTCTGATTAATGCCTTCCTTGCCCGGTCTGTGAGTTTTGGTGTGCGGCTGTCTCTTGGCAGGGTTGCTGTTGTGCCATGTTCTTTCCATTTGGTTATGGTAGATTTGATGGTGCTCCTAGGGATCATCAAAGATTTGGATATTTTTTTATAACCTAACCCTGACTTGTACTTCTCAACAACATTGTCCCTTACTTGTTTGGAGAGTTCCTTGGTCTTTATGGCAGTGTTTGGTTAGTGGTGCCTCTTGCATTGGTGTTGCAGCCTCTAGGGCATTTCAAAAAGGTGTGTATATGTATATGTAATGACAGATTGCACACAGGTGGACATCATTTCACTAATTATGTGACTTCTGAAAGTAATTGGTTGCACCAGAGCTTTTTATGGGCTTCAAGTGGGTGAATACATACTCTTGCTTTATATATATATGTATATTTAATATTTAATATCTCAAAGATATGATATGGGTTAAATAAGAGTTCTTTTGACTAGAAGTGAAAGCTTCAATATAATAAGCATTTATTAGAGAATTGTTATTAGTCTATCTAATACAGTCTTAACCAAGGGAGTAAATATTAGTTTCAAATACAAAGTATGTAATTCACGCTACAAATATCAAACAGAAAAACATAAGACAACATATGACAACGCAAGTATACTGTAAGTGCTGGGAGATGGTCTGATAATTACCTATAATAATGACTCCTGGGCCCAGGTCATCTCATCTCTCCTATTCTACTGATTGGGGTTGTCCTTATATGGGGCCCTCTCCCATTGACTAAAACAAGGCCACTACGATTGGCTCTCTCCTCCCTCCAGGCGTTATATTAATTTCTCTCACTAGCCCCCTCCCTACTGGAATTTAGTGATAATTAGATTTGAAGATAAATTAATTAAACCGAAGGTCGTTATCTTCCCTTAGCTATACATGGAGCTAGCTGTGGCAAATTACCCCTTAAATGGATATTGGTTCCTTAACCTGGGAGAATACACACGCCTTTATCTAGCTAATGAAGGCGGTGCCGAATAGACTAGCAGTTTCATATGTGATCTCTTCCTGGCTTGTTTGAATACTAAGTTACCTCGTCAGACCGGACGACTCCTCAGCACCTTGTCACCCAGCATTCATGCATATCAAAAGGGGACTGGTAATTAGATTTTTCTCAAGCCTAGCTTGTCAGCCAAGTTAACCCTTACAGACACAAATATTTCATACTACACATTCCTTATTTTAACTTATATATACATCTATGTACAGATATTCCCAGTTGCCAATGGAGATTATTCATAAACATTCCTCATAAGGCAACAATACGCATATGGCAATTATCAGTTTTTTATTTCTGAAAAATTGTTTTATGTATATATTTTTCTAATTTTACTTCACCAACTTAGAATACTGTGTTCAGATCCATCATATATAATTCAGATTAAAAAAAAACATTGAACTAAAGGCTGTAATGTAACAAAATAGGTAAAAAGCCAATGGGGGGTGAATACTTTTGCAAGGCACTGTATGTATGAAGCCATTTCTTATCTCCCTTTAAAAGGAATATTTGAAGAACCACATACCTTAATTTAAATATTACTGCTGTTTAAGTATCGCCTATATGTATAGGACCATGAGACCTGCTCATGCATTCAGTTACATTATTATACACAATAGATCATACATGACTTTGCATTCTTAATAAATATGCGTGATGCACAAATTCCTTCGCTCCGTGAGAAAAATAGGCATGACTGCACTGAAGATAAGCAACTTGATTAATAATAGTGAAGGAACTCTTCGTTTTAGATTTGGCCTAAGCAGCTGAACAAAGACTTAGTAAAGCCTCCAACCTAGCACTGAGCATTGAATATCCATTGAATATTCCCCTAAAGCCTTTTATCATATGTATTTATTGATTGTGTGCCAATCCTCTTCTAGGAGTTAACCAAAGTTAAGTATTAACCCATGTGTCCATTTTTCTTTTAAAGGTAGAGCCAACCAATTTGGCCAAAAAACAGATACCTGTTTTCATAGATAAGGGACTAGTAAAAGTCCTGAAACAAGATAGGTGCAGAGGCTATGGAACTTCTGGATGGCATTGATATGGATATAGGATAAAGAATGTCTGTTTCTAGTGCAGAAAAACAAAAGGTACAGGCTTTCTGAAGCAATGGTATAATATGAGCTATAATATATTATAATGTATAAAAGTTGTTTTACATTATTAAAAGCACTGATCCTGAAAGATCGGTTTCTTACAAACAGTGCTGAAAGCTGGCCATCAACTCTGCTACACAGATTGTGACCAAATTGTGACCTTTACTGTCAAACTGATAACCATTCCTGGAAGTTACATGTTTGGCAGTGCACCCAGTAGGACTCAACAAGCCTTAATCAGAGTTCTTAGTAAATACCTGTTGCTCCCAGGTATGGAGGAGCATGTATCTTCTTTTCAGAATGCTTTGATTGGGTCTAAGTGGCCAACAGCCAAGCTCTATCACTGTCACTTGATGAAGAAGAAGCTTACCCTGGGTAAGCTACAACATCATCTGTCTTCAAGCTCCTATGGAAGAATAGCACTGAAGGGAAGTACAGGAAAGATTAGTGTCAGTGGGTGGATGGAGAGTGATTGTAGTCATAGAAGAGAACCTGTCATTCTAACCTTAATGAGCAAGGTAACATAAATCATTACCTGGTTTAAAGCTGGCCCTACACTGTAAAAAGTATGGCCAGTTCCTGATGAACCAGCTTTGCTTCAAGGTGACTCTGTTGGCCCTTCCCACCCAATATCCTTCAATTGAAAAATTGAGGAATACGGGTAGAAATTAACAATGGTTTCATCCTATCAGATGCAGCCACCATTTGGGTATTTTGACAGTCGCCGGGTTTTTAGAATACAATAGCATTGAAGGAGGGGTTCATCCATTCAAGCTGTTACCGTGAATGAAAGAATCTGTTAGATTCTTTCATTCGGTCTTCAGGCTAATACAAAAAAAAATATCAGTGTATATGGCTAGCTTTAGACTGATGAGATAAGCTCACTATGGGCTTTTTTACACTGGTGTCGCCCAGGCACCAGGACATTTGACAGGCAAAGGGGAGTTATTGTGTTGCCTCTTTGCTGCATGTTTTAACCCTTAATAACCCAAACCACTGGACTGCAACTGTGCACATTGCATGAGGTTGGGGCATGGCCCCATTCTTCGAAAACAACATAGGTGCAGGTAAGTGAAAAACGTACTCCTTTAGCAAATCATACTAATAGCACAACTTAGTATGGAAAAACTGCCTATTTTGATTTTTTCACCACCTGTTTAGGGACAGGAACTTGAGTTACCTTCTCCTATCTTCACACAACATACTTTCATTATATGCAACTATCACATGCGGTTAGGATGTAGTTTGAAAATACTGGGCCGATTCCTTCTCTACCGAAAAACCTCTCGATCAGGAGGGATCAAAAAAACTCTATTGCACTCATTATTCTAAATTATTAGTTACTAGATCATCTAAATCCCAAAATGCTAAGAAGAAATGGCAGAACTTTATTAAACAATTAATTATGGGTTATTGGTTTGAATTTACTATAGGCCCTCACTACTCTCATAAAATTATCCAGCTGAAATTTTTCCACCAAATGTATTACACTTCCATATCTCTACACAAACTGGATTTCATATCCCTACAATTTTGTTTTAAAGGCTGCGGTAAACAAGCAATTTTTTTCCACTCTTACTGGGACTGCGCATACATTCATAAATGTTGGGAATTACTAGTTTTCTACTAATGTCTTTTTGAATATTTGTAATCCCACAGTTTGCCTTCTAGGGACACTGAAGGGTTAAAGACAGACTCCAATACTAAATGCCTCCAAAAATTCAATTGGTGTATGCAGGAAATGGGTGGGAGGGGCTTGGAGAGGTTTTGAAAGAAACATGTGTTTGGAGAAGAGATGTGTTTGGAAGGACAAAGAGGAAGACATGGATGCAAGGAGCTCGAGAACTTTGTGAGTTGGACTGAGCAAAGGACCATGGAGGACATCTTGACCCCTAAGTTGAGTAATTGTTTAGTTTACTTAATGCATACATATAGTACATGCTTATATGTGTAGGCATTATTTTGTAAGCTATGATTGTGCATCCTACAGTTTGTGCAGATTTTTCCCTGTTTAGTAAAGCATTGATACACTACAGAAGTCTAAGCTTCCATGGTTTTACCACAAGAACTTAATAAATAGACGTAAAGCATTACAGTAGTTCAGTGGATATGCAGTTGGCTAAAGGACAGATACCAGAGTATGGTTGTAAATGGGGTTCACTCAGAACAGAGAGCATTCACTAGTGGTGTACCACAAGGCTCTGTACTAGGTCCGTTTCTATTTATTCTCTGTGTAAGTTATATAACTAAAGGTTTGTTGGGCAAGGTATGTTTTTTTACTGATGATACAAAAGTCTAATATGGTTGAAATGCCTGGAGGTGTCTGTAACATGGAACCTGATTTGGCATTGCTGGAGGATTGGGCAAAGCAGTGGAAACTGCAGTTCAATGTTTCCAAATGTAAAATAATGCACCTAGGGAAAAGGAATCCCTTGAGAGAGTACAACATTGGGGGTACAGTGTTAGCCAGCACTACAGAAGAAAAATATTTGGGGGTGCTTATTCCAGATGATTGCAAAATAAGCAAACAGTGTAACCAAGCTGTGGGAAAAGCAAATAGAATTCTAGGATACATCACTAGAGGGATCACCAGTAGGATGAAGGAGGTCCTGATTCCTCTATATAGCTCTTTAGTGAGACCTAATTTAGAATACTGTGCCCAGTTCTGGAGACCTTGCTTACACAAAGATATTTATAAGATAGAATGAGTCCAGAGACGGTTAACAAAAATAGTGAAAGGTTTGGGGGAGAAAACATATCAAGAGAGACTCTAGGAACGTAAAGGGCAACTCCACTTTTGAGGGAAAAAAAATTGAAAATAAAGAAAAAATAATATAGTACATATAATTGCGACACTAATCATATTGTAATTGAATGTTATTAAAAATTACCTTTCCTTTTCAATCTGCAGCCAGTGTAATTTTCTGAGAATGCATTGCAATATGGCTACCTGGAGTTGTTCTGTACACAAAGTATGTACTGACCACCCCCCAGAAACATAATTTCCTGAATGTGTGATTGGTTCACAATTTTCCCAGAAGTCTGCCTAAGATAAAAGTCAGATTTCAGGCATCCCCTGCAACAAAAATGTCGTTTTTGGGGAGATACTTTCAATAGGAGCACGTCTAAAGGGATGCAGGTCCAGCAAATTTCCTCATTAGTGCCCTGCAGCTGCACACCTGACAGTTAATTATGAAACCACTCCCATTAGACCCACTCAGTACAGAGACACAGAGAAACTCACATGGATTTCTTCAGAATAACAAAAGGTAGGAATCTGCAACAAAGGTTGTTATAATCCTTGCAATGTACATCGATCACCCAGAGGGGAATGCTTTTTTTTCTCAACAAAAGTGGAGTTACACTTTAATATACACAGTCTGGAGAAAAGAAGAGGAAGGGGAGACAAGAGAGGGACCTTTAAATACGTCAAGGGGGTGAATTGGGTTCAGGAAGGTAGTCTTTTCAATATGAAACCAAAATCAAGAACACGTGGACATGACCTCAAACTAACTGGAGGAAAGTTCAAAACGAATTCTAGAAAGTATTATTTTACTGAAAGGGTCGTGGATGCTTGGAAACGCTTCCAGTAGAGGTAGTGAGACAGTCATTAGTAAATGGCTTCAAACATGCTTGATACAAACACTATACTCAGACAAAACATAACACATAATTATTGACATTAGACAATTCTGTATAAAATCTCTTAGCAGTGCTTGATGTACATTGCAAACAATAAAAGAACAAAAGAACAAATTGTGAAAAGGTTACAAGGCAATGTCCATATTCTTGACAACCAGATCCTGCTTACCACAATTGGGTGTCATCACTTTTCTATGTTTCTATGTTTCAGTAAAGGAACACTTTCTGCATCTGCAGAACTCTTCAACCCCTGAGCAGTCCTCTCCAAAATTTCAACTTTGCAAAAAGCCAAAACCTAGCACATTATAATTACCTAACCAACACTTCTCATAGTGCAACATAGGCTCAACCAATCACCAAGACTACCAAGAAGCCTCTCAGATGTATTAAGGGGCTCCTAGGGTGCTGGTGAGACGATGTGTGCATGCTCTGAAAGTACACAATGGTGTCAATTAATGATAGATGTGGTTAGTTTAATGTAAGCTTCTAAACCTGACGTTTACAGTAAAATATAGTTAAATAAACAGTGAAAACTGTAATTTCCCTTTAAGATATATAGATAAATAAACAGATACTGTAGATAGATAGATAGATAGATAGATAGATAGATAGATAGATAGATAGATACAATAGATACGATAGCTGGATAGATAGATAGATACGATAGATACGATAGAACGATAGATAGATAGATAGATACGATAGATACGATAGATACGATAGATACAATAGATAGTGTGACAGCAGGAAGGTAAAGTCACCTGGTTGCATCCAGGGGGGTAGATATATTTCTCCCAGATTCAGGCTTTATGCTGACTTATACAACTAGGGTGGAGAGTTGTATAAGCCCAGCTGAGGCTAGTAGGCTCATGGATGACTCATACCTCTAGGGAGAGTGTGGGGCGTCGTACAGACAGGGAGTTGATGAGGCCAGCTGAAGCTTGTCAGCTCATTTAGGCCTCTATAAGAACTCCCAGATTCATTAGATGTTAGCTCATGCCTGGAACCAGACCTGTGTGGACTGTCTAGGGAGAGTGAACCCCTGTGCGGTGAGGCAAAGCCTGTGTGGCTATTTGTTTGGACTTTTACTAAACCAGGGACTTAGGGACTAGGACAGCACCAGGCTGATCCCAGTTGTTAGTTTAGGAAACCTGCATGTTTAGTCAGAGGTCAAACTGACCAGGATTTATTTTGTTTATGTTTCTTTTTGGCTTTGCTGTGTTTTTGTCACTGTACATAGAGAAATAAACCGCACCTTTTGATTTTGAAAACCACAACCTCCGTCTGCTGGCCCTGTTTTTGTGTGGGGAGCCCAACCAGGGGGTCACACACACCCGCTACCGAGTTAACCCCCTCACAGTTGGTGGAGAACCAGTGGCAGTTTTTTTTAAGCCAGCATGGAGGAGATACTGAAACAGCTGGCTCTAGCAAATGCCAATCAACAGCAGACAAATGCAGGTTTGCAAAGGAGCCTTGCAGCCCAGCAGCAAGCTCATCAACAAGCCCAGCAGCAATCTGAGGCCCGCTTCATAGACCTGTTACAGAAGCAAGAGCAGAGACTACAACAAATGGAAGCAGTAATGCAGCAACGTCCGCAGACCAGTGAGGAAAGCCGTCCCACTAATACCGCGTCCTTTGGGGTGAGTCGTTTATTGACAAAAATGACTGGAGAGGATGATCCAGAGGTATTTTTGACCACATTTGAAAGGACTGCTGAAAGAGAAAAGTGGCCTGAGGAGCAGTGGGCTGGACTGGTGGCTCCTCTGTTAACTGGTGAATCGCAGAAGGCTTACTATGACCTAGAGCCTGACCAAGCAAAAGACTATGTGATGCTAAAAGCTGAAATATTGGCAAGGCTGGGTGTCACCCTGGCTGTCCGGGCTCAGCGTGTGCATAACTGGACTTTCCAGCTTGGAAAACCCCCCAGGTCTCAAATGTATGATCTCATTCACCTGAGCAGGAAGTGGCTACAGCCAGAGACTTTGTCCGCACCAGAGATTGTGGAACGTGTTGTAATGGATCGGTTTTTGAGAGCTCTTCCTACTGCCATCCAAAAGTGGGTAAGCCATGGAGACCCAGAGACGGCCGGTGGTCTTGTGGATCGTGTAGAGAAATACTTGGCTACAGAGAACCTGACGGCCTCTTCCAGAGACACTCGGACTTTCCACCCTAAGACCAGACCATCCCCAGGGGCGGATAAGAGGATTCCAAGGGGTGAGGGTGGAGAGAGTGAGAGGGTGGGAGCTCTACCCCAAGTTTGGCGAGAACAGCCTGGGAAATCAGCGGCTCAAGAGGCCGCAAGAAGGATCGTTTGCTACCGCTGCCGGCAAGCGGGACATATTGCAGCCAATTGCCCGGTTGTGGAGGAACCCATGCAGTGTGACTTTCTGACGGGCAGACGTCAGTCGCTGTGTGCGACAGTCGCATGCACTGCCATTCGAGGAACTGAGAAACATTTATGCAAAATGTGTATTAATGGTAGAAATGTTGTGGTATTACTGGATTCAGGTAGCCTTGTGACCCTGATAAAGGCTGAATTAGTTAAAACAGAGGTCTCTGGGAATAGCAAGGTAGCTGTTATTTGTGTGCATGGGGACACCCGAGAGTATCCAGTGACTACAGTGTGTTTCGAGACCCCCAAAGGTACCCTCTCTCATCCAGTGGGCTTAGTATCTCAGTTACCGCATGACGCCATTGTGGGAAGGGATTTTCCGAAGTTCTGGGAACTGTGGGATGATCCTGAGCCCCCCACTGGTGCCCCTATGTACCAGGAATGTGATAGCCAGAACTCCTCTGAGAGTGGTGAGGACTCTCCAGAATTTCCCTTGTCAGTATTTGCAGGGGAGACTCAAGAAACTGGAGAGGAGCCCACCTCCTCAGACGAAAACCTACCGTCTGTGGAGTTTTCTGATCTGGAGGTTCACAGGGAAAATTTTGCCACAGAACAGTTAAAAGACCCCGCCCTAATAAAGGCACGGGAAAACGTAGTGGAAATAGATGGCGAGTTAGTGAACCCAGATAATACCTGCACTTACCCATACTTCAGCGTAGAGAAGGACCTACTGTATCGGGTGGCAAAAAGGGCAGAAGAAACCGTTGAGCAGCTGGTGGTGCCCAAACCTTACAGGAAGTTGGTGTTGGAGTTGGCCCATGGGCACATTCTTGGAGGTCATCTGGGGACAGAGAAAACCCGAGAGAGGGTATTACAGAGATTCTATTGGCCTGGGGTGATGAAGGACATAGAAAATTATTGTTTCTCCTGCCCTGTGTGTCAGAGGTCGGCCCCGATGCCACATTTCCGTAGCCCGCTGGTCCCTCTACCCATCATTGAGGTCCCGTTTGAGAGAATCGCAATGGATTTGGTAGGTCCTATAATCAAGTCCGCTAGGGGGCACCAGTACATATTGGTTATAATGGACTATGCCACCCGTTATCCAGAAGCAATCCCTCTCAGAAATACCTCGGCCAAAACCATAGCCAAAGAGCTATCTCTTGTTTTTAGCCGGGTGGGTATTTGTAAAGAACTGCTTACGGACCAAGGTACACCCTTTATGTCCCGGGTTATGAAAGAGCTGTGTAAATTGCTCAAAGTGACGCAATTGCGTACATCTGTGTATCACCCCCAAACCGATGGGCTGGTTGAAAGATTCAACAAAACCCTAAAACAAATGTTGAAGAAAGTGGTGGATAGAGATGGAAAGGATTGGGACTGTCTACTTCCTTATTTGATGTTTGCTATTAGGGAGGTGCCCCAATCCTCTACGGGATTCTCCCCCTTTGAGTTACTGTATGGGAGACACCCAAGAGGGCTGTTGGATATTGCCAAGGAAACTTGGGAAAGTGAGAGTTCTCCCCACAGGAGTGTGATTGAGCATGTCGCCCTGATGCAAGATCGAATTGCACAGGTAATGCCCATCGTGAAGGAACATTTGGCCCAAGCGCAGTTGGCACAGCAGAGAGTGTACAACCGTGGAGCAAAGACCCGTACCTTTTCCCCGGGGGATAGGATATTGGTACTTGTCCCTACGGTTGAAAGTAAATTCCTTGCCAAATGGCAAGGCCCCTACGAGATAATGGAAAAAGTGAGCGAAGTGAATTACAAGGTCAGACAACCAGGAAGGCGAAAGCCCGAACAGATATATCACGTTAATCTGTTGAAAGCCTGGAGGGATAGAGAGTCCCTAGTCGCAGAAACTTGGTCACCAGCTCAAACTGGTTGCGTGATTCCGGAGGTTGGAATAGCAGCCACCTTGTCACAACCCCAACAACAGGAGGTTAAGGAGTTTGTGCTTCGCAACAAGGAGGTGTTCTCTGAGCTGCCGGGACAAACATCTGGGGTAGAGCATGATATTATTACCCCGCCCGGTGAAAGGGTGAAGTTAAAACCCTATCGGATCCCAGAGGCCCGACGGGAGGCAATACGGGAGGAAGTACAGAAAATGCTGAACTTAGGGGTGATAGAGGAGTCCCAAAGTGATTGGTCTAGTCCCATTGTGTTGGTGCCTAAACCGGATGGGAGCTGGCGATTTTGTAACGATTTTCGTCAGTTGAACAAAGTTACAAAATTTGACACCTACCCCATGCCACGTATAGATGAGTTGATCGACCGGCTGGGAACAGCCCGATACATGACGACTCTTGACCTCACAAAAGGGTATTGGCAAATTCCCCTGGCCAAGTCGGCCAAAGAGAAAACCGCATTTGTAACCCCAGACGGGGCGTTCCAATATAAGAGAATGCCGTTCGGGTTACAGAATGCGCCGGCCACATTCCAGCGGAAAATGGACCAGATACTGAGGCCCCATCGGAAGTATGCTGCGGCTTACCTGGATGACGTAATTGTCCATAGCACAGATTGGGCCTCACATCTGCCAAAAGTGCAAGCAGTCCTGGACTCTATCCGGGAAGCGGGGTTTACGGCTAACCCCAAGAAGTGTACCATTGGGCAGGAGGAGGCCAAATATCTTGGGTACACCATTGGCAGGGGAGTGATAAAACCCCAACTCAACAAAGTCGAGGCCATCCAGAGTTGGCCACGTCCCAACAGCAAGAAGCAGGTACGGGCCTTTCTGGGAATCGCGGGTTATTATCGGCGCTTCATTCCCCACTTTGCTTCTAAGGCTGTGCCCCTAACCAACCTGACGAAAGGGAAAGGGTCGGTCATGATTAAATGGACCCCCGAGGCTGAGGCAGCATTCCAATTCTTGAAACAAGCCTTATGTAGCCAGCCAGTGTTGTACTCACCCGACTTCTCTAAAGACTTTGTCGTACAAAGTGATGCGTCAGATGTGGGGTTAGGAGCAGTATTGTCCCAGGTCTGGAACGGGGAAGAGCACCCAGTCATTTACCTCAGCAGGAAGTTGAAGTCCCATGAGGTAAATTACGCCACGGTTGAAAAGGAGTGTTTAGCGGTGAAGTGGGCTCTAGATTCCCTTCGGTACTATCTGCTAGGTAGGCACTTTGACATGGTTACGGATCATGCTCCGTTAAAGTGGATGGCTCAAAACAAGGAGACAAATAGAAGAGTGAATAGGTGGTTCCTGGCCCTACAGGAATTCAACTTCACAGTAAAGCATCGCCCTGGCGTTCAAATGGGGAATGTGGATGCTTTGTCTCGAGTACATGAATGCCTGATTGCTGGTGTTCCAACCCCAAGGTTAAAACAAGAGGGGGGGGTATGTGACAGCAGGAAGGTAAAGTCACCTGGTTGCATCCAGGGGGGTAGATATATTTCTCCCAGATTCAGGCTTTATGCTGACTTATACAACTAGGGTGGAGAGTTGTATAAGCCCAGCTGAGGCTAGTAGGCTCATGGATGACTCATACCTCTAGGGAGAGTGTGGGGCGTCGTACAGACAGGGAGTTGATGAGGCCAGCTGAAGCTTGTCAGCTCATTTAGGCCTCTATAAGAACTCCCAGATTCATTAGATGTTAGCTCATGCCTGGAACCAGACCTGTGTGGACTGTCTAGGGAGAGTGAACCCCTGTGCGGTGAGGCAAAGCCTGTGTGGCTATTTGTTTGGACTTTTACTAAACCAGGGACTTAGGGACTAGGACAGCACCAGGCTGATCCCAGTTGTTAGTTTAGGAAACCTGCATGTTTAGTCAGAGGTCAAACTGACCAGGATTTATTTTGTTTATGTTTCTTTTTGGCTTTGCTGTGTTTTTGTCACTGTACATAGAGAAATAAACCGCACCTTTTGATTTTGAAAACCACAACCTCCGTCTGCTGGCCCTGTTTTTGTGTGGGGAGCCCAACCAGGGGGTCACACACACCCGCTACCGAGTTAACCCCCTCACAATAGATAGATACAATAGATACGATAGAACGATAGATAGATAGATAGATAGATAGATACGATAGATACGATAGATACGATATATACAATAGATAGATAGATAGATAGATAGATAGAGAGATAGATACGATAGATAGATACAATAGATACGATAGATAGATAGATAGATAGATAGATAGATAGATAGATAGATAGATAGATAAATAAATAGATAGATGCGATAGATACGATAGATAGATAGATAGACAGATAGATAGATAGATAGATAGATAGATAAATAGATAGATAGATATGCAAATATATAAATACATTCAGCACGTAGACAAGCATGCATACATATATTTGTGCACCATTCTGGAAAGGATAAATGCAGCAACAGTACCCCAGACAGCCCTACTTAATTGTCCCTATTTAAATATTTATTTATGGTTTACAAACTGACAGATCATTGTGAGAGTTAGCAGAAAGCCAGTGCACAGAGAAATAAAAAGGGAAAATTTGCCAGGCATCTTGTCTCATAACACAGCTAATGATGTGCATGCCATTCTATTTCTAACAACACATCCTGTCAAGCATTTGTCTGCGTAGATATATGCATAGTTTGGCATTGTTGTTTACAGGGACATGTTCCAATTGCTTCTCAGAGAAAAAAAGTATAGCACGAGAAAAGTTTTCATCTTTTTGTTTGTTTAGTGACAGATCTATCCTGCTCCTTATATTTTCTTGTCATTTTAAAAGGGTAGAATAGCACAGCCAAGTCGATTCTGGTTGTCTGCAAGTCACATATGCATATATACAGAGAATTAGAGGATTTCCATATATCCCTAAAGGCAAAAAAGCATGCTTTGAAAAATTCAAAGTAGGTATAGTACGTACCAATAAATCAATAAAAGGAACACGACCGTATGCAGATGCAGTCCACAACATCACAATAGTTATGTCAGCAATTAGAAGGTGAATTACGGCACATAAAGATGTAAATTAGGAGCTATTAATGACTCTGTGTTTTCTAAATATTTACAGAGACTGGCAATCCTTATTAGCATTGTGCCTGACACATGCCACAACCTTACATCAAAGACGAAGACATCACCTGAGTCTTCCAAATCCCAATGTGTCTTCTCTCTATAAATATACATTTATATTGCTAATTTAAGTGCTTGGATTCCAGCTCCTATCAACGTTTTGCTTATTGTGGTATCAAAAGGTTGCTACTCAGTCTCTGCGGAAACCCTCTAAATAGAGACCTTTTTAATTAGAAGTAACTTTAAGCTGTTAATTTTATAAAAAAAGTAAAATGAAGATCTAATATGATATGTTTGTTAAAATGACAACATGCACACCTGTGTGCATTGTGTGATCATATTTCTATAACAAATCTATGTGTCATATTTACACACCAAATTAATGCTAATTAATCTGAGTCGGCCAGTCATGGTCTAGTACATGTCTTGAACCAGGGATTTTTTTCAGCGGGAACGCGGAGGAACGCAGTCCCGGCACCTCAAGCACTGAATTTATATTTCAAGGGTGCTGAAATGTGCTGGGGATCTACTGATGTTGGCTGCTGGGGACTCTACTGTTGCTAGGGGGATCTATTGTAGCTGGGGAGCTTTATTGCTGCTGGTAGAGGACCTGTTGTTTCCGGAGGGTCGATTGTTGATGGGAGAGATCTGTTGAGGGAGGGGTCTATTGTTCCTGGCTGCTGGAGAGTCTATTGATGCTGGATACTGGGAGATCTTTTTCTGCTAGGCTGGATCTATTATTGTTGGGGGTATATTTTGTGGGGATCTATTGTTACTGGGTAGATTTATTGTTGCTGAGGAGATTTAATGTTGCTGGGGGGGGGTCTATTGTTGCTGTGAGGGATCAGTTGTTGCTGGCTACAGGAGACCTATCTACTGCCTTTCATTAGCAAATTCTATACAAGCTACTTTGCACCAAAAAATATATACTTTTCTGTATTCTCTAGGTAAAGGGTGGAACCAAAGGATGGTGCTCGGAGGGGGTAGGGGGCGGAGACAAGGGATGACTCAGAAAGGGGGAGTACCTGCACTTCTTCTCTGAGAAAAAAAGTCTTGTCTTGAACAATACTTCCTCTGGTTAGGTTTATAAACATGCCCAGCATAGATGACAGTTAGGGGTTCATTTACTAAAGGCAAATAGACTGTACACTTTGCAAGTGCAGTTGCTCCAGAGCTTAGTAGATTAGGTAAACCTTCATTTTGCAAACTATACCCAATCACGTGCAAGAAAAATTTAAAAAACAGCATTATTGCTTGCACATGATTGGATGATGGAAGTCAGCAGAGCATCTGTTCATTTACTAAGCTCTGGAGCAACTGTTCTTTGCAAAGTGCACAGTCTATTTGCCTTTAGTAAATCAACCCCTAAATACCTAAGCTTTCCACTGCCTGCATCGCTGAACACTTCTGTAAAATTGTTCCCCCAAGTTTGCTGAGATACTGACACAAAGAGTTTTGGTCTCCTGGGTCCCGCACAGTGTTCACTGGTTCCTCCCTTTGATCTCCATTCATTGCAGGGTACAGTGGTGGCATGGAAGTCAGCAGGAGGAGCTAGTTAAATCTGCCAGAAAAAAAAAAATCTGCCCTGTACACACAATTGGATTTCCGATGGCATAAAATCCGATGGATTTTTCCATCGGATTTCCGATGAAGCTGACTTCCATCAGTCTTGCCTACACACCATCAGTCAAAAATCTGACCGTCCCAACCGCTGTGACGAAAAACACTCAGACGAGCCGAGAAAAATGAAGTTCAATGCTTCTGAGCATGCGTCGACTTGATTCTGAGCATGCGTGGGTTTTTTCTCCGATGGAGTTCCACACAGACGATCGGAATATGCTATGTTTTTTTTTCCATCTGATAAATTTAAAACATGTCCTATTTTTAATCACCGATGAAAAAAAGACCGATGGGGCCCATACACGATCGGTTTGTCCGATGATAAAAGTCCATCGGACTGTTTTCATCGGTAAAACCGATCGTGTGTACAGGGCTTTAAAGATTGGCGCTTTTACAGAGCAGAATTATGTGGCATAGGCAGTGTGATAGGTAAGTATTCACTGTCTTTTTTACAAGTATATCTTTGCTGACTATGTTTTGCATAATAGGGTATGGTAAAGAAAAATTTAAGGTATGGATATTTTCACTTAGTTGCATTGGTCCAACTTGGACCAATGTAACTATGCATGTACCATACCTATAGGATCCCTCTAGAAGCTGCAAATCTCTGTAGGAGGTACCACTACTATAGTGATCTGCAATAGATTCCCGTGCTGAGCAGGTGCCCTGCTGCATTGTGAACACAGGAGTTTGCACACTGAGCATGAGCACCATTCAGATGGTGGAATGGAATGCTTCTCTCCACCTCATCAGTCAGAAAATGCTTTTAGTTTATTGAGGATATGCAAAGAGATCACTGAATGGTGCCCATGCTGAGCTAGTGACCTTCAGTGTTCAGAATGCAGCAGGGCAGGTGCTCTGCACAGGACCTGGAAACCAGTGGAGATCACTGTAGTAGTGGTGCTGCCCACTACACTGATTTTCAGCTTCCAAAGGGATTCTGCAGGTATGGTATAAGAATAGTTACATTGGCCCAAGCTGGATCAATGTAACTATGTAAAAAATACCCATACCTGGAATTCTTCCTAAATAGCAACAGTATGTAAAACTTCTCCTATTCTGTGCCCTGTTCCACTGAAATTCCTCAACATTTCCAGATTTGCTTATCTGCTTTTTTGACTGCCTTAAGCCTCGTACACCCGGCCGGTTTTCCCAGCAGAAAAACTGTCAGGAGAACCTGCTCTCTATTTTCCCGTCGGGATTCCCATCAGAGTGTTTCCTGCTGAGAAAACCGGTCGTTTGTATGCTTACCTGCAGGGGAGAAACCGCGCATGCTCGATAACACTTCGACGCATGCGCGGTAGCATACAACGTTAGTGTGGGGCAGGGTTTCTCAACTCCAGTCCTCAAGGTGCCCCAACAGGTCATGTTTTCAGGATTTCCCTCAGATGAAACAGCTGTGGTAATTACAAGGCAATGAAACTGATCAAATCACCTGAGCAAAATAATGGAAAGCCTGAAAACATGACCTGTTGGGGCGCCTTGAGGACTGGAGTTGAGAAACCCTGGTGTGGGGTGTAGCAAGATGGCGGCGACGGAATGGAATGTGACGAGAGGCCGGCTCGTCATAGTCGATGACGTCACCGCATTCTTGCCATTCAAAAGAACGGCGGGTTTTGTGTGGACGTGTGTATACACGGCTTGCAAGGCAAGCTTGCCAGGAATCCCATCAGGAAAATGTTTTTTTTCCTGACGGAATTCCCGGCCGTGTGCACAGGGCTTCAGTCTTGGAAAACTGACAAATGCATATTAGTCTAAAACTGGGTACAGCCAGAAGAAAACACAGGCCAATGAGAACTGGAAGTACTCAGATTGAAGGCTGCACTGACAAAAAGTAAACATAAACTGAGATGTTAACATATCATGCTTAGATCAATATTGCACCACACTAAGTGGCTTACCATTTAAAGTGCACAAGCAATGATAATGAGGTTGAGTTGAGGACTAATATATCAATAGCTGGATCATATACAGGGCAAAACAAAATAATGCAGTTGATCCATATCCATGAGATATCAAAAAGGAAAATTAAAAAATGTGCTTATATAGTAATTATACAAACAAATGGCCACTACCCCCACCTATAACTGGTCTTTGCAGCAAGGAGCACATGAAAGGGCGACATATGTCAAACAAAACCAAAGAAAATTTCAATCTCAACTTACCAACCAGCCTGCAACCAACCAAATTATCATGTCTAACAGTTTTCGCTAAAAGCAGGGGTTTAGTTTGCACACATTTGCAAAAAAATGCGTAATATGCAGAGCCACTTCACGGCACAGCAGTATTATCGGCAGTCCTAACTCTATACATTTTTGAGAGCCTCCATAGTAGAAGACAACATCAGATACACGTCTGTTTTATTATAAGATGTAGAATAAAAAGTCAACTTGTTTTCGATGTAGAACACACTCCACTCCCCCCCCCCCTTTTATCAGGAGTATAGTAATAGTTTCTGAAACCCTGCAGAACAGCTGTGTATTCTTTGGGTCAAGAAGATATGCAAGGTGAGCTATGAATGATAAAATTGCACAAGCCAGTCTGGTGTATTGGAAGCATTTGCCTCTTTACTCTTTTCAATTTTGTACTCAATTCCATTACATTTGGACATCTGGCATCAATTATCACTACATGACACCATGTATGGCTTTGGCCATATTGGGTACTTAAAGTAAATGTAAACCCAGTCAATAAAACCTGATATTATTTTAAAGATGCTAAAGTACCGTATATACTCGAGTATAAGCCGACCCGAATATAAGCCGAGGCACCTAATTTTACCACAAAAAATTTGAAAACGTATTGATTCGAGTATAAGCCTAGGGTGTCCATCTGCATGCCTCACTGTGCCTCACTTTGCCTCACTGTGTCCATGTGCATGCCTCACTGTGCCCATGCCTCACTGTGTCCATGCCTCACTGTGTCCATGTGCATGCCTCACTGTGCCCATGCCTCACTGTGTCCATGCCTCACTGTGTCCATGCCTCACTGTGTCCATGCCTCACTGTGCCCATGCCTCACTGTGTCAATCCTCACTGTGTCCCTGCCTCACTGTGTCCATGCCTCACTGTGCCCATGCCTCACTGTGTCCATGCCTCACTGTGCCCATGCCTCACTGTGTCAATCCTCACTGTGTCCCTGCCTCACTGTGTCCATGCCTCACTGTGCCCATGCCTCACTGTGTCCATGCCTCACTGTGTCCCTGCCTCACTGTGGCCATGCCTCACTGTGCCCATGCATCACTGTGTCCATGACTAGACTGACGTTTAACATGGGAGTCTATGGAAGGGGTGCCGGCTTTGAAAAATCGGTGCTCCTCGGCCATAGGTCCCCAGACAACAAACATTGCACACTTGTAGAGGAGAAATGGGGCTATGTGTGTGTGCCAAGTTTGGGGTCCAGGAGACCTAGGGCCGGCCAGTACCGGGTCCCCAAAATCACCAGAGAAATTACTGTTTAACATGGGAGTCTATGAAAGGGGTGCCCGGGTTTGAAAAATCGGTGCTCGCCAGCCGTAGATCCTCTGGACAACAAACATTGTACAGTTGTAGAGTAAGAGTGGAGCTACATGTGTGGCAAGATTGGGGTCCAGGGGACTTACGGCCAGCCGGTACCAGGTCCCCAAATTCCGGAAGATCAGGCGCAAAAAGGTGACTCGAGTATAATCCGAGGAGGGCATTTTCAGCACAAAAAAATGTGCTGAAAAACTCGGCTTATACTCGAGTATATACGGTGATTTCAAAAGTAATGTTCAGTGTTTTTTAAATCTACATCAAATAATACCTGATTCTAGTGCTATGAAGGTCCTTGTTCAGGCAATACTCTGTCTCTGTCTACGGTGCTGATCTACTTGAAAGTAGTTGTAAAAGCAAAATTATTAAATCTTAAAGTGGATGTAAACCCAATTCATGAAATTTGAGCTGGGCACATATATCTGTAGTATCTCTCTTCAAAGAGCTATGTCCCGTAGCTCTCTCCTGAACCATTCCTCCGTTATCAGCCTGATAACTCCTGACAAATTCTCTGACACATCAGATAAAAGCAGCCTGACATTTCTGTCAGGGGAGGTTGTTCAAATAGATTAGCAGGCAGCTGGCCCTATTACAAAACACCTCTAAGAATCTCTGTCTATGTGGAGAGGGGGTGTGTGTCTTTCCTTCAATCAGCAATTTTAGCTATCTTGGCTGTATGCCCAGACATCACACTATGTGATAAATAGGAAGGAACATTTCCTAACATGATCTGAACTTTCTAAACAGTATATAAATGTGAAGACAGCAGATATACATGTTAAACCTATGTTGGGAGATTTGGTTCACCCCTGTGTATCATCTCAGGCTTTTCACTTCACTGGGTGTATGGAGGGTTTGCATCCACTTTAATGCATTCTCTGAATTAAAGTAAAAAACGTTTTATATTCAAACTTCCTGAGCCCAATCTCAAAACAGAGCTGTGCCTGAGAGCAGCAGGCTCTCTCTCCTCACATGACTCAGTGAAGGCACTGGGAGCTATAGGCTCCTGCTGCTTTCAATCAAATCATGTGACAAGGGAGCTGGTGGCAGCGCTGAGCAGCACCGTGTGTTTCAATAGATGCACGCAGCCCAGCTCGGGATAGATAACACACGTGACACCATAGGAAGAAGAGAAGAAAAAGAAGAGCCCAGAGCACCGGTGGGGTACATCAGAAGAGGAGGATCAGGGCTTCTCTGTGTAAACCACTGCAAAGAGCAGGTAAGTATATATATATTTTTATTGAAAAAAACAACTTCTACAATCACTTTAAGGAATTTTGCATTAAGAAGGGGGATGATGGAAAGATAACACAGGTCCAACGTTGGGTCATTTGTAATAAAATTATTACAGCTTTATTTAAGTATAAGCTAGCATGGAAGAACATCATCACTTGTACAAATAAAATAAAAAAGAGTTAGAATGACTTAAAGGGTTTGTAAAGGTAAAAGTTTTTTCATCTTAATGCATTCTATGCATTAAGGTGAAAAAACATCTGTGCATTAGCCGTCCCCCCCGAGCCCCCGTTTACTTACCCGACCCCTCGAAAGTCCCGCGCTGTGAACGAGCAGGCTTTTCGGCTGGCTCCTTGGCTCATTCATTGGTTGATTGAATGCAGCGCAGCCATTGGCTTGCGCTGCTGTCAATCACATCAAATGACGCGGCGCGCCGGGGGGCGGGCCGCCAGCTTTATCACAGGAGTGCGCCCGCAATAACTCACCACCATGCAAGCTTGCTCGCATATAGGTGGTGAGTTATTGCGGGGAGGAGCCAAGACAGCCACCGAGAGACCCCAGAAGACGGGGATCGGGGCCACTCTGTGCAAAACGAGCTGCACAGTGGAGGTAAGTATAACATGTTTTATATTTTTATTTTATTTTTTATTTATGTTTACAACCCCTTTAAAAAAAGAGTTATGTTATAGCTAGCACTTCCCCTTTAAATATTAAGCCTCTGAAAATAGTCTTCTGACAAAAGCACTGGACATGTGTTATATATCAGAGCTGTTTATTTTTTGATAAAGCCATTTGAAAAGGTTTCCAGCAGTCAGCTCCTCAGATGTAGATCTAACTGATGTAATTTTTAAATTATCTATCAACCAGCAGTGACATTCAAATATTGCTGAAGGCCATCCTCGTGAACGGGAGAAGCTAAATGCAAGGCTCTTACATTCAAGCCAAATCTGTCACATTCGCTGTTATGTCACTCGCCACACACTTTTAGAGTTTCACAAGAAAGAGCCTTATAATTAGTTTAGCTTAACTAAAAAGAAAAAAAAAAATATGAGTGACAAGGTTCCACTCCTGCCCTTTCAGAAAATTAGAGAAGATTGCCATAAATTGCACACTAATATGAAGCACCCATTTGCATATTTGCAGCGATATTAAAAGAGATCTAGTTCTAGCGCACCAAGCAGAACAAACACAAACATGCATTTTAATAACTAAAATCACTCCCAGGAAGTGACCCTAAGCAGAAAGCCTGATTATCACTACTTAATTAGAAGCCAAGAAAATTTAAATCCCGCTTTAAATCCTACTCTGTGTACAGTGAAAGATGAAGCTGGTAGTTTTGTTTTAAATTCAATATTTACTCTTTGCTAATATGTTTGCATGAGAGGCTTCCCAAGAATTAGCAGGATGAGAAAAAAAAAATTAATATTCCAGGAATGTGAAGAAAATCAGTATTGTTTCGCTGGTACCTGCGAGAAGAATGCTGGCATTTACAGTGCTATTAATTAATTAATTAAGAATGCAAAGCTGATTTTCATTTGCTTAAATGTTTGAACATTTTATCCATCAATAATAAACAACTTCATGCTGAGCTGGCTGAACAGCTGGCATTGGGAAGTTTGAAAAAATACAATAAAAACTGTGCAGGCGTAAAAGGGGGGGGATGAGGAATGGGATGAACATACTGTAATGGTAATCTGCAGCTTTTAAATATTTTCTTGGTAAATACAATAATTACAGTATATACACATATATATATATTATATTGGACGTTATTTATCACATTTATTTCATAACAATTTTAAACATATGTTCAGAAAGTTGTGCTATTCACTTATAGTCAATTTTTGTGCACTGTGTACACTTTAGGTCTAGCAGCAGTTTTCATTTAATTTATTTTAGTTGATTGGTTCACTTGGTAGCGCGAGGGACTATATCCTTCTTTATATATATATATATATATATATATATATACAGGGCTTTTTTTCAGCAGGAACTAGGGGGAACTCAGTTCCACCACCTCTGGCTCAGGTCTTCTGCTCCCTGTTCACCACTATCACTTGGTCACACAGAAGTCCAGCTTCTGCGTTTTACAAGTGATAGCTTATCTACCAGTAGCTCCCATAGTTCAGATCTGAGCAGATCCCACTGAGTGCAGGACAGGGACAAGGGAGATACAGAACAGGTGCCCAGGGTTCAGTGTAGTCATGGGTGGTAGGGGGCACATGGTAGGCTGCACCTTCTGTGGTCTCCATTTTTTCCCTGGTGATCAGTTGTTGATGCTCCTACTGCATGATCTCCCTTGTAAGTGTCTGTAGTATAGAGTATAGTCTAGTAAGCTGGGAGGTACTACAGCTGGATTGGTGCTTCAGCTTAATATTGCAACAAAGATAAGACACGTGGCAAATAGTGACGATTTTAAGGAGGGGGGAGAAGATGAGGGCAGTGGAGGGAGGGGTTTGTATGCAGAGGGAAGGGCTATGTGTGTGTGGCGGGCATGGTCGAGTTCCTGCACCGATTCTCTGAGAAAAAAAGCCCTGTATAAATATATATATATATATATATATTCGGGGTAATGTAAATGTAAAAAACTCAATTACCATGGACCCCATGCTGTAATATTTGTCCATTATATGTACAAGTTGCAGTGACTTTTCACAGTGTAATCCTATAGACAAAGCTACGTTAACACTTAAAGCGGAGCTCCACCCTAAAGTGGAACTTCCGCTCATCGGAACCCTCCCCCCCTCCGGTGTCACAATTGATACCTTTCAGGGGGCAGGGGGGTGAAGATACCTGTCTAAGACAGGTATTTTCACCCACTTCCGGGAGTCCTCTCTGCGTGAATTCTGCGGGAAGTACGTCACTTCCCGCAGAATACCCGTTGTGTTCTGGGAGACACTCGGCTCACAGAACACACGGGGACCAGTCAGAACGGCGCAGCTTCACTTCCTGGTTCCCTCACCGAGGATGGTGGTGGGGGCAGCAGAGTGACGAGCGATTGCTCGTCCTCTGCTGCGGACGTCGCTGGACTCCTGGACAGGTAAGTGTCCTAATATTAAAAGTCAGCAGCTGCAGTATTTGTAGCTGCTGGCTTTTAATATATTTTTTTCGGTGGAGCTCCGCTTTAAAGTGTTTCAAGTGTAAACATTTCATATTCTTGATATACTGTATGTCTGTTGTACCATGTACTTATGTTAAAAAGTATCTTGCTTTCTTTGCATTGTTTCCCTCATGTGAAATACCTGGTGATCCTGCCAGACCCCCTGATTTCCTATTTCAAACAGACCATGTCAGGCATGGAAGCTCATCCATCTCAGCATGGTTATGTTTTCTTCTTTGCATTCTACCTGGGAGCACAGCATGGCCTGTACTCCAGTGGTCAGACTTGTGCTGACAAGCCCCCCTGCACAGCCATTCACTGGTAAGATCAAAATGCTGCTGTTTTTTCGCCTCCTGCTGACATCCGCCACACACACACACACACCCGCTGCAGTCTCGACCACAGCCTCTCCAAGCTCCATATGCAGCTGAGAACAGAAATTATGTGATTACTTTAAAAAAAATATGTTATTTATAATAACTAAGTATATATATATATATATATATATATATATATATATATATATATATACATACACACACACACACAGTATAAAAACATTTTGCCTTCCATTTCTATTTTAGACTGAACTGGTTGTTTTACAAGGTAAGGTATACTTTAATGAAATAAACAATTTTGGTGCCTTAGTTTAGCCATAGGTGGGTAAATGTCAGGCAGGGAGGCAACTGTAAAATATTAGAAAAAAGGAGGGCGCACAGACCTCGTGCATTACCAAAAATATTTTTAATACATATAAAAACAGCAATGCTTGTACTCGCATACAAACGTGGTATATAAGCATATCACAACCAAAGCAATAGCAAACAGGTCTGTTGTAGGAACCTGTGATGTCTAAAGGCCAGACGGTATTAAGAAATGCTTAATGTGTTTGGATGGAGGACCCTCTTCTTCAGAGCTAATGTCTGACCTCTTCTTGCTGCTTATATACACACACATACATATGTACACACACCCACATAATGGCATATCATGCTACACCCATCCTCATAGACTCCACCTCCCCCTATGGACTAGGGGGAGGAGATGTGCACCACTGTCCGGCATCTCAGGCCCACCATTCCCATGTTGACAACTGTCATCCAGTAACAATACTGCTTCTAGTGAAACTTGCAAGGCTCTTGGAAAGATTGACCAGGCTGCATAGATACACTATATTGTCAAAAGTATTGGGACACCTGCCTTTACACGTACATGAACTTTAATGGCATCCCAGTCTTACTACGCAGGGTTCAATATTGAGTTGACCCGCCCTTTGCAGCTATAACAGCTTCATCTCTTCTGGGAAGGCTGTCCACAAGGGTTTAGGAGTGTGTCTATGGGAATGTTTGACCATTCTTCCAGAAGCGCATTTGTGAGGTCAGGCACTGATGTGGATTAGAAGGCCTGGCTTGCAGTCTTCGCTCTAATTCATCCCAAAGGTGTTCTATCTTGTTAAAGTCAGGACTCTGTGCAGGCCAGTCAAGTTCCTCCACCCCAAACTCACTCAACCATGTCTTTATGGACCTTGCTTTGTGCACTGGTTCAAATGATTTGGTGGAGGGAGGGTTATGGTGTGCGGTTGTTTTTTAGGGGTTGGACTTGGCCCCTTAGTTTCAGTGAAGGGAACGCTTAAGACATTGGGGATGGCCCCTTCATGTTCCAACATGACTGCGCACCATTGCACAAACAAGGTCCATAAAGACATGGATGAGCGAGTTTGGGGTGGAGAAACTTGACTGCCCTGCACAGAGTCCTGACCCCAACCTGACAGAACACCTTTGGGATGAATTAGGGCAGAGACTTTGAGTCAGGCCTTCTCGTCCACAACAGTGCCTGACCTCAGAAATGCACTTCTGGAAGAATGGCCAAACATTCCCATAGACACACTCCTAAACCTTGTGGACAGCCTTCCCAGAAGATTTGAAGCTGTTATAGCTGCAAAGGGTGGGCCAAGTTAATATTGAACTCTACGGACTAAGACAGGGATGCCATTAAAGTTCATGTGCAGGCGTCACAATACTTTTGGTAATATAGGGTATATACCAAAAGTGAGTACACCCCTCACATTTTTGTAAATATTTTATTATATCTTTTAATGTGACAACTCTGAAGAAATGAGTGTACAGCTTGTATAACAGTGTAAATTTGCTGTCCCCTCAAAATAACTCAACACAGTCATTAATGTCTAAACCACTGGCAACATAAGTGAGTACACCCCTAAGTGAAAATGTCCAAATTAGGCCCAATTAGCCATTTTTTCTCCCGGGTGTCATGTGACTTGTTAGTGTTACAAGGTCTCACTTTCTCATACTGGTCACTAGAAGTTCATGGCAAAGAACTCTCTGGGGATCTAAAAAAAAAGAATTGTTGCTCTACATAAAGATGGTCTAGGCTATAAGAAGATTGCCAAGACCCTGAAACTGAGCTGCAGCACGGTGGCCAAAACTATACAGCGGTTTAACATGACAGGTTCCACTCAGAACAGGCCTAATCATGGTCGACCAAAGAAGTTGAGTGCACGTGCTCAGCATCATATCCATAGATTATCTTTGGGAAATAGATGTATGAGTGCTGCCAGCATTGCTGCAGAGGTTGAAGGGGTGGGGGGTCAGCCTGTCGGTGCTCAGACCATACGCCACACCCTGCATCAAATTGGTCTGCATGGCTGTCCTCCCAGAAGTAAGCCTCTTCTAAAGGTGATGCACAAGAAAGCCCACAAACAGTTTGCTGAAGACAAGCAGACTAAGGATGTGGATTACTGGAACCATGTCCTGTGTTCTGATGAGACCAAGATAAAAGTATTTGGTTCAGATGGTGTCAAGCGTGTGTTTCGGCAACCAGGTGAGGAGTACAAAGATAAGTGCGTCTTGCCTACAGTCAAGCATGGTGGTGGGAGTGTCATGGTCAGGGGCTGCATGAGTGATGTTGGCACTGGGGAGCTACAGTTCCTTGAGGGAATCATGAATGTCAACATGTACTGTGACATACTGAAGCAGAGCATTATCTTCTCCCTTTGGAGACTGGGCCGCAGGGCAGTATTCCAACATGATAACGACCCCAAACACACCTCCAAGATGACCACTGCCTTGCTAAAGAAGCTGAGGGTAAAGGTGATGTACTGGCCAAGCACGTCTCCAGACCTAAATCCTATTGAGCATCTGTGGGGCTCCTCAAACGAAAGATGGAGGAACACAAGGTCTCTAACATTCACCAGCTCTGTGATGTCGTCATGGAGGAGTGGAAGAGGATTCCAGTGGCAACCTGTGAAGCTCTGGTGAACTCCATGCCCAAGAGGGTTAAGACAGTGCTGGAAAATAATGGTGGCCACACAAAATATTGACACTTTGGGTCCAATTTGGACATTTTTACTTAGGGGTGTACTCACTTTTGTTGCCAGTGGTTTAGACATTAATGGCTGTGTGTTGATTTATTTTGAGGGGACAGCAAATTGACACTGTTATACAAGCTGTACGCTCACTACTTTACATTGTAGTAAAGTGTAATTTCTTCAGAGTTGTCAAACGAAAAGATATAATAAAATATTTACAAAAATATGAGGGGTGTACTCACTTTTGTGGTGAAGGCGACTTGCTGAAGTTCAAACTGAGCATCAGAATGGGGAAGAAAGGGGATTAAAGTGACTTTTATTGTGGCATGGTTGTTGGTGCCAGATTGGCTAGTCTGAGTATTTCAAAAACTGCCGATCTACTAGGATTTTCACACACAACCATCTCTAGGGTTTACAGAGATTGGTCCGAAAAAGAGAAAATATCCAGTGAACGTCAGTTGTGTAGAGGAAAATTACCTGTTGATATCAGAGGTCAGGGGAGAATGGGTAGACAATGATAGAAAGACAACAGTAACTCAAATAACCTCTTGATACAACCAAGATATGCAGAATACCACCTCTGAACGCACAATATATCGAACCTTGAAGCAGATGTGCTACAGCAGCAGAAGACCAAACCTGATGCCACTCCTGTCAGCTTTGAATAGAAAACTGAGGCTACAATTCGCACAGGCTCACCAAAATTGGACAATAGAAGATTGGAAAAAACATTGCCTGGTTGGATGATTCTCCAATTCAGCCACGACATTCAGGTGGTAGGGTCAGAATTTGGTGTAAACAACATGAAATCATGGATCTATCCTGCCTTGTATCAACAGTTCAGGCTGGTGGCGGTGGTATAATGGTCTGGGGGATATTTTCTTGACACACTTTGGACCCCTTAGTACCAATTGAGGATTGTTTAAATGCCATGGACTACCTGAGTATTGTTGCTGACCACGTCCATCCCTTTATGACTATAGTTTGCCCTTCTTATGATAGCTCCTTCCAGCAGGATAATGCACCATGTCACAAAGCTCAAATCATCTCAAACTGGTTTCTTAAATATGACAATGAGATCACTGTACTCCAATGGCCTCCACATTCACCATCTCCCAATCCAATAGAGCACCTTTGGGATGAGGTGGAACGGAAGATTCGCATTATGGATGTGCAGCCGACAGATCTGTAGCAACTGGGTGATGCTATCATGTCAATATGGACCAAAACCTCTGAGGAATGTTTCCAACGCCTTGTTGAATCTATGCCATGAAGAATTAAGGCAGTTCTGAAGGCAAAATGGGGTCCAACCCGGTACTGGCAAGGTGTACCTAATAAAGTGCTGGTGAGTGTATATAGTTACATAGTTACATAGTTAGTCAGGTTGAAAAAAGACACAAGTCCATCCAGTTCAACCATAAAAAAATATATAAATAAAATAAAATATATCGTACAATCCCATATACCCAATTCTATACCCACAGTTGATCCAGAGGAAGGCAAAAAACCCCAGAAGAGCATGATCCAATTTGCTACAGCAGGGGAAAAAATTCCTTCCTGATCCCCGAGAGGCAATCGGATTTACCCTATAAATGTTAGTACCCAGTTATATTATGTACATTTAGGAAAGTATCCAGGCCTTTCTTAAAGAAATCTACTAATCTGGCCAGAACCACCTTTGGAGGGAGTCTGTTCCACATTTTCACAGCTCTTACTGTGAAGAAACCTTTCCGTATTTGGAGATGAAATCTTTTTTCCTCTAGACGTAAAGAGTGCCCCCTTGTCCTCTGTGTTTAACGTAAAGTGAATAACTCAACACCAAGTTCACTATATGGACCCCTTATATATTTGTACATGTTAATCATATCCCCCCTTATTCTCCTCTTCTCAAGAGTGAATAAATTCAGTTCCTCTAATCTTTCTTCATAGCTGAGCTCCTCCATGCCTCTTATCAGTTTGGTTGCCCTTCTCTGCACTTTCTCCAGTTCCCCAGTATCCTTTTTGAGAACTGGTGCCCAAAACTGAACTGCATATTCCAGATGAGGTCTTACTAATGATTTGAACAGGGGCAAAATGATATCTCTCTCTCTGGAGTCCATACCTCTCTTAATACAAGAAAGGACTTTGCTCGCTTTGGAAACCGCAGCTTGGCATTGCATGCCATTATTGAGCTTACGATCTACCAAAACCCCCAGATCCTTCTCCCCTACGGATCCCCCCAGTTGTGCTCCCCCTAGTATGTATGATGCATGCATATTCTTAGCCCCCAAGTGCATAACTTTACATTTATCAACATTAAACCTCATCTGCCACATAGTCGCCCAATTAGACAGTGCATTGAGGTCGGTTTGTAAATTGGCGACATCCTGTAAGGACGTTATTCCACTGCATAGCTTGGTGTCATCTGCAAAGACAGAAATGTTACTTTTGATCTCAGACCCAATATCATTTATAAAGATATTAAAAAGTAAGGGTCCCAGCACTGAACCTTGGGGTACACCACTGATAACCTTAGACCATTCAG